>CAWUFW010001223.1:0-1200000 GCA_963921515.1 Calotriton arnoldi
TTGTGCTTCTGTTGATTGCATGTGCTGCGAACAACTCAGCCCTTCAATGTCAATTGAAAAGACAAAGGGCGTGGATTTACCAGTCTGCGCCTCCCGGTGTTGATACCTCCGCTGAGTCAGGTCAGCGTCAAATGCGCACCCGGTGCCTGTCGTGGTAAAAAAGCCAACGTTCCTCTGGTATCAACCACAAGAGAGAAATATCAGCTCATAATATAGGAGATCTTTAGAAACGACCTCACCAACATCCTTCCGTTTGAGGGGGTAGTGAAACCGGTATGTTGGCAAGCGTCCAAGTCAAAGAAACCCCACACAAGAGCTAAATAACTTACTGAAGGGACTTAGTAATACCCTTCAAGCCAAACCAATGAAAAACCATGAGGGACACACAGGGGGCTAACTATTCTGTTACTTACTCTTTCATGTGAGTCCGATCGGAGATGCTCCTACCCCTTGCTCAGCCGGTCCGGGAGTAACGAACAGAGTAAAGATTCCAAAGAAATACCAGCGGCCGGCGGAGTTTGGAGGCGGAACTTCCGGTACATCCTGTCTGAAACAGTGTAACGACTCGAGCGCTAACCCTGTTTAGGGCGCCATGTTGGATTTCCTCCAACTAATGCGAGACAAACACTCCATGCAGTAGCAATCAAGGGCGCCAAAAGCGTAGTCTCGTTTTGAGATAACAAGAAAAAGTGAATGGATTCAAAACACCTAAAAGGAATTAATGACTCATAAACCATAATCTAATATGGACGCTAAAAATGGCGATAAACCTGTGTGACTAATGTCATGTAAGATAGGAATGAAAGTATTGCTACAAATGAAGGACGTAGGTCCAGCCTTACTAGTGTATCTCATAGAGGATCCGTTAGGGAACTTAAATTCTTGTATTTCTGCACTTGATTTAGTGGTTTTGCTCCTTTTGTAATTTACTCGAACTCCCCGGACTCCTACCTGATGCTGAATGTTGTGCCTAACATATTACTTTAAATAGTTAACATTTCATAATTGTTGATTCCAACGAGGAAGAGCCCCTCCAATCTACTTAATCTAGTTATTAACGCGGATCCTCTATGAGATACACTAGTAAGGCTGGACCTACGTCCTTCATTTGTAGCAATACTTTCATTCCTATCTTACATGACATTAGTCACACAGGTTTATCGCCATTTTTAGCGTCCATATTAGATTATGGTTTATGAGTCATTAATTCCTTTTAGGTGTTTTGAATCCATTCACTTTTTCTTGTTATCTCAAAACGAGACTACGCTTTTGGCGCCCTTGATTGCTACTGCATGGAGTGTTTGTCTCGCATTAGTTGGAGGAAATCCAACATGGCGCCCTAAACAGGGTTAGCGCTCGAGTCGTTACACTGTTTCAGACAGGATGTACCGGAAGTTCCGCCTCCAAACTCCGCCGGCCGCTGGTATTTCTTTGGAATCTTTACTCTGTTCGTTACTCCCGGACCGGCTGAGCAAGGGGTAGGAGCATCTCCGATCGGACTCACATGAAAGAGTAAGTAACAGAATAGTTAGCCCCCTGTGTGTCCCTCATGGTTTTTCATTGGTTTGGCTTGAAGGGTATTACTAAGTCCCTTCAGTAAGTTATTTAGCTCTTGTGTGGGGTTTCTTTGACTTGGACGCTTGCCAACATACCGGTTTCACTACCCCCTCAAACGGAAGGATGTTGGTGAGGTCGTTTCTAAAGATCTCCTATATTATGAGCTGATATTTCTCTCTTGTGGTTGATACCAGAGGAACGTTGGCTTTTTTACCACGACAGGCACCGGGTGCGCATTTGACGCTGACCTGACTCAGCGGAGGTATCAACACCGGGAGGCGCAGACTGGTAAATCCACGCCCTTTGTCTTTTCAATTGACATTGAAGGGCTGAGTTGTTCGCCTGATAGACTGACACTGATAGACATAATTGCGATACGACTGGGTATTGTCATGTTGTTTTTTCTTCATCTTCTTTGCTTGATATACCTACAGGTAGCTGTTTTTGGCTGTTTAATCTCCCAGCATTTGTTCTCTGTTTTTAATTCACACAGGACACTACACTTTAGTGTCCTCGCCAGCCAGTTTTGATGCCGTGCATCCTTGACCCAATTTGGGTAAGTTATAAAACGATGCTCATTTAGCTGCCATTCTTTAATATGTTGTTACTTCTTCCTCACCAAATGTAGTTCAGACTTTTCGCATGCCATCAGTCACCTGTGTTCGGCATGCTTTGGCTGCACTATGGGTTTTGATTGAGGCACTGGGTCCTTGAATTACCCGAATATTTTTAATATGACTAAATTTATGTTCATTACTCTGTTTCATTGCAGGTTGGTTTTTAGATCTACAGGTATCACTTTTGAGGGTGCTGTACGAGTGGTTATTACTTCACTTTTTGTAGTTTTAGACCACCACCGAAAAGTGTAGGTAGATCCTATTTTTGGTCCTGAGGAATTGCCATCTATTAAGAATAAAGGCAAGAAACATGTTGACCTATATTATAAGCGTATAATCTCACAATTTTAGAGTAAGGTACGCATTTTCATTTTTAATTAGGGTGATGGCCACGTCTCATTAAAATTATTTTGAGTGGACCACCATTTCCTATTTTAGACTACAATTATTCACCTATCATTAGCACCTACACTACTTTTAGGGCCCTCACACGCACTACACCCTGTGGCATAAGGAATAAAGATCTCCGCCAAGAAGGCCCCATCTCGGGCGCCGATCGGGTATTGCAGCGCCAACCCGATAAGGAGCAGACCCGATGATGAAGCAAGACACCTAGCTGGCTGGGTGTGTGAGGGTCTTTTTCCAACAGGAGGAGATTCTCCTCCTAAGTCTCGCTCTATACCATTGTGTGGAGCCTTTGATTGATTATAACCACCTGCTGTTAATATTAGGAACTGCATACTTTAATTGTAGAGATATTATGTTGGGCATGTATGCTGGACCTAAGAAAATAACGCCCTTGATTTCCCTCTCTTTGTTTAAAAAAAAAAAAAAAAAAGCCGTGTCACAGTTCCCATCTCCTGCTGCCGTGTCACAATAACCCCCCACAGTGACATGTGAGGACAGATGTGCCCCAGGCATCACAGCTCAAAGACAGGTACATTCTCAGGGAGCCTGTATTGCCACATGGACACTGGCATTACATGGAGTATCATGTATACACCACAGCAAAACAACCATGACCCCCACAGGTAGTGGCCCCACTTGCCACGGCAGGACAGACATGGACGTCTGTGACACACACACACACAACATCAAAGTCCATGCACACACAACGTGGATGTGGAGACTGTCTCCCATTGTGCACATGAAATCAGAGACATTGTAAACACTACATGCACAAAGACTGTGGAGGACCATCACTATTGTGCCACTGGGACACCCTGGCTCAAACATACCGGCCCACATGGGACTCACGGGGTATGTGACATGACATACACATACACCACCGTGAAATGTGACCATGGCACATGCACAGATATGAACAGTTGCACATCACAGTGGTCATGTACACGTAACACCCAGGATCCTGTCCCCATGAACACGTTCACAGCCTGGGGGTGGCTGCCCACAGGTGACACCCACAGGACAACATGTACACCACCATACACACAATAGGAAATGCAGCCTTACATGCCTTATGATAAAGTTTGGACAGGCTGTCGTGATGTAGGTGTGCCCCTCACTCCCTGGGAGCCATCTGTGGCTGGCATATGTCCATCTGAGACAGGAATGCTGACATATGCCAGTCACATGTACAGTGATGCGTTGTACTGCAATGGACCGATGGGTGCCCCCGGCCAGCCCATTGCATTCAATGTGTGCGGGTACGCGTTGTACCCCTGTGCGCGTTGTACTGCAATGGACCGATGGGTGCCTCCGGCCGGCCCATTGCATTCAATGTGTGCGGGTACGCATTGTACCCCTGTGCGCGTTGTACTGCAATGGACCAATCGGTGCCTCCGGCCGGCCCATTGCATTCAATGTGTGCGGGTACGCGTTGTACCCCTGTACGCTTTGTACTGCAATGGACCGATGGGTATTGCATTCAATGTGTGCGGGTACGCGTTGTACCCCTGTGCGCGTTGTACTGCAATGGACCGATCGGTGCCTCCGGCCGGCCCATTGCATTCAATGTGTGCGGGTACGCGTTGTACCCCTGTGCGCGTTGTACCCCTGTACGCGTTGAACTGCAATGGACCGATCGGTGCCTCCGGCCGGCCCATTGCATTCAATGTGTGCGGGTACGCGTTGTACCCTGTGCGCGTTGTACTGCAATGGACCGATCGGTGCCTCCGGCCGGCCCATTGCATTCAATGTGTGCGGGTACGCGTTGTACCCCTGTGCGCGTTGTACTGCAATGGACCGATTGGTGCCTCCGGCCGGACAATTTGCATTCAATGTGTGCGGGTACGCGTTGTACCCCTGTGCGCGTTGTACCCCTGTACGCGTTGAACTGCAATGGACCGATCGGTGCCTCCGGCCGGCCCATTGCATTCAATGTGTGCGGGTACGCGTTGTACCCCTGTGCGCGTTGTACTGCAATGGACCGATCGGTGCCTCCGGCCGGCCCATTGCATTCAATGTGTGCGGGTACGCGTTGTACCCCTGTGCGCGTTGTACCCCTGTACGCGTTGAACTGCAATGGACCGATCGGTGCCTCCGGCCGGCCCATTGCATTCAATGTGTGCGGTACGCGTTGTACCCCTGTGCGCGTTGTACTGCAATGGACCGATCGGTGCCTCCGGCCGGCCCATTGGATTCAATGTGTGCGGGCACGCGTTGTACCCCTGTGCGCGTTGTACCCCTGTACGCGTTGTACTGCAATGGACCGATGGGTGCCTCCGGCCGGCCCATTGCATTCAATGTTTGTGGGTACGCGTTGTACCCCTGTGCGCGTTGTACTGCAATGGACCGATCGGTGCCTCCGGCCGGCCCATTGCATTCAATGTGTGCGGGTACGCGTTGTACCCCTGTGCGCGTTGTACCCTGTACGCGTTGAACTGCAATGGACCGATCGGTGCCTCCGGCCGGCCCATTGCATTCAATGTGTGCGGGTACGCGTTGTACCCCTGTGCGCGTTGTACTGCAATGGACCGATCGGTGCCTCCGGCCGGCCCATTGCATTCAATGTGTGCGGGTACGCGTTGTACCCCTGTGCGCGTTGTACTGCAATGGACCGATCGGTGCCTCCGGCCGGCCAATTGCATTCAATGTGTGCAGGTACGCGTTGTACCCCTGTGCGCGTTGTACCCCTGTACGCGTTGAACTGCAATGGACCGATCGGTGCCTCCGGCCGGCCCATTGCATTCAATGTGTGTGGGTACACGTTGTACCCCTGTGCGCGTTGTACTGCAATGGACCGATCAGTGCCTCCGGCCGGCCCATTGCATTCAATGTGTGCGGGTACGCGTTGTACCCCTGTGCGCGTTGTACCCCTGTACGCGTTGAACTGCAATGGACCGATCGGTGCCTCCGGCCGGCCCATTGCATTCAATGTGTGCGGGTACGCGTTGTACCCCTGTGCGCGTTGTACTGCAATGGACCGATCGGTGCCTCCGGCCGGCCCATTGCATTCAATGTGTGCGGGTACGCGTTGTACCCCTGTGCGCGTTGTACCCCTGTACGCGTTGAACTGCAATGGACCGATCGGTGCCTCCGGCCGGCCCATTGCATTCAATGTGTGCGGGTACGCGTTGTACCCCTGTGCGCGTTGAACTGCAATGGACCGATCGGTGCCTCCGGCCGGCCCATTGCATTCAATGTGTGCGGGTACGCGTTGTACCCCTGTACGCGTTGTACCGCAATGGACCGATCGGTGCGCACCCATTGACAATGTGCTTGCCTGGCAACGGACGCGTTTTCGAATTTCAAACGAGTCGGTTGCTGGAAAATCAGTTGGTCACCCACAACAATGTTGCAAAATCATGTATGTCATGAAGTTGAAGATTTGAAGGATGCTGTGGGCGTGTTTTGGTGCTGCTATTCCATGGATTGGCCAGATTCAGAAGATGCAAACGACTTGGACCTATCACTTTGGACACAAGGGACAGTATCTGCCTCTCCAGCACATATATATTGCTGGCTGTTCCCCTGAGAGCTCACTTGCCTGCACTACATGCTCCAGGACGACATCTGCCACTGCACTGCTGCTGTCTCTGCCCCTCTGGACCCTGCAATGGCACGTACTGTGGAGAGAGCCCCAGCCTTCAGCCTTGAAGAGAACCAGGCCCTGCTGGACAGCCTACTTCCACAGTACAGCAAGCTGTATGGGACACCAGGGGAGCTGGTGAGTGTTCTGTGCACTGCCTTTCTGAATGTGCATTTTGTGTGACTAGCAAGGCTGAAAGTCTGCACGCCACTGGCTAGCAGGCTCACTGAGTAGTTGTCACCCCCATAGTGTGTAGTGACTTGCACTGGACAGGTATGGTGCAGTGACAGTGCATTTGAACATGGTTTTACTTCCCATGCAATGATACCATGTAGTGACGTCTGGCAAACTGTCCGTTGGGCAGCTTTGCACTGCCTGTGTACATCATGTGCCCCTGTGATTGAGACATGTATATACAACTGTGTCATGCACGGATATGTTGCATGTGTGGTAATGGCCTTTTCACTTTGTCATCCTGACAGGTTAATGCCCATCGGAAGCAGGAGATCTGGAAGGACATCGTCCAGGCCGTCCGGTCCGTGGGGGTCTACAAGCGCCGGATCCGCAACTGCCAGAAGAGGTGGCAGGACCTTCGGGGCTGGACCCGGAGGATTGCACGGGTCCAGCTGAAGGTGTCGCCTCCTCGCAGGAGGGGCGGAACACGGACCCTGACCCCCACATGCTCCAGATCCTGGCGGTGGTGTTTCCAGACCTGGATGGGCAGCTGAAGGCCAGACAGCAGCAAGGAGGGGGTGAGTCAAAGACTGCACTGTGAACTCTGTATTACATGCTTTGTGCCCTCCTCTGGCCTGGTTCAACTGCCACAGTGCAGCAGTCATGTTGTCCAGGAGCCATGTCCCTCTATTGTGCACTGCCCACTGCTCATCTAATACCCAGGTGTGGCCCTTACATTCAGGGAATTGTGTCACTTGGGACTGTGTCCTTGCAGTTTGCTTCACTAAAGGTGGGGGACAGCATCTGTTTCCCTAACTCTGTTGTGGGCATCATGGGTGGGTCCATTGTTCACACAACGCCTGTGTTTGGACATGTGATCTGCGTGTTGCTTTGATATGCGGTCCACTTGCTGAGCTGAGCCACCACATGTGCCTGGGGTATGTGGCACAAGCCCATGCAGCGGGTGGGAACAATGTTTGGGCCCCAGGAGTGTGCAGATTATGTGTGTCACACATACATAGCCAGCTATCCACTGTCCAGGGCACATCCCTCATTCATGTGGAGCAGGACAGTCATGCCTACTCCAGGCCATGCAATGCACTCTGTACTCCCACTCCCGTGTATCAGCTGACACATTGTGCACAGTGATTTGACCCCTCAGGTGTCTGCCTCTGTGTCAGTGTGCTGTGGATTAGTTGCCAGGACTGCTGGGGTGTTTCTTGGTAGGGGCTCAGCATGCCCCTGGAGATGTGACCATAGGAGACGATACTTGTGTGTCACATAGGTGTTTGATCAGCTGCGCGTGCAGACTGGGGTATGCGAATGTGAAGTTCAGGCAGCTGTTCCCCATTCACAGCAAATTGTGAGGGGCTCAGGTTCAGAGGGTAGTGTCACAGGTCTCCCATATGTCCAATAGGTATGACCTGGACAGATGAGGGTTAAGATGATGTGTTGTGTGGGGGATGTACATGTGCACTTGTGCAGCTCCAGGACTTGCATTCCCCATGACCTACTATTGTGACACAGTGCATAGTGTTGTTGTCTGGCTGCCAAGTCATACATCACTGAGACAGTGATGTATGACTTAGCAGTCATGCCTCTGCCATGGCATGTGTCAACTTATTGGTGGTCCTGCAGGGGAGTGACATGTGCTACATGCACACCATTGTGGCGATGGCTATCAGGACATGGGTGCATCATGGTGTCTGTCGCTGGTATGCATCACATGCATTTCCTATTTGACTCTGGGCATCCCTTTCATCCGGAAACCTGTACTGACTCAGTGGCAAGAGCTGTGATGTGTGCATGTCCACATGCCACACCGTGTCCTCTGCACTGTCCAACTACTGTGTACTTGGTGCATGTGTCCACACTGGGGTGTTGCAATCCAACAGACACCAGACAGATGGGTGCAAGGCCATGTGGGATGTGAGTGCCATGCTTGGCATCAGACTGACAATTGGCTTCTCCTGTTCAGTTAGGGCACTTTTAGCAATGTACAACTAATGATGCCAGGGCTTGCTCTGTAATGTGCTGTGCTCACAGTGGTGTGTGCGTTTGGTGCAGGTGACTGATGTCTGTCTGTTTCCCCATTGTTTGCAGATACATCCACGGCCACGGAAGGGGACAGCTCCACGGACCAGGAGGAGCCAGAGAGCCAGACTGGGTCAGCAGCCGAGGAGTGGTCGGAGGGACCCAGTGGCACGGAGGGCGAGGGGAGCCACACCGAGGAGTCCTCAGCACCATCCACCTCAGCTGAGGACCAGAGCAACTCGGAGGATGACTCCCTTGTGGAGGCGGGTGTCAGCAGCCACCACACCCCAGCTAGTGTTGCTGTCCCCGCCACCACCAGCACCACCACCGCCCTCCCTTCGGCTCCCATTCCCCAGGTCCGTGGAGGCTCCCATGTTCGGGAGCGTGTCTCCTTTGGGCCAGGCACCGCACCCCTGCCCCTGTGTCCCCTGCTGCCCTGAGTGAGGAGTCTGTGTACCTCCTTCGCCAGCTCCATGTAGGGCAGACAGCCATGCTGAGTGTCCTCCATGCTCACACCGCACTGTTGACTCAGCTGGTGTCGTTCATGGAGGGCATCTCATCGGGCATGTCTGACCTACAGAGGGGCAACAGGTCCATGGACTCCTCCCTGACGGCAGCAGTGTCCCTCCTCAGACAGTCCCTCACCCCTCCTGCCTCTGCTCCATCCACACTCCCCAGCACCTTACCCGTCCCAAGCACACACACACCGGCACAGGCACACACCAGCACACACACGTCCAGCACACAGACACACACGCCACAAACTAAACGCACACGCACGCACAGTCAGGGGACTGAAACCAGACTCACAGGGGATGGGGCCCTGGTACACACACACGCATCCATGGGCACTGCGCAGTCCTCAGTTGCCTCTCCTCCAAAGCACCCTCCCTTGCCTCACCTGCAACCCCAAAGACCCAGCGCCTCTTCCTCAGTGACCTCGGCCTCTTCCCCTCCGATCCAGCTGCCCCAGCATCCAGGGGGAAGAGGAAGCCCCCCACATGGAGCAGAGTGCCCCTCGCCCCTGGACACCCTCCCCCAGGCGCAGACAGACTGAGGCCCCCACCCGCAAGTCCCCCGGAGTGCTAAGAGCAAGACCCCGCCGCCGCTCTGCAGCTCAAGCACCAGGTCTCCTTCCTCCATCCCTCAGGCCCCCACTCCACAGGTGCCCCCACCACACCCTGCCCCAGGTTCCCCCACCCACAGATATACCATCCCCAAGAGGCTCCGGCCTTCTCCCCCTGCCACTTGCTCTCCCGGCACCACACCCCCGCTGCGCTTCTCTGTGCCACTGATGTGGTGAGGGTGTCCTCCCCTCTGTCCAGCCCACCTTGCCTGTTCCCCATTCTCCTCCCCTGGTGGTAGGCACTGCAGTGGAGTCCACTACCACCCTGTCTGACTTGGGCACTGCAGTGGCGGACCTGTCCACTCCATCTGCAGGGTCCACTGCAGTCGTGCCGGCACCCACAACATCTGAGCCATGCCCCCAGTTGTGCCAGCACACACCATGTCAGACACCTCCACTGCAGTTGTCAGTGGCTCTCCAGCACCCACCACCCCTTCCCTGCTTCCTCCTGGTGAGCCCTGATCCTGTCCCTGCGGTGCCTGGCCTACCCCCCGGTTGCCCCTCCTAGTGGATTGTCCCTGGTTTTGTGCAGGCATGTGTAGGGTGGCATCTGCCACTGTCACCCACTTGTGACTTTGTTGATGGACTGGCCATTGGCCTTTGTTTATGTTCTACCGGACTTCTACTTTTAATGCCACATATGCTGAATAAAGCAACTTTCTGTTCTCTAGTGCTTTTGCTTCTGATGTACATGATGTTGATGATGCTAACCATGCCCTTGCTGCAGTGATGGTGATATTTGGTCTCATGATAATGAAGTGTTACTGTGCAGGAACCCATGTGGTCCAGGGGGAATGTGTCCTATCCTGTGGTGTATCCATGTCATCCATAGCAGCATCTGAGGGTGTCATGTGTTCAGTATTTGGCAATGGGATTTCCTACTTAGATTGGCAATTTCACATCTGTGGCTTCCATCCCTGCACATCTGTTGTGCCTGCCATTGTTCAATTCGTCTACTTCCCTGACCGTGTGGCCATCTCCACTGGACATGCAGGTTTGGGCATCAATGGGGAAGGACTCATCTGTGTTGTCAGTGCAACATTGCTATACAAGTGTGTTGGATCTGTGCTGATGATTCCGTTGGCACTTCCATGACCAGGCTGATGTGACGGGAGCCCTCATTTGGTGCTAATTGTTGATTGTGTGACCAAGTGCTCAGCTGACATGGTGGGGCCCTACTGAGGCAACATATGGCACAGCTTTCCTCACACAGGAGTGGAGTCCCCTCATGGCAGTGTGTACTCCTGTGACATTGCCTGCGCCCAAGGTGTGTGTTGTATGTGCATGTCTGTGTGTTGACTTCCGTTTAGCTGTGCATGCTGTGATCCCTAGTGTTGTACCTGTTTGTGATGCTAGCTGAGTTGAGCTATGTTCCCCCAAAGTCTTCTCCCTGGGTTCTCTGTGATGTGGGTGCATGGCACATTACTGGTCATCAGGGTGTCACCCACAGGTGTGCTTGCTGTCAGGGCTGAGTTTGTGTGCAGACGCAGATGGGTCACAGTCAGGTTTCCCCTTGGCACTTGTTGTTAGCCCCTGTCATGTGATTTCCAGTTTGTGTTATCTTTCAGTGATTGTGACACGTTGTGTGTTTGACTGCTGGCACTCCTCAGGGTCCGGGCTGCAATGTTGGTTGCTGTCTATGTGTGTTCTTTGTGGGTGACCTTGGCTTCTTCATTGGTGTGTGACTGTGGCTGTGATTCCATTGGTTGGTGTGGTATTGCCGTCATGTCCATGTACGGCGTAGTGTGCAGTGTGTCAGACATTCAGGAGTCTTGTTGAGTGTCCATGTGTGATGTGTTTCTGCACCTTGGTTCCCACCCACCACCCTGGAATAGTCATGGGTGCATGTGCAATGTCACCAGTGCATGTGTGCTTCACTGCTGCACATTGTTGGAGGTCGAGGGGTGTGGTGTTGAGTGTGTGCAGATGAGAGTTGTTGCCCGGCTAGGCCCCTGCCTCCATGTTGGCCTTGGCTTACTGGCCATGCTGTTTGATTTGTGCTTGTGTAGGTGTGATGGTAGTTAGTTGCTCAGTACACATGACTGTGGTTCACAGTGTGAACCACATTTAGCTTTGTCATCACAGTGGGATTGTAATGCAGCCCAGGGTCACCACATTGTGGGGGCCCTGGGGGTGGTGCTGTGGTGTGTCTGTGTCTTGCTGTGTCAGTTGCTGTCCCTACGTGCCTGTGTGACATGTGTGATTTGTGCTCCCTCTCATCTGACAATGCCTGCTTGCCCACATAGGGAATTTGGATCCATGAGTTACCTTTGTGTGGCACTGTATGCACATCTGTATGATTGGTATTCAGGTCTCCTCATGTGTTGTGTGGTTGCCTGGGGACACTGGCACCCCCCCCTCACCTGTTGTGTATGATGTGCAGTGTGGGTCTGCCTGTTTCTGTTTGTGCATCTGCACCACTGCATTGGCATATCTTGGGTGTGCCATTGGCTGTATGTAGTTTGGTGGGTTTCCCCTGCTGTCCCTGGGACTCCTAGGTCATCGGTCAGCACAATGATCATGGTTTGTGTGTCCAATTGCTGCCATGGTATGGTATCTGTTCACCTCACATCTGCAGTCTCCACAGGGTATCTGCATGTGTGTGCCCATTGGTGCAAATATGTGGGTCTGCAATCTGATGGTCACTTCTGTCATTGTGTCATTGATGATTGTTGACGGTGTCAGCCCCCATGGGTGTTGTTTGTCTGCACATGGCCAAAGTTATGTCTTATTTGCACTGCAGGATTTGGCTCCCCCAATTTATGTTGCAATGGGACACATACACTACTTTGCCACTGATGTGTTTGTTGTTCTGTGACCAGGAATCATCCATGCAGTTTGGCAGTTGCACCTCTTTCTTTGTCAACACTTACCTTTTGGTCACTGTGATGATGGGGGTTTGGACCCCATTGCCACAATGTTCGAAATGTGCTTTAGCTATGGACCCCACACTTACATTTTGGTCACTGTGATGATGGGGGTTTGGACCCCATTGACACAATGTTCAAAATGTGCTTCAGCTATGGACCCCACACTTACCTTTTGGTCACTGTGATGATGGGGGTTTGGACCCCATTGCCACAATGTTCAAAATGTGCTTCAGCTATGGACCCCACACTTACCTTTTGGTCACTGTGATGATGGGGGTTTGGACCCCATTGCCACATTGTTCAAAGTGTGCTTCAGCTATGGACCCCACACTTACATTTTGGTCACTGTGATGATGGGGGTTTGGACCCCATTGCCACATTGTTCAAAGTGTGCTTCATCTATGGACCCCACACTTACATTTTGGTCACTGTGATGATGGGGGTTTGGACCCCATTGCCACATTGTTCAAAGTGTGCGTCAGCTATGGACCCCACACTTACATTTTGGTCACTGTGATGATGGGGGTTTGGACACCATTGCCACAATGGTCATGGCCTGCTTGCATTCTGGGTGCCACACACATATATGTGTGGCACATGTGCTAGGGGGTCACATTGTATGTTCAAAGTCATGTTCGGTGTTGTAGGCATTTGACACAGTCTACACACGCTTGTCATGGTGTTGGGGGGAGGTCTTCTTCTTGCATTCCCTAGGTTGTGGTGTGCTGGTTGTGTCATGCATTGTCCATCCTATGAGTGGGGGTGGTAGTAGTGGTAGGCATCCAGCCCCCCTGGGTGAGGGTGGTAGTAGTGGTAGGCATCCAGCCGCCCCTGGGTGAGGGTGGTAGTGGTGGTAGGCATCCTGCCCCCCTGGCTAAGGGTGGTGGTAGGCATCCAGCCCCCTGGGTGAGGGTGGTAGTAGTGGTAGGCATCCTGCCCCCCTGGGTGAGGGTGGTAGTGGTGGTAGGCATCCTGCCCCCCTGGCTAAGGGTGGTGGTAGGCATCCAGCCCCCCTGGGTGAGGGTGGTAGTAGTGGTAGGCTTCCAGCCTCCCCTGGGTGAGGGTGGTAGTAGTGGTAGGCATCCTGCCCCCTGGCTAAGGGTGGTAGTAGTGGTAGGCATCCAGCCCCCCTGGGTGAGGGTGGTAGTAGTGGTAGGCATCCAGCCCCCTGGCTAAGGGTGGTAGTAGTGGTAGGCATCCAGCCCCCCTGGGTGAGGGTGGTAGTAGTGGTAGGCATCCTGCCCCCTAGCTAAGGGTGGTAGTAGTGGTAGGCATCCTGCCCCCCTGGGTAAGGGTGGTAGTAGTGGTAGGCATCCTGCCCCCTGGGTGAGGGTGGTAGTAGTGGTAGGCATCCTGCCCCCCTGGCTAAGGGTGGTAGTAGTGGTAGGCATCCAGCCCCCTGGGTGAGGGTGGTAGTAGTGGTAGGCATCCAGCCCCCATGGCTAAGGGTGGTAGTGGTGGTGGGCATCTGGCACCACCCTGGCTAAGGGTGGTAGTAGTGGTAGGCATCCAGCCCCCCTGGGTGAGGGTGGTAGTAGTGGTAGGCATCCAGCCCCCCTGGGTGAGGGTGGTAGTAGTGGTAGGTATCCAGCCCCCCTGGCTAAGGGTGGTAGTAGTGGTAGGCATCCAGCCCCCTGGGTGAGGGTGGTAGTAGTGGTAGGCATCCTGCCCCCTGGGTGAGGGTGGTAGTGGTGGTAGGCATCCTGCCCCCCTGGCTAAGGGTGGTGGTAGGCATCCAGCCCCCTGGGTGAGGGTGGTAGTGGTGGTAGGCATCCTGCCCCCCTGGCTAAGGGTGGTAGTGGTGGTAGGCATCCTGCCCCCCTGGCTAAGGGTGGTAGTAGTGGTAGGCATCCAGCCCCCTGGGTGAGGGTGGTAGTAGTGGTAGGCATCCAGCCCCCCTGGCTAAGGGTGGTAGTAGTGGTAGGCATCCAGCCCCCCTGGGTGAGGGTGGTAGTAGTGGTAGGCATCCTGCCCCCCTGGGTGAGGGTGGTAGTGGTGGTAGGCATCCTGCCCCCCTGGCTAAGGGTGGTGGTAGGCATCCAGCCCCCCTGGGTGAGGGTGGTAGTGGTGGTAGGCATCCTGCCCCCTGGCTAAGGGTGGTAGTAGTGGTAGGCATCCAGCCCCCCTGGGTGAGGGTGGTAGTAGTGGTAGGCATCCAGCCCCCCTGGGTGAGGGTGGTAGTAGTGGTAGGCATCCAGCCCCCATGGCTAAGGGTGGTAGTGGTGGTGGGCATCTGGCACCACCCTGGCTAAGGGTGGTAGTAGTGGTAGGCATCCAGCCCCCCTGGGTGAGGGTGGTAGTAGTGGTAGGCATCCAGCCCCCCTGGGTGAGGGTGGTAGTAGTGGTAGGCATCCAGCCCCCTGGCTGAGGGTGGTAGTAGTGGTAGGCATCCAGCCCCCCTGGGTGAGGGTGGTAGTAGTGGTAGGCATCCTGCCCCCCTGGGTGAGGGTGGTAGTGGTGGTAGGCATCCTGCCCCCTGGCTAAGGGTGGTGGTAGGCATCCAGCCCCCCTGGGTGAGGGTGGTAGTAGTGGTAGGCATCCAGCCCCCCTGGGTGAGGGTGGTAGTAGTGGTAGGCATCCTGCCCCCCTGGCTAAGGGTGGTAGTAGTGGTAGGCATCCAGCCCCCCTGGGTGAGGGTGGTAGTAGTGGTAGGCATCCAGCCCCCCTGGCTAAGGGTGGTAGTAGTGGTAGGCATCCAGCCCCCCTGGGTGAGGGTGGTAGTAGTTGTAGGCATCCTGCCCCCCCCTGGCTAAGGGTGGTAGTAGTGGTAGGCATCCTGCCCTCCCTGGGTAAGGGTGGTAGTAGTGGTAGGCATCCTGCCCCCCCTGGGTGAGGGTGGAAGTAGTGGTAGGCATCCTGCCCCCCCTGGCTAAGGGTGGTAGTAGTGGTAGTCATCCAGCCCCCCCTGGGTGAGGGTGGTAGTAGTGGTAGGCATCCAGCCCCCATGGCTAAGGGTGGTAGTGGTGGTGGGCATCTGGCACCACCCTGGCTAAGGGTGGTAGTAGTGGTAGGCATCCAGCCCCCTGGGTGAGGGTGGTAGTAGTGGTAGGCATCCAGCCCCCTGGGTGAGGGTGGTAGTAGTGGTAGGCATCCAGCCCCCTGGCTAAGGGTGGTAGTAGTGGTAGGCATCCAGCCCCCTGGGTGAGGGTGGTAGTAGTTGTAGGCATCCTGCCCCCTGGGTGAGGGTGGTAGTGGTGGTAGGCATCCTGCCCCCTGGCTAAGGGTGGTGGTAGGCATCCAGCCCCCCTGGGTGAGGGTGGTAGTGGTGGTAGGCATCCTGCCCCCCTGGCTAAGGGTGGTAGTGGTGGTAGGCATCCTGCCCCCCTGGCTAAGGGTGGTAGTAGTGGTAGGCATCCAGCCCCCTGGGTGAGAGTGGTAGTAGTGGTAGGCATCCTGCCCCCTGGCTAAGGGTGGTAGTAGTGGTAGGCATCCAGCCCCCCCTGGGTGAGGGTGGTAGTAGTGGTAGGCATCCAGCCCCCATGGCTAAGGGTGGTAGTGGTGGTGGGCATCTGGCACCACCCTGGCTAAGGGTGGTAGTAGTGGTAGGCATCCAGCCCCCCTGGGTGAGGGTGGTAGTAGTGGTAGGCATCCAGCCCCCCTGGGTGAGGGTGGTAGTGGTGGTAGGCATCCTGCTCCCCTGGCTAAGGGTGGTGGTAGGCATCCAGCCCCCCTGGGTGAGGGTGGTAGTGGTGGTAGGCATCCTGCCCCCTGGCTAAGGGTGGTAGTGGTGGTAGGCATCCTGCCCCCTGGCTAAGGGTGGTAGTAGTGGTAGGCATCCAGCCCCCCTGGGTGAGGGTGGTAGTAGTGGTAGGCATCCAGCCCCCTGGGTGAGGGTGGTAGTAGTGGTAGGCATCCAGCCCCCGTGGCTAAGGGTGGTAGTGGTGGTGGGCATCTGGCACCACCCTGGCTAAGGGTGGTAGTAGTGGTAGGCATCCAGCCCCCCCTGGGTGAGGGTGGTAGTAGTGGTAGGCATCCAGCCCCCTGGGTGAGGGTGGTAGTAGTGGTAGGCATCCAGCCCCCCTGGCTAAGGATGGTAGTAGTGGTAGGCATCCAGCCCCCCTGGGTGAGGGTGGTAGTAGTGGTAGGCATCCTGCCCCCCTGGGTGAGGGTGGTAGTGGTGGTAGGCATCCTGCCCCCTGGCTAAGGGTGGTAGTAGTGGTAGGCATCCAGCCCCCCTGGGTGAGGGTGGTAGTAGTGGTAGGCATCCAGCCCCCTGGCTAAGTGTGGTAGTTGTGGTAGGCATCCAGCCCCCCTGGGTGAGGGTGGTAGTGGTGGTAGGCATCCTGCCCCCCTGGCTAAGGGTGGTAGTGGTGGTAGGCATCCTGCCCCCTGGCTAAGGGTGGTAGTAGTGGTAGGCATCCAGCCCCCTGGGTGAGGGTGGTAGTAGTGGTAGGCATCCAGCCCCCTGGCTAAGGGTGGTAGTAGTGGTAGGCATCCAGCCCCCCTGGGTGAGGGTGGTAGTAGTGGTAGGCATCCTGCCCCCCTGGGTGAGGGTGGTAGTGGTGGTACGCATCCTGCCCCCTGGCTAAGGGTGGTGGTAGGCATCCAGCCCCCCTGGGTGAGGGTGGTAGTGGTGGTAGGCATCCTGCCCCCCTGGCTAAGGGTGGTAGTGGTGGTAGGCATCCTGCCCCCCTGGCTAAGGGTGGTAGTAGTGGTAGGCATCCAGCCCCCCTGGGTGAGGGTGGTAGTAGTGGTAGGCATCCAGCCCCCTGGGTGAGGGTGGTAGTAGTGGTAGGCATCCAGCCCCCATGGCTAAGGGTGGTAGTGGTGGTGGGCATCTGGCACCACCCTGGCTAAGGGTGGTAGTAGTGGTAGGCATCCAGCCCCCTGGGTGAGGGTGGTAGTAGTGGTAGGCATCCAGCCCCCCTGGGTGAGGGTGGTAGTAGTGGTAGGCATCCAGCCCCCTGGCTAAGGGTGGTAGTAGTGGTAGGCATCCAGCCCCCCTGGGTGAGGGTGGTAGTAGTGGTAGGCATCCTGCCCCCCTGGGTGAGAGTGGTAGTGGTGGTAGGCATCCTGCCCCCTGGCTAAGGGTGGTAGTAGTGGTAGGCATCCAGCCCCCCTGGGTGAGGGTGGTAGTAGTGGTAGGCATCCAGCCCCCCTGGGTGAGGGTGGTAGTAGTGGTAGGCATCCAGCCCCCTGGCTAAGTGTGGTAGTAGTGGTAGGCATCCTGCCCCCTGGGTAGGGGTGGTGGTGCGCATTCAGGCCCCTGTGTGCATATGTGGCATTGGTGATGGGCATCCCGCCCCTATGGTGCTGCTGTTGCTGGTGTAAGTATATTCTGCATCCCTCTGTGTGTGTGTGATGTGTTGTGTACGTGTTGTATGTGTTTTGTGGTTGGTGTCTGGCTTACCTTCTGCGCCGTACGCGTCCGTGCCTGTTCCGGTAGTAAATGTAGAATATTGGTATGATCGGGACGAAGGGATTCATGGTTGGTTCGTGTCGTTCGTCCTTCTTGTTGCTTCGCGTCGTCCACGTCGCTTCGCCTCATCCTCGCCGCTCGCGTCGTCCCTCGTCGCTGCCGTGTTCGTCTCGGAGCCGTGGATCGTGTTGTGGCGCGAATCGGAGCTTATGTGCGCCTCTCCCGGATGCTTTGTCGTGCCGTGCGTAGCGACGGGTTCGGCGCGTACGGAAAGCGCATCGTACTCGTTCGGCCGGACGGAGCTGCATTTTCCCTTCCGTGCGACTCGATTCAGCGTTTCCGGATTCGCCTCGGTCGGGGAACAGGACCTGGTTTGGGTGAGTACGGCTCGGCCGGATTCTTTGCTGTTGTGCGCATCGTACTTACTCGTTCGGTGTGCTGTACGGATCGGTCGGGAAACAGGCTTTCGCATGGCTTTTTTCCCGACCGAATGGTGTTGGGTACGCCTCCGACCGAGATCGGAATCGGCCCCTATGTGTAGACGGTCTTACAAAACTGACAGCAAGCAACGGAACGTGTGCTTCGGGTACATACTCCTGTTATATTGTAACAGGGTTTATATTTTGTGCATTAATGACAATTACATTTTTCACATTTGAGGCTGAATTAATGTGACTACAATTGAAACACATTTTATATAATATTCAGAATTATGTTTATGGATGTGTTACAATTATACCACATTTTCTTCCAAATGGTATTTGCACGAGATGAATGCCACCTCTGTCACTCACTTCTATTTCCCTCTGTGTACAACTTCTCCACACAGGATCTGCAGAGCACAGTCCTACCTGCATGTAATGGTTTGATTACATTGCTTTTGATGAACTTTCTCCAGTTTCCTATGATTTGAAACATTATCAAGGTCTCTTCTGCAGTCTTTCCATTGTGTTTACCAGTCTTTTCATTCTGTGAAAGTTCCATTGTTTAAATATTTAGGGGCCTATTAGCAATAACCGGCGATAATTATCGCTAAGCGCAGTTAGCGCTAGGATAATTATCGCCGGCTATCGCAGGTTTCTATCGCGGAGATAGCGTGCTATCAGCAACGCTTATCTCCAAAGCGATAGAAACCCTGGAGAACAGTGTGAATATCGCTTGAAAACAAGCGATATTCACACTGTGACCAGTGTTAGCTTAGCGATAGGGCGAGGGGATTTAGCCATGTAATCCACCTCCCATTGGATTACATGGCTAAGTCGGGTCTGGACCAGGCGTTAACAAACCAGCGCTAAACGTGTTTAGCGCTGGTTCGTTAATCACCTCCCCTGCCTCGCTAATAGGCGATAGCGAGCTTAGCGACTGTTTCCAGTCGCTTTTAGGTTGGGAACGCCTACTTTGCATGCCATTAGCGATAAATATCGCTGGCATGCAAAGCGGCACCCAACCCGGTCGCTATCGCCTAGAAGCTGTCGCTAACAGCAGTTAGCGACAGCTTGCTAATAGGGCGTTAGAATTATCGCCGCTTTAGCGGGAAAAAGTCCCGCTAAAGCGGTGATAGAGCCCTTGATAATATGCCCCTTAATTTTTGTTGGAACATCTCCGGATGGTATTAAAAAGAGGGTGCTGAATGTGGTTTTTTGAAATGCGATGGTGCTTATGTGCTAAGGTAATGACGCGCATTTTTACCTGAATTCTAATTTCCCAAAGAGATGATGTTTTTTGCTCTGACCATGATGATTTTACAGTTTTCATAATTTGTTTTTGCGAGAATTTTGTATAAGAATCCATGGGTTAAGAGGGTGAGCCAAAAGACTATCCTGTTTTACTAGGAATGCTCTCCAATTTCTTTTTGAATTTGCTGTTCATTCGGGACTAAGAATAATTCTGATTGTGCATACACTGTATAACTCTGCATCTGAGTGACTTGTGGGCAGTTTTACATGAGCTAGGGGTCCCATTATATTTGGCTCAAGCCATAAAGCGCCTACATGAGGGAAACTTCGCCCAGGTTAGGTATGGTAAGGAGGGGTGTTTAACGGCTCCTATCCCCGTAAATAGAGGCGTGCGGCAGGGCTGTGTACTTGCCCCGACTCTATTTAGCTTATATATAAATGGGCTAGTGGACTATCTACTCAGTGGAAAAGATCTGGACATCCCTAAGCTGCCAAACCGTAAAATTCCAGCTTTAATGTTTGCTGACGATACTCTACTAGTATCCAAATCACCTATGGGGATACAGAGGGTTTTAAACAGATTTAATTTATTTTGTAGGGAAAGAGGGTTAGAAATTAACCTCCAAAAAACCAAATTTATGGTGTTTAATTCCCGAGAAGCACCCGACCTAATCCATCCCTTTATGGTAAACCCCTGGAAAAAGTATCCTCTTTTGATTACTTAGGCATTACAATTATAGATTCCATGGGTTGGGGGCCCAGATCAAGAAATCAGCACTTAAGCTCTCGCAATCAGCTGGAGGCTTAATGAAGGTTTTTGTAAATCAAGCTAAACCTATAAGCCCAGCTATAGAAATTTATAAGGTCCAAGCAAGGTGAGGAGCACTATATGGGGCAGAATTGTGGGGCCACTGTAGCTCTGATAATTTAACGTTGACAGAAAACTGTTTCTTTAGACAATTGCTTAATCTCCCCCAGAGTACCCCTCTTACGCCACTACGCCTAGATCTGGGGGTAAGACCCATAGTGGATGAATCTAACCTTAGACCCCTTTTATATTGGTGGCGTTTGTGGGTTACGCCTGAACTTGCAGCATATAGAGATGAGTTGAGAGAGATTTTGAATTTACCAGGGGCAGGCAAATTACCTTGGCTGTCTTATGTGCGTCGCACATTAATCAGTCAGGATGGGGCAACCTGTGGGATGACCCAGAGGTTGCCTGTGTCTTGATCTCTAAAAGGGCGATGAGGGATTCCTACGGGGAATTTAAATTGGCTCAGTTTCATTCTAACCCCATTGTAGGTAAACTTACTCTCGCCTTTTGGAGTTTAAGGATAGGTACTGCTTAGAACTAATTTTAAATGATATCAAGCCTCCCACTGCTAGAAAACTCTGGTTGCAGTTCAGATATGGGGTTCTGCCCCTTCGATCTTTTACAAACACTTGGGGCAGCCTACAAACTCTGGGGTGCCCGGCATGTGATTGCCCAACAGAATCTGTACTCCATGTATTTTTTAGTTGCCCTGGATATCATAGAGCTAGAAAACGCTGTTTGGCCCAGATTTGTAGGAATTTAGGGTTTAGACGTTGTTCTGAGGCCTTTAGGATACTGAAACAGGATACTAGCCTCCCGATAGTTTATTCGGTAGCAGGCTTTTACTCTCTATGTGGAGTGTACGTAGGGCCATCCTGAAATCAAACCGGCAGTAATAAATGAGGGTTCCACCCATTCTCATGTACAATGAAGTTTTTCTCTGTAGGGTATCAACCTGTATTTTCTATATTTAGATATATCTGCTATGAAATATTAAAATGTATAGATGTAAGCGGTGTACTCTGTATGTTTTACTAAAATGATGCTGTTTTGTGGACTTATCCGTATCTTATTCTCTCTCTTTTTAGTTTTTTTAAATTGATGTAATGAATTGTGCATAATTTTAAACTGTACTTTTTAAGGTCAAATTGATCGAAATAAAGTTGTTATTGACTTGGTATTGCCTATTTTTTAAATTTTGTAATAAAACCCTTTAACTAGCCTCATAGAGCATAATCTCCTGACACTTACCTGCCTGATCGATGAGCAATGAGCCCTAAGACCCCCTCATTAAATGCAGTATGTATCGACTTTACCAACACTTTCGATAATATCCCTAGAGGCAGACCATGGGAAAAGTTAAAGAAGTGGCAGATACCACCACATCTCTTAATGGCAATAGAATCCCTTTGTAGTAATAAATGGGTCAGAGTCAAACGAACAGCAAATTGGGCAACGTCAGAACATATTTCCACTAATAAAGGGCTGAAACAGGCCTGTATACTAGCCCCTCTGCTCTTTAACCTCTATATGGCAGATCTGGAAAGCTATCTTGTGATGCCAAGGATTTGCCCGCCTAGCCTGGCAAAGCAGAAAATACAAATTCTGCAATATGCAGGTTCCATGGTGGTACTTGACAACACACAAATTGGCCTTCAGAGATCAGTGGATGCACTTGAACAATATTGTGCAGCAAATTATATCATCATTAGCCTGAAAAAGACCAAAACAATGATCTTTAACAGATGCTTGATCAAAAAAGGTGCCTGGTCCATTGGAGGATCAAGATTTGAAAGAACAAGTTTCAAGTACCTCAGAGTTCCACTGGATGAAAGAGGTGGGAATAACGCCCAGCTGGGCTTCTTGAAAATTACAGCAAAACACCTGACATGCAAAATGGGTCAACTTAAAAGAAGTGTTGCATGCCAAAACACAGAGGCCCTTCTAACGGTGGTGGCAGCTAAGGTGATGCCCGCATTGACATATGTTGCAATGGTGTTTGAACCTCTATGAGTGGTTAGACAAACAGCAAAGTATCTGCTATCGACGTGTCTTTGCCCTTTCAGATTGTACTAGCCAGTCACAAATAAGGCTATAATTCAAATTGGCAAAGCAGCATTTGATCCTAAGGTCCAAATTCATAACTTATTGCCAAACATTGCAAATAGCCCTAACAGGCACAATGAAACATCTGCTCTGGGAGAAATTCCAATACCCCGGTTCAACATGGGTTTTGCTTCTGGCAACCTCAATTAAGGCCTTAAGTGAGGAAGATCTACTAAAAAACAATTGACCACCAAGAACCATAGCAACATTTCTAACAAAACAAGCAAACATAATCTCATGGGAGCAGGACTTATGGGATCTAAAATCCAAACATCATGGCAGCTGGGCTGCGAACCTCAAGTCTCCTGGCTCCCTACCTGATTACCTGCGCTCACTGCTCCCCTATCATACAAAGTATGCCCTTATGAGAATGAGCTTTGGCCTAATCTCCCTAAGAGACTATTGGTATGGTCATAATGAGGGGGAAGTCGATGCACAGTGCAGATGGTGCGGCACAACAGAAGAATTGTTAACACGGGTAATCTGCATTTGTGAAGTTTTGAAACCCTTGAGGCGCTAGTTGCTCCAACCAATACTTTGAATCCTAAACGTAAGGACATGCGGGGTTATGTCCTTACCTGCCTATAAGGAGAATAATGTCAGCTATCTGGGTGTATCATAAAGTTTATGAAATCAGACGCGACAGGGACACTCCAAGTCCTGATTCTGGGTCGCCCCTCCTATCCCCCCCCAATAACAATAATAACAATACAAGTAGTAGCACACGGATTTAGGGTTTCGATCAACAGGTATAAAGACTAGATTTGACCTGCCAGGAAGAGTGGACACTAGCCTAAACACTCTTAATATAAATCCTGCCAGACTTATGAGCACCCGCATGCACTGTTTGAGGCTGTTCTTTTCTTCTTTTAGTATTTGGTTAATCAGTGATTCTTTCAACACACTGGTTGCATGGAGTTGCCGGTGAATCCCACAGCACTCCCTATCAGTTAGTAGGCCCCAGGGAGTCAGAAAAATGGCACGAGCAGGCACATCCCTATCACGAGAAATAGGTGGGGTATAACAGACTAGAGCTCCCGTGTGAGAGATAGGGGTGCGCAGTCGATTATCAGGAAACCTCTTAACCACACACATTACGTGCCATCTACTAAATAAATGTGATGCAATAATATTTTGTAATACACAGTAAATGCCCTAGCGGGAAGAATTTGGAAAACTGTGTTCAACTTGTATTATATGTCATTTAATACCTACTGTACAATGGGATGCATGATTATAAAATGCCAATAAAGATATTTAAAAGAAAAAAGTTTATGTAATCAGTAACAGGAAATCTAAAAATACCCAAGATGGCTGTTGTAGGCTAGGAATACCAATAACTGCCTTGGTTCACATAATGGAACGATAGCGGCAATAGACAAATAAAATTGCCATTGATATTCTGAGCATTCAAGCCTGACCTCCTTGGACCATGCCCCTCAGAGTAGCCTTCTACCAGTAACGAACTATGAAACAGCGCACATTTTTAAAACAGCTCTTTGTCACTCCATCAACTATAAGCTTGCTTGAGGCACAGATCTTGTTTTTTTATTGAAAGCATGAAGTACCTTTGGATTTTAATAGACTGCACTCATTGGGCCGCACTTTTTTAATGGAATGGACATTCCTCAATCGCATTGTAGTGTTTTTTTTACCACAGTCTGCTATTATATGTTTTTTTATTCTGCTTTTATCCCCTCCGCCCTCTCTCTTTCTCAGCTGAGATGTAATGATTTTAAATAATTGAACATCAATAAACTTTACTCTCTTACTTTACTCTCTCTTTAGCTTTTTATCAATCTTGAACTCACATATTCAGTGGGCCTATTACTTATTTGATCTCTATTGCTCAACTAATCGATGTTTAAGGGGTGTCTTAAAGTGAAATTCAAACTGTGGGAAAACTGAATGAGGTACATTTTGGGGTGTCAACATTTTGGTGTGTCAAAACTTTGGGGTAAGGTTTAGTCCCACAAATCTTGGAAGGAGAGGAGGGTTGCAAATTAGAGAGAACCTTCTTATGCCACAAGACCCCTATAGGTTTTCAATTGCTCTTTAACCCATTTTGGGAGACAGAGAATTTACTGGTACTGATATTTTGCAGAGAAGTCTGACTTTCAATGCTGTTCCTAAATGCATTGGAGTGTAACTATGAGAAGATCAGTATGTTTTTGTGAGTTGAGAGCTTTGTGAGGTGATTGTGATGGGTCCCTGAAATTCAAGTTTGTGAGATGGATTGTTGTGCTGTATGTGAAGTGTTTGGCTATGCACAGTTGTTGAGTCTCGATTCAACTGTGTATCATGGTTATATGTGAACTTTAATTTACTTATAAAATCTTGTTTACTATTGGTTGGTTTGGTTATCAGATTCTTTGAAATCCAAGATCTAGAGATATTGTGTTTCACTTGCTTACATAAGATAGTGTGTAGTCAGAGGAGCCACAAGCACACAGATAGGGGTTCTGAATTAACATGCTTTGATTACAGGGTTTATGTTCAACCTGGGTTAATGTACCTGGTTCCTTAGTGAACTGGAGTAAAGGAAATACGAATCACTGACTAAATATCGAAGGTCACAATATCGACCTACAAAAATATTGCAGCAAAAATATCGAAGACAAGAATATCGACATCCTATCTACATTAAGGTAAGTACAAAAATATCGAAAATAAAATATCGATGTCAAAAATATCGCTGTTAAAAATATCGTTTTTAATTTAAGTTAAAAAAATATTGTAAAATAAAGTAAATAATACATATAATTAAAAGAAACATAGTTAAACATATTTTAAAATGCTTAAAAATTATAAGTAATATAAATAATTTGAAAATACATTAAACATATACATATAATATATAATATATATATATACTTACTTATTAATATGTTTTAATATTTCTTTTAATAACTTATAAATTGTTTAATTTATTTTTTATAAATGATAAATACATCTATACACATAAAACAATAATATAAATAAAAATTAAAAAAATATATGTAACACATTTTAAAAAATTACAATTATTTTAAATCTTTTAAAAATATTTATACAGTACATTAGCTAAAAAAATACAAAATATTAGATAGCGGAGGAAATCAAATTACTATTCCCACTCCAGTGAGTGCAACAGTAGGGAAAGTGTTGGATAGCGTAGGGGTAAAAATTACTATTCCCACTCCAGTGAGTGCAACAGTAGGGAAAGTGTTGGATAGCGTAAGGGTAAAATTACTATTCCCACTCCAGTGAGTGCAACAGTAGGGAAAGTGTTGGATAGCGTAGGGGTAAAAATTACTATTCCCACTCCAGTGAGTGCAACAGTAGGGAAAGTGTTGGATAGCGTAAGGGTAAAAATTACTATTCCCACTCCAGTGAGTGCAACAGTAAGGAAAGTGTTGGATAGCGTAGGGGTTAAAATTACTATTCCCACTCCAGTGAGTGCAACAGTAGGGAAAGTGTTGGATAGCGTAGGGGTAAAAATTACTATTCCCACTCCAGTGAGTGCAACAGTAGGGAAAGTGTTGGATAGCGTAGGGGTAAAAATTACTATTCCCACTCCAGTGAGTGCAACAGTAGGGAAAGTGTTGGATAGCGGGGGTAAAATTACTATTCCCACTCCAGTGAGTGCAACAGTAGGGAAAGTGTTGGATAGTGGAGGGGTAAAAATTACTATTCCCACTCCAGTGAGTGCAACAGTAGGGAAAGTGTTGGATAGCGTAGGGGTAAAAATGACTATTCCCACTCCAGTGAGTGCAACAGTAGGGAAAGTGTTAGATAGCGTAGGGGTTAAAATTACTATTCCCACTCCAGTGAGTGCAAGAGTAGGGAAAGTGTTGGATAGCGTAGGGGTAAAAATTACTATTCTAACTCCAGTGAGTGCAACAGTAGGGAAAGTGTTGGATAGCGGGGGGTAAAAATTACTATTCCCACTCCAGTGAGTGCAACAGTAGGGAAAGTGTTGGATAGCATAGGGGTAAAAATTACTATTCCCACTCCAGTGAGTGCACCAGTAGGGAAAGTGCTGGATAGCGGGGGGGTAAAAATTACTATTCCCACTCCAGTGAGTGCAACAGTAGGGAAAGTGTTGGATAGCGGAGGGGTAAAAATTACTATTCCCACTCCAGTGAGTGCAACAGTAGGGAAAGTGTTGGATAGCGTAGGGGTAAAAATTATTATTCCCACTCCAGTGAGTGCAACAGTAGGGAAAATGTAGGATCACATATGGGTTAAATTAACATACTTATAAATTAATAAAAAAAAATTTTTTTAAATAAATAACATATTAATAATTATTTAACCAAATAATTATTAATAAATACCTATTAAATTAAATTAATATTTACTTAAATAACATTAAATTACTTCCGCCCTATTCCCCTATAAACACACAACGCGCTACACATAAAAAAATAACACAATTAATTTAATTATCAATTAATCAATTAATAAAAATTAATTACCAATTCATAATTAATTGACAATAAATTAATTAACAATAACAATAAATAAAAATAAATAAAAATTAATTCTCATTAATATAATTTGTAATTAACCAATTGATAAAAATTAATTACCAATTAATAATTAATTAACAATGAATTAATAATCAATAACAATAAATATACACATATTAACTAATTAATTATATTTAAATTACTTCGCACCCTATTCCCCTATAAACCCACAACCCGCTACACATTAAAAATAACATAATTAATGTAATTACCAATTAATCAATGAATTAAAATTATTTACCAATTAATAATTAATCTACAATAAATTAATTAACAATAACAATCAATAAAAACTAATAAAAAATGTATTAAAATTAATATAATTATAAATTAACCAATTAATATTAAT
Organism: Calotriton arnoldi; assembly: GCA_963921515.1. Lineage (NCBI taxonomy): Eukaryota > Metazoa > Chordata > Amphibia > Caudata > Salamandridae > Calotriton > Calotriton arnoldi. Next base: position 27,188 of record CAWUFW010001223.1, read on the forward strand.
TAATTACCAATTAATAATTAATTAACTAAAAATTAACAATAAATAACAATAAATAAAAACATATTAATTAATTAATTATAGTTAAATTACTTCCCACCCTATTCCCCTATAAAACCACAACCCGCTACACAATAAAAATAACATAATTAATTTAATTACCAATTAATCAATGAATTACAATTAATTACTAATTAATAATTAATTTACAATAAATGAATTAGCAATAACAATAAATACAAATTAATAATAAATTAATTATAATTAATATAATTATAAATTCACCAATTAATATAAATTAATTACAAATTATTAATTAATTAACAATAAATTAACAATGAATAACAATAAATAAAAACATATTAATTAATTAATTATAATTAAATTACTTCCCACCCTATTCCCCTATAAACCCACAACCTGCTCTGATACTAAAACGCAAAATTTCATTTAAAAAAATAACTATTTTCTAAACATTTAATACATATATTTAAAAATAATGAAAAAACTTTAAAAAACATGTTAAACATACATATAAAATACATAACACTAAAAACAAAATCGATATTATTAACAACTATATATTTGCTAACGATATTAATGACTTCAATATTACTTACTTCGATATTAAAAAATCGATATTACTTACCTTCAAGTCGATATTCTGGTCAACGATATTCTTGACTTCGATATTCTGTCCCTACGATATTAAGAACTCGATATTAGTGTAGGTCAATATTTAAAATTCGATATTTTGACTGCCCATCAGGAAATACACAGGGTGGATTACCTCTGGACGGGGGTGTCTACCTAATGTGAATTGTCTTTTAAAAACTGTACCAGAAAGGGTGCAGTTCTTTGTTTTTGCCTCTAGTGTTTGCGAGATTTGTTCTACCCTAATTTGTTATTTTCCTTTTATTTAGGTTGAGCAGATCAAAGTTTATTTTGTGTAAATCAATTCAGAAAAAGTTTGGAATTCTTTTCTTGGTACATGGTGAAGTTGTCCTGTGATTGGTCGGTCAGCCAGGAGCTGCACTTGGATTGATAAAACGTCTCCACAAAGCAGCGCTGTTATTGGTTGGTTACTGACAGAGCTGTGCTATGATGTGCTGACCTTTTATAGAGCTGCCCTGGTATTGGTCATTGTTTGCTAGTCGTTTTGTATGATTTTTAGATTGATTTGAGCAGAAGTGATGTGTGCTGTATTGCAAAAACTCATCGTTTCTGTTGTACCTTCTACTGAGCGTTAGAAATTACCTGCTGAGGGAACGCCTGCATACGAAATGATGAAGGACATTGAGTTCTATACACATACCTGGATTACTGAATGGCAATGAGAATACAGATCATGATAAAAACTCACCACTTCCTTTAGAGGGTACCTTTAATATTAGAAAGTTAGATTTCCTGAAAAAGGCAATGAATGAGAGAAAGCCATTGCCAGATCTCCAGATCTTTTAGGTGTTAAACAATTGGGATTGAATGGTTACCAAGAAGGAAAGAAAGAAAATGACAAAGCAGTTGAAAGCTTTGTTTAGACTATGGGGGCGATTCCGATCTCGGTCGGAAGCTCTCCGAACGGGATCCGGCCGGAAAAAGTACGAGCCGTACGCTTGTTTTCCGACCGACTCGTACAGCTGTATGAGCGAGCGAGTGCGATGCGATTGTACGCGTGTGTCCCGACCGACCCGTTTCCGGATCCCAACCGCTCCGACCGACTCGTATGGAAACGAATCGCACCACGCAATGGAGATGTCTTACGACCGAGCGAGAACGATGTACGCGTCGGACAGCCGGATCGAGTCGGAGCGTCCGGCTCGAAAAAGCTCCCGGAGCCGGACGTTGGGGGTCCGTGCCGGACCCCCCAAAACCCGTAGCCTTACGAGTCGAACACAGGGGGAGACCCATGGGTCTCCCCAACACTGGTACGTACGGTGCGGGTTTCACCGACGCGTACCCACTGAAGGGGGCGCACTTGTTCGCGACGTACCCATTCAGTCAATGGGAGCCCATGTACGCGTCGTACGACCGGCTCCCATTGACTTCAATGGGAGTCCGACCGAATCGAGTCCGGCAGCATGCGGCCGCATCGTACTCGCTCGGTCGGACTGCAGGACTCGCTCGGTCGGAAAACACTCCGGATCCGGCTCGGTCGGAGAGCTTTCCGACCCAGATCGGAATCTGCCCCTATGGTTAGATAGCAAGTGGGATAGACAGGAGAAATGTTGGAGGGAGGATGCAATGGAAAGTGTGAGGATTTTCCCTACAATAGTTAAAGAAACTGAGTATAAAGAAAAAGCAACGTAGGAAAAGGTGCAGTCAGTCCGAGCCTGAGTGTTGCAGCAAAATATTAAGAACAAAATGCTGTTTAGTGCAGGGTACCAGCAGAATTCGTTAATTCTGAGTAATGATTTGTCACAGTTTTCTACAGGTAGAAATTCACAATATTGGTGCCTGAGAGGGAAGGAGGATTGCTTCCTTGGAGCAGTTCTAGAGACAGACCAGAGTGTCCTATACATTGATGGCGAAGTCAATAACCACCCCGTTTCAGTTTTGATTGATACGGGAGCTACCCTTTCTACAGTTTGCTCTGAGGAAGTCCTAAACCTACCCCTCTCGGGGAAGAGAAGTCCAAGTTGTAGGGATTAGTAATAAACAAATCGTTAATCATGTTACAGCAGATGTCCCAGTCAGAATAGGGGAAATGGAAAGTAAACATCAGTTAATTTTCTGTGATTCACGCCCTGTTAATTTGGTGGGCAGGGATTTGCTTTCTAAAATGAATTGTGTAATTTATTGCACAACGGATGGTGTTGCGATTGAAACACAAGATGAGGATTTGGTGTTCAAAATCAAATCAAGACTGAAGAGTCCAATTGTTCCAGCTTTATCAAAAGATGGCTTACTTCTGGATTTAAGACATGCTGTCAAAGAAGAGGTGAGGATTCCTCTGGGAAGGAGATATGATTGAGAAAAAGTGGAGGGTCAGTTAAAACTAATATAAAACCTGATGCAATTTCCAGAGAATTAAACAACATGGAATTTCAAGACAGGCTGAAGAAGGTATGACGCCTGTTATTTAGAAAATGATTGAGCAAAGAATTCTATGGGAGGTGCTTGGTAGCCCTTGCAATTATCCTGTGATGGGAATTGTTAGAAATGGGGGTCTCTTGTTGGCAATGGTTTGCACCTTTGTCCAAATAGGGACCCTTCCTTCTAGTCAGGATAAGGAGGATACACTACTGAAATAACCCCTGCTCACCGCCTTTGTAGCTTGGCACAAGCAGTCAGGCTTATCTCAGAGGAAGTGTGTGACGCAATTGCACATAACATACAGTAATACAGTGAAAACACTACAAAAGGACACCACACCAGTTTTAGAAAAATTAACCAATATTTATCTCTGCAAACAAGACCAAAACAATAAAAGTTCAAAATACTGTCATAAAAAATATGCACTTTGCTTGCTGGAATGACGTTAAAATGCAGTTCCGTCCGACCGCATTGTTGCGGATCGGCGTCAGTGTCAGCAGACTCGTAACAGTACCTTAGGTTAAGGCAACTGACGCTATTGCGGTGTGAAGCGTATTGGTGCGTCATGCAGTGCCGTCAAGTTGCTGTGCAGGCAGCGGCTCAGTGATGGTCGCTCAGCAGCGTAGATAAGACTAGGGCTGTGGTGCGAAACAGGGCGGTGCTCGTTGCGGTGCTGACAGGTCGCTGTGCAAGTGGCAGGGACGGTTGATGGGAGCTGGCGTCTGTCAGTCCAGGCTGCGGTGTGGGACAGGACAGTGCATTGTATGACTTCTGAGCGGCACCCCCAATCCATGGTGCAGACACGGGTGTCAAGGTCATTGGGCAGGGACGGTGTCAGTGAGACCAGTGTGGCAGAGTGAAGCAAGTGTGGGGTGCAGTGCCCACAGGTCAAAGTGCAAGCAGCGGCTCAGTGGTGGCGACGTTCGTCGTCGTGGGTGAGACGAAGGTTGCTGTGCAAAGTGCGGCGGTGTCCTCTGCGGTGCCTTAAGGACATGGAGCCAGCAGCTGCGGTGGTGACAGTGTCAGCTGTTTTCCCCCCTCTGTGGCAACTGAAAACCACGGTTCCAGAGGCGGTACCCAGAGGTAAGTGAAGTCTTTGCTGTCCCTGAGGCTTTGAGAACAGGAGGCAAGCTCTCTTTCAAGCCCTGAGAGATACTCAGCGACAAGTGAAGAAAGTTCAGTCCAGTACTTTCAATGCCCAATGCAGAAGCAGCGACTGCAGGCCAACCCAGCAAGACAACAACACAGCAATGGGGCAGTACTCCTCCTGGCAGTTCTTCCAGCTCTTCTTCTTGGCAGGTTCCTTGATCCAAGTGAGTCCTCTGAAGTAATTTATCTCCCTGAGACTTCCAACAGGAGGCAAGTTCTACTTTAAGCCCTTGGAGAAAACTCTAACAGCAGGATGATGAAAGTACAATCCAGTTCTTTCCCTGCCCAAGACAGAAGCAGCAAGCAGCAGGCCTACACAGTAGAGCACACAGCAAAGTGGCAGTTTCTCCTGGCAGCTTTTCCAGATATTCTTCCTGGCAGGATCCTTAGTTCAGCAGTAATCTAAAGTTATGAGCCCCAATATTTATATCACATTTCCCTTTGTTCTCTTGTGGCAAAAGTCTCTCAGCTCAGTGCAAACCAGTTCTGTCCTCTCTGGCCCAGCATCCTGGCAGGAGGTGGAGACAGCATTGTGCAAGGGAGACAGGGCCTATTCAGGTGCAAGGGAAATCTCCTCCCACCACTCTAAGTGCAGACCAGGCCTATTTAGGTGCTAGTGAAACTGCTCCCACTACTCTGAATTCAGCCCAGGTCTATTCAGCCCAGCCCTGCCTCACCTGGAAAGGCACGACACACCTCGACCCCCGCAGTGGCTGTCTACAGTGAATGCACATCCCTAGCCCCTGTCACTCCAAAGCCAGACAGTCAATCCACAACCCAGCAGAGGCACACAGGTTGGCTAAGCAAGAAAATACCCACTTTCTAAAAGTGGTTTTTCAAACATACAACATAAAAATCATGTTTACTAAAAGATGCATTTTTACATTCTGAGTTCAGGCATACTAAACTCCATTTCTCTATCTCATCCCAATGGGAAGTTATACTTGTAAGATGTTACAAAGTACCTCCAATTCTATCCTATGGGACAGATAGCCTTTCAATAGTGAAAAATGAAATGCACTGTATTTCACTATCAGGACATGTCACACAAACCAGTATATGTCCTACCTTTCACATACACTGCACCCTGCCCACAGGGGTACCTTGGGCATACCTGAGGGGTGTCTTATATGTAAGAAAAGGGAAGGTTAGGGCCTGGCAAGTGGGTGATCTTGCCAAGTCGACATGGCAGTCACAACTGCAAGCAGACACTGCAGTGCCAGGTCTGGGAACTCTTTGAAGGGCTGCTTGTGTGGGTGGCACAATGATTGCTGCAGGCCCACTAGCAGCATTTGATTTACAGGCCCCGGGCACAGACAGTGCTCTGTACTAGGGACTGAAAGGTAAATCAAAGAAGCCAATCATGGAAACACTAATCCATTTACATTCATTTTATGGAGAGTATATGCACTTTAGCACTGAATAGCAGTGGTAAAGTGCCCAGAGTTCTAACAACAAAAACAGGGTCAGACACAGGAGGCTAAAAAGAAAAAAAGTCTGGGGGTAAACCCGCTGAAAAAGCCAAGACTAACAGGAATAAAGATACCTAGAGGGAAATTGCGCATTGAGCACAATCTTCAAAAAATTAATAAAATTGTCATCCCATGCCGTCCAGTGGTTCCAAATCCTTCAGATGCAGAATTTTATCCAGTCATTGCCTTATCTCAAATGTTTTTTTAATCCCTTTGCATGAGCAGAGTCATTTGCTCGGATCCCACATGGTATACAAAAAGGGCTATATTCATCTTTATTTCATGCAAGACACATTGATGTGCTGTTCTGCTTGAAAGGGAGAGGGTAGCAGTGCACCAAGCTATCAAGATATGGTGAATTCCTGCTCTCTGCTGACGCTGGCACAACAACTGCTGCCTAGCGCCAATGCAGGCATCCTTGCACCATGGTCGACAATCCTATAAGACATTTTCCTCTTTCTATGTGTTCTGCAGAAAGCGGCACACATAGATAGAGGAAAAAATGAGGAGAAATAAAGATATTTCTGATGCATTCCCAGGTCTACCAGTATTGGTAAATCTGGGAATGCTTCAGAATCCATGGGTGGATGTGTGAGAAAACCCACGATTCATCCATGCATCTCCTCCCTGAGGCAGAGTAACTCAAAGCAACAACCGCTGCTGCCTTGCATTACTCCAGATTTACCAAGCCACGCAAGGTAGCCTTGCGTGGCACGGTAAATCTCATTATAAGTTTTGTGTCACCATGCACCCCCTTGCGTGGCACAAGGGTGACACAAAACCTCTGATAAATTTGCCCTTAATTGTTTCAATCTTTAGTCAGATTCTGAAGAAAGATATAAAACATTTGAGATTGCCCAGTAACTCAGTCATAATACAATATATTGATGATGTGTAAATCACATCTAAAACAAAAGAGGTCTGTAAACTAGACAGAATTGTCTTGTTGAATCATTTAGCTGACATTAGTCATAAGGTTTACCCAATGAAGATGCAGTACTGTAAAAGGGAGTAATCTATTTTGGTCACCATGTTGAAAAATGTGCAAGGAAAGTCACAAAGGAACATGCTTCTGCAACTCTGAAAATGAATCCTCCTACCTTCCAGAAGGAGGTGAGTATATTCCTGGGAATTGTTGGTTACTGTTGACAGTGGATCCCAAATTGTTCCTTGATTGAGAAACCTTTAATAAGGTTGACTCACAGTGACATAACAGACCCGGCAAGATTTGAAAAAGAATGTTCAGAGGCATTCTATATATTAAAAGAAAGTCTATGTAATGCACCTGGCCCTGGAATGCCTCATTATAATTTGACTTTCTTTTTATATTGTCATGGGATAATGAGGCCAATCCCCTACATTTCAGCTGAATTGGATCAAGTAGCTGTAAGTGTTCCAGGTTCGTCTGAAACCAGTATCAGCTGTTTATGTTCCTACTGAAGAAAGTGAAGAAATTGTGATCGGCAATACTTTAATTGCATATGCCCTACATTCAGTTGAATCCATTAACATGAACAATGACTCAGCACAAGATAAATAGTAGAATCACCAGGTATGAGCACATAATTCTTGCAGCAGAAAACATTACAATTATAAAGTGTGTTTTACTCAATCCAGCAACTCTGCTTCCTATCCCAGACAAACATTGTGAAGTCAGGAATATTGATGAGAATGAAGATGAAGAAAATGAAAGTGAACATGACTACATTGCAGTTACTGAATTAGGTGTCAATGCAAGATCTGATATAAAAATTACTCCTTTAGAAATGGCTGATCCGACTCTGTTTGTTGATGGTTCTTCCTTGAGAGACCAGAATAGAGCATTGCAGTCTACCTATGTAGTATGTTCTATTTATGAAATTCTAGAAGCCTCGTGTCTGCTGAATATAACTTCAGCTCCAGTGGCAGGATTGGTTGCATTAACAAGAGCTTGTTCCCTTTCAGTAAATCTGAATGTGACAATTTATAAAGAGAGACAGTATGGTTTTGGTGTGTTGCAAGATTTTGGGCAACTGTTGTCTCAAAGAGGTTTTATGACAGCTTCAGGAGCCTCCATGAAGAATAGTTCCCATATACATGAACTCTTGAAGGCAATTCAGCAACCTAAGGAGATTTATGTGGTCAAGCACACTGCCCGTATGGCTGGAGAATATTTGGTTACTCTGGGAAATAATTATGCTGATCAGGTAGCCAGATGGTGTGCACATGAGGATGAAACTGTGGTTCAAGAAACTGAAAATGATGAATCAACAATAAACACTATACAAAATGTAGACAATGTGAACTTTTTCACTTGAAACTCAATCCAGTCCACTGTAATTAAGACGAGAGACCTTCATGAGGAGCCTACAGAAGATAGGAAAAGAAAATGGGAGAAATTGGGTTTTAAGAGAAATCTTCAAGATTTGTGTGTTACTCCTGAGAATAAATACATGTTCCCTGATGCCATGCTACATCCTATTAGAAAATACTTTCACTATACATAATATTCAGTGAGAGACAGTATGATTCTTGCATTTAGAAAATGTTTTGAACATTTCAGATATTTTGCGTAGGATTTTGGGTTGCTGGTTGAGGGCGCTGAAAACCTACTCAAGTAGCAACCACAATTCTTGTCAACACAAGTAAACCCCAAATGTTATGCAGCACTTTAAAAGAGTAATTAAGTGAAAACACAACACAAGAAAAATCCCACATTAATTTGGAAGACTAGAGTAAAACCCCAGCGTTGTTTGGAATTTCCTGCCTCCCTCCTCTCACAGGCATAAAAGACTAGTGTGGAATCCTTTGTGAGTGTGCTGAGGCAAAGTCTTTGTGATGTGTAAGTGTGTTAGATGACAACTCCTCCTCCTCATCAAGTCAAAGATGGCCCATCTTGTCAACAGCTATTCCCCATTTGTCTCGCTGTCTGAGAGCAATACACAAAGACTAAGGGGTCGATTCCGATTCGGGCCGGAAAAAGCACCGACCGACTCGGATCCGGAAAAAATACCGACCGACACGTACCAGTGGCGCCCGACACGCCAAGTACGATGCAAGCCGCGATAAATCCGACCGACACGTCAGGAAACCAAGCCGACCGACCGAGCCGCTCGGAAAATAGCAATCCGGCCGGAAAAACACGCGAATCCAACCGACCGACACGCACCCGGAACAAATCCGACCGAATCGTACCCGCCAACTCCAACCCGCAAAGTACGATGCAAGGCGCGAAAAACACGACCGAGTCGGACGGAGGACAAGCCGTACGACCGACACGCATACAAAACCGAGCCGAAGCAACACAATACACCGCGACCGACGCGTACGCAGCATACAAAACTGCACAAACACAGCGTGAACGAAACGGAAAACACCGTACGAGACCAATGCAGGGTCCGACTCGGTCACAAGAACGTTTCCAACATACACAAACAGCACAAAGGAAAAATCAACCAAAAAAAGGCCAAACAAGCAATTACCAAGCCAATAAATACTGGGGGGGTGGGGACAGAGAACAAAGACACACCCACAACTCCACCTATATAAAGGACACAAATCACTACCATGAGCCTTTGCAAATGCCATTTCACTGCCAGCACCCAAGAGAAAGCAACCACACACCCACAGCTCATCCCTCACACAAGCCACACACCATCAGCACACCAACAAATACCTACCTCACATACACCCAGCAAAACACACACTCACACACCCTCACCTGCACACCAACACACACATCACTCACCATCACCACCCATCACCATGCCCCCCAAGAAGAATCCCAAGTTCCTAGATTGTGAATTGGAAGTCCTGGTAGACGAGATCCTCAGGGTGGAGCCACAGCTGTTTGGCACTCTGGTCCAACAGACCCCCATGTCGCAGAAAACCAAGATGTGGGAGAGGATCATCAACAGGGTGAACGCCCAATCATCATGTCGGCGCACAAAGACGGACATCCAGAACAGGTGGTATGACGTGCGCAGGAGGGTACGGGACCTGCTGAAGATAGACTACATCAACAGCCAACAGACCGGCAGTGGCCCTCCTGCCAAGCCAATATACCTCAGGCCCTGGGAGGAGAAGGTGCGGGCCATCCTTCCGCCAGTGAGCGTATATGGACTAGAGAACATCCCAGAGCCTGGTGAGTACACAACAAATGTACACAATAAACTGCCACAAAACACACACATCACTGTCAAGGGGAGAGTCAAACCATGCACACATAGCAATTACACAGCAACTAGAACAGAATCATCCCAAAATGTGTATGTCAGTCAGATAAACACAACACATGCCATCAAAAAAGTCACATCCAACTGTGCCAACACATGTACAAACACAACCACAACTACAGCTAGGCAGTGGCACAAATAGAACTAACACACATCCACACATGTAGCCACCACAACAACACCAACACACAGTGAAGACCACTCAAAGGAAGGAATTCTGTGTATGCTGGCCAAGTCAGTGTAGCCAATAGCATCATGGGAGTCGCAGTCACACATATTGCCCCCCCACAACTGTCCCATCAACACCACCCTGAACCATGCTCACATCACAGGGAGTGGAGAAGGACTCACAAGATGGCTGACACTGGCTACTGCTGTGGGGAGCACAAGGCCCTGCTGCCAACTGTGCACCAACAAACAGCAGGACACCACTGACTGACATCCTGAGAGACAACTTACACTCCCTGCAATGCAAGCACGTTCCATGGTGGGCTATCTGGCTGGCTGGGTGGGAAGGGGGACTTGCAGCACTGACCATAGTCACCAGCACCTCCCCTCACACCCCCCCAACACAAACTCCACAGTACCCACCTGGTAGAATGCAATGCCCTCCATCCTAACACAAGATCCCACAAAGCACCACCACCCTGGCTTATGTTGTGTGAAGCACAGGGACACTCTTGGGACTCTTAGCCAAACAACTGCCAGGACAACACTCCCAGCCATCCTGTCAGCACAGCCAGCCCACCCCACAGGGAAGCAGAGTCAAAAGGAAGGAAGCATGGGCATGCTGGGAAGGGAGGTGGAGGCAATAGCATGATGGGAGTCGTAGTCACAGACATTGCTCAGCCTCACAACTGGCCCATCAACACCACCCTGAACCATGCTCACATCACAGGGAGTGGAGAAGGACTCACAAGATGGCTGACACTGGCTACTGCTGTGGGGAGCACAAGGCCCTGCTGCCAACTGTGCACCAACAAACAGCAGGACACCACTGACTGACATCCTGAGAGACAACTTACACTCCCTGCAATGCAAGCACGTTCCATGGTGGGATATCTGGCTGGCTGGGTGGGAAGGGGGACTTGCAGCACTGACCATAGTCACCAGCACCTCCCCTCACACCCCCCCCAACACAAACTCCACAGTACCCACCTGGTAGAATGCAATGCCCTCCATCCTAACACAAGATCCCACAAAGCACCACCACCCTGGCTTATGTTGTGTGAAGCACAGGGACACTCTTGGGACTCTTAGCCAAACAACTGCCAGGACAACACTCCCAGCCATCCTGTCAGCACAGCCAGCCCACCCCACAGGGAAGCAGAGTCAAAAGGAAGGAAGCATGGGCATGCTGGGAAGGGGGTGGAGGCAATAGCATGATGGGAGTCGTAGTCACAGACATTGCTCAGCCTCACAACTGGCCCATCAACACCACCCTGAACCATGCTCACATCACAGGGAGTGGAGAAGGACTCACAAGATGGCTGACACTGGCTACTGCTGTGGGGAGCACAAGGCCCTGCTGCCAACTGTGCACCAACAAACAGCAGGACACCACTGACTGACATCCTGAGAGACAACTTACACTCCCTGCAATGCAAGCACGTTCCATGGTGGGATATCTGGCTGGCTGGGTGGGAAGGGGGACTTGCAGCACTGACCATAGTCACCAGCACCTCCCCTCACACCCCCCCAACACAAACTCCACAGTACCCACCTGGTAGAATGCAATGCCCTCCATCCTAACACAAGATCCCACAAAGCACCACCACCCTGGCTTATGTTGTGTGAAGCACAGGGACACTCTTGGGACTCTTAGCCAAACAACTGCCAGGACAACACTCCCAGCCATCCTGTCAGCACAGCCAGCCCACCCCACAGGGAAGCAGAGTCAAAAGGAAGGAAGCATGGGCATGCTGGGAAGGGGGTGGAGGCAATAGCATGATGGGAGTCGTAGTCACAGACATTGCTCAGCCTCACAACTGGCCCATCAACACCACCCTGAACCATGCTCACATCACAGGGAGTGGAGAAGGACTCACAAGATGGCTGACACTGGCTACTGCTGTGGGGAGCACAAGGCCCTGCTGCCAACTGTGCACCAACAAACAGCAGGACACCACTGACTGACATCCTGAGAGACAACTTACACTCCCTGCAATGCAAGCACGTTCCATGGTGGGATATCTGGCTGGCTGGGTGGGAAGGGGGACTTGCAGCACTGACCATAGTCACCAGCACCTCCCCTCACACCCCCCCAACACAAACTCCACAGTACCCACCTGGTAGAATGCAATGCCCTCCATCCTAACACAAGATCCCACAAAGCACCACCACCCTGGCTTATGTTGTGTGAAGCACAGGGACACTCTTGGGACTCTTAGCCAAACAACTGCCAGGACAACACTCCCAGCCATCCTGTCAGCACAGCCAGCCCACCCCACAGGGAAGCAGAGTCAAAAGGAAGGAAGCATGGGCATGCTGGGAAGGGGGTGGAGGCAATAGCATGATGGGAGTCGTAGTCACAGACATTGCTCAGCCTCACAACTGGCCCATCAACACCACCCTGAACCATGCTCACATCACAGGGAGTGGAGAAGGACTCACAAGATGGCTGACACTGGCTACTGCTGTGGGGAGCACAAGGCCCTGCTGCCAACTGTGCACCAACAAACAGCAGGACACCACTGACTGACATCCTGAGAGACAACTTACACTCCCTGCAATGCAAGCACGTTCCATGGTGGGATATCTGGCTGGCTGGGTGGGAAGGGGGACTTGCAGCACTGACCATAGTCACCAGCACCTCCCCTCACACCCCCCCAACACAAACTCCACAGTACCCACCTGGTAGAATGCAATGCCCTCCATCCTAACACAAGATCCCACAAAGCACCACCACCCTGGCTTATGTTGTGTGAAGCACAGGGACACTCTTGGGACTCTTAGCCAAACAACTGCCAGGACAACACTCCCAGCCATCCTGTCAGCACAGCCAGCCCACCCCACAGGGAAGCAGAGTCAAAAGGAAGGAAGCATGGGCATGCTGGGAAGGGGGTGGAGGCAATAGCATGATGGGAGTCGTAGTCACAGACATTGCTCAGCCTCACAACTGGCCCATCAACACCACCCTGAACCATGCTCACATCACAGGGAGTGGAGAAGGACTCACAAGATGGCTGACACTGGCTACTGCTGTGGGGAGCACAAGGCCCTGCTGCCAACTGTGCACCAACAAACAGCAGGACACCACTGACTGACATCCTGAGAGACAACTTACACTCCCTGCAATGCAAGCACGTTCCATGGTGGGATATCTGGCTGGCTGGGTGGGAAGGGGGACTTGCAGCACTGACCATAGTCACCAGCACCTCCCCTCACACCCCCCCAACACAAACTCCACAGTACCCACCTGGTAGAATGCAATGCCCTCCATCCTAACACAAGATCCCACAAAGCACCACCACCCTGGCTTATGTTGTGTGAAGCACAGGGACACTCTTGGGACTCTTAGCCAAACAACTGCCAGGACAACACTCCCAGCCATCCTGTCAGCACAGCCAGCCCACCCCACAGGGAAGCAGAGTCAAAAGGAAGGAAGCATGGGCATGCTGGGAAGGGGGTGGAGGCAATAGCATGATGGGAGTCGTAGTCACAGACATTGCTCAGCCTCACAACTGGCCCATCAACACCACCCTGAACCATGCTCACATCACAGGGAGTGGAGAAGGACTCACAAGATGGCTGACACTGGCTACTGCTGTGGGGAGCACAAGGCCCTGCTGCCAACTGTGCACCAACAAACAGCAGGACACCACTGACTGACATCCTGAGAGACAACTTACACTCCCTGCAATGCAAGCACGTTCCATGGTGGGATAACTGACTGGGTGGGTGGGTGGGTGGGAAGGAGGTCTGGCTGTCAACCAAACACAATCAATGCAGACCATGTTCACACCCCAGAGAATACATAGAAATGCCCAAATAATGCAGGACAATGTGCCACACCAATATCAACCCCTGACTGTGACGACTTAGGACAATACAATGTACAGGCCCGCACCCCGAGGCACAGTCACAACTGTCAGGTGTGTCAACCACTGATGCCTGCAGAAACATGACATACATTGTTTGTGTCTCCCAAAAACAGGTGATGATAGGGACACAGCAGCAGACGCTGAGGAGTCCCAGTCCCAGGCTCAAGAGGATGCCGAGCTCACTGGCGTCGTACAGCCTCTGTCCTCCTCGGACGATGAACAACCTGGCACATCCGGTGCAAGTCAACATGCTGCACCAGCAGGACCACCAGCTGCAGCACCAGCAGGTCCACCAGCTGCACCCCCTGCACCCACCCCTCCAACGACTGTCACCACGAATACCATCCCTGCCGACATGGACAGAATAAGGAACAACACCAGCGCAGTGACCCTGGACCAACCTGGGGCCATGGACACCACCACCACCACCAACCCCCAAGGTGGACCAGGGTTATCTGTGCGTGCAACTGCACACACTGCACATGTCAGCAGGGGTGGTGGGAGGGGTGGGAGACAGAGGTCGCTGCTTGCAGACGTTGCTGGTGTGCATGAAGACCCACAACTGGTACGCATAGCTGATGCGTACCAGTCCAGCACCGGAGAGCTCAGCCAGGTAGTGGGGCTCCTCAGAGACATCAAACAGCAGCAGGCTGCCCATCATGCCCGCTTGGACTCCCACATGTCCCAAGTGGAGTCACACATGTCACGTGTGGACTCCCACATGTCACGTGTGGACTCCCACATGACCCGCGTGGAGTCCAAGTGGGATGTACTACATGAGATGACGGCGGTGCACAGGGACATTTTACAATGCCTCCGCCAGATGAACAGCAACCAGTCCACACCTCCCTGTGTGCCAACAACATCTGGTACCGAACAAACTGCAACTGCCACAGGGAGGGAGGAGGACTCTGGCGGAGAGTCCCCTGCACCGCAGCAGCCTGCACTTGAGGGCCCCCCCCAAGAAGAGGGGTCGTCCGAGGAGGGGAAAGTGAGAGGCTGATGGCCAAGCGCAACTCCCAGGAAGCCTGAACCTGTTCTGGATTTTCGCCTTTGTGCACAGACTGTTCACCCTGTTGATGGCAACACTACTCCCACACATTGCATGGGGAGTATAAGTTGGAACAATGTGTCAGACAACAGTGGCCCCGATACTGGGGATCCTGTCTACCTGGACTTTCTATTCATCTAGGAACTTGGGATTGCAAGATTCATGTACAGCACAATCCATCCTATGCACTATTATCACAATAAACACACTAATACACCATACTTGCCTCTGTCGTGATTCCAACGTGGGTGCTGTTATGGGGATGATGAACTGCAAAATTACACAGTGTATGCGAACTGCAACAGCAAGGACAACACAGGCATGTGAGTACAGGCAACGTGACACATATGAGGGAGACACACCACCAGGGCTACACAACACATACACACCTAGGCCATCTGACTCATTGCCTACACTGATGTTGCCAGGGAAGACGGTGCAATGCACAGACACCACACCCATTCCCAGTTGTAGTCAAGTAGCCCACAGGTGCAGTAAGCAAATGGCAGTCAAATGTGTGACCACAGACAACGCACATCACTAAGTGAAGCACAGGTTTATTACACAGTAGCAACATGCCGTAACCACTACAGATGCAAGGTAACCCCACCTGGTAGCGGGCACACAGTCAACAACTGTAGACAGAAGGAAGTCCATGGGTGTGGCGCACATCACCTGTAGGGACACAACAGCTACCAGCCTGGATGTGCAATCACGTCGTCGGTGGACACAGTTGACCAAACGAATCTGAAAGTACCCTGTGAAGGACAGAAATGACACACAGTCAAAAGCAATGCAGTACAGGACAGAACAGCAAAACTCATGCACAATACATGTTACAAGATACCCACCCAGAACCAAGTTAGCATGTCAACACTGTTGGGGAGTACAGCCCACCTGTCACCACACATCGCAACACACATCCTGTCAAGTAGCCCATGGACACACTCCAACAGCACCAGAGCACCACCCACACATCATGCCAACTCACATCATTCACATGACACCTCAGGATACTCACATTCAGCTAAAGAAGTTGGTGATGAGCTGTGTGCGGACATCACCATCACCATCATCATCATCATCGTCACTGGCATCGTGGTCCAGGCCAGGATCCTCCACAGGTGGCGGATGTTGGTCATCGTCATCCTGGATGAGAGGCAACTCCTTCCGCACTGCCAGGTTGTGGAGCATGCAGCAGACGATGATAATCTTGCACACTTTCGCAGGGGCATATGGGAGGGACCCTCCGGTCTTGTCCAGGCAGCGGAAGCGGCTCTTCAGGAGACCAAAGGTCCGCTCAATCACTCTCCTGGTCCGACCATGTGCCTCATTGTAGCGCATCTGGGCAGGTGTCACAGGGTTCCTGAGGGGTGTCAGCAACCACGGCATGTTGGGGTATCCCGAGTCACCTACGGACAGACAAGTGCACATCAGCTGACTTGGAAAAGTGGGCGGAATACTACAGATCAGATCACACACAATGGCACAAAGTCAGTACACACCGACAAGCCAGGCACGCTGGTTCTGCATCTGTGCCATCAACCTGGGGATGCGACTACTCCTCATCACAAAGGCATCGTGTGCTGAACCAGGGAAACGGGCACACACGTGTGTGATGGTCATGTCTGCAAGACACACCACCAGTGCATTGACCGAGTGGTAGTGCTTGCGGTTCCTGTAGGCCTGCTCCTGGGCCTGTGGTGGTACCAAAGCCACATGTGTCCCATCAATGGAGCCAATGACATGCGGCATCCTCCCCAGGGCATAAAAGTCACTCTTCACGTCAGTGAGTCGTCGCAGTCTAGGGAAATAGATGTACCGGTTCAGGAAGAGCAACATTGCCGCCAAAACATCGCGGAGCACACGGCTGAACATGGTCTGTGACATCCCACCAGCAGACGCCACAGTATGTTGGAAGGTACCGGTGGCAAAGAAGTGTAGGGCTGCCATCACCTTCACCTTGGGGGTCAGCGCTGTAGGATACGGCCGGCCAGGCTGCAAATGTGGGGACAACTGCACTGCAAAATCCTCAATCAGCTGCCTGGTGAAGCGGTACCGTCGGATGCTGTCCCGTTCCACCATCGTTGCCAGGTCTGGGAATGGCCGATGGACAGCAGGAGCCCTGCAGTGCAGAGGAGAAGTAAGCAAGATCGTCAGTCACCCCACATATGCGGCATTGAACACACTCAAGATCCCAACATACATCATCATGAGGCACAACTACATGAAGTGTGCAGTACCGGAACGACATTTATGGTACATACATGGCCAACATCTGTCAACACGGTCCTACAGGTGGCATCAATTTGTCCCTGTTTGGCCCATTGGATATCATGATGCTGTGTCACAGTCACCCCCCAGTGACATGTGAGGACAGATGTGCCCCAGGCACCACAGCTCAACGACAGGCACATTCCCAGGGACCCTGTAATGCCACATGGACACTGGCATCACCTGGAGTATCATGTGTACACCACAACAAAACAAACATGACCCCCACAGGTAGTGGCCACACTTGCCATGGCAGGAGAGCCATGGACGTCTGTGACACACACGCACAACATCAGAGTCCATGCACACACAACGTGGATGTGGAGACTGTCTCCCATTGTGCACATGAAATCAGAGACATTGTAAACACTACATGCACAAAGACTGTGGAGGGCCATCACTATTGTGCCACTGGGACACCCTGGCTCAAACATACCGTCCCACATGGGACTCACGGGGTATGTGACATGACATACACAAACACCACTGTGAAATGTGACCATGGCACATGCACAGATATGAACAGTTGCACATCACAGTGGTCACGTACACGTAACACCCATGATCCTGTCCCCATGAACACGTGCACAGCCTGGGGGTGGCTGCCCACAGGTGACACCCACAGGACAACATGTACACCAACATACACACAATAGGAAATGCAGCCTTACATGCCTTATGATAAGGTTTGGACAGGCTGTCGTGATGTAGGTGTGCCCCTCACTCCCTGGGAGCTATCTGTGGCTGGCATATGTCCATCTGAGACAGGCATGCTGACATATGCCAGTCACATGTACAGTGATGCGTTGTACTGCAATGGACCGATCGGTGCCTCCGGCCGGCCCATTGCATTCAATGTGTGCGGGTACGCGTTGTACCCCTGTGCGCGTTGAACAGCAATGGACCGATCGGTGCCTCCGGCCGGCCCATTGCATTCAATGTGTGCGGGTACGCGTTGTACCCCTGTGCGCGTTGAACAGCAATGGACCGATCGGTGCCTCCGGCCGGCCCATTGCATTCAATGTGTGCGGGTACGCGTTGTACCCCTGTGCGCGTTGTACTGCAATGGACCGATCGGTGCCTCCGGCCGGCCCATTGCATTCAATGTGTGCGGGTACGCGTTGTACCCCTGTGCGCGTTGAACAGCAATGGACCGATCGGTGCCTCCGGCCGGCCCATTGCATTCAATGTGTGCGGGTACGCGTTGTACCCCTGTGCGCGTTGAACAGCAATGGACCGATCGGTGCCTCCGGCCGGCCCATTGCATTCAATGTGTGCGGGTACGCGTTGTACCCCTGTGCGCGTTGTACTGCAATGGACCGATCGGTGCCTCCGGCCGGCCCATTGCATTCAATGTGTGCGGGTACGCGTTGTACCCCTGTGCGCGTTGTACTGCAATGGACCGATCGGTGCCTCCGGCCGGCCCATTGCATTCAATGTGTGCGGGTACGCGTTGTACCCCTGTGCGCGTTGAACAGCAATGGACCGATCGGTGCCTCCGGCCGGCCCATTGCATTCAATGTGTGCGGGTACGCGTTGTACCCCTGTGCGCGTTGAACAGCAATGGACCGATCGGTGCCTCCGGCCGGCCCATTGCATTCAATGTGTGCGGGTACGCGTTGTACCCCTGTGCGCGTTGTACTGCAATGGACCGATCGGTGCCTCCGGCCGGCCCATTGCATTCAATGTGTGCGGGTACGCGTTGTACCCCTGTGCGCGTTGAACAGCAATGGACCGATCGGTGCCTCCGGCCGGCCCATTGCATTCAATGTGTGCGGGTACGCGTTGTACCCCTGTGCGCGTTGTACTGCAATGGACCGATCGGTGCCTCCGGCCGGCCCATTGCATTCAATGTGTGCGGGTACGCGTTGTACCCCTGTGCGCGTTGAACAGCAATGGACCGATCGGTGCCTCCGGCCGGCCCATTGCATTCAATGTGTGCGGTGCACGCGTTGTACCCCTGTGCGCGTTGAACAGCAATGGACCGATCGGTGCGCACCCATTGACAATGGGCTTGCCTGGCAACGGACGCGTTTTCGAATATTCGAACGAGTCGGTTGCTGGAAAATCAGTTGGTCACCCACAACAATGTTGCAAAATCATGTATGTCATGAAGTTGAAGATTTGAAGGATGCTGTGGGCGTGTTTTGGTGCTGCTATTCCATGGATTGGCCAGATTCAGAAGATGCAAACGACTTGGACCTATCACTTTGGACACAAGGGACAGTATCTGCCTCTCCAGCACATATATATTGCTGCATGTTCCCCTGAGAGCCCACTTGCCTGCACTACATGCTCCAGGACGACATCTGCCACTGCACTGCTGCTGTCTCTGCCCCTCTGGACCCTGCAATGGCACGTACTGTGGAGAGAGCCCCAGCCTTCAGCCTTGAAGAGAACCAGGCCCTGCTGGACAGCCTACTTCCACAGTACAGCAAGCTGTATGGGACACCAGGGGAGCAGGTGAGTGTTCTGTGCACTGCCTTTCTGAATGTGCATTTTGTCTGACTAGCAAGGCTGAGAGTCAGCACACCACTGGCTAGCAGGCTCACTGAGTAGTTGTCACCCCCCATAGTGTGTAGTGACTTGCACTGGACAGGTATGGTGCAGTGACAGTGCTTCTGAACAGGGTTTTACTCCCCATGCTATGATACCATGTAGTGACTTCTGGAAAACTGTCCATGGGCAGCCGTGCACTGCCTGGGTACACCATGTGCCCCTGTGATTGCGACATGTATATGCAACTGTGTCATGCACGGATATGTTGCATGTGTAGTAATGTCCTTATCACTTTGTCATCCTGACAGGCTTCTGCCCATCGGAAGCATGAGATCTGGAAGGACATCGTCCGGGCTGTCCGGTCCGTGGGGGTCTACAAGCGCCGGATCCGCAACTGCCAAAAGAGGTGGCAGGACCTTCGGGGCTGGACCCGGAGGATTGCACGGGTCCAGCTGAAGCTGTCGCCTCCTCGCAGGAGGGGCGGAACACGGACCCTGACCCCCACATGCTCAGGATCCTGGCGGTGGTCTTTCCAGACCTGGATGGGCAGCTGAAGGCCAGAGAGCAGCAAGGAGGGGTGAGTCAAAGACTGCACTGTGTACTCTGTCTAACATGTTATGTGCCCTCCTCGGGCCAGGTTGAACTGCCACAGTACAGCAGTCATGTTGTCCAGGAGCCATGTCCCTCTATTGTGCACTGCCCACTCCTCATCTGATACCCAGGTGTGGCCCTTACATGCAGGGAATTCTGTCACTTAGGACTGTGTCCTTGCAGTTTGCTTGACTCAAGGTGGGAGACAGCATCTGTTTCCCTGACTCTGTGGTGGGCATCATGGGTGGGTCCATTGCTTACACAATGCCTGTATTCTGACATGTATTCAGCGTGTTACTTTGATCTGTGGTCCAATTGCTGAGCTGATCCACCACATGTGGCTGGGGTACCTGGCACACACCCATGCTGCGGGTGGGAACAATGTTTGGGCCCCAGGAGTATGTATATGACGTGTGTCACACATACTTAGCCAGCTGCCTACAGTCCAGGGCTCATCCCTCATTCATGTGGGGCTGGACAGTCATGCCTACTCCAGGCCATACAATACACTCTGTACTCCCACTCCCGTGTATCAGAGGACACATTGTGCACAGTGATTTGCCCCTCAGGTGTCTGCCTCTGTGTCAGTGTGCTGTGGATTAGTCGCCAGGACTGCTGTGGAGTTTCTTGGTAGGGGCTCAGCATGCCACTGGAGATGTGACCATAGGAGACGATACTTGTGTGACACATAGGTGTCTGATCAGCTGCCCATGCAGACTGGGGCATGTAAATGTGAAGTTCAGGCAGCTGTTCCCCATGCACAGCAGAGTGTGAGGGGCTCAGGTTCAGAGGGTAGTGTCACAGGTCTCCCATATGTCCAATAGGTATGACCTGGACAGATGAGGGTTAAGAGGATGTGTTGTGGGGGGATGTACATGTGCACTTGTGCAGCTCCAGGACTTGCATTCCCCATGACCTACTATTGTGACACAGTGCAGAGTGTTGTTGTCTGGCTGCAAAGTCATACATCACTGAGACAGTGATGTATGACTTTGCAGTCATGCCTCCGCCATGGCATGTGTCTACTGATTGGTGATCCTGCAGGGGAGTGACATGTGCTACATGCACACCATAGTGGCGCTGGCTATCAGGACATGGGTGCATCATGGTGTCTGTCGCTGGTATGCATCACATGCATTTCCTATTTGACTCTGGGCATCCCTTACATCCGTAAACCTGTACTGACTCAGTGGCAAGAGCTGTGATGTGTCCACACCGTGTTCTCTGCACTGTCCAACTACTGTGTACTTGGTGCATGTGTCAACACTGGGGTGTTGCAATCCAACAGACACCAGACAGATGGGTGCAAGGCCATGTGGGATGTGAGTGCCATGCTTGGCATCAGACTGACAATTGACTTCTCCTGTTCAATTAGTGCACTTTTAGCAATGTACAACTAATGATGCCAGGGCTTGCTCTGTGATGTGCTGTGCTCACAGTGGTGTGTGCGTTATGTGCAGGTGACTGATGTCTGTCTGTTTCCCCATTGTTTGCAGATACATCCACGGCCACGGAAGGGGACAGCTCCACGGACCAGGAGGAGCCGGAGAGCCAGACTGGGTCAGCAGCCGAGGAGTGGTCGGAGGGACCCAGTGGCACGGAGGGCGAGGGGAGCCACACCGAGGAGTCCTCAGCAGCATCCACCTCAGCTGAGGACCAGAGCAACTCGGAGGATGACTCCCTTGTGGAGGCGGGTGTCAGCAGCCACCACACCCCAGCTAGTGTTGCTGTCCCCGCCACCACCAGCACCACCACCGCCCTCCCATCGGCTCCCATTCCCCAGGTCCGTGGAGGCTCCCATGTCCGGGAGCGTGTCTCCTTTGGGCCAGGCACCGCACCCCCTGCCCCTGTGTCCCCTGCTGCCCTGAGTGAGGAGTCTGTGTACCTCCTTCGCCAGCTCCATGTAGGGCAGACAGCCATGCTGAGTGTCCTCCATGCGCACACCGCGCTGTTGACTCAGCTGGTGTCGTTCATGGAGGGCATCTCATCGGGCATGTCTGACCTACAGAGGGGCAATAGGTCCATGGACTCCTCCCTGACGGCAGCAGTGTCCCTCCTCAAACGGTCCCTCACCCCTCCTGCCTCTGCTCCATCCACACTCCCCAGCACCTTACCCATCCCAGGCACACACACACTGGCACACACCAGCACACACACATCCAGCACACTGACACACACGCCAATGACAAAACGCACACGCAAGCACATTCAGGGGACTGAAGCCAGACTCACAGGGGATGGGGCCCTGGAACACACACACGCATCCACATGCACTGCGCAGTCCTCAGTTCCCTCTCCCTCCAAAGCACCCTCCCTTGCCTCACCTGCAACCCCAAAGTCACAGCAGCTCTTCCTCTGTGACCTCGGCCTCTTCCCCACCGATGAAGCTGCTCCAGCATCCCGGGGGAAGAGGAAGCCCACCCACACGGAGCAGAGTGCCCCTCGCCCCCGGACACCCTCCCCCAGGCGCAGACGGACTGAGGCCCCCACCCGCAAGTCCCCCGGAGTGCTAAGAGCAAGACCCCGCCACCGCCCTGCAGCTCAGGCACAAGGTCTCCGTCCTCCATCCCTCAGGCCCCCACTGCACAGGTGCCCCCACCACACCCTGCCCCAGGTTCCCCCACCCACAGATATACCATCCCCAAGATGCTCCGGCCTTCTCCCCCTGCCACTTGCTCTCCCAGCACCACACCCCCCGCTGCGCTTGTCTGTGCCACTGATGTGGTGAGGGTGTCCCCCCTCTGTCCAACCCACCTTGCCTGTTCCCCATTCTCCTCCCCTGGAGGTAGGCACTGCAGTGGAGTCCACTACCGCCCTGTCTGACTTGGGCACTGCAGTGGCGGACCTGTCCACCCCATCTGCAGGGTCCACTGCAGTTGTGCCGGCACCCACGACATCTGTGTCATGCCCCCCAGTTGTGCCGGCACACACCATGTCAGACACCTCCACTGCAGTTGTCAGTGGCTCTCCAGCACCCACCACCCCTTCCCTGACTCCCCTGGTGAGCCCTGATCCTGTCCCTGCGGTGCCTGGCCTGCCCCCCGGTTGCCCCTCCTAGTGGATTGTCCCTGGTATTGTGCAGGCATGCGTAGGGTGACATCTGCCAGTGTCACCCTGTTTGAACTTTGACAATGGACTGGCCATTGGCCTTTGCTCTTTTTCAGGACTTCGTTTGGCCTCAACACATATGCTGAATAAAGCAACTTTCTTTTCTCTAGTGCTCATGCTTCAGATGTACATGTTGTTGGTGCAGCTAACCATGCCCTTGCTGCAGTGATGGTGATATCTGGTCTCATGATTATGAAGTGTTACTGTGCAGGAACCCATGTGGTCCAGGGGGAATGTGTCCTATCATGTGGTGTATCCATGTCATCAATAGCAGCATCTGAGGGTGTCATGTGTTCAGTATTTGGCAATGGGTTTCCTACTTACATTGGCAATTTCATATCTGTGGCTTCCACCCCTGCACATCTGTTGTGCCTGCCATCGTTGCATTTGTCTACTTCCCTGACCGTGTTGCCATCTCCAGTGGACATGCAGGTTTGGGCATCAATGGGGAGGGACTCATCCGTGTAGTCAGTGCAACATTGCTATACAAGTGTGTTGGATCTGTGCTGATGATTCCGTTGGCACATCCATGACCAGGCTGATGTGATGGGAGCCCTCATTTGGTGCTAATTGTTGATTGTGTGACCAAGTGCTCAGCTGACATGATGGGGCCCTACTGAGGCAACATATGGCACAGCTTTCCTCACACAGGAGTGGAGTCCCCTCATGGCAGTGTGTACACGTGTGACATTGCCTGCGCCCAAGGTGTGTGTTGTATGTGCATGTCTGTGTGTTCACTTCCATTCATCTGCGCATGCTGTGATCCCTAGTGTTGTACCTGTTTGTGATGCTTGCTGACTTGAGCTATGTTCCCCCAAAGTCTTCTCCCTGTGTTCTCTGTGATGTGGGTGCATGGCACATTACTGGTCATCAGGGTGTCACCCATAGGTGTGTTTGCTGTCAGGGCAGAGTTTGTGTGCTGACGCAGATGGGTCACAGTCAGGTTTCCCTTTGGCACTTGTTGTTTGCCCCTGTCATGTGATTTCCAGTTTGTGTTATCTTTCAGTGATTGTGACACGTTGTGTGTGTGACTGCTGGCACTCCTTAGGGTCCGGGCTGCAATGTTGGTTGTTGTCTATGTGTGTTCTTTGTGGGTGACCTTGGCTTCTTCATTGGTGTGTGACTGTGGCTGGGATCCCATTGGTCGGTGTGGTATTGCCGTCATGTCCATGTACAGCGTAGTGTGCAGTGTGTCAGACATTCAGGAGTCTTGTTGAGTGTCCATGTGTGATGTGTTTCTACACCTTGGTTCCCACCCACCACCCTGGAATAGTAATGGGTGCATGTGCAATGTCACCAGTGCATGTGTACTTCACTGCTGCACATTGTTGGAGGTCGAGGGGTGTGGTGTTGAGTGTGTGCAGATGAGAGTTGTTGCCCGGCTAGTCCCCTGCCTCCATGTTGGCCTTGGCTTACTGGCCATGCTGATTGATTTGTGCTTGTGTAGGTGTGATGGTAGTTAGTTGCTCAGGACACCTGACTGTGGTTCACAGTGTGAACGACATTTAGCTTTGTCATCACAGTGGTATTTTTCTTCAGCCCAGGGTCACCACATTGTGGGGGCCCTGGGGGTGGTGCTGTGGTGTGTCTGTGACTTGCTGTGTCAGTTGTTGTTCCTACGTGCCTGTGTGACATGTGTGTTTTGTGCTCCCTCTCACCTGTCAATGCCTGCTTGCCCACATAGGGGATTTGGATCCATGAGTTACCTTAGTGTGGCAGTGTATGCACATCTGTATGATTGGTATTCAGCTCTCCTCATGTGTTGTGTTGTTGCCTGGGGACAATGGCACCCCCACCCCTCACCTGCTGTGTATGATGACAGTGTTGGTCTGCCTGTTTGTGTTTGTGCATCTGCACCACTGCATTGGCATATCTTGGGTGTGCCATTGGCTGTATGTTGTTTGGTGTGTTTCCCCTGCTGTCCCTGGGACTCCTAGGTCATCGGTCAGCACAGTGATCATGGTTTGTGTGTCCCATTGCTGCCATGGTATGGTATCTGTTCACCTCACATCTGCTGTCTCCACAGGGTATCTGCATTTGTGTGCCCATTGGTGCAAATATGTGGTTCTGCATTCTGATGGTCACTTCTGTCATTGTGTCATTGATGACTGTTGACGGTCTCAGCCACCATGGGTGTTGTTTGTCTGCACATGGCCAAAGGAATGTTTCATTTGCACTGCAGTATTTGGCTCCCCCAATTTATGTTGCAATGGGACACATACACTACTTTGCCACAGATGAGTTTTTGGTTCTGTGACCAGGAATGATCCATGCAGTTTGGCAGTTGCAGCTCTTTCTTTGTCAACAATTACCTTTTGGTCACTGTGATGATGAGGGTGTAGACCCCATTGCCACAATGGTCAAAATGTGCTTCAGCTATGGACCCCACACTTGCCTTTTGGTCACTGTGATGATGGGGGTTTAGGCCCCATTGCCACAATGGTCATGGGCTGCTTGCATTGTGGGTGCCACACACATATATGTGTGGCACATGTGCTAGGGGGTCACATTGTATGTTCAATGTCATGTTCGGTGTTGTAGGCATTTGACACAGCCTGCTCACACGCTTGTCATGGTGGTGGGGGATGTCTTAATCTTGCATTCCCTAGGTTGTGGTGTGCTTGTTGTGTCATGCATTGTCCATCCTATGAGTGGGGGTGGTAGTAGTGGTAGGCATCCAGCCCCCTGGCTAAGGGTGGTAGTAGTGGTGGGCATCCTGCCCCCCTGGGTGAGGGTGGTAGTAGTGGTAGGCATCCTGCCCCCCTGGTTGAGGGTGGTAGTAGTGGTGGGCATCCAGCCCCCCTGGCTAAGGGTGGTAGTAGTGGTAGGCATCCAGCCCCCTGGCTAAGGGTGGTAGTAGTGGTGGGCATCCTGCCCCCTGGGTGAGGGTGGTAGTAGTGGTGGGCATCCTGCCCCCTGGGTGAGGGTGGTAGTAGTGGTAGGCATCCTGCCCCCCTGGGTGGGGGTGGTAGTAGTGGTGGGCATCCTGCCCCCTGGGTGAGGGTGGTAGTAGTGGTAGGCATCCTGCCCCCCTGGGTGGGGGTGGTAGTAGTGGTAGGCATCCAGCCCCCCTGGCTAAGGGTGGTGGTAGGCATCCAGCCCGCCCTGGGTGAGGGTGGTAGTAGTGGTAGGCATCCAGCCCCCTGGCTAAGGGTGGTAGTGGTGGTGGGCATCTGGCACCCCCTGGCTAAGGGTGGTAGTAGTGGTGGGCATCCTGCCCCCCTGGGTGAGGGTGGTAGTAGTGGTGGGCATCCTGCCCCCCTGGCTAAGGGTGGTAGTAGTGGTGGGCATCCTGCCCCCTGGGTGAGGGTGGTAGTAGTGGTAGGCATCCTGCCCCCCTGGGTGAGGGTGGTAGTAGTGGTAGACATCCAGCCCCCTGGCTAAGGGTGGTGGTGGTAGGCATCCAGCCCGCCCTGGGTGAGGGTGGTAGTAGTGGTAGGCATCCAGCCCCCCTGGCTAAGGGTGGTAGTGGTGGTGGGCATCTGGCACCCCCTGGCTAAGGGTGGTAGTAGTGGTGGGCATCCTGCCCCCCTGGCTAAGGGTGGTAGTAGTGGTGGGCATCCTGCCCCCCTGGGTGAGGGTGGTAGTAGTGGTAGGCATCCTGCCCCCTGGGTGGGGGTGGTAGTAGTGGTGGGCATCCTGCCCCCTGGCTAAGGGTGGTAGTAGTGGTGGGCATCCTGCCCCCCTGGGTGAGGGTGGTAGTAGTGGTAGGCATCCTGCCCCCCTGGTTGAGGGTGGTAGTAGTGGTAGGCATCCAGCCCCCCTGGCTAAGGGTGTGTGGTAGGCATCCAGCCCCCTGGCTAAGGGTGGTAGTAGTGGTGGGCATCCTGCCCCCTGGCTAAGGGTGGTAGTAGTGGTGGGCATCCTGCCCCCCTGGGTGAGGGTGGTAGTAGTGGTGGGCATCCTGCCCCCCTGGGTGAGGGTGGTAGTAGTGGTAGGCATCCTGCCCCCCTGGGTGGGGGTGGTAGTAGTGGTAGGCATCCAGCCCCCCTGGCTAAGGGTGGTGGTAGGCATCCAGCCCCCCTGGCTAAGGGTGGTAGTAGTGGTGGGCATCCTGCCCCCTGGCTAAGGGTGGTAGTAGTGGTGGGCATCCTGCCCCCCTGGGTGAGGGTGGTAGTAGTGGTGGGCATCCTGCCCCCCTGGGTGAGGGTGGTAGTAGTGGTAGGCATCCTGCCCCCTGGGTGGGGGTGGTAGTAGTGGTAGGCATCCAGCCCCCCTGGCTAAGGGTGGTGGTGGGCATCCAGCCCCCCTGGCTAAGGGTGGTAGTAGTGGTGGGCATCCTGCCCCCCTGGGTGAGGGTGGTAGTAGTGGTAGGCATCCTGCCCCCTGGGTGGGGGTGGTAGTAGTGGTGGGCATCCTGCCCCCCTGGGTGAGGGTGGTAGTAGTGGTAGGCATCCAGCCCCCCTGGTTGAGGGTGGTAGTAGTGGTAGGCATCCAGCCCCCTGGGTGGGGGTGGTAGTAGTGGTGGGCATCCTGCCCCCCTGGCTAAGGGTGGTAGTAGTGGTAGGCATCCAGCCCCCCTGGCTAAGGGTGGTGGTAGGCATCCAGCCCGCCCTGGGTGAGGGTGGTAGTAGTGGTAGGCATCCAGCCCCCTGGCTAAGGGTGGTAGTGGTGGTGGGCATCTGGCACCCCCTGGCTAAGGGTGGTTGTGGTGGTTGGCATCCAGCCCCCTGGGTTGGGGTGGTGGCGCGCATTCAGGCCCCTGTGTGCATATGTGGCATTGGTGATGGGCATCCCGCCCCTATGGTGCTGCTGTTGCTGGTGTAAGTATATTCAGATTCCCAGTGTATGTGTGTGATGTGTCGTGTACGTGTTGTATGTGTTTTGTGGTTGGTGTCTGACTTACCTTCTGCGCCGTACGCGTCCGTGCCTGTTCCGGTAGTAGATGTAGAATATTGGTATGATCGGGACGAAGGGATTCATGGTTGGTTCGTGTCGTTCGTCCTTCTCGTTGCTTCGCGTCGTCCTCGTCGCTTGGCTTCGTCCTCGTCGCTTCGCGTCGTCCTCGTCGGTGCTGTGTTCGTCTCGTAGCCGTGGATCGTGTTGTGGCGCGATTCGGAGCTTATGTGCGCCTCTCCCGGATGCTTTGACGTGCCGTGCGTAGCGACGGGTTCGGCGCGTACGGAAAGCGCATCGTACTTGTCCGGCCGGACGGGGCTGCATTTTCCCTTCCGTGCGACTCGATTCGGCGTTTCCGGATTCGCCTCGGTCGGAGAACAGGACCTGGTTTGGGTGAGTACGGCTCGGCCGGGATTTTTGCTGTTGTGCGCATCGTACTTGCTCGTTCGGTGTGCTGTACGGATCGGTCGGGAAACAGGCTTTCGCATGGCTTTTTTCCCGACCGAATGGTATTGGGTGCGCCTCCGACCGAGATCGGAATCGGCCCCTTTGTCTCCAGTTGCAGCGCACAGTCCGGTTGCGTCACCAGTCTCGTTTCCAGCTGCAGGAGTTCCTGCTCTATCTTCCCTATGGCTTCACCGAGGTGCTTGCGGATATTCCAGTTAATTCCCAAGCAATTGTCCCTGATAGTCACTTTAAATGCCTCCCACTCAGTGAGTCTGTTCCCTGCCGTCCCCATGTTAAGTTCAAAATATTCTGCTGAAGCGGACCCCACCGCCTCCCGGAAAGTCTACCAGGGCGGAAGGCTGAAGGCACCATGTGGGTATGACTTGTTGGGGTGTTTCCCATTGCAGTCGTAATAGTTGTGGGTTGTGATCAGAATCTGTGCGACCAAGGGTATTCAATGTGGCCAATCGTGGGATAGGGTGCCAGGGACCCCACTATGCAGTCTATGCATACGTGTAGTCCATGGGGCGCTGAGTAATGGGAGTATATTCTTGATTTGGGGTTCCGTATATGCCATAGGTCTACTAGTGACCAGTGGCTCAGCCAATCTCCCAGTGCGCTGGCGTTTGTCATGGAGTTTGTACTTGACAGGGGAGAGAATGAGCGGTCTAGTGTGGTGCTGAGGACAGCGTTGAAGTCTCTGCCTAGCAGCCATGCAAGCCCGCTCCACTGTGCTAATATCGCAGAGAGGGTACGGAGAAATGGCGCCTGTTCTGAGTTGGGGGCGTATATCACCCCTAGTACTAGCTGCAGGCCATTGAGACTGGCTCTTATGAACACGTATCTCCCACCTGGGTCTGTTTTCACCTCCTCTGCAACAAAGGACCCTGCCCGCACCCAGACTAGTACCACTCTAGTGTAGGATGAGTAACCGCCATCGAACACTTGACCTCGCCGGCGGCGACGCAACCGGTCATCTTCCGGGAGTGTTAGATGTGTTTCCTGCTAGAGAGCTACGTGATTACACCTGTGCTTTAAATAGGAATAAATAGAATAGTGGCGTGAGGGTGTGTGCATGCCCCTTCCATTCTACGTGATTATATTTGTGTGAGCCATGACTGATTTAGTGTTTTGTGTTGCATGCTATGCAACACCGTGCTGTAATAGGGACCTGTTCCAACTTGTCTGTGGCCCACGGAGGGAGGGAGGGTCAGTCGAGGCGGGGCACCATTGCTTAGCTGAAAAGAAAGTATAAAGAAAGCAATTCAATTATAACATGCAGAACATTATTAGAGCAGATATGCAACAGGGATCCACCCAAACTGAAACGCCAAGCCTTGGCAACTGACTTATATCATCAATCAAAGAGGGGGAAGCGTGTAGCAAATAGAAAGAAAGGGCCAAGTCCCAAATTCCCCTGTGCCCCTAAAGCTGTGTATGTGTTGTGCCAGCTGTGAAGTGTGTTTGTCTGGTCAACAATGCGGAGCTAATGTGGGCCTTCATCTCAGTTTCACCTCATGACGGTTGTGTGCCCCCTGGCCCTGCATTGGCGTGTGTATCATCTATGGTTGAGTGCTGCATCAGGAGGTTGTGTGGGTCTTCTGTGGTTCAGAGATGGGCATTAGTGGCACTTTTGTGGGGTCAGATGATGTCATCTGCAGTTTGTGTTGTCACGTCTGGTGGCGTCGGTGTCCCCAACCTGGTCGTGTGCACGATCAAGAAGTCATCCTCGCTAGAGGATGTGAGTTTGGGCGTGTAGCACGGCTGCTGTCTGCAGGGCTCTTCTTCTCTCCGATATCATCTGTTCTAGGTGAGGCACAGTTGTAGGTGGCCTGGGCTGGCCAGCCTGCCATCTCTGGCCAGCGTGCCATCTCCATCCGTGCCTACAGCCTCCGGTGCTTCGGAACGTCTTCTCGATTCCGGTGGGGCGTGGTGACATGGCTTCATGGCCTGCAGCCTCCATCCAGTCCCATGCATTTTCAGGGGCGTCGAAAAAGTGGACATCACCATTGTCCACTACTCTAAGGCACACCGGGAAGAGCAAGGAATATCGTACGTTCAGCTCACAGAGGCGGCGTTTCACAGCAAGGAAGAAGTTAAGATGCTTCTGCACAGCCAGCGTATAGTCTGGGAATAAAATGATCACAGCATTGTTCAACTTGATCTCTTTTAGACGACGTGTTTCTCGCAGTTTGGTGTCCTGATCTCTGTAATTTAGGAGCTGTAAAAGAAAGGGCCTGGGGTTGGCGCCTGGTGGAAGTTTTAGCGATGGTACCCGATGCGCAAGCTCGAGTGCAAACTGGGGAGACAGCTCTGTGGGAGGTATTAGTTCACGTATCCAGGCCGCCACATATGCCACTGCATCGCGGCCCTCCATGCCCTCCGGGAGCCCAACTACCTGGATGTTGTTGCGTCGTGACCGCCCTTCGGCATCTTCCACTTGAACTTCCAAGATAGTTACGCACTTCAACAGTGCTTGCAGTAGAGTTGTGTTTTCCTGGGTAGCTGGCTGTAGCTCCTCCAGTTGTAGTTCAGTGTTGCGCTGCTTATTCACGAGATTACACTGGTCTTCACACAGCAAGTTGAAGTCTGTGGTAATCTTGTCTATTTTACTTTCGAGGGAGGTCCGCGTGCTTTCCATTGTCGCACCGATTTTCTGCACAGCCAAAAGAACGCTGTCTAGTTTGTCGCTTAGTGCCACTTCGGAGTGTGCCGATTTCATCTGTGTGCCCCCGCTCTGCTGCTCCACTACTCCAAGAGCCGATCGAGTCGGGGAAGACGGGGTGGTCGAGCGTAGTCGTCCCATTACTATTTGCTGGGCAGTGGGCATGTTATGTTATGTTAATAGGAACTTTTATAGCGCTCGTTCACCAGCAGGTCTCTTGGCGCTGGAGGAGTTACTTTCCAAAAGGAGTTGCCGGTAAGGATGGTCCAGGTCTAGCTGTAAGCTTGGGTGAAGAGCCAGGTCTTCAACATCTTCCTAAAGCGAAAGAGGTCTGACTCGAGTCTCAATGGGGGCGGAAGAGCGTTCCAGAATTTAGGCCCTAATATTGAGAAGCATGAGCCTCCTGTTCTTTTGCGTCTAAAATCTGGGACCTCTAAGTAGTTCATGTGCATAGATCTTAAAGTACGGTGGGGGATGTACTTATGGATTTTTGATGAGATGTACTTAGGGCCAGTCCCGTGCAAGGCTTTAAACAGAATAGAGCCGGCTTTAAACTTGGAGCGTTGCTCCACTGGAAGCCAGTGCAACTCTTTTAGCAGCGGCTTGATGTGACATCGTCTGCCTTGTTGATATATAATTCTGGCTGCCTGATTTTGTATTAGCTGCAGACGATGTATCTGATTGTGCTGAAGACCTAGGTATATAGAGTTAGCATAATCAATTCTTGACAGAATCAAGGAGATGACAATTTGGATACATGCCTCTCTGCTGAAAAATCTCCTGATTTTCCTCAGTTTCCGCAGTTGGAAGTTGGCATCTATCAGTCTGCAGCTTTCCTCTGGTGTCGTGTCCACAAGTCAGTCAGGAGTAAAAAGGTAGGCTCACCAGGG
Source organism: Calotriton arnoldi (assembly GCA_963921515.1). Lineage (NCBI taxonomy): Eukaryota > Metazoa > Chordata > Amphibia > Caudata > Salamandridae > Calotriton > Calotriton arnoldi. Next base: position 59,460 of record CAWUFW010001223.1, read on the forward strand.
GGCCCCAGGGGGAGTCAGCAACGTGTTGTGCTACAATATGTTGTCTGGGTGGGTCATCGGCTTAGTGGGATTATAGCCTGGGTTTTTGGGTGCTGTAGATGTCTAGCGCAGACTCCCCCAGGGAGTATCTCGTGTGTTATGCTCCCATCCCCTGTTGGTCCTCAGGGACAAGCTAGGTTCCAGCCTACCTCCGGTACTCGCATATGATAGAGTATAGAGGAGGAGGGCAAGAGGAGGCAGCAGAGGAAGGCAGTTAGACAGAGATGGAGAGGTAGGGACACTGAGTTATGCTAAAAGGAATGCATCACATCATGAACCCCACATTATCAAGCCCCGCCCCTCCCCACTGTCATTGTGACATGTATTGTGTCCCCCTGCTCGTGTTGGGACCCGGTGTACACCTGTACAGTTTGTAAGATCTTTTAGAGGACCAGTGCATAGTCTATAGCATTGTAGATGGCCTATTACTAGAGACCTTCTGAGTGCCACCTGGTGATAGGTTTGCCTTAGTTGGGGTATATTTTCCTCAGGATGCTTCCTTTTTGTGATGTGTCTGGAGAGTTTGACGTTTGCTAACCATCCACAAAGAATGTTGCCAAGGTTGGTCCCTCCAAGAATCCTGTCTTCTGGCTTAGCTCCATATATGCAGAGAAAGTTGTCTTTGCTCGTCTTTAAATTGGCTCCCTTAAGGTATGCATGAAGTATTAAGACAGAGCCTGCATCTGCCTGTGCCTCACTGTAAAAACCTCTGCAGTCTTACCAGGCAGAGGCAGAAAGGTTTAATGCCTATGCCTCACAATCTGGGCGACCCTAACCCCTCACCACACTAAAGGCCTCTCTGCTATTGTGAATCTGCCAGCATCCCAGACAACCTGGCACCCAGGCACAGACAGTTCAGGTCACTCGTCCTTACTGGCTGTACCTATTAAAGCAAACCAACCAAAGACAGACGGTCACTATCACTGGGCATCACTGTCACAAAATGCATAACCGAAACACCAGGAGCCATATTACAGAAAGTGCCCTGCTGCGCAACGGGCACGTGCACCCGCTTTGTGCGCCCCCTTGGCACTTTGTTATTACAGAAGGGCCTGCAGACGCTTGTGCGGCCCCTTCTGTAATAAAGATGTAGCACTAGTGCTATAATTCGAAGTAATTCCCTTATTTGCATCGATCATGGCCCATGCAAACGAGGAAATCACTTTGCCTTTGTGCCCAAGCTGTATTATGGATGTGGGTGCAGAGGCAAACATGCACATTTTCAGTGCACCTCCTAAAGTCTGCCCTTTGGAGGGGAGGAAGTGGGTCCAATGGACCCCCCAGACATCCCCTTGCAGGCGGGTGCAGTCACTCACTGCACCTGCCTGCAAGGGGATCTCTCTTCCCTATTTAAAGTGCAGCCTGCACAGTGAAACACGGAGCATGTTTGGAGCAGCCACTCCGTATTTCACTTTAATGCGCTGCCCGCTGCACCGCATGGGTTCGCAGCAGCCCTGGGGGCAGCGTATTTACAGTAATTCAGCCCACCTTCCCTGTTTGCCCACGGGTCACCAATTTAAAGGTGCGCAGTGGCGCAAACAGGAAAAGTGCGCCATGTATATGTGATACGGCCCCAGGGGTGCAAAGAGTGATTACATCACAGCCTCACTGACTGCATCATATTAACCTTTGCTAACCAGGCATGACAGCCACTGTCTCTGGGCCTTAATGCCTGCAACCCCTGTAACAGAAAACCGCTATTTCTGGACCTCACTGCCCGCATTTTTACAACTTTACTAATGGACAAACAACCTCTGTCCCCAGCCTTGCCCTTGCTGCCGTTCACTCTCATCCCTTACCCCTCTTGGTGGCTAGAAGATTGATTGCTGCTACTGGGAGCTTCACAGTACCTACACCTGTCTAGTGCTTTTAATACTCTGGACCTTATGCTTTCTTCAGCTCGGGAGCATGCCCATCCCATGGACAGGGCTTCATTTGTAAAATAATGCCTGCCGGTGCCCAAAGCACTGCTCAGAAGCCCGTCCGGTGCTATTAAATGTCAGTGCGCCAAATGCCAGGGCTGCGCAGTCCTGAATCCACCCCAGGCCTCTGTAATCCACTCCCAGACACTCCCTGCCCCTTTATCTAACTCCTGCAGGTTCCTGCTTTCTCCCTTCATGGCGGTTTATCCGCTTTTCTCTTTCTTCGTCTTTTCCGTTTGTGTGTTTTTCCCTGGAAAAAATATGTGCCGGTCCCCAAAAATGAATGCTGGTGACCCCCATCAGCAACCACTGGCTCAAAAGTAGGCACTGCCCATGGGTCTCAAACTATAAGCGGCACGCAAGTACTACAAGCCTCTACTTCTCACACTCCCAAGTATTCTGAGGCCCTGGACCACACACTTCCTGAATCTCTGTAGCCTGCCCAGCTAGGGGGCTCACATCATTCAAACCTAGTGTTCGAGACCCCCTAATGCCATACTTCCTACCTGCCTCTCTCTAGTATTTTTAACTTGGCCTCACTATCTGCACTTCCCTAATGCCCCGAGCGTGGACCTCACACTTTCTGCCTCACTCTAGTGTGCCCTACCAAGGGGTCTTAACCCATCTACACCTCTCTAGTGCTTTGAGCCCCTGGGTATCACATTATCTGTGCCTCTCCAGTACACCAAGCACCTGTGTAACATGTCTCTCAGGGAGAGAGAGGGGCTTCAGAAGTTCAGAAGGAGCCTCTATGACAAACACCCTGTGCGGAGCTTTCTTGCTTGCTAACTCTTGTTACAGCAAATGTTTGACCTGCCCACTGGCAAGGCAGCACATTTACGAACAATGAGCAGGCACGAGTGCTAGCCATTAGGAAGATTCTGGTGCTAATGCACACATTAGTTAGGACTAGGGAAAAATTGAATTGAATTTACCAAAGATTATCATCTTTCATGTTTCCAATTTTTATAATATTTAAATGTCTTACCTTTATTTTGCTTTCCCTAATGCTTATATCTGCAATTATGCTATTTCATATATTTTATACATAAACTGGGCTATAACATATTAACAAACCTTTATTAATTAATACTGTGGATTTCTTTTGTGTGTGCATTCTTTGGAGAAAGGCATTTGAGTAACCAGCTAAAATAATATGTATTCCTGACAGTCTCAGAAAGAATTTGACCAATATGCGTTTATCTCCACTTAAGTTGTGGGAGATGTGTGGACCACAGCCTGCCTATTTCTTCCACACAAGACTGTAAGGAGGTGCATATCTGTACTTTCCTGAAGACCAAGGAGAATTGAGCAGGCCGCGATGATAAGGGGAATTGTAAAAATGTAACATAGTGCTTCAAACCCCAGGCGCTGAAATCTACCTGCACCTCTCTAGTGCTCCAAGACCCAGGGTCTCACACCTACCTGCACCTCTCTAGTGCTCCAAGACCCAGGGTCTCACACCTATCTGCACCTCTCTAGTGCTCCAAGACCTCTCACACCTATCTGCACCTCTCTAGTGCTCCAAGACCTCTCACACCTATCTGCACCTCTCTAGTGCTCCATGACCTCTCACACCTATCTGCACCTCTCTAGTGCTCCAAGACCTCTCACACCTATCTGCACCTCTCTAGGCTCCAAGACCTCTCACACCTATCTGCACCTCTCTAGTGCTCCAAGACACAGGGTCTCACACCTACCTCCACCTCTCTAGTGCTCCAAGACCCAGGGTCTCACACCTACCTGCACCTCTCTAGTGCTCCAAGACCCAGGGTCTCACACCTATCTGCACCTCTCTAGTGCTCCAAGACCTCTCACACCTATCTGCACCTCTCTAGTGCTCCAAGACCTCTCACACCTATCTGCACCTCTCTAGTGCTCCATGACCTCTCACACCTATCTGCACCTCTCTAGTGCTCCAAGACCTCTCACACCTATCTGCACCTCTCTAGGCTCCAAGACCTCTCACACCTATCTGCACCTCTCTAGTGCTCCAAGACACAGGGTCTCACACCTACCTCCACCTCTCTAGTGCTCCAAGACCCAGGGTCTCACACCTACCTGCACCTCTCTAGTGCTCCAAGACCCAGGGTCTCACACCTACCTGCACCTCTCTAGTGCTCCAAGACCCAGGGTCTCACACCTACCTGCACCTCTCTAGTGCTCCAAGACCCAGGGTCTCACACCTACCTGCACCTCTCTAGTGCTCCAAGACCCAGGCTCTCACACCTATCTGCACCTCTCTAGTGCTCCAAGACCTCTCACACCTACCTGCACCTCTCTAGTGCTCCAAGACCCAGGGTCTCACACCTACCTGCACCTCTCTAGTGCTCCAAGACCCAGGCTCTCACACCTATCTGCACCTCTCTAGTGCTCCAAGACCTCTCACACCTACCTGCACCTCTCTAGTGCTCCAAGACCCAGGCTCTCACACCTATCTGCATCTCTCTAGTGCTCCAAGACCTCTCACACCTATCTGCACCTCTCTAGTGCTCCAAGACCCAGGGTCTCACACCTACCTGCACCTCTCTAGTGCTCCAAGACCCAGGGTCTCACACCTATCTGCACCTCTCTAGTGCTCCAAGACCTCTCACACCTATCAGCACCTCTCTAGTGCTCCAAGACCTCTCACACCTATCTGCACCTCTCTAGTGCTCCAAGACCCAGGGTCTCACACCTATTTGCACCTCTCTCGTGCTCCAAAGACACAGGGTCTCACACCTACCTGCACCTCTCTAGTGCTCCAAGACCCAGGGTCTCACACCTACCTGCACCTCTCTAGTGCTCCAAGACACAGGGTCATACACCTCCCTGCACCTCTCTAGTGCTCCAAGACCTCTCACACCTATCTGCACCTCTCTAGTGCTCCAAGACACAGGGTCTCACACCTATCTGCACCTCTCTAGTGCTCCAAGACACAGGGTCTAACACCTACCTGCACCTCTCTAGTGCTCCAAGACCCAGGGTCTCACACCTACCTGCACCTCTCTAGTGCTCCAAGACACAGGGTCTCAGACCTATCTGCACCTCTCTAGTGCTCCAAGACCCAGGGTCCACACATACCTGCACCTCTCTAGTGCTCCAAGATCCAGGGTCTCACACCTATCTGCACCTCTCTAGTGTTCCAAGACCTCTCACACCTATCTGCACCTCTCTAGTGCTTCAAGATCCAGGGTCTCACACCTACCTGCACCTCTCTAGTGCTGCAAGACACAGGGTCTCACCCCTACCTGCATCTATCTAGTGCTACAAGACACAGGGTCTCACCCCTACCTGCACCTCCTAGTGCTCCCAGACCCAGGGTCTCACACCTATCTGCACCTCTCTAGTGCTCCAAGACCTCTCACACCTATCTGCACCTCTCTAGTGCTCCAAGATTCAGGGTCTCACACCTATCTGCATCTCTCTAGTGCTCCAAGACCTCTCACACCTACCTGCACCTCTCTAGTGCTCCAAGACTTCTCACACCTATCTGCACCTCTCTAGTGCTCCATGACCTCTCACACCTATCTGCACCTCTCCAGTGCTCCAAGACACAGGGTCTCACACCTACCTGCACCTCTCTAGTGCTCCAAGACCCAGGGTCCAAACCTATCTGCACCTCTCTAGTGCTCCAAGACCCATGGTCTCACCCCTACCTGCACCTCTCTAGTGCTCCAAGACACAGGGTCTCACACCTATCTGCACCTCTCTAGTGCTCCAAGACACAGGGTCTCACACCTCTCTGCACCTCTCTAGTGCTCAAGACACAGGGTCTCACACCTACCTGCACCTCTCTAGTGCTCCAAGACCCAGGGTCTCACACCTACCTGCACCTCTCTAGTGCTCCAAGTCCCAGGGTCTCACTTCTATCTGCACCTCTCTAGTGCACCTCTCTAGTGCTCCAATTCCTCTCACACCTATCTGCACCTCTCTAGTGCTCCAAGACACAGGGTCTCACACCTACCTGCACCTCTCTAGTGCTCCAAGACACAGGGTCTCACACCTACCTGCACCTCTCTAGTGCTCCAAGACACAGGGTCTCACACCTACCTGCACCTCTCTAGTGCTCCAAGACCCAGGGTCTCACACCTACCTGCACCTCTCTAGTGCTCCAACACACAGGGTCTCACACCTACCTGCACCTCTCTAGTGCTCCAAGACACAGGGTCTCACACCTCCCTGCACCTCTCTGGTGCTCCAAGACCCAGGGTCTCACACCTACCTGCCCCCCCCTAGTGCTCCAAGACACAGGGTCTCAAACCTACCTGCAGCTCTCTAGTGCTCCAAGACACAGTGTCTCACACCTCCCTGCACCTCTCTAGTGCTCCAAGACCCAGGATCTCACACCTATCTGCACCTCTCTAGTGCTGCAAGACCCAGGATCTCAGACCTATCTGTACCTCTCTAGTGCTCCAAGACCACTCACACCTATCTGCACCTCTCTAGTGCTCCAGACACAGGGTCTCACACCTACCTGCACCTCTCTAGTGATCCAAGACACAGGGTCTCACCCCTACCTGCACCTCTCTAGTGCTCCAAGACACAGGGTTTCACCCCTACCTGCACCTCTCTAGTGCTCCAAGACACAGGGTCTCACACCTATCTGCACCTCTCTAGTGCTCCAAGACCCAGGGTCTCACACCTATCTGCATCTCTCTAGTGCTCCAAGTCCCAGGGTCTCACACCTACCTGCACCTTTCTAGTGCTCCAAGACCCAGGGTCCACACCTATCTGCACCTCTCTCGTGCTCCAGACACAGGGTCTCACACCTACCTGCACCTCTCTAGTGCTCCAAGACACAGGGTCTCACCCCTACCTCCACCTCTCTAGTGCTCCAAGACCCAGGGTCTCACACCTACCTGCACCTCTCTAATGCTCCAAGACCCAGGGTCTCACACCTACCTGCACCTCTCTAGTGCTCCAAGACCTCTCACACCTATCTGCACCTCTCTAGTGCTCCAAGACCTCTCACACCTATCTGCACCTCTCTAGTGCTCCAAGACCTCTCACACCTATCTGCACCTCTCTAGTGCTCCAAGACACAGGGTCTCACACCTACCTGCACCTCTCTAGTGCTCCAAGACCCAGGGTCCACACCTATCTGCACCTCTCTAGTGCTCCAAGACACAGGGTCTCACCCCTACCTACAACTCTCTAGTGCTCCAAGACACAGGGTTTCACACCTATCTGCACCTCTCTAGTGCTCCAAGACACAGGGTCTCACACCTCTCTGCACCTCTCTAGTGCTCCAAGACACAGGGTCTCACACCTACCTGCACCTCTCTAGTGCTCCAAGACCCAGGGACTCACACCTACCTGCACCTCTCCAGTGCTCCAAGACCCAGGGTCTCACACCTACCTGCACCTCTCTAGTGCTCCAAGACCCAGGGTCTCACTTCTATCTGCACCTCTCTAGTGCACCTCTCTAGTGCTCCAATTCCTCTCACACCTATCTGCACCTCTCTAGTGCTCCAAGACACAGGGTCTCACACCTACCTGCACCTCTCTAGTGCTCCAAGACCCAGGGTCTCACACCTACCTGCACCTCTCTAGTGCTCCAAGACACAGGGTCTCACACCTACCTGCACCTCTCTAGTGCTCCAAGACACAGGGTCTCACACCTACCTGCACCTCTCTAGTGCTCCAAGACCCAGGGTCTCACAACTACCTGCACCTCTCTAGTGCCGCAAGACACAGGGTCTCCCACGTACCTGCACCTCTCTAGTGCTCCAAGACCCAGGGTCTCACACCTACCTGCCCCACCTAGTGCTCCAAGACACAGGGTCTCAAACCTACCTGCACCTCTCTAGTGCTCCAAGACACAGGGTATCACACCTACCTGCACCTCTCTAGTGCTCCAAGACAAAGGGTCTCACACCTACCTGCACCTCTCTAGTGCTCCAAGACCCATAGTCTCACACCTACCTGCACCTCTCTAGTGCTCCAAGACACAGGGTCTCCCACGTACCTGCAACTCTCTAGTGCTCCAAGACCCAGGGTCTCACACCTACCTGCCCCACCTAGTGCTCCAAGACACAGGGTCTCAAACCTACCTGCACCTCTCTAGTGCTCCAAGACACAGGGTCTCACACCTACCTGCACCTCTCTAGTGCTCCAAGACCCAGGGTCTCACAGCTACCTGCACCTCTCTAGTGCTCCAAGACACAGGGTCTCACACCTCCCTGCACCTCTCTAGTGCTCCAAGACCCAGGGTCTCACACATACCTGCCCCACCTAGTGCTCCAAGACACAGGGTCTCAAACCTACCTGCACCTCTCTAGTGCTCCAAGACACAGGGTATCACACCTCCCTGCACCTCTCTAGTGCTCCAAGACCCAGGGTCTCACACCTATCTGCACCTCTCTAGTGCTCTAAGACACAGGGTCTCAGACCTATCTGCACCTCTCTAGTGCTCCAAGACCTCTCACACCTATCTGCACCTCTCTAGTGCTCCAGACACAGGGTCTCACCCCTACCTGCACCTCTCTAGTGCTCCAAGACACAGGGATTCACCCCTACCTGCACCTCTCTAGTGCTCCAAGACACAGGGTCTCACACCTATCTGCACCTCTCTAGTGCTCCAAGACCCAGGGTCTCACACCTATCTGCATCTCTCTAGTGATCCACGACCCAGGGTCTCAAACCTACCTGCACCTTTCTAGTGCTCCAAGACCCAGGGTCCACACCTATCTGCACCTCTCTAGTGCTCCAGACACAGGGTCTCACACCTACCTGCACCTCTCTAGTGCTCCAAGACCCAGGGTCTAACACCTACCTGCACCTCTCTAGTGCTCCAAGACCTCTCACACCTATCTGCACCTCTCTAGTGCTCCAAGACCTCTCACACCTATCTGCACCTCTCTAGTGCTCCAAGACACAGGGTCTCACACCTACCTGCACCTCTCTAGTGCTCCAAGACCCAGGGTCCACACCTTTATGCACCTCTCTAGTGCTCCAGACCCAGGGTCTCACCCTTACCTGCACCTTTCTAGTACTCCAAGACACAGGGTCCACACCTATCTGCACCTCTCTAGTGCTCCAGACACAGGGTCTCACACCTACCTGCACCTTTCTAGTGCTCCAAGACACAGGGTCTCACCCCTACCTGCACCTCTCTAGTGCACCTCTCTAGTGCTCCAAGACCCAGGGTCTCACACCTATCTGCACCTCTCTAGTGCTCCAAGACCCAGGGTCTCACACCTACCTGCACCTCTCTAGTGCTCCAAGACACAGGGTCTCACACCTACCTGCACCTCTCTAGTGCTCCAAGACACAGGGTCTCACACCTACCTGCACCTCTCTAGTGCTCCAAGACCCAGGGTCTCACACCTACATGCACCTCTCTAGTGCTCCAAGACACAGGGTCTCACACGTACCTGCACCTCTCTAGTGCTCCAAGACACCGGGTCTCACACCTCCCTGCACCTCTCTAGTGCTCCAAGACCCAGGGTCTCACACCTACCTGCACCTCTCTAGTGCTCCAAGACGCAGGGTCTCACACCTACCTGCACCTCTCTAGTGCTCCAAGACACAGGGTCTCACACCTCCCTGCACCTCTCTAGTGCTCCAAGACCCAGGGTCTCACACCTATCTGCACCTCTCTATTGCTCCAAGACACAGGGTCTCAGACCTATCTGCACCTCTCTAGTGCTCCAATACCTCTCAAACCTATCTGCACCTCTCTAGTGCTCCAGACACAGGGTCTCACACCTACCTGCACCTCTCTAGTGCTCCAAGACACAGGGTCTCACCCCTACCTGCACCTCTCTAGTGCTCGAAGACACAGGGTTTCACCCCTACCTGCACCTCTCTAGTGCTCTATACACAGGGTCTCACACCTATCTGCACCTCTCTAGTGCTCCAAGTCCCAGGGTCTCACACCTATCTGCATCTCTCTAGTGCTCCAAGACCCAGGGTCTCACACCTACCTGCACCTTTCTAGTGCTCCAAGACCCAGGGTCCACACCTATCTGCACCTCTCTAGTGCTCCAGACACAGGGTCTCACACCTACCTGCACCTCTCTAGTGCTCCAAGACACAGGGTCTCACCCCTACCTGCACCTCTCTAGTGCTCCAAGACCCAGGGTCTCACACCTACCTGCACCTCTCTAGTGCTCCAAGACCCAGGGTCTCACACCTACCTGCACCTCTCTAGTGCTCCAAGACCTCTCACACCTATCTGCACCTCTCTAGTGCTCCAAGACCTCTCACACCTATCTGCACCTCTCTAGTGCTCCAAGACACAGGGTCTCACACCTACCTGCACCTCTCTAGTGCTCCAAGACCCAGGGTCCACACCTATCTGCACCTCTCTAGTGCTCCAGACCCAGGGTCTCACCCCTACCTGCACCTCTCTAGTACTCCAAGACACAGGGTCCACACCTATCTGCACCTCTCTAGTGCTCCAGACACAGGGTCTCACACCTACCTGCACCTCTCTAGTGCTCCAAGACACAGGGTCTCACCCCTACCTGCACCTGTCTAGTGCACCTCTCTAGTGCTCCAAGACCCAGGGTCTCACACCTATCTGCACCTCTCTAGTGCTCCAAGACCCAGGGTCTCACACCTACCTGCACCTCTCTAGTGCTCCAAGACACAGGGTCTCACACCTACCTGCACCTCTCTAGTGCTCCAAGACACAGGGTCTCACACCTACCTGCACCTCTCTAGTGCTCCAAGACCCAGGGTCTCACACCTACCTGCACCTCTCTAGTGCTCCAAGACACAGGGTCTCACACGTACCTGCACCTCTCTAGTGCTCCAAGACACAGCCTCTCACACCTCCCTGCACCTCTCTAGTGCTCCAAGACCCAGGGTCTCACACCTACCTGCACCTCTCTAGTGCTCCAAGACACAGGGTCTCACACCTATCTGCACCTCTCTAGTGCTCCAAGACACAGGGTCTCCGACCTATCTGCACCTCTCTAGTGCTCCAAGACCTCTCACACCTATCTGCACCTCTCTAGTGCTCCAGACATAGGGTCTCACACCTCCTTGCACCTTTCTAGTGCTCCAAGACATCTCACACCTATCTGCACCTCTCTAGTGCTCCAGACACAGGGTCTCACACCTACCTGCACCTCTCTAGTGCTCCAAGACACAGGGTCTCACCCCTACCTGCACCTCTCTAGTGCTCCAAGACGCAGGGTCTCACACCTATCTGCACCTCTCTAGTGCTCCAAGACCCAGGGTCTCACACCTATCTGCATCTCTCTAGTGCTCCAAGACCTCTCACACCTATCTGCACCTCTCTAGTGCTCCAAGACCCAGGGTCTCACACCTACCTGCACCTTTCTAGTGCTCCAAGACCCAGGGTCCACACCTATCTGCACCTCTCTAGTGCTCCAGACACAGGGTCTCACACCTACCTGCACCTCTCTAGTGCTCCAAGACACAGGGTCTCACCCCTACCTGCACCTCTCTAGTGCTCCAAGACCCAGGGTCTCACACCTACCTGCACCTCTCTTTTGCTCCAAGACCCAGGGTCTCACACCTACCTGCACCTCTCTAGTGCTCCAAGACCCAGGGTCTCACACCTACCTGCACCTCTCTAGTGCTCCAAGACCCAGGGTCCACACCTATCTGCACCTCTCTAGTGCTCCAAGACCCAGGGTCTCACACCTACCTGCACCTCTCTAGTGCTCCAAGATACAGGGTCTCAGACCTACCTGCACCTCTCTAGTGCTCCAAGGTCCCAAACCCCGCACTTCTTACCTCTCTCTAATGTGCATAATTTGGGAGCCTCACACTGTCTGCTCCTCTCTAGTGCTCCAAGCCCTTGGTACTCACACTTCTTAGTGCACTGAGGTGATGGACCACAAACTTCCTGCCTATGCCAGGCATGCGTGACCTGGGCCTCTCCCACTATCTGCACCTCTCCAGTGCTCCAAGACCCTGATACTCATTACCTGTCTCTTTCTAATGTGCTCAGCCTGGGGCCTCACAGTTTCCGCAGTTCTCTAGTGCTGTGTGCCAATGGGATGTACACCTCCTGCCTCTCTTTAGCATGTCCAACCTAGTCACCTCACATGATCTGCACATCTCTAGTGCTCTGAGGCCCTGGTACTCACGTCTTAGTGCTCTGAGGTCGTAGACATCACACTATCTGCACATCTCTTGCGCTGAGCCCCTGACACTTTCTAGTGCTCAGAGGCACTAGTCTCCACAATTCCTGCTCGATTTAGCATGCTCATCCGATGGGCTTCATTCTATCTGCACCTTTCAAGTGCTCCAAGACCTCTCACACCTATCTGCACCTCTCTAGTGCTCCAAGACCTCTCACACCTATCTGCACCTCTCTAGTGCTCCAAGACACAGGGTCTCACACCTACCTGCACCTCTCTAGTGCTCCAAGACCCAGGGTCCACACCTATCTGCACCTCTCTAGTGCTCCAGACCCAGGGTCTCACCCCTACCTGCACCTCTCTAGTACTCCAAGACACAGGGTCCACACCTATCTGCACCTCTCTAGTGCTCCAGACACAGGGTCTCACACCTACCTGCACCTCTCTAGTGCTCCAAGACACAGGGTCTCACCCCTACCTGCACCTCTCTAGTGCACCTCTCTAGTGCTCCAAGACCCAGGGTCTCACACCTATCTGCACCTCTCTAGTGCTCCAAGACCCAGGGTCTCACACCTACCTGCACCTCTCTAGTGCTCCAAGACACAGGGTCTCACACCTACCTGCACCTCTCTAGTGCTCCAAGACACGGGGTCTCACACCTACCTGCACCTCTCTAGTGCTCCAAGACCCAGGGTCTCACACCTACCTGCACCTCTCTAGTGCTCCAAGACACAGGGTCTCACACGTACCTGCACCTCTCTAGTGCTCCAAGACACAGCCTCTCACACCTCCCTGCACCTCTCTAGTGCTCCAAGACCCAGGGTCTCACACCTACCTGCACCTCTCTAGTGCTCCAAGACACAGGGTCTCACACCTATCTGCACCTCTCTAGTGCTCCAAGACACAGGGTCTCCGACCTATCTGCACCTCTCTAGTGCTCCAAGACCTCTCACACCTATCTGCACCTCTCTAGTGCTCCAGACATAGGGTCTCACACCTCCCTGCACCTTTCTAGTGCTCCAAGACATCTCACACCTATCTGCACCTCTCTAGTGCTCCAGACACAGGGTCTCACACCTACCTGCACCTCTCTAGTGCTCCAAGACACAGGGTCTCACCCCTACCTGCACCTCTCTAGTGCTCCAAGACGCAGGGTCTCACACCTATCTGCACCTCTCTAGTGCTCCAAGACCCAGGGTCTCACACCTATCTGCATCTCTCTAGTGCTCCAAGACCTCTCACACCTATCTGCACCTCTCTAGTGCTCCAAGACCCAGGGTCTCACACCTACCTGCACCTTTCTAGTGCTCCAAGACCCAGGGTCCACACCTATCTGCACCTCTCTAGTGCTCCAGACACAGGGTCTCACACCTACCTGCACCTCTCTAGTGCTCCAAGACACAGGGTCTCACCCCTACCTGCACCTCTCTAGTGCTCCAAGACCCAGGGTCTCACACCTACCTGCACCTCTCTTTTGCTCCAAGACGCAGGGTCTCACCCCTACCTGCACCTCTCTAGTGCTCCAAGACCCAGGGTCTCACACCTACCTGCACCTCTCTAGTGCTCCAAGACCCAGGGTCCACACCTATCTGCACCTCTCTAGTGCTCCAAGACCCAGGGTCCACACCTATCTGCACCTCTCTAGTACTCCAGACCCAGGGTCTCACCCCTACCTGCACCTCTCTAGTGCTCCAAGACCCAGGGTCTCACACCTACCTGCACCTCTCTAGTACTCCAAGTCACAGGGTCTCACCCCTACCTGCACCTCTCTAGTGCTCCAAGGTCCCAAACCCCGCACTTCTTACCTCTCTCTAATGTGCATAATTTGGGAGCCTCACACTGTCTGCTCCTCTCTAGTGCTCCAAGCCCTTGGTACTCACACTTCTTAGTGCACTGAGGTGATGGACCACAAACTTCCTGCCTATGCCAGGCATGCGTGACCTGGGCCTCTCCCACTATCTGCACCTCTCCAGTGCTCCAAGACCCTGATACTCATTACCTGTCTCTTTCTAATGTGCTCAGCCTGGGGCCTCACAGTTTCCGCAGTTCTCTAGTGCTGTGTGCCAATGGGATGTACACCTCCTGCCTCTCTCTAGCATGTCCAACCTAGTCACCTCACATGATCTGCACATCTCTAGTGCTCTGAGCCCCTGGTACTCACGTCTTAGTGCTCTGAGGTCGTAGACATCACACTATCTGCACATCTCTTGCGCTGAGCCCCTGACACTTTCTAGTGCTCAGAGGCACTAGTCTCCACAATTCCTGCTCGATTTAGCATGTTCATCCGATGGGCTTCATTCTATCTGCACCTTTCAAGTGCTCCAAGCTCCTGAACACCACGCTTTCCATCTCTCTCCGGTGTGCTTAATCTGAGGCCCTCGTGATATCTGGTACTTACACTTCTCAGTGCTGTGGGACTCTGGTTTCAACACTTCTTGTGTCTCTCTAATGTGCTCAACTTGAGGGTCTTACTCTACCTGAACCTCCCTAGTGCTCCACATCCATGGCACTCACACTTCATCCCTCTTTCTAGCATCCCTAACCCAGAAACATCATACTATCCGCCCCTCTGCAGTGCTTGAAGGCCCAGGGTGTAACAATATCTGCATCTCCCGAATGAGGCTCTGGATTGCACATTTCCTGTATCCCTACAGGCCTCCCAGCCTGTGGATCCTATACTATCTGCCCCTTTCTAGTGCTCTGATCCCTTGCTAGTAACACTTCCTAGTGGTCCAAGCTCCTGGACCTCACACTTCCGGCCTTTTTTGAGTGTGCTCAATCTGAGGGACTCACACCATGGGGAACCTATCTAGTGCTCCAAGCCACTGGAATTCAGACTTCCTGCCTTTATCCAGTGTCCTCCACGGTGGGGCCTCACATTGTCCGCCCCTCTCTAATGCTCCAAACCCCTGGTGCTCACACTTCTTAGTGCTATGAAGCTCTGGACCTCAATGAGCTCTGCAATGTAAAGTCTGTCAAAACAAAAGCACAACACCTCATAAATGCAATGAGCTTCTCTTTCAAGAAAGTAAACCAGTGCTTTTAAGATTATAAAATACCCGAGGATTAACACAGTAAACACCAGTATTAATCACCTCCATTAAGTCTCCTATGGCCTACCACTGTACGCCAAACAAAATGAGTTTGCATGGAAAGTTTGCTAAGCTTTTACCTGCCAGTGTGGTGCGGGTTTGTTTAATTTATATTATTCCTTCAGGCCTGAAACTCAACTATGTGCATGGGGTGGATTGTTGGTTCTTGTGACATGGATGCGGCCAAAGCAGGCGCTTCCTAATTTTAATGAATGTACTAATTGTGAACATTTATTGCTGCACTTATTTGCTTTAAATATACAAATGATGTTGTCTAAAAGAGAGGAGTGAGAGGCATATTGTTACATTGTTGCACCGTGTGCAGGACTACAAGTCCTCCATATTACCCAGTTGGGTGCCCGTTACATAAACAGCACGCGGGTGATAAGTGCAGGAGGCCACAACTGGCCGCCATCTCCAAGAGCAGCCAGTACACCATCAGAGAAAGTCTCACCCATATTCTCTAATGGTGTGATTATGCATCCTTCCTCAGAGAGGTTTTAAAGCCACCTCAGAAGAGCGGGAGAGGCATACAATAATTGTATAGGCTCGTCTAACAGACCTCAAGACCCCCTTCAAAGATGGTCGTCTGGTAGTGCCAGTGCATAAATATATGTCACAGCATAATGGTATGCATAATGCAAGTGTCTTATTATCAAGGGTTAGGCTTCTCAAAGAGGAGTGATCTTGTGTAGGGTACTTTAGTGGCTTCATGGGGTCATTGGGACCCCCTCCCCTTGGGACATGGGACTTTGCACATCCCCCTATAAGTGAAGATGCATGCTATGATGCCCCAACGTATCAAAATATATGACATCTGTGTACTACTTGCATTGGTTCTTGTAGGAAATTGGATTATTATTTGAGGTGGTTGACTGCCCACCACAAGGAGCAATCACTGCCCTCGTCAGGGTGAACACTAAATGAACCGGAGCTCAACCCTCTGGTAGCTATGGCACAGAGCAGGCAGGCTTAACTGAGGTCAGTGTGAGTTAAATTTATTGGTTAGGTTTCTTTAAAACCGTATACAATAATATATAATAGAACAGATCAAATCAGCACACAATAAATACTTAGGGCCTGATTACGATGGCGGTGAGACCACCACCGACAGGCTGTCGGTGTCAGTCTCACCGCCATTGGAACCATTTGCACCGCCTGCCACATTAGGATGGCGGGCGGTGGGTGGCGGTCAGAAAGACCGACCGCCACGCATTCGACGGGCTCCTTGAGCCCGCCGGTGTGGTGGAGGGGGTTGTAGTCCCTACCATGGTGGCAGTGCCTGCCAGGCACCGCCGTAGGCATTACAATGTCCCTTTCTGCCAGACTTTTCATGGCGGATAACCCGCCATGAAAAGGCTGGCGGAAAGGGACTTTGGGGGCACGTAGCGGGCCCCCTTGCCCCGTACCCTAAGCTGTGGGCACTGGTGGGCACCTATGGTGTCCCCCTACATATCCCTGCACTATATGGCAGGCACCGCATGGTGCCTGCCACATAGTGCAGGGATATGTGCAGTGACCCCTTTTTGCCTTGCCGCATGTGCTGCAGCCAGCAGCACCCGCCGCAATACAAAATATATTTTTATGAACAAAAGAGGGTTCTGGCCCTAATCAGCAAGGCTAGGCCAATCTTCAATAATCTAACAACAACACAATTGCCAGTACTGATGCTTACTAAACTAATTCCTTCACCCAATCACACGTGACACTCGTAGTGACTGAAAAAATAAATTTTTATTTTTTGTTTGATAAAACGTTTTTGAATTCAATTTCATCAAAAAACTTTGTCAGTTCATGTTATTAATTCAATGAACAATTAAACGATTTTACGTAGACCACAAAAAATTCCACACCTATATAAAATTAATCTTATATCACATATATGATACAACACTAAACATCACATTTGACAAAAAGAGAAGAAAAACTTAATACATGAGGAAGCCCAGGTTCCAAACTTTCATGACACATAAAGGAATAGCACAAATAAAGTAAAAGGAAAAAGAAAAGAAAAAGAAGCCCAGAAGGGGAGGTTGGAAAATTATTTGAAAACCAATCTTTAAGTTTTGAAAAAACAACACAACCCCATTCAGGGCACTGGCCAAACCGTATGATATTCAGGTAACCAAGATAATTCTATCCATAAAAATTCAACTACTTTAGTCACAAGAGTACATAAAGGAAGGTTAGCCTGATACTCAATTTTCTGGTTCACTTGTTTGGACAGAGAGAAAAGGTCAACGCGTTTGGAACCCCTATTAAACCTTGGGCGGGGTTCTCCTCAGGACCTGAAACATAAGAGAGCTTGTGTGAAGTATCTTGCGCGACGATGTCTGTGCCACTTTTACTTGAGGTGATTGTAGAAGAAATTATTTGCCATATCTCAAAGTGTGGAGCGGAGGCTCACATAGAATGTCTTCAAACCCATGTTTTTATCGCTGGTGGAGACCACGCTTTTTCCATTAATTGATCTTTTGAAGTAATTTCTGTCGTGGGCTAGAGCCTCTTGTGTGCCCATTTTTGATGCAAAATAGAAAAACCTTTTGGTGTAATTGTCGTTTAAATCTGCAAAGAGCGATCTTAGAGAAGCTGTGTGTTCAGGGAGCGCCGCCCGTGTCTCCTATCAACGTGGTGTAGCCGCTTCCTGATTTGGTCGAGGCGCATGCTTATGACGGCAATGGAGTGCGCGTGCAGTGGTGACACGTGATCATGCTTGATTTTGTCGTTGGTGTCCAAAAACTTTATTGTTTTACCTGCATAAAACGATCTTTAGATCAGGGAGCGCCGCCCGTGTCTCCTACCAGCGAGGTACAGTCGCTGGTTGGAGACACGGGCGGCGCTCCCTGAACGAACGGCTTTTCCTTTTACTTTATTTGTGCTATTCCTTTATGTGTCATGAAAGTTTGGAACCTGGGCTTGCTCATGTATTAAGTTTTTCTTCTCTATTTGTCAAATGTGATGTTTAGTGTTGTATCATATATGTGATTTAAGATTAATGTTATATATGTGTGGAATTTTATGTGGTCTACGTAAAATCGTTTAATTGTTCATTGAATTAATAACATGAACTGACAAAGTTTTTGATGAAATTGAATTCAAAAACTTTTTATCAAACAAAAAATAAAAATTTATTTTTTCAGTCACTACGAGTGTCACGTGTGATTGGGTGAAGGAATTAGTGTAGTAAGCATCAGTACTGGCAATTGTGTTGTTGTTAGATTATTAGCAATACAAAATATAGGCATTGCGACCGCCGTGTTGGTGGTCGCATTATAATGCCTATGTCGGGACCGCTGACACCCTGTTGGGCGGTGACATCCGCCCGCTATCATAATCAGCCCCTAAATAATTATTGCTATAAAAGGACACAAAACAATGTAAAAAAAAAACTATTTACCTCAGTCTAGATCCATAAAACAGTCTACGAACTTTTCTCCCAAAGCTTAATGGCCAAGCTTAAAATTTTTACAGGTTGGCCCACAGCTTTAGGGGAGTGCCTCTGAAACAGAACAAAAGCGCCTCAAAAATTGTTCTAATACCTTCAGCATTAAAGGTAGGTTTTAGGTATTTTTTCCGGTCCTCGAGCAGGGATGGACACAAGCATACTATGTGTTCAGTAGACTCATTAGTTGTTTTTCACATCCTACATATATTATGGAGCAAACAGGCTTAATTTAAGGCAGTGGGCAAACTATAAATGCTGTAACAAAATAGTAATAGTTAGATTGCAAAAAAAAGAAAAATCACAAACCGAATTACAAATATAGAGTAAAATTTAATAAACAAAATAACACAAAAATGACAAACATCCAACAAGAGGCACTGGAGATATGAATTTATTAATCTTTAAGTTGGAATACATCAATAATCTCAAAGCATCAATGATAGTCAATGGTCGGGGTAGACCGGGACCTAGGTGTAAGGTGAAGCTAGCCATGATGTAGCGTGTGTTGGATACACCAACCAGGTTCCTCCTGGCCAAAGATTTTATCTTCTGACTTAGGGCCCGATTACGATGTTGGCAGTCCTGGGGCCGCCGTCACAATCTGGTGGTCCACCCACCCGCATACCTGGTGGTTCAACCTCTGAATTAGGATGCAGGCAGTGAGACCGCCATCAGACCACCACAAGAGCACCAACACGGCCAGGATCTTGGGACTCGCGGTGGTGTATGGAGGCAATGCTATCATAAGCACCACCATGAGATTACAACCTTCCTTCCCGCCGACCTTTTCATCGCTGGGACCCTGCCATGAAAAGGTCAGCAGATAGGAAGGTAGGGGGCCCCAAACCGGGCGCCGGGCCAGGTCAATGGGAATAGTGGCGGGGGGCACAGGGGCACATGCTGTGCCCCCCCTGTGCCTGCACTATTGTGCACACACTGTGTGCCATGCATGACATGGTGCATGGCAACAGTGTGCCCGGAGTGATGCAGACACTGCAGTGCAGCGGCATTGCCTCCAGGCTCACTCATTGAGCCGAAGCATGCCGCTGCCACAAGACCACCGCTGGAACACTGACAGCCTAGCGGTGAACTTGTGATGTGGCTGGAGCATTCTCCCGATAGCCACAGAGGCGGGCTAGCAGTGTGCCCATCAACATCGTACTAATATAATATACCTCTGTCCCGACATATTTAATTTCCATGTGACCTATACAGGTTCTAACATGCCAATGACCCCACCATTATTCTGCAAACTTTTCAGACATTGAGACAGATTATATTAAATTCTTTATTTTATTGCATCTATAGCATAATTTCTTTAGACATTAAAAACTTTTTTGTATAAATGTTATTATTTTTGTCTTTTTTGTGCACATTTCAATAAAATTTGTTGCAAAAATACATATATACATACAACACTGTTGTTATCTTTTCAAAACAGTAATGCCAAAATAAAGAATTTGTCCAGAGCTCATTTCTTTAAATACAAATATACATGAACCCACAGCAACCTATATCTACTCATTTATCCCAAACTTTCGCACTCATTCAGTCCGCATTTATACAGATACACATAAATCAAAAGAGATTCGACCCTATGAGGGGTCCCAAGTTGGTTGTATTCGAGAGGGCAGTGTTTGTTGTTGCCAGCAGACACAACTTTTGATGGAATTAACTCTCGAGGACCACTCCTCAAGGGTGGTAATGGTCTACGCCCGTTTCAGTGGACAAGCCACCTTCCTCAGGATCAAGATGTAATGAATGAATCTCAAAAGAAACAAGGGTTGTCTGCTACTGTTCGTTGAGGCCTGTTTATTATTACTTTTGAAGGCCTATTTACAACTGTACCCATGGATACCAGAGTAGTTCAGGAAGTCCCAGTGTAGAGCATGTAGCTCGACAGTTGTTGAATCCAAATTATTTTACATGGCTCCAGTCTCGCCCATTATTTAAAAAATGTGCATCACGACCGTCACTTCATATGTGAGCTGAGATGTTTCCTTGGAAAGTAATGCTTCTCAACTCCAATACGTTGTCTTCTACTGGCAAATGCTCTGTGCCAAACGTCTATGCGGGGCGACACATTTTTTAAATAATGGGCGAGACTGGAGCCATGTAAAATAATTTGGATTCAACAACTGTCGAGCTACATGCTCTACACAGGGACTTCCTGAACTACTCTGGTATCCGTGGGTACAGTTGTAAATAGGCCTTCAAAAGTAATAATAAACAGGCCTCAACGAACAGTAGCAGACAACCCTTGTTTCTTTTGAGATTCATTCATTACATCTTGATCCTGAGGAAGGTGGCTTGTCCACTGAAACGGGCGTAGACCATTACCACCCTTGAGGAGTGGTCCTCGAGAGTTAATTCCATCAAAAGTTGTGTCTGCTGGCAACAACAAACACTGCCCTCTCGAATACAACCAACTTGGGACCCCTCATAGGGTCGAATCTCTTTTGATTTGTGTGTATCTGTATAAATGCGGACTGAATGAGTGCGAAAGTTTGGGATAAATGAGTAGATATAGGTTGCTGTGGGTTCATGTATATTTGTATTTAAAGAAATGAGCTCTGGACAAATTCTTTATTTTGGCGTCACTGTTTTGAAAAGATAACAACAGTGTTGTATATATATATATGTATTTTTGCAACAAATTTTATTGAAATGTGCACAAAAAAGACAAAAATAATAACATTTATACAAAAAAGTTTTTAATGTCTAAAGAAAATATGCTATAGATGCAATAAAATAAAGAATTTAATATAATCTGTCTCAATGTCTGAAAAGTTTGCAGAATAATGGTGGGGTCATTGGCATGTTAGAACCTGCATAGGGCACATGTAAATTAAGTAGGACGGAACAGAGGTATATTATATTAGTAGGTTCTGGTTTCTTCCCCCCTCCTCTTGGACCTAAAAGTATTTTAGGGGGGGCCTTTCTCCCTTACAGTTCCCATCAACATCGTAATCAGGCCCTTAGTCTTTAAGTTCCAATCCACTACAGGTGTACACTTCTAAAGCCTCCAGGACTACACGGGTCAGACAGAGGCCAACAGCAGGGTCCAGTCCAGGTCCAGTTGCCGCTGGTCATCTGGGTGCTCCCAAAAAAGGGCCTCTTGTAGCATTTTTGTCTCTTGATAACCATACAGGAAGTCAGCCAACTGGCCTGAGGTCAGCTTCTTTGTCCTGGGGAAGTATTCAGGTCTCCTCAGGTCACAAATAACAGGTCCAGCCCCATTCAGATCTTCAGAAGGTCCAGAAAGTGTTCTGCAGTGGGTGCTTGGATGTGCTGCCACATTTATGCCTGGAACCAGCTATGGTAGTGGGGTGGCTCCTGGGCATCACCTAAGCAATGAGAAAAAAGTTCCCAGGGCCAACCCTTCCTATTTTTTCAGTCGTTCCTGTTTGCCTTGCTTCATACTGGCCCAAAATGCCATGTGTCAGGGCATTTTCAAGATGCTGAAAGTCTTCAGCCTCACTGGACTTGGGCCCTGAGGGCAGGGTGTGTGTGTGGGGAGTGTACCATGGCAATCCTAGTGTGCACTCACATCTACCACTAAATTCCAGTTTGGAGCAGGTACTGTACCCACAAAAAACCTAGGGACAGACATCTGTTAGGACAAAAGCAGGGTTTTTCTGCAACCAGACAGTGGATATACAAGAATTGTCTTGGCATCTAGTTTTTTCCCTTTCCATTGCGCCCCAAGTGTTATATGTAAACCCGGAGACAAAAGTCTGGTAGGACAAATGCAGGGTACTTCAGCAGGTTGTATGGTATTGCAGCACACATGCCTTTACCTTGCATGCCCACAGGACACATATTTTACCAAGCGTGCCTTTACAACGCATGGACATTGGCTAACTTTGAAATTACCTTTATCATGTATAAGGTTACCTCACATACTTTTACCACACATTTCTTTACCTCCCAATTTTTTTTAACTTTGAATACTACTTTTTTATATTTCTGGAACAATTATTAAGTACAAAACACTACATTTAAAAATTACACTATGCAACCATCACAAAAAGTTCATATAATGTTGAAACATTTAGGAAAATTACTGAAACCATTGATTAGTCCTTGCATCAAGCAAAATCCTGCAGGCGGCACAAAGCCTTCCATTCATGTTATCCATGCGTCACGCGAAATAACTCAAAGAGCCACAAAGCAATGCAAAAGCTTCCCTTGCATTATTCTTTTATCACGCAACTTGACACAAGGCAATGCAAAAGTTTTCAATACAGTTACAAAGCAATGCAAGATTTAAAAAAACATAGGGCCTGATTACGACTTTTGGTGGTGCGGGAGCCAAGAGTCACTGCCGCCCGTCCGCCAGATTATAAAGTAATGTGGTGGTCTGGCGGGTGGTGGCACGGCGGTCCTGTGGCAGTGCTGTTTAAAGGTTCATTGTGAGCCTTAAACAGCACCGCCGCAGGACCGGCCTTGCATGTTCCTGCACGGGAAGGAATGTACCGTGTCATGCATTCCTTCACGTGCAGGAACTGGGGATGCAAAACTACAAGAGGACAACATGTGCCCCCCTATATGCACCACCATGCACAGGGGCAAGAGGGGGCCCTGTGGTGCCCCTTTTCTTTCCTCACCACCAGCAGTTACATGGAGGAAGAACCTCCATAACACTGCTGGCGTTAAGGAAAGTTGTAATATGCTTGGCAGTGCCTCAGGGCACCACCAAGCATATTGCGGCCCTGAGACGGCTGCGGGACCACCAGGGAACCAGGTTACCTGGCGGTTGCAGTGGTGCAGTGGTGGTCCGACCACCAAAGTCCTAATAGGGCGGTCGGACCGCCGGTGCATCGGTGGTTGGACCGCCACCGATGCGCCCTCGAGAGTCTGGCGTCTTCGGACTGCTAGACTCATAATCAGGCCCTTAGTAAATCTGTCCCCAACCAAGATGGCGGGCACCCATACTAAAGAAGGTCACAAACTGTATGTTAAATAAATATTTTCACAAGAAATATTAATCTAGTCATACATTTAACCCCCAAATCAAAGGAGTCCAATGAGTATTTGATTATATTTTAAGGTAAACTGTTCATAATGTTATAAAGCCGGTTGTTCACCATTTTGAGCTTAGTAGGACACTGACCTCTGAGGTAACCACATGTACTACTTACAGGAGGAGAGACGGAGACAGGGAGTGCTGAACACAGTGCCACCTATGTTTCAAAGTAAGAATGACTGTGGTAAAAGAGACTCAATTTGAAGTGATGCTAATTAGCAATAATAAATAAAAAATATAGCAGATACCATCTGTGAAGAAATTTGTATTTTGCTCCGCTGACTTAACATTCACTTCATAGCAAATACAAACAAGCATTGGCATAGCAAATAGGTCTCGCCTTTGGGATCTTATAAGTATTTAGTTATGCAGCACAATATCCTTACTGCAACAACATTAACTGTTGCATGGCTAAACACTTATAAGGTCCCAAAGGCGAGACCTATTGGCTATGCCAATGCTTGTTAATAAATGTGCCACAGGCCACTGTTATTTATAGAGCTGCAGGGATTTGCAAGAAATGGGACAGAAGACATGAGTCAGGCATAAACAACGAAGGAGCAATGCTACATCACACCAACGCAGGCAGTACATCCAGGCACATCAGGACGCGCAGCGGTGATACCAGTCAAGTAGGTTAGTTGAGCAGAGAAGTCAACGCGGGAGCATGCCACGCCACCGAGGGATCACCATCTAAGGGGGAACCGAAGAAGAGGTCCAGTGGGGCCAGGGAGACCAGCGAGGACTATGTAAGCTATAATGATGTGCTTGATGGGCCCTCAGCCGGTGGGGTGAAGGGGGGTGGGAGCTCCAGTGAAGGGTGCTGGTGAGGAGGAGGGAAGGGCAAGGAGATGGATGGGATTCAGATGAGGCTACTACAGGGCAGTGGGATATGGTGGGGCAGGATGTGGGAGGGCACTGGTGTGAAGGGAGGGGAGGCTAGTGAGGTTGAGTGGTTAAAGACAGGAAAACCAGGAGAGTGGGGGGCACTGGGGCAAAGGGAAGAGAAGGAGGTGTAAAAAGGGGGAGAAACTGAAAATTGAGAACACATGGGTGTAGAAGAAGTGGGGGAGGCTAGACAATGCTAGTGAGGCAGGAGGGGGAGTCTCAAAAAACGTGTTGGGGAGGGAATGTGTAGTAGGAGAGTGAAGGGCATTAAGGGAAAGGTGGGAAGTCGAAAACAACTAAAAGGCTGAGTTGGTTGTAAGACAAGCATTGCAGGATCGTGAAGGGACCGAGGTATAGAGGATAAGTAGTGGAGAGTAGGATTGCGAGGCCACTGAGGTGATGGGGGGTTAGTGAGGAGTAGTTGGGTGAGTTCAAATAACATTCTAGAAAACATGAATGTTCGTCTCAGTACAAGATAACAATCTACCACTGTGCTTGTCCATGTGTCGGCTTTGTGATGTATGATGCTGTAACTCAAGCTGGAAGTAATGAAATGTCAGACAGTGGGATGGAGCCGAAGGGTGACGTGCATGCGCGTGCCGGTCCAGTAGGATGGCAGGCGGCAGGTGAAAGTGTTCACAATCAATTGGTGGACTTTGACTTTCATCTGCTGCCACCAGTGGCTCTCCTCTCTGCATTCAGGCGCACTTGTACAAAGCCGAAGGAAAGAAGGCGCCTGGTGGAAAGAAAAGCATATGCGGTCTTGTGAACCAAATCAAGCATTGAAAAACTTGCACCATTCTCTGTTTTAGAGACCACCGATTTAACAAGCATTGGCTGCGCGGCCGTGAAACTGACGCGGCCGCGAAAGTGAGAGTAATCGCGAGCGATAAAAGCCGCTGCGAGTTATCAGGGTGGGAAGCCAGATGGCGAGGGAAGCCATATGGCGCCTGATCGCGCGTGCACACTCGCGTGAACGCAAGCTGGTCGCCAGCAAAAGCCTCTGGCAGCACTTCCAAAAGCCCCTTACTAAATGTCGGCAGAGCAGCGCATGCGCGCTGGCTCAGCGAGACCTAAAAATGAATAAGTAAGTCGAATAAAGTATATATCTTCGTCTTTTCCTCTTTTTTAACATCAAATAAATTAACTCCCATCAGAGTCAACTCGCGGAACCTGCTAAACATTGAAGGTGGTAGATTTACTATTCTTAACTCCAGTCAGGGCCAACTCGGGGAAGGTGCTGGACACTGAAGGGGGCAGATTACCTATTCCAGACTCCAGTCAGGACCAACTCGAGGAAGGTGCTGGACTCTGAAGGTGGCCGATTTACTATTTCTAACTGCAATCAAAGCTGACTCTAGAAAGGTGCTGGACACTGAAGGGGGCAGATTTATTATTTTAAACTCCAGTCAGATCCTACTTGGGAATGTGCTAGACACTGAAGGGGCAGATTTACTATTCCTAACTCAAGTCAGGGCCAACTCAGGGAAGGTGCTGGACACTGAAGGAAGCAAATTTACTATTTCAAACTCAAGTGAGGACTAGCTCGGGGAAGATGCAGGACACTGAATGGGGTAGATTTATTATTCTACACTCCAGTTAGAACCTGGATTTACTATTCCAAACTCCATCAAAGCCAACTTTGGAAAGGTCCTAGACCCTGAAAAGGGGCAGATTTACTATTATGAAATGAACAGTCAAGTGAAAATAACTAAGAAAACAACCATGTTTTAGCTTGTCAAATAAAAACAGATCAAACATTTAAATGATGAATCCATACATCACGTTTTTGTGTTAATCTTCTAGGTCAAAATCTCAAGATCCAGAAACACAAAAATAAGATCCAATAAAGAAAGCAAAGCACTATCCTTAATGAAGAGCACATTTCAAAGCCATCAGTTAAACAACATAACAATTGCTTCCAAAAAGGCTAGCCAATTTTCAATATCTAAACATACAAATAAATGTCATTTTTATCTTTCTTCCTACAAAATTCAAACCAATTACAATTTTACTCTTCATAGAAAATGGCATTTAAAATGTACAACATTTTCTTCCATTTAACAGGACTAAGCAGAACATATAAGGCAGTATATTAACATTTTAATAGGGTGATTAAGTCACATTTTTAATTTTTGCACTTCAAAAGTCATCTAAGAGACAAAGGCACCACCTTGAAATCCAGGAGAAATTTCCTATTAACAATACAAAACAATATTCAAATCAAAGGCCAGTACTCAAGACCTAGAGGTAAATAACTTCATATTTCCTGTGGAACAAAATGTCAATGAATTTTCTAAGTCAAACAAGGAAATAACTACCATTTTTATCTTTCCTACAACATAATTAAAACCAAAAACATTTTTATTTTTTTTAGGAGAAGATGTTTAAACTTAACAACATTTTCTTTGTTTTAACAGGATTCAGCACCTCATGTAAGACAGTACATAAACATTTTTACATGGTGATTACATTTTTTATTTTTCTTAAAATCAGCAAAACATGGCGAATCAACGCCAGGCACAATATATCAAATCAAAAAGCGGAAATAGAGTACTTAAATATGTTGGGTACATTTATTGTAAGGAGAGACTTACTGAGCCAGCAGTCATTGAAGGTGTGTAGACTATTTCACAACCCGCTGCAAATCTATATATCTATCTTGGTGATATAGTTGAAAGGACTGATAAGCATAACCACTCTACCTCTGCAATGAAGTTAGATGTTAGAGAACATGTACAACACATAATGACACTTGGTGCTACTTTCAATTAACCCTGTGGCTCAGTATTGAGGGAGGTAGCCAAAAACATCCCCATGCTTGTTGCACATAGTATGCCCAAAATCCCAAATCTGAGAAGAATGGTACAACGGCAAACACAGGTGAATAATCCACACCTTATCACCCCACAAACCTATTCTGAAAATAACATTCCCCCACAACTAACAAAATCCTTTAACTATGAACCTTCCCTCTGCTATGACAATAAGCATCCTGAAAGACATATATTAATCTTAGCTACCATACATAACACCGTTACCCTTGAAAACTGTGATATTTGGAGGATGGATGGTATATTGAAGTTGACCCCCCATCCATTCACCCAGATT
This sequence comes from Calotriton arnoldi, assembly GCA_963921515.1. NCBI lineage: Eukaryota > Metazoa > Chordata > Amphibia > Caudata > Salamandridae > Calotriton > Calotriton arnoldi. Next base: position 87,032 of record CAWUFW010001223.1, read on the forward strand.
TATACTTTGCAGGATAACATAAATAACACTGCTGTACAACTAATTTATGGTTAACTGATAGACAAACAATTCTCAACATATGAGAATGAATGAGCAACGAGCGGATCTGAGTAACCGCACCTCCCTGCTTTATTCCTTTTCTTGTTTAAGAAATTGTAATGGATAGTATGATTGGGTGTGCACATACATCTCCTGCACCTGCCGTTGTTGGATGCCAGCTGCCAAGCAGAGAGAAAACTGTGAAAATAGTGGAGCGGTGCACTACCAAAGAGTTTTCTTCAATAAATCCAAATGTTCATTTTGTATAGTGGTTTATCAATCCTTTATTTTCAATATCAAAATGTGCAAATTCCAGCCAACGCGTTTCGTTCATACATAAAATGAACTTCAGGGCAAATGGTGATGTGAAGAAGACGCAGGAACACAGAGGCAATGAAGAGCCCTTGATCTGAGATATTTCAAATTCCTGCTGTCGACGCACAAGTATTTAAATTTTAAAGGCTACCATGATAAGTGCCTGATGGTTGTATCTCTGGGTCCCCAGAGATACAACCATCAGGCCACAATGCAACAGTTTTCAATGGTGGAAGCTTCAGAATACCTTGGCAATATTGCATACATCTTACATTACCAACAATATTAATATATTACAAGCATTACTCTCCTGTTTTGAAAAATTTACAATTTTAAATTGCCATTTTTCATAATTGTTTTAAATGTAATCAGTTTTTTCCTACCTGGTGATATCTTTTTTCTTTGAACCCTTGGTGAATACATAAGCATGTACTCAGGTAGTCCAACAATCTATATGAGTGTCCCCCAATCCACAACTGGAAGAATTGTTTAAAACATTTTTTATTTATAGAAATAATTGAAATCGGAATTCCTCACATGATTTTAAAATCCGGTTCTGCAAAGACCTTCCTTTTGTTCAATGTCTTCTTCATCGTATCATTATTAAAAACAAAAAACATTTTTTTTATTAAAAAAGTAAGACTAAATCCACGATGCCACCTTCTTTATTCCAGGACGTTGCTCTATTTAACTTATTCTAATGTCTAAAAATTCCAAAAAGTTATTTTCTTTTTAAGTTTAAAAAAGGTACTCCTTTTAAAATTGGAGTAACGCGATCCAGTAATTCTGTCTTCTTTCTTTGTAGTAGGTATCATCTTCTTAAAAAACAGAATCCTGATAAAGACCAATGGAAAAAATAAATAAGGTTGTTTTTTTTCTTTTTGGTTAAAAAAGGCCCTCTTTTTTAAACCCTTTTTTGATATAAAATAAAAACAACAGGCCCAATGTGCGCATACAAGCTTAAACAACAATTGATGGACAGAATGCAGAACAATGTCGTACATTCACCCCAGTACAGAGATCTGGGCCTAAATCCATCGTTTTTTTGCTCACCATGCCATTCCAGTTTGGACCCAGCCATATGCAAATGAGTCTTGACCCTGCGCCCAATGGGAACAGTCCAGTCCGAACTGCCAGGCCAGGTCCTCCCTGGACTGGAAACAAGCATCCTAGGACCGGTTTCGGGCTTTCAGCCCTCATCAGCCAGGATAGCTTGACTCCAGCGGCATGGAGAGCACGGGACCCACGTCTGGGCATACCCATCCCACTCGGGGTGACAATTGCAAAAACAACAATTGATGGACAGAATGCAGAACAATGTCGTACATTCACCCCAGTACAGAGATCTGGGCCTAAATCCATCGTTTTTTTGCTCACCATGCCATTCCAGTTTGGACCCAGCCATATGCAAATCAGTCTTGACCCTGCGCCCAATGGGAACAGTCCAGCCTGAACTGCCAGGCCAGGTCCTCCCTGGACTGGAAACAAGCATCCTAGGACCGGTTTCGGGCTTTCAGCCCTCATCAGCCAGGGTAGCTTGACTCCAGCGGCATTGAGAGCACGGGACCCACGTCTGGGCATACCCATCCCACTCGGGGTGACAATTGCAAAAACAACAATTGATGGACAGAATGCAGAACAATGTCGTACATTCACCCCAGTACAGAGATCTGGGCCTAAATCCATCGTTTTTTTGCTCACCATGCCATTCCAGTTTGGACCCAGCCATGTGCAAATCAGTCTTGACCCTGCGCCCAATGGGAACAGTCCAGCCCGAACTGCCAGGCCAGGTCCTCCCTGGACTGGAAACAAGCATCCTAGGACCGGTTTCGGGCTTTCAGCCCTCATCAGCCAGGATAGCTTGACTCCAGCGGCATGAAGAGCACGGGACCCACGTCTGGGCATACCCGTCCCACTCGGGGTGACAATTGCAAAAACAACAATTGATGGACAGAATGCAGAACAATGTCGTACATTCACCCCAGTACAGAGATCTGGGCCTAAATCCATCGTTTTTTTGCTCACCATGCCATTCCAGTTTGGACCCAGCCATATGCAAATCAGTCTTGACCTTGCGCCCAATGGGAACAGTCCAGCCCGAACTGCCAGGCCAGGTCCTCCCTGGACTGGAAACAAGCATCCTAGGACCGGTTTCGGGCTTTCAGCCCTCATCAACCAGGATAGCTTGACTCCAGCGGCATGGAGAGCACGGGACCCACGTCTGGGCATACCCGTCCCACTCGGGGTGACAATTGCAAAAACAACAATTGATGGACAGAATGCAGAACAATGTCGTACATTCACCCCAGTACAGAGATCTGGGCCTAAATCCATCGTTTTTTTGCTCACCATGGCATTCCAGTTTGGACCCAGCCATATGCAAATCAGTCTTGACCCTGCACCCAATGGGAACAGTCCAGCCCGAACTGCCAGGCCAGGTCCTCCCTGGACTGGAAACAAGCATCCTAGGACCGGTTTCGGGCTTTCAGCCCTCATCAGCCAGGATAGCTTGACTCCAGCGGCATGGAGAGCACGGGACCCACGTCTGGGCATACCTGTCCCACTCGGGGTGACAATTGCAAAAACAACAATTGATGGACAGAATGCAGAACAATGTCGTACATTCACCCCAGTACAGAGATCTGGGCCTACATCCATCGTTTTTTTGCTCACCATGCCATTCCAGTTTGGACCCAGCCATATGCAAATCAGTCTTGACCCTGCGCCCAATGGGAACAGTCCAGCCCGAACTGCCAGGCCAGGTCCTCCCTGGACTGGAAACAAGCATCCTAGGACCGGTTTCGGGCTTTCAGCCCTCATCAGCCAGGATAGCTTGACTCCAGCGGCATGGAGAGCACGGGACCCACGTCTGGGCATACCCGTCCCACTCGGGGTGACAATTGCAAAAACAACAATTGATGGACAGAATGCAGAACAATGTCATACATTCTCCCCAGTACAGAGATCTGGGCCTAAATCCATTGTTTTTTTGCTCACCATGCCATTCCAGTTTGGACCCAGCCGTATGCAAATCAGTCTTGACCCTGCGCCCAATGGGAACAGTCCAGCCCGAACTGCCAGGCCAGGTCCTCCCTGGACTGGAAACAAGCATCCTAGGACCGGTTTTGGGCTTTCAGCCCTCATCAGCCAGAATAGCTTGACTCCAGCGGCATGGAGAGCACAGGACCCACGTCTGGGCATACCCGTCCCACTCGGGGTGACAATTGCAAAAACAATTGATGGACAGAATGCAGAACAATGTCGTACATTCACCCCAGTACAGAGATCTGGGCCTAAATCCATCGTTTTTTTGCTCACCATGCCATTCCAGTTTGGACCCAGCCATATGCAAATGAGTCTTGACCCTGCGCCCAATGGGAACAGTCCAGCCCGAACTGCCAGGCCAGGTCCTCCCTGGACTGGAAACAAGCATCCTAGGACCGGTTTCGGGCTTTCAGCCCTCATCAGCCAGGATAGCTTGACTCCAGCGGCATGGAGAGCACGGGACCCACGTCTGGGCATACCCGTCCCACTTGGGGCTGTAAAACTGGTTAAAAGCCAGGATACCAAAAAATATTGTTTTACTTAAAGACTACCTACCTCCCTCACTCTCCTTACAATAAATTTCCTCGCTTAAATGTTGTTTTAAGTAAATTTGATTATTCTGAACTGATGGCAGCTCCTCCGTGCTTCCGATCTTCTGCCCGATGCTCCACCGACTGTAGAAACAGATCCACAAGCGAGAATGTCAACATGAAAAGTAAAAATAAAAAAGGAAAATTTCTACCATTGAAGTTAATAAGAATTCGTGGAAATAAAAGGATTGTTGCTAAATGTTACTAAATTATAAAATAAAGGTTTAATAAGCTTATTTTTGAAAAAAAGATAACTATTGTTTAATATTTTTTATCATTTTATTATGATACATGAAAATATTTTTAAGGCTCTAATTGCGTTGAGCGCATTTTACTTATTTATACTATTTGTTTTCAATGTTTTAAATGTAATAGTTAGTTAATATTATATATTTTAAAATTATATTTAGTATTTGTTGTACTTTTACAAAGATTTACATCGTTTTTCAATGTCTCCTTTTTCTCAGTGTATCAAATATACTTTTTAATGTTCATTAATTTTTAATACCCAAGTATTCTAATTAATACCTGGATTTTAATACAATTCCCCATCCATTAGCCCTAGAACTCTCACATCACACTCCTAAAAAATATTGCGCATATTACAAATAAATATGCATTATAATTTTTATAATTTAAAATGTAATATGTTAATAGTGCCCAGGTATTTTAATTAATACCTCAGTATTATTGCACTTTCTCACCCATTATACCTAAATCCCTTACAATCCGCTCCTAAAAAGTTATTTTGCATTTTCAAACAAATATGCATTGTAACTTAAATAATTGTAATTAATTAAAATAATGAATACACAAGGATTACAATGCCTGAGTATTAATACACTTCCCCACCCAGTACCACTAGATCCCTCATTTACTGCTCCTAAAAAAAACTAATTTTGCATACTTTAAGCAAATATGCACTGTAATGTTGAAAATTAAAATGGAAAAATATATATTTAATACTCAGGTATATTAATTCATTATTGATGGTTAATACACCTCTCCACCCATTGCCCCATGATCCCTAATATCCCTCTTCCCCAAAAATATTTTGCATGTTTGCAACAAATATGCATTGTCATTTTTATAATTATAAATTAAATAAATAATTAATACCTATGTATTTTATTTCCTGAATATTAATACACTTGTCCACCCATCACCCCAAAATCCTTAGACCCTGCATCTAAAAATATTTGCATATTTTAAACAAATATGCCTTGTAATTTAACAAATATGATATAATTTAAATTAATTTTAAAAATACCCAGGTATTTTAAATCAAACCAGAATAGTAATACATCACCCTACCCAGTACCCCTAGAACTCTCACATCTTGCTCCTAAAAATTATTTTGCTTATTTGAAACAAACATGCATTGTAATTTTATTCATTAAAAATGTAAATAAATTATCATGCGTATTAATACACTTCCCACCCATTACCCCTACATCCCTTACATCCTGTTCCTAAAAAAGAAATTCACAAATTGTAAATAAATATGTATTCTTTTGTATTATTTACAAATGTAATCAGAAACTTTTAAATTACAATAAAGTCAAATAAAAATTAATTTACACCAAAATAAAACTCAATAGCACAATAGCATATACTTACCTATATTTACATTTATACGTAAGGTATGGTTAAGGCATGTGTGGTAAAAGCATGCGTGGTAAAGGCCCATACGTAGCAAAGACTGCATTGTAAAGGCACTTTCTGTTAAAGACTTTGCGATAAAGGCTGTTCTTTCTTCACCAACCAGATAGGGGATAAACAAGAAATGTCTTATCATCCTGTTTGCTCCCTTTAAAATGTGCCCCAAGTGTAATAATGTGAATCTAGAGACAGACGTCTGGTAGGACTTCTGCAGAGTCCTTCAGCAAAGAGACAGGGGATCCACAAGAAATGTCTTGGCACCCTTTTCTCTCTCCCTTTCAAGAGAGGCCCACAGACCCCACCCTGCATATTCTGCTGAACTCAGAGGAGCCATCTCTGCCCAATCGGGTCAGTCTATTGCTTGCTCAGGGGAAGCATTACACACCTTATTTCCCACCTATTCAAGGCTAATCACTGGATGGGAGTAGCTCAAGAGCCAATGCAAATTAGCCTCCAGGAACTTCAGAAATGGAAAAGGTAATTTTCTAAAAGTTACTTTTCCTGAATGTTTATTAAAAATATGACTTCACCATTTGGATTTTTAATAACTATTAAAAATAGTTGTTTAATTATTTTTCTTCCTAATCCCATTTCTAAGGTACAGTATTAACATGTTAATCTATACAAGAATAGCTGTTGAGTACTAGTGACTGTAAGGACATGTTAACATTAAATTTCTACATGTCCTACTTTTAAATAACATGCATCCTATCTGCGCCCTACAAGGCTTACATAGGGGTAACTTACTAATATTTAAAAGGGAGGTGTTTGTCTATCAAAAAGGGTTTCTTTTTACAGGTCTCAGTGCATGTTTTGAACTCTTAGTCAGGTAACAGTGGTAGGCCTGAAGCCATGCTTGGCACTACCAATATAATGGATGGCATAATAGGTGCTGCAGTCCACTAGTGGTGTTTAACTTCAAGGCCCTTGGTAGATTTTGTACTGTATAATAGGAACTTATATGCAAGTTAAATATACTAATTACAAGATTTGTAGCATTTTAAGTAAAATGCCATTCTGCCTGCTGAAGAGCACTTCATACACTTAAAAAAGGCCAGTTCCCAGTCCTTTTGTAGTAATTTGGTACCGCCTATAGATGGTGCCCTAATTCAGCTACCTTACTGTTGGGAGGGAATATCCCCTGCATGGAAAATGCGTATGTACCTTTTCATTGAGTGCACAACTGCATGTGAAACTGATATCCTCACTTTTTTATGGTCTTGATGTGATGGTAATCTAGCCTGTGCACTGAGGCCCAGCACTGTTCTTGGTAATCCAAGGTGCAGAATCTGTTATTTGACTTGGCTGGGTGCATCAGGCGTGACTTCATAGTGGGTCTTGGGCTACTGGAAGCCCCAAGGGTGCATCACATGAAGAGGTGGCAACAGAGTAATGTTTTTTGTGAACGGGTAAAGTGACCATGCCTTTTTCTCTGTGTTGTGAGGCGAGCCTACTGGCCTCACTCCTGTAAAGTTTTGTTTTTCTTTGAAATCCAGAATCTTGGGCTGACATCTTGTGTGCTTGTCAAGTGCATATATTTGCAGTGAATGTGTATTACTTGTGTGGTAGTAGGACACTGTGAGTTGAGGGAGCCTAAGTACTGGGGCCAGTAGGATTCATTTTGTACACACCATATTTGGCATGACACAGGATGAGTATGAAGACAACATTCCTAGACAGTGGAAGTGAATTTCCTGGAGTTCTGTGGCTGGAAGGTGGAGACCTAAACACTGAACTGAGGGAGGATAGAGATAGGGCTACCTTTAGAATTCAACGAGAGGGAAGGGTTTTCCTTCACCTGATTCATGTTTTGCACCATCAGGTTCCCGAAACCAATCACATAGTCCACCACAACCTTCTGAGGTCACGCTGAATTCTTTCCCATCTTTCCTTAACTAAGGTGAGTGGTTCATGCACTGGGAGTCCAAACAGAAGTCTGAAGGGTCTGAACCCATCACCTTTCAGTGGAATTTTACTGAAGGTGAATAAGAAACATGGCAGGAGTAGATCCAACTCCTCTTGAGGTTCTTTGGCAGCGTTCCTATCATGCTGTTAAAGGTCTTCATAAACCTTTCTACCAATCCATTGGTTTACGGGTGGTGTGCTTTGGAGAAGTGGTAGGTCCCACATCTCTCTCATGTAAGGGGAGATAAAGTTTTTTCCCTAGTGAGAAATCCCTGTCTTTGGAAATCCAGCCCTTGAAAAGGACTTGTTAAAGAGGCCCTGCTTCTACCCTAGCTGTTGTGCTTCTCAGAGGTACTGTCTATGAGTACCTGGTGGGGATGATCTGCCACTATCTAGATTAGGGTTGGGCGGAACTCACAGAGTTTTACTTTGCGGAATTCCACAGAGTTACATAAAACCTCTGCAAAATTCAGCAGAGTTCCGCCCACCCCTACTTTGTAATGGCTTGGACACAAAGGTATGTATAGGTCCTGGAGAGCGAGAGGAGCCGGAGGAGGTGCATGGGAGGGGGCGCTGCCTGCAACTGATGTACATTTGATCTGGCAGACCCCTTTGTGTACCAGGGCTTTTGTTTCAGGCGGAACCGGAACTACAAATTGTTGAGGGGCCTATTCAGTGAGGGCTCCTTCCCATGTTGCACCAATGGGGAAAAGCGTGGGTGAATGTTACTAGTAAATGCTTAATAACCCATGGAGCACTCCGTTTCAGCAATTATGAGAATTGCAGTAAGACATAAGATTTAAAACAACACTAATGAATATTCACCATGATGAAGTAATCAGACTCTCTGTTTTCCCACCAGGAATCCGCGTCTTGTACACAAGGCAACATGTAGCGCATGATAAGAACTTCGGTAGCGTAATGAAATTCAGCCATTCATCTTTCCGGGAAACACAGCTCCAGTGTTTCAATTGCCAGAATATTTTCCCTTCGCTTAGTGCGCAAATTGTTTGTTGTTGTTGACTGTTAGAGCAGGATCCGACCCATCGATTTGCTGGGGTCTCCCAGGCCACCGGCATGCATCTGCTCCCCTGAGCCACAACTCCGGCTGAAGGCGCGAGAAGAATTCACCTGTCAATGGCCTTCCATTCGTGAGTCAAATCTCTCCCTTCTGACCCTCTAATAGTAAAAATTAGTCCACACGGGTAGAGTTCATGACCATGGTGGCATTCCGACTATGATGTAACTGACCGATCTGACCAGCCAGGCCCACCTGCCGTGCCCCAAGTGCATTTTATGAGCATTCCCTCAGAGTGGACAGGCGCCTGGATCCCCATGGGGGCAGTGAGTCATTGCAATTGCCTTAGTGATTACCAGCGGACTTGCAGTAGGAAGTGCAGTCGAAGGCCGTATTTGTAGAACCCACAACCATGGCCATACTAACAAAACCAAGAGTGTACGCATAGCATGGTCAAGCCAAACGAGGGGTGCTGGAGTGAGCAAGGTCATCTACTTGGAGAATTTATAGCAGATGGCTAGCCCTCTGACATTCCTTACCCTCTCATGGTGAACTTAACCACACTGAGGCTGTGCTCAGTTCTGGCTGGAACTCAGTGTCTGTGCCCATCACCTTCACCCCCACCATGGCAGGCATGGCGTACTCAACATCCTTTTCTGTTGCGACCAGCTGCACAGGCTCTATTTCCCGGCAGCAGCTTCAGCAATTTAACTGACTGCCTACTCATGCCGGGTCAGTGAGAGGTGTGAAGCGAGGAAAGGGCAGACCACGGCACCCTGCAGACATAGAGCACAGCCAATCGCAGCTACTGAGCAGTTGCCGCTGTAAATCTCCATCAACATGTTAAGCAGATGTGCTTCCATCTGGCGTACATGTTTCATCCTGGCAAGCCAGTGCTGATCAATTCCGCTGGCAGAGCGGAGTGGCAGAATTTATTAGTAATTCATTGTTACAAGAGTAACGTGGAATTACTAAATTCCTCCAATTCCCCGGCATAATTAAAAGTTCCTCCCACCCCTAATCTAGATTTGCTTGTTGCCTGACGTTGGGGGGGAGTCAAGTGGACAGCAATATAAATTGCCACCTCCTCGAAGTGAACATGTACTACTGGCAGGTGTTCTAATGGTCCTTTGGTTTACTTCTTGAATTTCCACTCAGTTATAAAGTATGACAAATTCTACAGAACTTCTCTGTGGCTAAGCACATCACTGGCCAATAGAACCAAGAGTCCAACCTACCCTGGAGTTTTTATGACTCAGTGTCATGCTAAAGTAAACTTGTGAGTCAATAACAATAGGAAATTCCTGTACACTTGGGGACTCATGAGTCTCTTGTTGGCTCTTGGCTAAGGACTCACATACACACTATATAGCAGTCCATCTGCTCAGCCAACACAATGCCTCCCAACCCCTCCATTTAACTCCCTTCCTGACCTGCTCCTTGGCTTCCTTCCAAAATCCCAAAAGCGTAGGGCACGCAACTGGTTCCTGGCAGAATTCTGCTGGGCCATTCTAATTGCCCTAGCCCTTACGCTGCGGGTTGAACCAGTCTCTTCCTCTTTCCCTTTGGCTTAGAGCACTGTTGCTCCAGCCTTCAATAACCGTTAGCTAACCACTTGTCAGACAACACTGCAAGCTTTTCTGCATCATTTTAAGTCAACTCCCTAATGTATTACGTAAGTGGGGTAGAGCACTCCTCCTTGAGGCACTCCGTGCCCATGCAAGTGATTTGATGTTAACTATAGTCATAGAAACTCAAGTTTAAAAAAAGAGGGAGCACCTGAAATGGGGAGCAGTGCCTCTCTGATGAATGCAGCTTAGATTGCAACCCTTTATTGCATTGCTATAAACCTGTGTAATATTTAGTTTTGCTTTGAGATTAAAGTACTTCTCTTTGATTTAAAAGGTACGCACTGGGCTGAACAATACATTGTTGTGTGTGTTGGGTGGCTGTTGAGTTTTGAGCTCTTGTCCCTCACACTACGTCCCTCAGAAGCCTGGGACTGCTCATCCTTGCTAGCCTGACAGTCTACTGTGGAAAGTGCACAGTGTGCAAATACTTAATATGGACCCCAGGAAACCAGCGGCAAACCACCTCACCCACCATGGTTGGGCCCAGTAACCCCGTCTGGTCTGTGGCACCCTCAATGTGGTCTGACACTTACATTTCGTTATGAAAGCCCTAAAAGAATTTACTAACCACCTATATAAACGTCATCCACTTTTTCATCACTCTAGTGACTAGAGTGACTAGTGTCTACTACCAATGACAGGTGACAGTGGATGAAACCCAGACAAGTAAACTGGTACCCTGTCTGTGTGCTAAAACTTTCACAGTAAACCAGAAAACCCAATAATCTGCTCCTTGAATTCACTGAATTAGCTCCATGTTTCCCACAAAGCACAAGCTTACAAGCTTTCAGTGACCAAACAGTTGGCCACACACTGGTAGCATAAAACAAATGTCTAGGTTGGTTTTCTTTCCAGAGTTACTCTGTGCCTAATATGGCATTTTGGGCTGTGTCACAATGAGACCATAATTGTCCAAGCTTTATCCAAGTGTTGTAAGGGCCACAGTTAGACAGGGAGAACACAGGAAGTAAGGTTCCTTCTGGAGTAGGAGCGCTTCCTGTGATGTGGGGCCTGGTGAGGGCTCATCATTTTGTGCACAGGGGGTTTAGGGTCCTGAAACAGAGTCAAACACCCACAGAGGCGCAGCCTTTGTCATCGAGAAAAGTGATTGTCTCTGTTTATAGATAACTGTTGTCAAAGACACATACAAAAGTGATATTATCTGAGGCTGCGCTGCAAGTCACTGTCCAGACAGAGGTTCGGGCACTTAAAAGAATCAGGGGCATATCATCAAGCCCCGGAGATAAAATTATCGCCGCTTTAGCGTCCGTTTTCGGACGAAAAGCGGTGATAATTTTATCGCCTAATCAGCAAGGTCACGCTATCGCGTGAATCCTTGCATTATCGCCCTTTCCCCGAACGCCCATCTTTGCATCTCTAATGAGATGCAAAGTGGGCGTTCCGTGCTAAAATAACTGGAGAAATGTCGCTAACCGACATTTCTCCAATTATCAAGCTGCACGCAAACAAGCAGAGCGACAAGCAAAGTAGCGATAACCTCTGTTATCGCTACTTTCCTTACGCCTGCTTCAAGACTGACTTAGCCATGATATCCTATGTAAGGTGGATATGGGGCATATTATCAACGAGGCGATAAACAATTATCGCCGCTTTTGCGTCCGTTTTCGGACGAAAAGCGGCGATAATTTTATCGCCTAATCAGCAAGGTCACGCTTTCGCGTGAATCCTTGCATTATCGCCCTTTCCCCCAACGCCCATCTTTGCATCTCTAATGAGATGCAAAGTGGGCGTTACTAGGCGTACCCAGGATGGACTACGTTGCAAATATCGCTGATGTTCACATCGCGATATTTACAAGGCAGCTCACATGATTTTAGCAGAGGTTAGATTTTGGCAAAACGGCCGTTTCGCCAAAATCTAACGTCTGCTAAAATCCTGACTTAGCCATCCCTAACATAGGGGTGGATTCTGCTGATACGACCACAGGGTCGTATCAGCAAGGTTATCGCCGCTTTGCAGGGAACATCGCTGGAAAACCAGCGATGTTCCCTGCAAACGGCGATAACCTCGCTATCTCTGGAATTTTTATCGCCCTGGAGAAGCGTGTTGTTAATAACGCGCTACCAGGGCGATAATTTCCAGAGATAGCCAGCGATAAGAAATCTATCGCTAAGCACGGCCAGCGATAATTATCGCTGGCCGTTGATAATATGCCCCGATATCATGGCTAAGTATGTCTTGCCCTATCAGCAAGCTATCGCCAAACCTTGTGCGATTATCGCTGTATTTCCAGCGATAATCGCACAATTGGCAGCTTGCGCTCTGAATTTTATCGCTTTGGAGATAAGCGTTGCTGATAGCACGCTATCCCCGCGATAAAATTCAGAGTTGGTCGGCGATAATTATCCTCGCGCTAAGAGCGCTGAGCGATAATTACCGCATGGCCTTGATGATATGCCCCCAAGTTGTTTTTCTTTTTGTCGACCATGATTAGGATGTATTGGTTGATCCAGCCTGTAGCAGGCCAAGTCTCGAAAACCTTCAAACTGGAAGATGGTAGGAAAGTAGGCAGGTGCCTAGAGGTGCTCACATTTGCAGGAAGCGCTGTACAGTATCCTTAGAGTAAAGTACATAAACACCACAGTTTGTCAACCCTTGGCAGACACAAAGAGCAACTACCATCGCTACAGGAGGAGGACGTCAGGATGAACTCAGTGAAAATCTGCACAAATACAAAAAACTGAAATCGATTAAAGTAAACGTCTACATTGTATAGTTAAAAGTTAGAATATTGAAATACAAAATTAAAATACATATAAACCAATGTATGGTGTAGAATTCTAAATATAAGCATGACATGTGGCTGAGAATATACGCGGAGACTAAAAATTAGAACACCTCTTGGCTCTTGCAAAACAAAGGAAAAGCCTGTGGGCACCGGGCACGCACACGTAGGATAAGAAAACACAGAAGGGGCGGGCAGAGCAGTGCCAGCTATGGTAAGAATCCTGAAGGACGTGATCTAAGAGGGGCCATTGGGGGAGATGAAAGAGAGCGGCTGGAGGTGTGAGAAACGTGATACCAGGACCCCCGAGTCAAAGAAACACCCCAGGGCAGGAGCAGCGGGGAGAGAAAGACCAAAGTGACCCCTGGAAAGACCTAACGAAAACATTCACCAAGCACGTCACGGGCGTCTCCCCCGGTCTGGGAAGCGCCCGCCCCCCATGTGTTCACCCTGAAATCACTGCTTGCGCTACATCTAATAGATAGTGGTTTTTGTAGCGCTAGGTGTTATACTTCAGTCGTTTACAGGCACTACAAATTACCCCTATTACTATTACCCAATGCAATGGTAATCAACTTACCGACCATAGGACATAAAAGGATGGAAGGCTGGGTTGGCCTTGTCCGGATTCTTGTGACCTGCAAATGACGTCAGATGCCAGTGGTGAGCGTTGTCTTACTGACTCATCTTCCCAGCATAAAGCACAGGCGACTCTTCTATTTAATGTAAAAGTGCCGAAGACATTTTTTTTGTAGGGATATCACAAAATGTTCACCTTTCGAGGCGTCCTCAAACTGCATACACATCTTACAAAGAATACAACTATAAAGGAATTCAGGTTTACTGTTTTCCTTTACTTTTTCTCTTAATTTATAAAGCACAGCCACACAGATTCAGAAATTCAAATAAATCAAAATGCACAGGCTACAACCGTCACACTTTTAAAAAAACAAATCAATATGAAGTTCAATGGGGCAAATGTGCGTAATTTGCTTCCACATAATTATGCAAAATTAAGTTAAAATTACACGAAAATGTCGCTAATTACCAGAACTGCACATCTGCCATTTTCACTATATTTGACCACAAAATCCACACTTGCATCAATTTTTGACTCGAGGATACACTTGGCTATAAAAAATAGTGCAAATGAACAAAGGCATCGCCAACATCAGCCGCTCGCCTTCCGATGTTTTCGTGCATTTGTGGTAAATTTTTACCACATATATTTCCTGTGAATGGCGCGTAATTACGCAAAGCGGTATAATGGTGTAGTTTTGAGAATTGAATGCAGCAAGTGTAATGCGTAATTCCCAATATTACGTGAAATATGCTGGCATTATTTACATTTGTCCCAGGCCTATATTTAACACAACAGAATAGTTAATGAGGTGCCAGAATAGATGAGCCAGGCTGCATCAATGCCAGGCAAAGTCAGCTGAAAACATGACAAGAGAGAAGAAACCAACATTGAACACAAACTAGAAAATATGAAGTAAAACCAATGCGCTATTACGGATCAATAAACATTGTTGAGAAATATAAGCTCCCGATATTATTCCAATCAAACTCTAGAACTCTCGTTATATTTATAAAGATAATCTAACCTTTTATACATAGATTTTTGTAACAATGCATACACTGAAATTAGCCAATGTGTCGATTTCAAAATTCAGAGACTATAGATATATGTACGAAGTATTTTTGCAGTCGCAAACAGCCGATTTGTAGAATCGGGCCGTTTTCGACTGCAAAAATGCATTTTGGTATGTACTAATCCCAAATTGTGATTCGGTAACATGTTACCGAATCGCAATTTGGAATTGCGAACACATATCGATTCAGCATTTGGAAGGGGCGTGTTCAGTGCGTCCCTTCCAAATACAGAATCAGAATGGGATCTATGAATGTTTTGCAACCAAAATGCGGTCATAAACATTGAATTGTATTGTAATTGCATTTATATAGCGCTTACTACCCCTGACAAGGTGTTGAAGCGCTTTTTCGGCGAGTAGCACGCTACTCCGGAACCCATAAAGGATTAGTGTCGAGTTAGTATAGTGAAATGTGAAAGTAATTTGAGTGGTGGATAGGTTAGTCAGTTATTTGGATTCAGAAGGATAGCTGAGGGATAGAAGAGGGAAAAAGGTTTGCATTTATATAGCGCTTGTTACCCCTGATGGGGTGTTAAAGCGCTTTTTTTGGCAAGTAAGACGCTACTCCGGAAAAAGATTAGTGGTGAATTAGTATAGTGAAATATGAAAGTAGTTTGAGTGGTGGATATTAGTCAGTTATTTGGATTGAGAAGGATAGCGGAGGGATAGAAGAGGGAAAAAAGGTTAGCATTTATATAGCGCTTGTTACTCCTAATGGGGTGTTGAAGCACTTTCTTGGCGAGTAGCACGCTACTCCGGAACCCATAAGGATTAGTGGTGAATTAGTATAGTGAAATATGAAACTAATTTGAGTGGTGGATATTAGTCAGTTATTTGGATTGAGAAGGATAGCGGAGGGATAGAAGAGGGAATAAAGGTTTGCATTTATGTAGCGCTTGTTACCCCTAATGGGGTGTTGAAGCACTTTCTTGGCGAGTAGCACGCTACTCCGGAACCCATAAGGATTAGTGGTGAATTAGTATAGTGAAATATGAAAGTAGTTTGAGTGGTGGATGTTAGTCAGTTATTTGGATTGAGAAGGGTAGCAGAGAGATAGAAGAGGGACATAGGTTTGCATATATATATAGCGCTTGTTACCCCTAATGGGGTGTTTAGCGCTTTTTCGGCGAGTAGCACGCAACTCCGGAACCCATAAATGATTAGTGGTGAATTAGTATAGTGAAATATGAAATTTGAGAAGTGGACATGTTAGTCTGTTATTTCGATTGAAAAGGATAGTGGCGGGATAGAAGAGTGAATGCTTTAGACTTATTTTATTTTTTTGGGAGGTCATAGCAGTAGTGGGAGGGTTGAGATGAGTAAAAAGGGATGTGGAAGGGAAGAGTCAGAGGGAAGAGTTTAGAAAGGCTTGTTTTGGGGATCAGTATAGTAAAAGAGGTGTCAGGTGGTGCAAGGAGGGGTAGAGTAGGGGGGAGTCTAGAAAGGGCTATTTTGGGGATCATAGTAGTGGTATGGGGTTTGGGATGAATGAGAGAGTGGCGGTAGTGAATGAATCACTGACAGAATATCGAGGAGCTAAATATCGACCTACAAAAATATCGGTGACAAAATATCGACTACCAGAATATCGAATTCCTATCTACAAACAGGTAAGTACAAAAATATCGAATCCTAAATATCGTAGTTTGTTAAAATATCGACTTTTTTAAATGTCTTAAAATGAATGTAAAATTAATGAAATAATAAATATAATTAAGTAAAACATACTTAAAAATACTTAAATAACCTTAAAATTAATAAATAATTAATGTAAGTTAAAAAAATAAATAAACATGCATTTTTATTTTTTAATACATATATATTAACTTAATAATATTAAAAAATAATCAATATTTTTAGTGTTGGATAGCGGGAGGGTAAAATTTACTATTCCCACTCCAGTGAGTGCAACAGTAGGGAAAGCATTGGATAGCGGGAGGGTAAAAATTACTATTCCCACTCCAGTGAGTGCAACAGTAGGGAAAGCGTTGGATAGCGGGAGGGTAAAAATTACTATTCCCACTCCAATGAGTGCAACAGTAGGGAAAGCATTGGATAGCGGGAGGGTAAAAATTACAATTCCCACACCAGTGAGTGCAACAGTAGGGAAAGCGTTGGATAGCGGGAGGGTAAAAATTACTATTCCCACTCCAGTGAGTGCAACAGTAGGGAAAGCGTTGGATAGCGGGTGGGTAAAAATTACTATTCCCACTCCAGTGAGTGCAACAGTAGGGAAAGCGTTGGATAGCGGGAGGGTAACAATTACTATTCCCACTCCAGTGAGTGCAACAGTAGGGAAAGCGTTGGATAGCGGGAGGGTAAAAATTACTATTCCCACTCCAGTGAGTACAACAGTAGGGAAAGCGTTGGATAGCGGGAATGTAAAAATTACTATTCCCACTCCAGTGAGTGCAACAGTAGGGAAAGCATTGGATAGCGGGAGGGTAAAAATTACTATTCCCACTCCAGTGAGTGCAACAGTAGGGAAAGTGTTTGATAGCGGTAAGGTAAAAATTACTATTCCCACTCCAGTGAGTGCAACAGTAGGGAAAGTGTTGGATAGCGGGAGGGTAAAAATTACTATTCCCACTCCAGTGAGTGCAACAGGAGGGAAAGTGTTGGATAGCGGGTGGGTAAAACTTACTATTCCCACTCCAGTGAGTGCAACAGTAGAGAAAGCGTTGGATAGCGGGAGGGTAAAAATTACTATTCCCACTCCAGTGAGTGCAACAGTAGGGAAAGCGTTGGATAGCGGGAGGGTAAAAATTACTATTCCCACTCCAGTGAGTGCAACAGTAAGGAAAGTGTTGGATAGCGTAGGGGAATTATTTAATATACCCACTCCAGCAATATAATTAACATTAATTAACAATTAATTATTTGGAAAAAATTAATTTACCTCCCACCATTTTCCCCTATAAACATCACCTACAATATTGTAACATATTAATAAAATAACATAATTAATTAACAATTAATTAATTAACTAATTACAATTAAAAATATAATTAATTAACATATTTACAAAATAATTGCTAATAATTAATATCTAATTAATTACCAATTAATAAAAAAAATACACAATTAACATAATTACAAATTAATTATTACTTGTTATTAATCAATTAATAATTAATTAATAATAAATTAATTAACTTAATTAACAATTTAAATGATTAAATATTAATTTATTAAGTAATAAAATAATCAATTAATTAATTTCAATTAAATTATTTCCCACCCTATTCCCCTATAAACCCACAACCCGCTACAGAATTAAATTACGCATTTTTTTTTTACATATAACTAATTAATTCTAAATAATGCTAAAAATATATATTATAATTAAATTACTTCCCACCCTATTCCCCTATAAACCCACAACCCGCTACAGAATTAAATTACAAAAAAATTAATTAAGATAAAATGCATTACTTTTACAAAATTCAAACATACATTACAAAAATAATACATACTTTTAACACATATACTAACACTTAAAACACACAAAAAAAAATCGATATTACTAACTTCGATATTGTGGAACTCGATATTTCTTACCTGCATTTCGATATTCTGCACCACTATATTTTTGCAATTCGATATTCTGTCCATTCGATCTCAAAAACTCGATATTCTGTCCAGTCAATATTTTTTTTCTCGATATTGTGAGTAGTTACCGTAGTGAATATATTGATAGAGGTATAGGGTGAGAAATAGGCTAGTGCATTGGAAAGAGTAGTAGAACGAGGTTTGAGATGAGTCAGAGAGTTGAGGTAGAAGATATATTGAGAGAGGTATAGGGTGAAAATAGGGTAGTGCATTGGAAATGCTGAATTAGAAGAAAGTAATAAATATATAGATCCATAAGTACATGGAAAGCTTATAGATGCATAAAGGAAGTAAGTATATGTAGATTAAAGATATTGATAGAGGTATAGGGTGAGAAATAGGGTAGTGCATATAAAAAAAATTTGGGAGGAAAGTAATAAATATATAGATCCAAGTACATGGAAAGTATATAGATGCATAAAGGAAGTAAGTATAAGTAGATTAAAGATGCATTGGATAAACTCTGGTTTTGAAGTTTTTTTTAAACATAATTATTCTACATGTTAATACAAAGCAATACACATATATAGGTACATATCTATAGTACAAATAAATGCTTATATACAGAGGGATATGCTGTATATTTCTGTTTGCGTATGGTGCTTATGTGGGGAAAAGCCAATTCTTGAGTAGTTTTCTGAAGATAAGGTGGTTGTCGGTGGATCTTATGTTGGGGGGTAAAGAGTTCCATATTTTGGCTGCTTGAACAGAGAAGGATGTGCCACCCATGTTTTTTTTCTTGTATCTTAAGATTTTGAGGCGAGGTGCCACTCCAGAGCGGATGTTCCTATGATCAATGTGTTTGGTGATTTTATTCCTGATGAAGAGTGGTCCTATTCCATGTATGGCTTTGTGGGTGATACAAAGCAGCTTGAACGTGGATCTTCTGGCAACCGGTAACCAATGCAGGGATTTCAAGGCAGGGGTGATGTGTTCTCGTGGTTTGATATGCAAGAGTAGTCTGGCAGCCGAGTTCTGAATCCGTTGTAGTCTTTTCATAGTCGTTAAAGGTGATCCGTGGTAGAGGCTATTGGCGTAATGGAGTTTGGACAGAACAAGGGAGATGGTAGCTTGGACCTTGTGTGGGAATCCCAAATGGGGGAAGCTTCATCGCAGTGTTTTTTATAGTAAAAAACTTGATCTTGCTAGTTTGTCCACTTAAACATTCATCGATAGCTTGGAGTCCATGGTCATTCCGAGGTTTCTTACTTCCTTCGATTCTTAATCTTTAGACGGTGATCTCAGTTAATCAGGCCAGGCGGCAAGCGGTTCATAGTGTTTCCAATCGCCACACGTGAGTATTTCCTTTTAGGAAGCATTCAATTTGAGAATTTGAGATGGCTCCAAGTCATCCATTGATCCACGGCTCCGAGACAACTGAAAATTGGCTAGTTTCCAATGTCTTTGGGGCATTCCAGTTGAAGGAGTATTTGCGTGTCATCTGCATAGTTATAGCACGTGAGTTGAAATTGATTGATCAGTACCGGTAATGACTTCATGTAGATGTTGAAAAGCATGGGCGAGATGATAGAGCCTTGAGGGACCCCAGTTTTGTGGAGTACGGTTTGGACGAGAAAGGTGGGGTATGGATGGCATTAGTTCTGTTTTGAAGGTAGGACGTGATCCAGTCTAAAGCATTCCCCTCTATGCCGGCTTCGTAGAGTCTTTGTATCAGAGTGTCATGGTCAACCGTGTCAAAGGCAGCCGAGAGGTCCACGAGGAGTAGCGCAGCAACCCCGTTGCGGTCAACTGTGTTCTTCAGGTCATCCCAGATGGCAAGGAGGGCAGATTCTGTGCCTCTACCCGGATGAAATCCTGTTTGGAAGTCTGAAATTATGGCATTCTCTTCAATGAATTGTGACATCTGGGCGAACGCTGCTCTTTCTATCAGTTTGCCCAGGAAAGGTCCATTAGTAATGGGTCTGTAGTTGTCAGGGTTCAGCGGGTCCAAGTTTGTTTTCTTCAGTAAAGGGCGTATGTATGACTTTTTGAGTTCTTCTGGAAATATTCCGGTAGTTAAGGAATCGTTGATGATTTTTCTTACTGGAGTGGCAGCAGAGGTTGTTAGAAGAATACTCTTGAAGGTTTGTGGTGGACATGGGTCAAAAGGGCTGCCGGCAGGCCTGCTTGCTTTGACCAGGTCCATAAATTAATCGCGTGAAATGTGTTGGAAGGAACGGAGAGGCTGAGTTAGAGTATTCTTGGATTGTTGTTTTGTAAAAGGGTTAGTGCTTGTGCTTTGTCTCTGTTTTAAGTACGAGTCCACTGTGTCTGCTTTGTCCGTGTAATGATTTGCCAGTTTGTCAGTGAAATCTTGAGTAACGGGATGAGTTCCTTCTAGGCAATTTGGTTTACGAAATTCATTGAGTATTTTATAGAATTCTTTATTTGCACATTTAGCATTTTGAATTCTGTCTGAAAAGTACTTTTTCTTTTCTTTTTTGATAGCTGACTTGTAAAATCTGTTAATTATTTGTAGGTGAAGATTGTCTGGTTTGTTTTTTGTTTTGAGCCAGGCACGTTGCAGCTTTCTAATTTGTAGTTTTATGTCTTTTGTCTCTGTATTTCTCCAAAGTGCTTGTTTTCTTTTGTTCTGTTGTTTGGTTTTGAGTGGTATCAGAATATCAAAAGCTTACTTTAGCCACTCATATAGTTTAACAGAATTTATTGTTTCCAGATCTTTACTGGATGTTAGTTGTGTTTCTAAGTGTTCCAAATGGAGTTTGTTCCACGCTCGATAGATGGATGCACATAAGGTGTTTTTAGGTGAGTCGCTTAGTGTTGTTTTATGTTTGAAAGCAAGCAAGTGGTGGTCTGACCATGTGACCGGAGTTATAGTTTGAAAGGTAACTAGTTCGGTATTAGCAAAAATGACTTCTAGGATGTGTTCAGCGATGTGTGTGGGTTTGTGGACAATCTGATGCAGGTTCAGTGTGTCTAGGCCAGTGATGATTGTATATATGCCCCTTGTAAAAGGTATCAGAGGTACCAAGGGCTTTGTGACCAGAGAGGGTCTCTAAGGGCTGCAGCATGTATTATGCTGAAAGTGAGACCCCTCCCCAAGCACAGGTATACTGCCACAGTAGCCTGCATGTTTTGGTGCAGATAAAAGTGAAGAGTCGACCTGGCACGCATCTCTGTGTCCCAGGCCTACCAGCAGTGCAAGAAGCATAGGTAGGTCACCCATACAGCAGGCCTTACAGCGCTAAGGCAGGGTGCACTATACCTCATGTGAGGCATAACTGCATGAGCAGATATGCCCCTATAATGTTTAAGTCCATTCTTAGATATTATCAGTGCACAGTGAAGCCACACGGAGTACATGAGCTGGGAGCTTGTCACTACGAGTTCCACAGCTCCATGATGGCTACCCCCAAGCAGAACAGCATAGCAATGCGGTGAGCCTCAAGGCTTCCCGTCCTTTCTTATGCTGATCAGGGCCTCTCCAGCTAGCGGAGATGCCTGCCCCCCTGACCAAGCCCCATTTTTGGCGGCAAGGTCAGAAGGAAAATTTGTAAGCAAGAGAAGTGTGTCCCCCCCCTCAGCCAGGGCCCCCCCTAAGGTGGCCTGAGCTGAAGTGACCCCCTCCTTTCAGAATCCACCATATTGTTTTGGAGGAATATAACCAATAAGGTTAGGGATATGCCCCCTCCCCAGAGGCAGTGGATATATACAAAGGGTGTAGGCACCCAAAAGGAAAGTAGCCCATTCGCTACTACCTTCTGACTCCAGGAACGCCTCTAAAGTTAGTATTTAGGGGCACTCCTAAACCTTAATCCTCAGAATACCCACGACTTATGAAGAAGAGGGCAAATAAGAGCCACGCAGCAGCAAAGACTGAAGTCATCAACTGACTTGGTGCCAGCCCTACCGCCCTGTCTGCAGCCCTCAAAGACCCTGCTAAAGATCGATTCGTCCTGCAGTCCAGCGACCTCCAGAACCCTCGGAGGACTGCCTGCCTTCTAAATACACTCCTAATCTTTTGTGGACACAGCAGACCTGTACAGAAGAAAACACATTTTAAAGACAAAGTGCTCTGCCTGTGGAACCGCGAAACTCACTACCTCTGCACTGGATGCCCACGGTCCGAATTCCAGTGGCCCATCGGTCCATTCACATTTTACCACCAACTCAAAGCTGGTGGTAACCCATTTGCAAATGGGAAAGGGTCCCCTTGGGACCCCTTCCCATTTGAGAATGTTTAAAAACAACCACGGACCACTGCCTGCTCTTAAAGGAAAATGGGCTGCATTTAAAAAAAGATTGCTTAATTAAACAAGCATTGCAAATGCAATAGGTCTCACATTTGTTGGAGTTGGAGTTATTGGCATTATAAATGCCAATGTTTTTAACCTAGCCATGTTGCAGGGGGCAGTACCATATGTGGCCAAAAGAGGGGTCACATATGGTACTGTAACGTGGTTAGGAAAAAAACATTGGCATTTATAATGCCAATAACTCCAACTTCACCAATTGCGAGACCTATTGCATTTGCAATGCTTGTTTTGTTTGTAGTGCTATGCATGTCCTGTTGTCATTATAACGTTTTAAGTGTTCCTTTGCATCCTGATAAATAACTTTTCTTCTGCAGTTTTACCGGTTGCCGATGACAAGTTATCGAGCACCATTTAAAATATTTGTTCTAGTATATGTAGCAATAATGATGAAAATGGCCATGTTTCTAGTATTTTGACATTTATAAATAACTATTCTTCTCCCAACACTTGCAAATGCGATTTTGCATGAACATCAGGATTACCTCTTCAGCTGGGGCGTGGGCCGGTGTTACTTTTTGCAGGTCGGCATTTCTCTGCAAGAATAGTTTGTTTCACAGCTGCTGTGAAGATGCAGATCGCCTGCTTTCCCTCAAGTAAATGGGCTGGGAGGGGGGAAAACGCCTCTTTTCTACACAGAGCCAGGGCGGGCACTGGCAGCGAAGGCTGAGGAGCATGAGACAGTATGGTCCAGACCCCCACTTCACTATCTCAACTTCTTTGCTCCAGAGACTGAAGCAGGGCGGGCCGGGGAAGAGCTCGACACGGACGGGCCCGACAGACATCACGTCGCTGCAGCTCCTCATTCTTTTGTCAGGTCTGTTCTGGGGAGCAGAGGGGGGGGGCAGGCCAGTGGTAAGGGTTGAAAAGCAGAGAGCTGATCGTGTGTGAAAGCGGCAGCAGTTGCACTCGCACAGAAGAAAACAATGACGCTATAATGACAACAGGACGTGCATCGCGCTGGCAAAAAGAAAAGCAGTTGCACTTGCATATAAGAAAACAAAGGTGCGGTCACCAGTATTAAAGCTGAAGCCCAAAAGCATAAGATAAAGTGTGGCGTGCATCGCCCTGGATAAAAAAAAAGCAGTTGCTGGAGAACATTTCCTACCTGCAACAGTAGCCAGGAAAAAGTCATTTAAGAAAATAGTGCTCAAAGACTGTAATTAAAACATACCGAGTAACTACACATGTAACAGGGGCAGTCCTCATTGGAGGTTACAACAGGAGAAAAGTAGGTACTAAGGAGGGACTACTAAGTCTATTGACGAATCAAAAGCCACCACGCATACAAAACGCCTCCGCACACCTGATCCTCGACGTACCACGCCACAGCCACATCACCCCCACTTGAGGAACCTGCACTGGCTCCCCGTCGACAGGAGGATCACCTTCAAACTCCTCATCCACGCACACAAGGCACTCCACAAAACTGGCCCAGCCTACCTCAACAGACGACTCTTCTTCTACGTCCCCAACCGCCAGCTCCGCTCCGCCGACCTCTCCCTCGCCACCGTCCCTCGCATTCGAAGAACAACCACCGGCGGCAGATCCTTCTCACACCTCGCCGCCAAGACCTGGAACACCCTTCCACTAAGCCTACGACAGACCCAAGACCTGCTGACCTTCAGGAGGCTACTCAAGACCTGGCTGTTCGACCAGTAGCAGCATCCCCCCCCCTTCCCTCTCCCCAGCGCCTTGAGACCCTCGCGGGTAAGTAGTGCGCTCTACAAATTCTGTGATTGATTGATTGATTGATTGATTTACAAAGGACAGTAACAGGAGCCTATTGAAAAGATGGGCGGAATATGGGCGGAACTTAAAGTCCATACCTGAATACAGCATGTCTCAAAGAGACAGAGCAAGCGCTGACTAGAATAGACATAAAAACAATCACAGGCATTGTGGTCTGCTGACCCCAGCAGGCCACCATCCCTGCGATGGAAGCGAATCCTAGTGGGTCACAAATTGCGACCTACCTCATTAAAATTCATGAAGTAGGTCTATTTGTGACCCACTAGGAATTGCTAATGGGCCAGATATTACTTTTGTACATTGGTAATAGCGATTTCCAAATAGAAATTCACCAAAAATTGCTATTTGGTACTCGCTATTACTAATCTTTGTACATCTAGCCCTATAGGCCATATGTATCAAAAATCCATTTTGCATTACCTGAATAGCGAATTTCAGGTAAACACTATTTAAGGAATGCAAAATGGTATGTAAAAAATAGCGATTACCTAAATAGCGATTCCTACAGGGTCGCAATCACAATTAGGTAATTGCTATTAGCAGTAGCGGTCCGTGGTGGGAGTGCTGCCTGGCGCTGACGTGGGGCGGGTGTAGTAAACTACGGATTACGGCCGATTAGAGGTAAGTAAACATATAAATAAAAAAAACAAATTAAGTTGCGCGCACTGCATCGCATTTGGCGATGCAGCGCGCGCAACGAAATTCGTTTTATTTATTTATATGTTTACTTACCTCTAATCGGCCGTAATCCGTAGTTTACTACTCCCACCCTGCCCCTCCCCCTCCCCCGCCCCACGTCAGCGCCCAGCAGCACTCCCACCACGGGCTGCTACTGGCTATTAGGTAATCGCTATTAGGTAATGGTACTCCATTCTTTCCAATGGGTCCAAAGGCCCATAGGTGTGAAAGGTTTTGCATTACCCAATTTGTGATGACCTAATTGGTAATCGCAAATTAGGTAATGCAAAAATCAAGAGTGAAGCACCCCCAAAAAATGTTCACATGTAAAACTACATGGCTCTTTCAAAAATGCATTTTTTGTGCTTTTTCAAAAATTGCACATGGTTACCATCGACTTGAAGTCGATGGTAATAGCATTTCCTAAATGCACAGTTTGCATTTAGAAAATGCTTGGTACATGTGCCTAGAGAATCGCAAATTGCGATTCCCTATGTGTAGTCACAATTTTAGATAATCGCAAAAAATTGCGATTACCTTAAATGCACTGCTAAAGCCTTTATTACATCTTGAAAGGTTATGTTGCATTTGCAAACGGTCAAATTTAGCGATTCGCACCATTTGCAAATGCAAAATAGGTTGATACATGTGGCCCTATATCTCTGTGCCACATGCAAAGATATTTGCAATAAATCAGCTGCTTGTTTATCAATCGATAGAAATTGATTTATCAGTGAAATAATTCTGGCAGAGCCCTTGACGGAAGTCCCGAAAACGTGGCTCATTCTTTCAGGAACGTCACCACATAACTTTCCTGCCCTTGGAGGAGAGCTCCTCGCATACCCAGAAGCCCAACTGCTTCTGAGGCCGTCATCCTTTGAAGAGGGTGTGACCTCACTGTGCACTTTGACCCGGACAAACAAAAGGGGGATTGAAGCAGTCATAACATGGGCGACCCTCAAGTGACAGAGCACAGGCTGTGAGGTTGACTGATATCAATGTAGGCTCGCCAAGGCTGCAGGCACGCGCGTACGATGGACGGAGAGCAGACATCTTCAATATGTGTTGCACCACATGCTGCTTTCAAGGAAGCAGGAATATGCCGTCCATTGCTGTTATGAATCTGAATGTTTGGATAGTGCAGCGCTCCCCTGCCTATTACTTGGCCTCTGGGCGCCTTGTGTGGGCAGTGTTTTCAAGCCTGAGGGACATTCTAATTCCCAGACTACATTGATGTGGGTGGGTGGAATTTAATTCCCAGACTACATTGATGTGGGTGGGTGGAATTTTGTGGGTGGAATTTTATTCCCAGACTACATTGATGTGGGTGGGTAGAATTTAATTCCCAGACTACATTGATGTGGGTGGGTGGAATTTCATTCTCAGAATACATTGATGTTGGTGGGTGGCTAGGAGAGTTTTTTATTTGGAGGTGTTCCTTAGGGAGTGTGGGTCTTGCCACATTCCCGTTTAACTTGTGAGTGACGGGTGTGTAGTGGATTGTCAACACGTGATGGTTCATAGTGGAAGTTCTGATCTTAACCTGTGTTAGCGATGGCTGTGCTGTGCTCTTCCCAGTTCTGAAATCAGGCCCTCATTGTACTAGAATGCGCTGCACATTCAATGAACTATGCTGATCCCGCCAGTGGGATAACCTGCATATTCAATGAACTACGCTGATCCCGGCAGTGGAATATCCTGCATATTCAATGAAGTACGCTGATCGCGGCAGTGGAATATCCTGCATATTCAATGAAGTACGCTGATCCCGGCAGTGTGATATCCTGCACATTCAGTGAACTAAGCTGTTCCGGGCAGTGGGATATGCTGCATATTCAATGAACTACGTTGATCCCGCCAGTGGGATATGCTGCACATTAAATGAACTACGCTGATCCCGGCAGTGGAATATGCTGCACATTGAATGAACTACGCTGATCCCGCAAGTGGGATATGCAGCACATTCAATAAACTACACTGATCCGAGTGGTGGAATATGCTGCACATTCAATGAACTACACTGATCCCGGCAGTGGAATATGCTGCATATTCAATGAACTACGCTGATCCCGGCAGTGGGATATGCTGCACATTCAATGAACTGTGCTGTTCCCGGCAGTGGAATATGTTACACATTTAATGAATTGCGCTGATCTCGGCAGTGGAATATGCTGAACATTCAATGAACTACGCTGATCCCGGCAGTGGAATATGCTGCACCTTCAATGAACTGCGCTGATCCCGCCAGTGGAATATGCTGCACATTGAATGAACTACGCTGATCCTGCTAGTGGAATATGCTGCACATTCAATGAACTATGCTTATCCTGCCAGTGGAATATGCTTAAGGCTCCCTGTTTTCCGTTTTTACTGATTTTTACAGATAAATACAGACAGAAAACCATTTATTTTCCTGTCTGTATTTATTTTTAAATGTGGATAAAAACGGAAATTGGGTTGTTTTTGAGTGATTCTAAATGCTGTCAATCATGACTGCCAGGCCAATAGTTGTGCAGATTGACAGGCAAGGGGATTAAACAAATAGAGGGATTTTAGGAAAGAGCCTTAAACAGCAGTAGATTTGCACAACCTTGATACTCAAATTTACATATTTTCTTACAAGTGCATATTTTACCTTCTGAGTGTGTAAATATAATTGTAACCTTTCAGGCACGAGTGCACATTAACTGGTTAAATAAATGCAGAAATATTCACATTTCAGCTTCATTTTTCACAAAACCTAAAATAAATATGGATAAATACAGGTAAAATTAGCAAAAATAAATATGGATAAATACAGACGGAAATGACAAAAATATAAATATCATAAAACCGGGAGCCCTAAATATGCTGTACCTTCAATGAACTACGCTGATCCCTCCAGTGGGATATGTTGCACATTCAATGAACTACGTTGATCCCGGCAGTGGAATATGCTGCACATTCAATGAACTATGCTGATCCCGTCAGTGGAATATGCTACACATTCAATGAACTACGCTGGTCCCTCCAGTGCGACGTGCTGTACATTTAATGAACTACGCTGATCCCACCAGTGGAATATGCTGCACAGTCAATAAACTACGCTGATCCCTTCAGTGGAATATGCTGCACATTCAATGAACTACACTGATCCCTCCAGTGGAATATGCTGCACATTTAATGAACTACGCAGATCCCTCCACTGGAATGTGCTGCACATTCAATGAACTACACTGATACCAGCAGTGGGATATGCTGCACATTCAAAGAAATACGTTGATCCCGCCAGTGGGAAATGCTGCACATGCAATGAACTATGCTGATCCCGCCAGTTGAATATGCTGCACATGCAATGAACTACACTGATACCAGCAGTGGGATATGCTGCACATTCAAAGAAATACGTTGATCCCGCCAGTGCGAGATGCTGCACATGCAATGAACTATGCTGATCCCGCCAGTGGGATATGCTGCACATTTAATAAACTACGCTGATCCCGGCAGTGGGATATGGTGCACATGGAATGAACTTTATTGATCCTGGCAGTGGAATATGATGCGCATTCAATGAACTACGCTGATCCCGCCAGTAGAATATGCTGCACCTTCAATGAACTACTCTGATTCCAGCAGTGTGATATGCTGCACATTCAATGAACTACGCTGTTCCCGGCAGTGGAATATGGTGCACATGCAATGAACTATGCTGATCCCGCCAGTAGAATATGTTGCACATTCAAATAAATACGCTGATCCCGCCAGTGGAATATGCTGCACATTCAATGAACTACGCTGATCCTGGCAGTGGAATATGCTGCAAATTCAATAAACTACGCTGATCCCGGCATTGGAATATTCTACACATTCAATGAACTACCCTGATACCGGCAGTGGGATATGCTGCACATTCAATGAACTACGCTGTTCCCGGCAGTGGGATATGCTGCCCATTCAGTTATCTACTCGGATCCCGCCAGTGGGATATGCTGCACATTCAATGAACTATGCAGTTCCCGGCAGTGGGATATGCTGCACATTCAATTAACTTCGCTGATCCCGCCAGTGGGATATGCTGCACATTCAATAAACTATTCTGTTCCCGGCAGTGGGACATGCTGCTCATGCAATGAAGTATGCTGATCCCGCCAGTGGGGTATGCTGCACATTCAATAAACTACGCGGATCCCGGCAGTGGGACATGCTGCTCATGCAATGAAGTATACTGATCCCGCCAGTGGGATATGCTGCACATTCCATGAACCACGCTGATCCCGCCAGTGGGATATGCTGCACATTCAATGAACTACGCTATTCCTGGCAGTAGGATATGCTGCACATTCAATGAACTACGCTGATCTCTGTAGTAGAATATGCTGCACATTCAATAAACTACGCTGATCCCGCCAGTGGGATATGCTGGACATTCAATGAACTACGCTGATTCCGCCAGTGGGATATGCTGGACATTCAATGAACAAAGCTGATTCTGCCAGTGGGATATGCTGCACATGCAATGAACTACGCTGATCCCGCCAGTGGGATATGCTGCACCTTCAATGAACTACGCTGATCTCTGCAGTAGAATATGCTGCACATTCAATAAACTATGCTGATCCTGCCAGTGGGATATGCTGCACATTCAATGAACTAAGCTGATCCCGCCAGTGGGATATTCTGCACATTGCACTGGAATATGCTAATCATCATCATTGCCCAGAAATAAGTCCTTCTCTAAAAGAAATATGCTGCTCACTGCAATGAAATATGCTGCTCATTTCCAGGAATAAACTCTTCCATGTGCCAGGATATGCTGCTCATTATGATGGAGTTATGCTCTTCCATGTGTCGGGATATGCTGCTCATTGTAACAGAACATGCTGCTCATTGCCATGGAGTATACTCTTCCATGTGTTGGGATATGCTGCTAGATGCCATGGAGTATGCTTTTCCATGTGTCGGGATATGCTGCTCGTTGCCATGGAGTATGCTTTTCCATTTGTCGGGATATGCTGCTCATTGAAATGGAATATGGTCTTCCATGTGCTGGAATATGCTGCTCGATGTAACAGAATATGCTCTTCCATGTGCTGGGATATGCTACTCATTGTAATGACATAGGTGTTTCCATGTGTCTGGATATGCTGCTCGTTGCAATAGAATATGTTGTTCCATGTGCCAGGATATGCTGCTCGCTGTAACAGCATATGGTCTTCCATATGCTGGGATATGCTACTCATTGTAATGGCATAGGTGTTTCCATGTGTCGAGATATGCTGCTCATTGTAATGGTATAGGTGTTTCCATGTGTTGGGATATGCTGCTCATTGCAATAGGATATGCACTTCCATGTGCCAGGATATGCTGCCTGCTGTAACAGCATATGCTCGTCCATGTGTCGGGATATGCTGCTCATGGCAATGGAATATGCTCTTCCATGTGCCGGGAAATGCTGCTCATGGCTAGGAGGTATGTTGCTTATTGCATTAGACTATTTTCTTCCATGTGCTGTAATATGCTGGCCACAGGTATGGAATGTGCTGCTCATTGTGGTAGAGTATGCTGCTCCCTTCACTGCAATATGGTCTTTTCTATGCGCTAGAATATGCTGCCCAATGCACTGGAATATGCTGCTCATTGCGGTAGGATATGTTGTTGCTTGCACTGGACGTGCTCTTCCGCGCGCTGGAATATGCTGCTCATTGCAGCGGAGTATGTTGTTGCTTGCCGTGGACGTGTGCTTTAGTGCACTGGAATATGCTGCTCATTGTGGCGGAGTATGTTGTTGCTTGCACTGGACGTGCTCTTCCGTGCGCTGGAATATGCTGCTCATTGCGGCGGAGTATGTTGTTGCTTGCACTGGACGTGCTCTTCAATGCGCTGGAATATGCTGCTCATTGCGGCGGAGTATGTTGTTGCTTGCACTGGACGTGCTCTTCCTTGCTCTGGAATATGCTGCTCATTGCGGCGGAGTATGTTGTTGCTTGCACTGGACGTGCTCTGCCGAGCGCTGGAATATGCTGCTCACTGCGGCGGAGTATGTTGTTGCTTGCACTGGACGTGCTCTTCCGTGCGCTGGAATATGCTGCTCATTGCGGCGGAGTATGTTGTTGCTTGCACTGGACGAGCTCTTCAATGCGCTGGAATATGCTGCTCATTGCGGCGGAGTATGTTGTTGCTTGCACTGGACGTGCTCTTCCGTGCGCTGGAATATGCTGCTCATTGCGGCGGAGTATGTTGTTGCTTGCACTGGACGTGCTCTTCAATGCGCTGGAATATGCTGCTCATTGCGGCGGAGTATGTTGTTGCTTGCACTGGACGTGCTCTTCCTTGCTCTGGAATATGCTGCTCATTGCGGCGGAGTATGTTGTTGCTTGCACTGGACGTGCTCTGCCGTGCCCTGGAATATGCTGCTCACTGCGGCGGAGTATGTTGTTGCTTGCACTGGACGTCCTCTTCCGTGCGCTGGAATATGCTGCTCATTGCGGCGGAGTATGTTGTTGCTTGCACTGGACGTGCTCTTCCTTGCGCTGGAATATGCTGCTCATTGCGGCGGAGTATGTTGCTGCTTGCACTGGACGTGCTCTGCCGTGCGCTGGAATATGCTGCTCATTGCGGCGGAGTATGTTGTTGCTTGCACTGGACCTGCTCTTCCGTGCGCTGGAATATGCTGCTCATTGCGGCGGAGTATGTTGTTGCTTGCACTGGACGTGCTCTTCCTTGCGCTGAAATATGCTGCTCATTGCGGCGGAGTATGTTGTTGCTTGCACTGGACGTGCTCTTCCGTGCGCTGGAATATGCTGCTCATTGCGGCGGTGTATGTTGTTGCTTGCACTGGACGTGCGCTTCCGTGCGCTGGAATATGCTGCTCATTGCGGCAGAGTATGTTGTTGCTTGCACTGGACGTGCTCTTCCGTGCGCTGGAATATGCTGCTCATTGCGGCGGAGTATGTTGTTGCTTGCACTGGACGTGCTCTTCCTTGCGCTGGAATATGCTGCTCATTGCGGCGGAGTATGGTGTTGCTTGCACTGGACGTGCTCTTCAGTGCGCTGGAATATGCTGCTCATTGCGGCGGAGTATGGTGTTGCTTGCACTGGACGTGCTCTTCAGTGCGCTGGAATATGCTGCTCATTGCGGCGGAGTATGGTGTTGCTTGCACTGGACGTGCTCTTCAGTGCGCTGGAATATGCTGCTCATTGCGGCGGAGTATGGTGTTGCTTGCACTGGACGTGCTCTTCAGTGCGCTGGAATATGCTGCTCATTGCAGTTGAATATGCTGCTCATTGTGGTAGATTATGTGGCTCCTTGTACATATATATGTAATGTGCTCTTCCATGCGTTGGAATATGCTATTCCTTGCATGATGTTGCTCCCTGCACTGGAATATGCTGCTGTTTTTACTGGAATAAACTCTACCGTGCACTAAAATATGTTCACTATTGAGGTTGAATATGCTGCTCCTTGCACTGGAATATGCTGCTCATTTCAGTTGAAGATGCTGCTCCCTGCACTGGAATATGCTGCTCATTGTGACTGAATATGCTGCTCCCTGCACTGGAATATGCTGCTCATTGCGGTTTATATGCTGCTCCCTGCACTGGAATATGCTGCTCATTGTGTTTAAATATGCTGCTCATTGCAGATCTATATGCTGCTCCCTGAACTTGGAATGTGCTGCTCTTTGCAGCTGAATATGCTGCTCATTGCAGTTGCATATGCTGCTTCTTCCACTGGAATATACTCTTCCATGTTCTAAAATATGCTCACTGCTCTGAAATATGGTTGTCTTTGTGACTGAATATGCAGCTCCCTGCACTGGAATATGCTGCTCATCGTGACTGAATATGCAGCTCCCTGCACTGGAATATGCTGCTCATCGTGATTGAATATGCAGCTCCCTGCACTGGAATATGCTGCTCATCGTGATTGAATATGCAGCTCCCTGCACTGGAATATGCTGCTCATCGTGATTGAATATGCAGCTCCCTGCACTGGAATATGCTGCTCATCGTGACTGAATATGCAGCTCCCTGCACTGGAATATGCTGCTCATCGTGATTGAATATGCAGCTCCCTGCACTGGAATATGCTGCTCATCGTGATTGAATATGCAGCTCCCTGCACTGGAATATGCTGCTCATCGTGATTGAATATGCTGCTCCCTGCACTGGAATATGCTGCTCATTGCAGATGTATATGCTGCTCCCTGAACTTGGAATGTGCTGCTCTTTGCAGCTGAATATGCTGCTCATTGCAGTTGCATATGCTGCTTCTTCCACTGGAATATACTCTTCCATGTTCTAAAATATGCTCACTGCTCTGAAATATGGTTCTCTTTGTGACTGAATATGCAGCTCCCTGCACTGGAATATGCTGCTCATCGTGATTGAATATGCAACTCCCTGCACTGGAATATGCTGCTCATCGTGATTGAATATGCAACTCCCTGCAGTGGAATATGCTGCTCATCGTGACTGAATATGCAGCTCCCTGCACTGCAATATGCTGCTCATCGTGATTGAATATGCAGCTCCCTGCACTGGAATATGCTGCTCATCTGAATTGAATATGCAGCTCCCTGCACTGGAATATGCTGCTCATCGTGATTGAATATGCAGCTCCCTGCACTGGAATATGCTGCTCATCGTGACTGAATATGCAGCTCCCTGCACTGGAATATGCTGCTCATCGTGATTGAATATGCAGCTCCCTGCACTGGAATATGCTGCTCATCGTGATTGAATATGCAGCTCCCTGCACTGGAATATGCTGCTCATCGTGATTGAATATGCTGCTCCCTGCACTGGAATATGCTGCTCATTGCAGATGTATATGCTGCTCCCTGAACTTGGAATGTGCTGCTCTTTGCAGCTGAATATGCTGCTCATTGCAGTTGCATATGCTGCTTCCTCCACTGGAATATACTCTTCCGTGTTCTAAAATATGCTCACTGCTCTGAAATATGGTTCTCTTTGTGACTGAATATGCAGCTCCCTGCACTGGAATATGCTGCTCATCGTGATTGAATATGCAACTCCCTGCACTGGAATATGCTGCTCATCGGGATTGAATATGCAACTCCCTGCAGTGGAATATGCTGCTCATCGTGACTGAATATGCAGCTCCCTGCACTGGAATATGCTGCTCATCGTGATTGAATATGCAGCTCCCTGCACTGGAATATGCTGCTCATCGTGATTGAATATGCAGCTCCCTGCAGTGGAATATGCTGCTCATCGTGATTGAATATGCAGCTCCCTGCACTGGAATATGCTGCTCATCGTGATTGAATATGCTGCTCCCTGCACTGGAATATGCTGCTCATTGCAGATGTATATGCTGCTCCCTGAACTTGGAATGTGCTGCTCTTTGCAGCTGAATATGCTGCTCATTGAAGTTGCATATGCTGCTTCCTCCACTGGAATATACTCTTCCGTGTTCTAAAATATGCTCACTGCTCTGAAATATGGTTCTCTTTGTGACTGAATATGCAGCTCCCTGCACTGGAATATGCTGCTCATCGTGATTGAATATGCAACTCCCTGCACTGGAATATGCTGCTCATCGTGATTGAATATGCAACTCCCTGCAGTGGAATATGCTGCTCATCGTGACTGAATATGCAGCTCCCTGCACTGGAATATGCTGCTCATCGTGATTGAATATGCTGCTCCTTGCACTGGAATATGCTGCTCATCGTGATTGAATATGCTGCTCCCTGCACTGGAATATGCTGCTCATCGTGATTGAATATGCTGCTCCTTGCACTGGAATATGCTGCTCATCGTGATTGAATATGCTGCTCCTTGCACTGGAATATGCTGCTCATCGTGATTGAATATGCAGCTCCCTGCACTGGAATATGCTGCTCATCGTGATTGAATATGCTGCTCCCTGCACTGGAATATGCTGCTCATCGTGACTGAATATGCAGCTCCCTGCACTGGAATATGCTGCTCATCGTGACTGAATATGCAGCTCCCTGCACTGGAATATGCTGCTCATCGTGATTGAATATGCTGCTCCCTGCACTGGAATATGCTGCTCATCGTGATTGAATATGCTGCTCCTTGCACTGGAATATGCTGCTCATCGTGATTGAATATGCAGCTCCCTGCACTGGAATATGCTGCTCATCGTGATTGAATATGCTGCTCCCTGCACTGGAATATGCTGCTCATCGTGATTGAATATGCTGCTTCTTGCACTGGAATATGCTGCTCATCGTGATTGAATATGCAGCTCCCTGCACTGGAATATGCTGCTCATCGTGATTGAATATGCTGCTCCTTGCACTGGAATATGCTGCTCATTTCAGCTGAATTTGCTGCTTCCTGCACTATAATATGCTGATCATGCTGTTTGAATATGCTGCTCCCTGCACTGGAATATGCTGCTCATTGCGGTTGTATATGCTGCTCCCTGCACTGGAATATGCTGCTCATTGCGGTTTTATATGCTGCTCCCTGCACTGGAATATGCTGCTCATTGCGGTTGTATATGCTGCTCCCTGCACTTGGAATGTGCTGCTCATTGCGTTTGAATATGCTGC
Organism: Calotriton arnoldi; assembly: GCA_963921515.1. Taxonomy (NCBI): domain Eukaryota; kingdom Metazoa; phylum Chordata; class Amphibia; order Caudata; family Salamandridae; genus Calotriton; species Calotriton arnoldi. The sequence continues at coordinate 122,486 of CAWUFW010001223.1, forward strand.
TCATTGCGGTTGTATATGCTGCTCCCTGCACTTGGAATGTGCTGCTCATTGCGTTTGAATATGCTGCTCATTGAGGTTGAATATGCTGCTCCCTGCACTGGATTATGCTGCTCATCGTGATTGAATATGCTGCTCCTTGCACTGGAATATGCTGCTCATCGTGATTGAATATGCAGCTCCCTGCACTGGAATATGCTGCTCATCGTGATTGAATATGCAGCTCCCTGCACTGGAATATGCTGCTCATTTCAGCTGAATTTGCTGCTTCCTGCACTATAATATGCTGATCATGCTGTTTGAATATGCTGCTCCCTGCACTGGAATATGCTGCTCATTGCGGTTGTATATGCTGCTCCCTGCACTTGGAATGTGCTGCTCATTGAGGTTGAATATGCTGCTCACAGCACTGGAATATGCTCTGTATTCCAAAGTTGCTTGCATGGAGCAGCATCCAGAGTGAATTCCAGCTTGAACCATTCCAGTGGTTTCTCCAGTCCACTCTGAAAAAGTAATTGTCTCCTAGTGGTGTTCAATGTATTCTTCTCCCCCAGCTCAACTGTGTCCTTTTACCTGGCCTCCATTGGATGAACGGCTGAGGAGGCCCTGCTGCTGGACTGTCCTATATACCAGTGTAGTCATTTGGCCATAGTGCTTTGGTTTCATTAACTTATATTGTTTAAGCCTCACGTGGGCGCGATTCCTGTGACCAGCTAGAGACAGTCAGGATAACCCCTCTACGTGGCTTTCAGCTCTCCTCGTCATTTAACCAGCATGACTATCGCTCTCTCAAAATTGGAAGGATTTTTGGTCACTTCTCTGATAACACATCCTTTTATCTCATGGGAGATGGCCACTGTGATGTCACCTCTATATGATTTTGGTGTAACGTTACTATTTCCTGTGTATCTCTGTGAAAAATGTGTAAAGGAAAAGCTGCAAATTTAGCTAAACATCACCAGATTCAGAAGCTCCTGTGTCTAGGTCACATTTTCAGTCTCACTACAGACAGCTGCAGTTGTCTATAGCGAGACAGCATTGTATACCACACCCCACAGAGCCAATCCTTGCTCAGGATTGGAGGGCATTCATGTCATTCTCATTTGCATTGCTCCTATTTGTTGCTTTCCTCACTTTCCACCCACAGGAGCTTTTTGGTTTCACAGTCAGTTGATTCGTCATCTTCCTTCCTGCTCAGATCACAGCACTGCAAACAGAGCTACGTTTAAACAACTCCCAGTTTGCTGCCTATCAGTGCTGCCTAGTTGCCAAGAGAAAAACTGCAGCAGAAATTGGGCAATACATCTATCTTAATAGACTGTTATAAGCAACCAATGGCAATGCCAATCAGCCTCACTTGTATGTAAAGGTAAACTAGACCGACTGGCATCACTAATGCTTGTTACTTCTAATCGAAACTCTATATGCCCAGTCCCCATTCGTATCCAGTGCTGGAGACCTTCCTCTCTACATACACCTGGCATGGGGCTAGAATTAAAAAGCAAACCAAGGTGGCTGGGTCTAAATCCGGCACACACTCACGACTTTACTGAACAGCAAAGTGAAACAAGTAATTCAACAAGTTGGTGCTCACGAAGGGAGGCACGACCACCACAACTGCCCTCAACAAACAAAAGTCCACATTCATGAAGGACTTGAAGGACCAGCAACAGAACAAGTGTTGACTAGTGGACCGGTGTGGATTAGTACAAAAATAATTTAACAACGCAAAGATCAACAAACAACACTATAATGTGATTTGTTTTATTACAGATTGAGCGCTCAAAGGCGTTTTCATGAATGGGAATCGAATTACTAGGACTAGGGGTTATTAATTATGCCTGTTTTGGGCTTGGCCCTTTCTGCAGGGTCATCCCCAAACCTTTTGCCTTCCACTTTTTGCTGGATTTGTTTTTGTTGGATTTAGGACTTTACACTTTACCACTGCAAACTAGTGCTAAAGTGCTTGTGCTCTGCCCTTAAAACATGGCGAACTGGGTTATGCCCAATTGACATATTTAAATTACTTATAACTCCTAGTAAAGTGGCACTACATGTGGCCAGGGCCTGTAAATTAATTGCTACCTGTGGGCCTGCAGCACTGATTGTGCCACCCACTTAAGTAGCCCTTTAAATATGTCTAAGTCCTGTCATTGCAGAGCTGTGTGTGCAGTTTAAACTGCCATTTTGACCTTTTGCCAGGCCCAAAATGTCCTTTTTTATAGGCCCCAGACAGCCCAGATTGCAGGGTGCAGTGTATTTAAAAAGTTGGACATGTACGTTTCAGTTTTACATGTCCTGGTAGTGAAAAACTCTTAAATTCATTTTCCACTACGGCAAGGCCTATTTCTCCCATAAGATAACATTAGAGTTACCTTATTAGATTTCATAAGTATACTTTCCAAATGGGAAGAGATCACCAGTTCATGTTTGGTGTCTCTGGAATCACAATTAAAAATCCTTAATTATGGTGAAGCCGGATTTTAAATTGCAATTCTTAAGAGGCCACTTTTAGAAAGCTGGCACTTTCTTGCCTTGGCCATTTGGTGCCTGCAGCCTGTTTCTGGCCACATGACTTGGTGTAACTGACAGTTGAGCTTTGCGTATTCCTACTACACAGACACACACAATGGGAGCTTAGCTGTGACTAGATGGGCTATCACTGGCAGGATGGATGGGAGGAGCTGGGCGCAGCCCCACTTACACTTTAATGGGCTGTGTCCTGCCTCCACACAAATGGCTTCATACCCAATGTATTTAGTCTGGAGGCAGTGCCAGGAAGGCAGGGCATTTGTGCACTTCAAAGGCATGCTTCTAGAAGCTTATCCCCACTTCAAAGGCACAATGGTGTATAAAAGAAGACCTCAGACACCAACTCCTCAGTACACGTTTGGACCTGTGGACACTGCCAGGAAGAAGGAATGCTGTGCTGCTACAAGGACTGCCACTCTGCTGGATTTCTGCTCTAATGGAAATGCCGCCCTGCTGTGCTGACCTGCTGCCTACTGCCCTCTTGCCTGGGGAAGAAGAACTGGACCTGCAACTTCATCTTGAACCCAGGACCCGAGAGTGACTCAATGGGCTAAACTACTGGCCTCCTGAACTGAACCTCAGGGACATAAAAGGCTCCTGAACCAGCTCCTGGACCAAGCTGCAGCAAGTTTCTGACCCCAAGTGGTGCCTCTCGGGTCCTAGACCCTTGGTTTGGCTCACGGGCTCTTGAAATCAAGCTTTTGGGCTCTTCACGACTGCTAACTGGCTCATTTGCACCAGAACTGTGCAGCTCACACTGAAATTCAGGGTGAGCCGCGGCCAGCCCTATCTTCACACCGCAAGCATCGTTCACTCATGAATGACTGCCATCGCGAAGCACCAGCCCCCCCATCCAGGACCCCCAGACTGTTCCTCGTGCCATGCTGACCACCGCCTGGAACACTCTCCTTGCTCCCAGAAACCCTCTCCAACGTCAACAGGTCTCTTGGCACAAAACTTGAGGAGGTAAAGCTTTCGCACTCCATCATGGTCAGCCTGAACTTTTGACTTTGACCTGGTCCAGCACAGCCAAATAGCCACGGCTGACGCCTTCTGCTTTTAGGTGCTATTTCACAGTTTATTCTTAAACAAATGTATATCTCCAGTTCCACTGATTGTATTTTTTTCATTTTGGCCTTGTTTTATTTATTCGATTAAGCTCTATTTTTCTAACCTAGTGTGGGATCTTTTTATGTGTAGTTTCCACTGTTTTACAATTTGAAGGGTTGCACAAATACTTTACACACTGCCCGTAAGTTAAGCCTGACTGCTCTGTGTCAAGCTACCAGAGAGGTTGAGCATAGATTAATTTGGGGGTTGCTTGTGCCTTACCCTGACTAGGATTGTGGTTGCTACTTGACCAGGGCTCACACCCCAGTCAACCAGTAACCCAGTTTCTAACAGCCTGCTACACCCACATCTCAACTCCACATTTGACACCATCTGACCTTCAGTTTGAAGCTTTTGGTGGATTACCTGTAGAATGGATTTAAAGGGCTGGCATGTCATGGCCCTAGGTTAGTGATGTTGGCTTGTTTCTAAGGGGCTGAAATTCATAAGAGCAATTTGAAACCGATTGGACTGATCTTTGGCCAATTCAATTCACCAGATTGTGTGGAACTTGTGAGCTTTGTACGACAATGATAAGATGCCGAAGGGACTCTGAATAATAGTTGACAATGCTCTGCAGATTCAATAAATTGAATTTTTGGTGGGCAAGACCTATGTTTCCATAAATAGCAAATATTCTTTAGGAATAGTTACCTTTACCTTTAAAAGCAATTGGAGGGCGTATGTGAAATTGGCTAGAAAAGCAAAGGGCATGGAAGAAGATGGCGTGTTGCATGAGATGAATACAGCTCATTGCATTATCATTCCATAACATAGGAGAGGGTTCAAAGTTGTCCTGTGCAAATGATGGGCTGTAACACAAAGTTAATTGGCTATGATGCTGCCTTGAGCATGCCAAATTAAGTAGATTTTTCCAACAGGTTTTGAAGTTTGATCAGACATGTTTGAAGTTGGCCTACGCTTGAGTGTTGAGGGGGTTCACTGAATTTGTGGTTGAAGGAGGAGGGACACGTCTAAACTAAAACGTACGCTGTTAGAGGTTAAAGAAATCATCATTGAAACCTATGAAAAAGTAAACGGCTCGATGAGCCTATGGATATCGGGAGTCAGTAATGTGCAAAGTGCACACAGCGTGCAGCACAGCTTTACTTCAGTGTTTTTTGGCTGGGGCTGTTCTAGGATGAGCATGGCTTAAAGGAGACCCATGGAAAACAAAAGCTGACGGATGGAATGCTTGAATAATCTCAGCCACTGGTGATTACGAGGAGCGCATTCCAATCTCTTGTTTTTTGCCCATCATTCCACCTCGGAAAAGGAACCAGCCATATGCAAATCAACCTTGGTCCTATTCCAATAGGAGCAGTACATCCCGTAATGCCAGAGAAGAGGACAAACAGGCACCCTCAGAACCATGACTCTGGACTCTACCTGGAGACGCCAATATGTCTGGGCTAAAACCACAGAAAGGCAACATGTGGTCAATTCTTGCAGGCAACAAGTTCGTGACTCCACAGTTACACAATGTACACAGCCTTACATTGTGGCGCAAGGGTGTCTGCATTGGCACATGGTAACATAAAGGGCTCAAGAGCAGGGAGAGTGCCGAACAGCTCCACATCTCAGTAGATATGGCTCTGTTCTGCTCTCTCCTGTGCACACAACACAGCACAGCAACTTTATGTGCTGCCCTGCATGACTTCTAAGTAAATCTAGACATTGTTTTTAAAACAAAATATGTGGTGAATGAGTAGTCTTGTATGAGATGCAGCATTTTAAGCCCCACAAAATAAAAAAACAAATAGAAGTACATTCCTGATATGTTAAGGGAAGATTTACGCATGAGCTACTCCCAGCAGTTGAATATGCTGCTTATTGAGGTTGAATACGCTGCTCACTACATTTGAATATGCTGACCTCTGCACTGGAATATACTGCTCATGCGTTTGACAGGGACTCTTCTTACGCAATTTCTGCTTCCTGACAGAAGTGGGCCAGCCAACAAATTTACAGAGAAAGACGAGCCAGAACCGAGCCACGGGTCTGGTTGGGCTCTTGGAGCCTGTGCACGAGCCGAGCCCTGAAAACGTTTACCATGTAATGCATTAAACAAACAGCACCTAAATTATTATAAAGTCTCTAAGATTCAAAAAAGTGTTTTTCCTTTACCATGTGTAAGATTTGACATTAATATGCCACATTATAACACTGCACTGAGAAGTACCTATTAAAAGTGAACCTTTTTAAACACAAACTTAGGGGCTGATTATGATGGCGGGCGGAAAAGCATTCCGACCGCCGTGCTAGCGGGAAATTTCCGCCCGCAGGTCCGCTTCAAAACCGCCGGCCAGATTAGGATGCACTGCCAGAAACTCCCTACCGCGGCGGTCGGATTCAAGGATACACCGCCGGGAACGTGCGGAAAAGCTGAAAATCCATCCGCGGCGGCCGGAATTGCAGCGGTAACACCCCGAACTGCCATCCGAACTGCGGTCAGGAGTGTCCGGGAGTGGATCTTCGCTATCCGCAATATTGCTTCCGCCGTCCTCGCATAGCCGGATTCACCACTGTGGTGTGATGGGCTGTTTGTGGCATCGTGATTCGACCGGCAGTCGTAACCGCGTTCCGCACGGCGGTCCCTCTCTATTGGCTCCGTCCGCCACCACTGCGGAGGGGGATTTCTGGCGGTTCCCGACACACCGCAGCGACGGGAAATGGGCTATCTTTGCCCATCGTAATTCGGCGGACGCAAGGACCGCCGATGGAGTGCGGAAAAGGTCATTTTCCGCCAGCACCGCGGCGGTGCCTCCGCCCGCCATCGTAATGAGCCCCTTAGAACCATTCTGTCTGCCCATCCCCAACTTGGTGACAGTACCATTAGTGAACTACAAGGGAAGACATTTGTCACGTGGACCCTGTTTGTGGCCCAGATTCTCATATATATATATATATATATATATATATATATATATCCAATTACCACTCCAAAGCGCCCTTGCGCGCGACAAGAGACACGGACAACTTGATGAGCTCAAAAAATGCCAATAAAGCGTTTATTTTTCTGTTTTGGTGCAGTCGATCATCATGACGCGTTTCGGCCAACATCATAGTCTATTAAATCAAACACAATATGTTTTGTACAGCTGGTATTCTGAACTCATGTACTTGAAGGTGCCTTCATTTGCGATAGTGAAGAAAAAGAGGGATTGGTCAAATAAAATAATTGCCTAAGATCACCTACTTTGGCTAAGTGGGGAAGCTGCGATTAATCCAGTTTTCTGGTTTCATTTTTTACAACTCAGCCACTAAATGAATATCTATTTGCCTCTGATTTTTACACCAACTGTTACTGTTCTCTTTTTATCTCTTTGTGCATGAGAGTAGAGGGAGGGTGGCAGGAGGAAGCCACATGAATGCTCGGCTCGTTATCAGGGCCGTTTCTGCCATTAGGCAAGACTAGGCGGCCGCCTAGGGCGGCAAAAGGGGGAGGGCGGCAAAAACATGCTATTAACTGCTATTAGTTTCCAATTCCTGACTGAAACTGGGTCACCCTGGTGGAGTGGCAGCGTGCGCGCTGCTCCCAGCAGGCAGCTTATGGGGGCTGGCTGAGCAGCAGCTAGCTACAAACATTGTAACAATTCCCGACACAGGCCGTGCAGAAACTAATAGGCGGGGTCGGGTGTCCTGCTGCCTCCGCGGTGGCGCGAGGGTTGGCTACAATTCTATTGGAGGGAGGGCGGGGCACGCAGTTTTACTTTTAAAATTAATGTGAAGCACTGCAACGCGACTAACGGACCCGGACGGTCCCAACCCCTGACCCGGACCGCGGCCAATGGCCGTTGTGGAGCCCAGTACACCACTGCGCTCCAGCTGCCGCTGAGAGGTCACAGTGTCTGAGAAGACTTTCCAGGCCGGCGCCGGATGGACGGCCGCGGCGAGCTTGCCTTGAAGCAGGAGTTGTTGCGGCCACGAGGCGTCCCGGAACGGAATTGCTGCAGTGAGCCACGCAAAGTAAGTGTGCGTGACAGTGCCCCCTGAAAGTGTATAATTTTTCTGCTATTTGGTTGGCAATGGATGGTATTGGTTTTACTAAATTAGCAGTTGTACTGTAGCGCAGTCATGATCACCTGCCTGCCAGTGCCCTGTACTGTAGCAGAAGTTCACACAGGTCAGCAGCGTCACTCAGCAGAACAGCATTGGATAGCTCTCTGTGACAGCCCTGCTGTGGTGTGATCTGTGCGTCCGAGGGAAGGGGAGGGGGCGGACCGGGGTATAATTATTTTTGGGTGTCGGTGAGTCGGGTGAGTAGAGCAGTAATGTTGAATTAATGCTGCCTGCTGTGAGTGACCTGTGTGCCTCAGCTGCCTAGTGCCCAGCTACTTGTCCGTGAGTCAGCTGTGTTGACTCTCTTAATTTTAAATGTAGGCAGCTCATCTGTGCCGCCTGCTGCAGGGCTGGCCAGGTAGCGCGGACCGCTTTTGGGGTAATCATGATTTGTATTATTAGGGTTGATGAGACTCATTTTTAATAGATTACAGCACTATGGCTGCTGGCTCACAGTGACTGCCTGTGAGGCTGAGGCTTGCCCAATGCCTGTCTGTCTGAGGCGGTGTCCATGAGTCAGCTGACTGTGTCACTTAATTTTTGGGGCAGCTGACAAGGTGTTGTTGAGGAGCATCAGCTATGGCTACAACTGAAGGTAGTAGGGAGAGGTGAACATAGAATTGTGCCTGTTACAGATTTAAAACTGAAGTTAATTTCCATGTTTTAGGTTGTTTATGTGCAGTACTCCTTGTATGCAGTGTTCCTGTGTGTGACATTTCAATACTTGAGTTGTGGCACTTTCACAGTTAATAGAATAAAGCAGTTATGTACATGCAACATAGTTTATTTAAGTAATGACCCACCTATATGCAATGTGATGATCTAGAATGGATGTTGAAACACGTGATGTTTATGCAAGATTTACAATGAATAATGCATAGGAATGGCGTCATGCCATCCGCACAATCAGTTATAAGATCTTCTTAGTGTTTCTCATTGTTCAAATGGGTGTAATTTCTGATATTTATATGTTTCCCTTGTCTTCATTGCTTGATGTTGCTCGCGAGAAAGTGTCACTCATAGTCGTTGAATGTTGCATTTAGTTATTTAATGTTTGATGTGTTTTATTGTTTAGTGTTGAATACAAGTTCTTTTATATCTAATGCATTAATTCTTCTAGCCTGGATGACAGGGGGAGAGAGTGATGATAGTAAAAGGGAGAAGGCGGCATTTTCCAATTCTCGCCTAGGGCGGCAAAACACCTAGAAACGGCCCTGCTCGTTATGGGCTCGAGGTTCCAATGGGACCTCGAGCTGAGCCAGAGCCAGGCTCGATCTGCCACCTTTCAGCAGCTCGCCCACCTCTACTTCCTGGGAATGCTGCATGCTGGGACGCTAATGCTTTGACGCATCCGGCTTGCAAGAAATGCTCTTTTCGTCTTCAAAGGCTCTAGCTGCATTCCTGAACCTTGTAGCTTTAAGCACAAATAACACGAGAAATGAAAAGCAAAGCAGGTGTCTCGCAGCAGCGTTGAGTCGTGTCCGTCGTTCACGGCTGTTTGAACACCTTGAGGCGCTATGAGGCGAAGGAGCCAGCGTTGCGGGCCACCTCGCAGCAGCCCCTGGTAATGCTTCTGGAATGTTCACCTTAGTTCCAGTCTGTTTCATCTGCTGACAGACTGTCTCCATTTTAATCTCAATTAAATCCTTTGCAAATGTCGGAGAACACTGCCACCTATTAGCAGCGCCTTACAACTTTGTGTTGTTTAATGTGTCGATAAGACAATGGGGTTTTAAGTGTCCTGGTTGAGTTTGTCACGGAGTGGTGACAGGTCTCTGTCAAGAAGTCCATTACTGAGCCCGTCATGGCCTGGACTGGGCTGCAGGAAAGGGGGGGGGGGACGGTTATGTGCATGGAAACCAGTTCGGGTTGGTCTGTGAGCCCTGCATGCCAAGTCACCGCTCTAGCCACTATCTAATTCTGTCACCTGTTTCTTCAAGCGAATTGTGACTGTCCAGCAACTGATGCCATAGTAGGTTGCATACCCCAACCATACACCATCAAAGAAAAGGACATTCCTGAACCCTTATTGGGGGTTTGTTGATGCAGTTACATCTCAGGGATTTTTGGGGCACAGCACAAGAGACATGTTGGCCCTCCTTTTCGTAGCAACTTTAAATGTATTAACCATTTCCAGCTTATTCAAGCCCTCACGATGCCAAAAAATATTGAATGATAAATGAAACATTTTGAAAAGGGCACCAGACACATAGCACTTGAAATTGTAGCTTTAATTGCCAGATAGCTGTAATCACAAAAATCCCCCTTCACAAATAGCGTTAGTGCAGTAAAAGGGACAAGCATATTAGTGCACTGAGGATTTTCACCATTCCATCAGAATAAATCCAAACATTTTCTACTTAAATAACTTCGTTTACTCATCTCCTTTCTCCTCTTCCTGTACATTCTCTGGTTATACAGGTGGCCCCCTGTTCTTGCTGAGTAAGAGAATAAGAGGAAACATAAGACTGGAGAAGGCCAGAAAGGTATAAAGATTAGTATGGTGAAAGAAGTGAATTAGGGGCAAAGGAAGGTAGAAATTAAGCAGAGAAATAGGTGAGGAGGGGAGAGATGTAAGGGCAAGATATAAGATGAGCTAGCCAGAATGAAACATACAGAGAAGTAGAAAGAGGAAGACTTATTAGACAAAGAAAGGTAGGAAAATAGTAAATGTTTTAGATTGAGGTTTAGAGACCTAAACAAAGGGAAGAGGAAGAGCACATATATAGAGAAAAAGAGGGGTTCGACACATTGAATGGTGAGGTTGCAAGAGAGGTAAAGTAGAAACAGATGTGTTAGAAAGAAGTAGAGGTACAGAGAAGCAGAGGCAGAGAGTTGAGGAAATGAACTAAGTATACAGAGAGGCAAGATAGAGAGAAAGTAGGAAGGTAGAGAGAAGGCCAAAATGAGAACGTACACTTAGAAAGGCAAGTCAGGTGTATTGAGTAGTGAATGCAATAGGGAGTAAGGTAGAGAGAGAAGGATAAGAGTTGAAAGAAAGATGAGGTATACAGAAAGATAATTGAGAGAGAGCGGGTGGAGGGTGGTAGAGAGAGATTAACAGAGATCGTCATAAAGAGGACTCGATAAAGATGTCATAGAGAGAAAAGCAAACATAGATTGATGGGATGGAGAGCGATGAGATACAACAAGGTAGAGAGAGGTAGAGAGCATGTTGTAGGAGAGAATGATGTTGAAGAAGATAAAAGGGAAATAAAGATAGGCAAGAAAGAGGGAGGTAAGAATATGTTAAAGGGAGGCAGAAAAATCTAGAGAGAGGTAATGAAGGGAAGAGTATGGCTGGGAGAGACAGCTCATGGCCCGAGATAAAAATGAGGTATATAATGAGAGTTATATAGGAAGTTAGAGAGTGCAAGAGACAGTGGTGGATGCAGGAAGCGAGGGTGAGAAAGGTTGAGTTAGACATAGAACAGGGAGATTCTTCTGACTTTCCATTTGTAAGGTGAGGATCATGGCCATTGCCTGATCACCTTGAGTAAAATATGGGAAAGGTATTCAAAAGCCCCAGAGGCATGCCCAGGTGTGGAAAAGATTGCTATATTATTTTCCCAATACTTTCAAAGGAACTTAAAAAAATATTTGAATTAACTTTCCCCTTAGTGAAAAAACCAGCCTAATGGAAACCCATGACACCATTAAAAGCCAAATTGACCCACTTTGTGCGTTCCTCCACCACTTTGAATGTTGGAAGCATTCCTAAACTTCCCTAGTCCACCGTCTGCCTCATCCACAGCCTCGCCAGTGCCTTAACTCTAAGGAGTGAGTTACTGCTGTCCCTCTAGAAACCTCCCACCTGCAGCGCATCAAACTCGCAGCACTACTGATGGTGCCTCCCAGGCACTTTCCCACCTCAGAGTGTTAACCACCTCCCTCCTAAACGTCCCACCCACGTCTTGAAGCATTCACTCCAGTCCCCTCAGCCTGGCCCACTTTAATGCCCCTAGTCCACCTCCAAGCCACGGGGACGGAGTCCATGCGGCCATGTGCAATGTCCATCACCCTCCATATGTGCAGCCCCTCTGACGTCTCAGCCCATTTCGGTGGCCCCTGCTGCATATACCAGACCGATGGTCACAGCTACATCTCCATCTCCAACCATATTATTGACTATTGAACCAGCCTCTTTCACAGTCACTTCCTTCCTGCCCATAGCCACACCTACTCAGCACACCCACCAACTATGCTATTCCCCTCTCAGCCCTATTGAGGAAGTCCTGCTGCACTACCTAAAGCCCTCCCCACTCATATAGGTGCACGCCTCACAGCCTATCTGGGCAGTTCGTACTGCCTGTTGACACTCTCAGTGTTTTCCAAATCATAGAGCATTCGATAAATGAATAAAGATGGCTGCCAGGTGTGTGTGGACATCTGATGAAAATGTTATAAACTTTACTGCCAGACCACGCTTAGGGATGCAGTGAATCCCTCAGTGGGGAGGGAGATGAGTTGTGCAGCAAATGACTTGTGTTTTTTACTTTCCATATCATATCGTTTGCTGTGCTTCCTTTTTCCCAAAGCATGCCATTTACATCAAATGGATGAGTCCCAAAAGGGTCAAAAAATATCTGTGATTATTGAGAATGTATGAGAGATGACAGTCTTTGGCTCACAAAGCCATATTCCAACCAAGTCATGCTATTCTAGAATAGGATATTATTACAAGTTTTTGCTTGGGATCTCTGAAACCAAAAACTGGGTGCCATCCAATGAAAATTTCCATAACTACAAAATTGGCTTGCGCCTCAATTTAAGGATGAAATAGTTCTATGAAAGGCTTAAGGGGTGGGCAATGTTTTAAAAATATATATCTCTATTGACATTTTCAAATGTATGAACAATCGTGAACAATTGAGCTACGCACCGCTCAAATGGATGCTGCATATCCATAAATATTCATACAGATCCACCTTGATGCCAAATCTCACTTAACATAGTGTTCAAAAGGATCAATTCTAAGTCCACGGTCTCCACCTTTCCCATTCTCTACCCATCCTCCCTTCCTGCCGCACAGGGGTCTGTCGTCAGAGGGCCCTGTCATTCTATAAATAATCTCACCCCAAGGTACTAAGCCGTCCTCCGCTGTCTCATGCCCTCTTGTAAGTCTAATATTTACTACATCTACTATTGCACATTCGTCAAATCTTTCTTCCACTCTGCCACATCCAAGGTCCCTGCTGACACTCAATATATAGCTATCCGGCGACACACCAAAACCACTTCTAGTGCAAACTCCCTGGCTTCCATCTTCGTCTGCTGCCTCCTTGGGATGATGTCCAAGAAGCACAATTTTACCAACCCATCCAGTGCTAGCTCCATGATTCTAGTCAGATACAGTACTACGTCTCTCCAGAATCCCACTATGTGCCGGTACCCCCAAGTCATGTGCAAGAAGTCCACTGCGACATGGCTGATTCGACCACACGCCACTGAGGGTTTCCATTAAAGCGCACCTTGAACATCTATGCAAGAAACCATTTTGACAAAGCGAGTTATCAGCTGTTGGTGGAGCAAACCCTTGACACACCGGGCCAGTCTAGCCAATACAGAAGGTTCGGCACGGTGCCACCTACTTTGCACCCCCAACCGACAGTATCCACTGTATATGGCCAAGGGATCCCGGTCTTCACCGATTCAGAGCAGCCCCCGATCAGGTCACACTGAACCCTCAGCCTCGGCTTTGCACTTGGCACCCCTGCCACAAACTTGCATTTGCCATTCTTTCTCCTAGGGGTTGACTCGATACTGCTCGAACCCTCGCACTGACAATTCGACAAGAAAAAGACAACTACTAGCTGCTGGTGTAAATTATGTTTTAACACTCATATCTATGGTTTTATCCTTAGCAAGGACATTGCGTAAGACTTCCTTTTACGAGAAACGATTTTATCCAAATATATGTGCAATACAGCACTACTAAAGTACTCAAGGTTATTCCGTTGGTGTTATTATTGCAATGGTTTTAAGTAACTGCGCAAAGAAATATATAAATTGTCAAAAATTGTCACTTAGGTCTCCAGATATACAACTCACGAACAGAGAGGCAATAATAGCAACAAGACAATAAAGTGTTGAAGTTGTCTGCTTCTTTATTGTATGAAGTCAGAAACAACAGCGCAGGTCTCCAGATGTAGTTAGCTTCTGCTACGTCATATACGTCTTATGCAAGTAATGAAAATATATAAGCTTGAACTGTTAAATAGGTGACACTTGTTTAACTTGGGCACAGGCTTTTCTCCAGTTTGTTATGGTCAAATCGTCGGGGCAGTCCCCTTCCCAGTGCTCCCAAGCACACTCGGTGTTCCCCCTCCCATCTGGTAGTAAAGCAGCGTACAGGTGGGTTATCAACCCTCTACAGCCTGCCAGTTCCAACAACTGTCTCATTGTGACGTGTTCTTGTGGCTTGTCGGGGGGGATGAGGTCCAAATGAATCTTGTGGTGTGCGTCATCCTTGCAAAAAGCAGGAACTGACTCGAAACCACACCAAAGAGCTCCTGGGCAAAAAACACAAATTGGTCGTTGGAGAACAGGTCCCCAACTGCAGTGCAGCCCCCCTCCTGCTACACCGCACACAATGTGTCCTTATTAATATTGTAAAAAGGGCTTTAGCACCCACAGAGGGAGGTCCCCACCAAAGTGGGCCCTGCGGAAGATTTTACGAACAACCTTGTACCACACCGCTACCAAGTGATGGAGCAGGTATGAAATTCTTTCTGACCCCCCCACCCCGATTAAAAGCACTTCTGGGAGCATGTAGGGGCTGTGTGTATCTGCCAGGAGTGCCTTTTCCCAGTTTAGGCCATCGTCCAGCCAAATCACAGCAAGTTGCAACTGCATCGCAGCATAACAGAGGATATCCGGCAGCTCCATCCCACCTTCAGACATTGGGACCTTCAACATGGACAATCACGCTCGCCTTCTCTTGCCCTCCCACACCAAATCCGTCAGCAAGCTGTCCAATTGAGCAAACGTTGCCACCGGCACCGGGCACATCACATTTTGCAGAACATACAGGCACCCGGGCAAGAACATCGTCTTCGTCAGGGTCACCCTTCCTTCCAATTAGAGACAGCGGGAGTGATTTCCAGAAGTCAAGACACCTCGTCAGCCCGTCTATTACTCTTCCTACATTCAAATAGTATTGCACTTGTCAGCCCCCAGTTACCCATATTTCCAGGTACCAGAACGCATCCCGTTCCCAGCCGAGCCCAAGCCTCTCCGGCAAAGAGACTCCCTCCCTTCCCAGTCCACCCAGTGAGAATAGTTTAGATTTGTCTCTGCTAGTCCGTTGCCCTGACACATCAGCAAAATCATGCATCACCTCCAGCAGCAGTGGCACCGAATGTACTGGGTACCGGAGATAAACCAATGTGCCATCTGCATACATTGAGACTGTGTGGACTGTATTCGCCGTCCATATGCCCCACGGTCCAAAGGACTTCTGAAGGTGGCAAGCCAGTGGTTCCACAGCTAGCCGAAAGAGCACCGGGGACAGAGGGCAGCACCGTCTGGTCCCCCTGCCCACTCGCCATGGTTCAGAAATCAAGGGACAGATTTACAAGCCCCTTGCGCCTCTTTTGCGTCACTTTTCCCATGTTAAAACTGACGCAAAAGTGGCGCAATGGGCTTGTAAATCTGCCCCCAAGTTTCCTGTTCAGACTCTAGCCACCGGCTCAATATGCAATATCTGCACCCATTCGACAAAATCTGCACCCATTCGACAAACCCTGTACCAGAACCCATTTGGTGCGTAATCGCGCACACAGATAATTCCAGTCCACCATGTTGAAGGCTCACTCCAAATCCATCGCAGCTAATGCAAAGTCATCCCAAACCAGCGACCTCATGTATGACATGGGACAGCCATCTGATATTATACATTTTGCCCGTTCTTGGTATAAAACCTGTTTGGTTGGAGTGGACCAACTTGCGTACCACCTGCAAAACTCTATTCATCAGAACTTTACACAGCAGCCTGACATCTGCATTTAGCATAGATAGTGAACTATAGGAGGTGAAGTGCTTCGGTCTCTGCCTCTCTTTCGCATCAGGACTATCACTGCATCCCTCATAGGTTGGGGGGAGCACTCCCTTTTCCCGTGCCTCAACAAACACTGCCAGGAGTGTCTCAAGGATTGAATCAGGTAGTTCCTGATATAGCTCTACTGCCATCCCATCTGTTCCTGGCATTTCCACTGGTTTCATTTCCAAGAGCTCCTTTACAAATTCCCCTATCTCTAGTGGGTTCTCCAGGCTGGGCCTTTGATCCTCTGTAAGTCTCACCAACTCAATTCTATTAAGAAACTGCACCAAGGCATCCTCTGACAACCCAAGAGTGCAGCGAACCTCTCCAGCAAGTACGCTTGATATGCCTCATTTATCTGCTGCTAACTATCAGGGTATCCCTGCTTTCGCCCTGTAGGGACAATATATGCATATGGGGCTTCTCCCTGTTCACCGACCATGGCAGCAGTCTACCGGAGTAGTCGATGTCTCTGAAAAGTCTCTGTTTGTACTGTGTGTGTGTATGTATCCAGCCTTGTCCATACCCATACGTCGAACAGTCATCAAGACCCATCTGGCTCAGCCACAGGGTGATTCCCCAGTCTTGCCTGTTTCATCTCAAGATCAGCTAATTCTTGGTCTACATGTCTGCGTACTCCAATCACCCAAGCCATACACTCCCCTCTCAACGCAACCTTGTAAGCCTCTCATTCCACCCCTCTGCTGTTCACTGTGCCTCAGTTTCCCAGAAAAATTAGAGGGTGTACTCTCTAATATGTGTAAGAAAAGTGCTGTCCATCAGCACATCCGTTCTCAATTTCCACGATGGGATTTTCAGTCTAATCAATCCAGAGCAGAGAGTCAGGAGTAAAGGTTAGTGGTCTCACAGATATCTCTTCAAATAGGACAGGAACACATACAAATCCAAGTCCTCCCTCCTCCCCAACACATAGTCTATTCAACTATATCCCCCACGTATGGGCAAATAGAATGAGAACACCTTGCCCCTCAGGTGATGATGTCTCCAAACATCGAACAGTTGCAGGTCGGCTTTGTCCTCCACCAGTGGCCATTCCATGCAGGGCTTAAGGCCCTCTCTGGGTGGGAGTTTATCCAAATGCCACTCTTGTACGCAGTTGAAGTTCCCTGCCCAAATAACCCATCATTGCCATTTATGAGGTACCACCCGCACCACCTCAGGGATAAAATATACCGTCATCCATGTTAGGGGCGCAGGTGTTCACAAGGCAGGTCTCAAAAGACCAGCTCCCCCAGAACTATCAGATATCTGCCTTTGGGGTCTGCATGTACCGCTCACATGTCAAACGGGACACCTGGCGGTATCCATGTCACACCCTCTAGCATAGTTGGAACATGTAGCAGCATACATGTGGCCTCTCCGCCATCTGCCTAGTTTCTCTACGTCGTTCTGCAGAAGGTGTGTTTCCTGCAATGTAACTATAGGGGTCTTATACAGTTTAAGATAGGATAACACTCAGTATCTTTTCGGGTGCCCATTGAGACCCCTCACATTCCATGACATTAGTACATTAACCATAGTCATCTGAGTTGTTCATGTGAACTGTTCAGCAGGGTCGGGCCCTGCCAATGGCCCTGCCTATTCCCTGCTCCCCTCCTCCCCTTCCAGCATCTCTCTGCAGTCGTTGCTCCTGAAATCAGAAACAAAATACAGAGAACAATCCCTGAAAGAATAACCCCCTCCTCCCCCAACAGACAGTTCCTAAATTTCCCAAAATATGGCCAGCCTAGGTGTATCACCAACGTGTTCTAATCTATAATGCAATCGTGTACCCAACCCACCCCAGTGTTCTTGTGAGAACCATCCACCCCAAAAAACCCTGTTCCGTGGCACCCCACCAGACAGCAGAAGGGGGTAAAGTCCAGAAACTAAGCTGTAACAGTCAATAAAAAGATTAGCAAACAGTCCTTGCAGGTGGTCCGCCATTCAGCTAGGGCCCCCCCAGACATGGTACCCCCAGCTGATGCAAGTACGCCAGCTGTGTTCCTCCGTGAGGAGGCTAGTTTAATACTCCGGGCCCGTGACGACACCAACAGATCTCCACAGTGCCAGGCATGGGATTCCATCCTTCTCTTCCAGCCAAGCCCAGACCTCCTCTGAGTTATCAGAGAAGTGACTTTTGCCATGCACAAGTAGTGTTAGGCGTGCTGGGAACAGCAACATATATTTGAGTCACATCTTTCTGTGCTGTTGTTTCATCTTCATGTAGGTTCTACTGTGAGTTTCTACCATTCTGGTGTAATATGGGTAGATAGATATAACATGGTTCTCGAAAGGGTGGCGTTCGCCTGTCTAGAGGCACGTAGAATGCAGTCACAATCTTTGTGGTTCAGAATTTGCGCTATCAAAGCTCTCTGGGGTGCCCCGTGGGAGGCATTAGTGCCAGTGCCCAATGGGCTTCTCAACAACAAACCACCTCGACAAGCCCTCTGTGGAGAGTTCACTCTTTATCCAGTTCTCCAAAAAGGTCTCCACGTGCTCCCCCTTCACTGTTCCGAAAACCCCAGAAATCAAAGATTGTTAAGGTGAGAGCGTTTTTTCCCGTCTTCTGCCCTATCCTGCAGGGCCTCAGTTAATGTCACCAGTTTAGCCATTTGTTCCTTCAGTGTCATGACCTCACTTTGAGGTCCGTGCCCTCCAATGCGTGGACTCTCTCCAACACCTTGCGTAGATCGGCATGGAGGATGTTCTGGTCAATGGAGACTATCTCAATTTTCCCCTCAGGGGCTCTCCGAGGACCCTGTATTGATGCCAAACTTAGACTCTCAAGTGCTCCTTCACAATCTCCACCAGTCACTGGGACCTCTGAGTTTCCATGAAGCGTGTCTCCTCTGAGTGGTATACTGCGGAGTCATATAATTGTCGATTCTCCACTCAGCACACCAACTCAGATCTTGGCCAGCGCAGACCAGTAAGGCCACGAGGCAGCCACTCCCAGCTGCGTACATCTCGTCTACACTATGCCTGATGTGAAGCGCATGATAAGGCCATGCCTCCAAAGTTCATTGGTAACAGTCCACCTTCCTCTCTCAGCTCTGGCCGAGTGGGGCTCCCAAGCCTGGGTTCCTGCCCTTCACTACACACCCTCCTTACTGGTCCTCTCTTTTTTTGCGAGGGGGGGCCCAGAGGAGTTATTTCAAACACACTCGGGCTCCATTCCTGCTGCACCATGCGCAGCAATGCGCTTACCCCAGTTCACAGGCCTCCAGTCGTATGCAGCCAGTTACTTTCCCACGAGGTCTGCCCCCGGGCCATGCACAACCAGTACAGTTCTCTGGAAGCTGTGCACCGCCTCAGCGCTGCACTGCGCTCCAGTCGGGAAGACAGCATGTCATCGGTCGCACAGAGTACTCAGCACTCCTCTCTATCAACGCGGGCCGTCATCAAGGCCACTCTCTTAGTCTCTGTGCCACCCTCCAGTAGGCCCGGCCACAACTCAGCAGACTGCTGCAGCCGCCCTGGGACCATTGCTTGCTCTTAGAAAACATTTTCACAACCATTCTTAAAGAGGAAGGGATCCCCTGGGGACTGAGTTACCACCTATTTGAAGTAGGCGGCAAAATGCGAATGTTTTGCGACCTCATTTCAGTCGCAAAACATTTGTACATGGCACAGCGAGTCGCTGTTAGGCAGGGATACCCTTACCAAGCCCCCTCCTAATACTGAATTGCAAAACCCAAATCGTGATTCAGTAACGAGTTGCCGAATCGCTAGTTGGGTTTTGTATGTGCCTAAAAGCCTTTTTGCGTTTGCAAACGGGCCAATTCTGCAAACTTGGCCTGTTTGCGACCGGCAAAAAGGTTTGTACATGTGGCCATCAGATACCACTCACCACCACAGAGGACATGTATTTATATTCTGCACACTGCAAATTCCTATTCACCCCTGGACCCAATCATTCCCTTCTTCCAGTTCTTACCTAAGTAGAAAGCTATTGTCTGCCACCTCTCCCAGGGCCAAGACTTGCTGTGGTTGATGTTGATGCACTGGGTTTTTCAAAGGGATTAACTGCTGGTGGGCCTAACAAGCACATACAGGAAAGGAATCACATGAACAAGCAGGCTTATCTAGAATGGAGCAGATGACCCAGCAAAAATGATTCTTTTTCTGTAACATAAAATAAAAAGAAAAATGGAGAATGTGTGAAAAATCCAAGTCAAACCCCAGCATAATCAATACAGTGTTGAATCATTTACTAAAGTAAGTATACAATCAAGTCTCTGGCGGAGGATAGATTGGAACAGAAGAATTCTCAGGTATATTGATTCTCTGTGTGGCATAGTTAGTGGAAAAAGTACATACTTCCTATCCTTGGTCTACCATGTTTGTAATTTATTTTCTGCACTATGATTCCCCTTTCTGACCTGGGTAAGGCACATAGGGGCACATGCATCAAGCATTTTACCGGTTGCAAACGGGCCGATTCGCACAATCGGCCTGTTTGCGACCGGTAAAATGCTATTTGCGATGCATCAAGCCCAAAGGCATTCGCAAAACAGGTAATCACAATTTTTGTGATTACCTATTTTGCGAATGCAGTTAGGGAATCGCAAATTGCGATTCCCTAATTGCGATGCATCATGCATTCGCAAATTGCATTTTCACACATTGGAATCGCAAATTACCATTAACTTAAAGTTGATGGTAAGTAGCGCTTTCTTTGAAAAATTTACAAAAATGCATTTTTCAGAGTGCAATGTGGTGCATACACATGCCCTTAGGGCATGTGTGTGCACCACATGTGCATACTTTCCTTTGTTGGGTGTGCATCAGGGTGGTCTTTTGGCCCCCTTGCACCCTTCAGATTGCATGCGCAATTTGCGATTAGCTATTTGGTAATCGCAAATTGCGAATGCTGTCTCATTCATTCCTATGGGCCTTTAGAATGAATGGGAAGGCATTCCTTAATTGCGAATCGCAATTTGCGATTCGCAATTAAGGAATGTGTAGGAATCGCAAATATTTTAGCGAAACCTACATGCATGAGTAATAGCGATTCCTTAATAGCGATTCCTTAAGAATCGCTTTTAAGGAATCGCTATTCCTTTGCTTAATGCATGTGGCCCATAGTTTCTGTGGACAAAGTTACAATTGTTTTGTAACCTACCTTGTAACAGTGTAATGTTGCATAAACCACATCCACTCCAACAAATGTGAGATCTCTTGATGGTGGAAATAGACCCTGCACAACAGACCTGACCACTTGGGGCAAAATTATTAGGGGCTTAATGATTGGATGGTAGAAGGAATTAGGTAAAAAATTCAGCAAGTCCCTGAGCATGGCACATCTCTCATGGAAGGAAGATGAGAGTTAAGTAAACCTACTCAAATACTATTTAGCAACCAACACAATCCCAATTTATATTTATAGTTATCTGGGCTGGAGTGCAAAATGATGGCAATACACACGGTTTACAAATATTAATAATAAGTTAGAAAAAGATACTGTATACAAATGGTACAGATGCATTCTCTGGCATTGTCGGAATTGTCCATTTTATGAGCAGCGGTGAACTGCAGAGCAAGAGGGCCACTTGCTTACAGAAGAGAAGTCCTATAGACTGTGAAAAGAAAATGACAATATTTGAGAGTTAAGGTAAACAGAGCATGCAAGGAGTCAGACTGGCACACAAGCTGGCGTACAATTAACTGAGGGCTAATCTAGCACTGCCTATCCCAGGCACCTAGCTGTAGGTGCCCAAAATGATGTATCAACCAAACAATATAAACATCTAGCTGCGTACATCTCAGTTTCCCATAGAAGTTGATAGGCATTGGAATTTGGTCTTTCTGGTCCCCTGTTGTTGACTGGACTTCCAAAAAGAGTTGAACAAGAAAATATAAATAATTTTAGCCTTAGTCTAACCTAGGTAAACTGAGATGTTCAGTTGACAGAAGAGATTCTGGCAGGCAATTAACAAAATGCAAATCAAGTAAGACTTCCAGTGTTCAATCAATCAATCAGGTATTTATAGAGCGCACTACTCACCTGTGAGGGTCTCAAGGCCCTAGATTGGGGGGGGGGGGGGTTCGGGCAGCTCCGAGGTCATCCGAAGAGCCAGGTGTTCATCCTGAATCAAATGATCACCCAAGCATTAAATACCAATTTTACCTATGCCAGGCCCATCACATCCATCATATGAATCATCATTTGGCATAGATTCAAGTTACCTGTTTCAAATGCAGTTTCCATCTACCTACCTATTTGTCTCTTTTCCCATGGAAGCAACATGCATACTCTGTGAAGTTATTTGTAGGAGTGGGTGGAGCTACCATAGTGTCACTCTGTGGAATTCCGCGGGGTTACAGAAAAACTCTGCGAGATCCTGCGGAATTCCGCCAACAGGCAGAAAATATGTAGCTTGCCCTACAATTTAGCAGGGGTAGCTTGAGCAGCGTTCAAAATCAGCGCAAACGGCAATATGTATAGTGAAAGAGCACATGGCCAATCATGTGGATTTTGCAGCCGCTCAAGCAGAAAATCTACTCGAGCTGCTGCAAATCTACTCAAATGGCGTCCCTCTGACCGCAACCGCTCGTGGACACCGGCAACAGCCTGCATTCGAAATTTTGTCCTAGGGAATGCCAAATCTTGCTTACACTTGCCAGCTCGCAAATTCTGGGGCCTCGCAGGAGAAAAATTCATCCACATGGCGATTGGCGAAATTTGGCCAGAGCTCCGTTAAAGAGTAACACGGAGTGGCCAAAATTTTGCCAATTCCACAGGCGGAACGGAACATTCCCCCATCCCTAGTTATTTGTGTCTTCACTTACATGTGACAAGCATGGGACTGGATGGATAGGTATGGCAGGCAGGTATCTTGTTTTTGTAAAAAACTGTCCGAAGGCATCCTTTGCAGACTTACGTACCATTCATTGCTCACTGCAAAGTCTACGGTTGACCCTAAGGTTGAAGGAGTTTTCTTTTCTTGTCATCTCTCACCCCTCAATCACTGGCCCTAAATTACTGTGCACTCCTTGTCTATCTGAGCTGTGCACAACGGTTAATATACATTAGTTGCACACAGAATATAAAAATAAAACAGTTTATTTTGTTAGTGTTTTTTACAGCAGACATTTCTGTTGTTTTATTGTTTCATTTTTTGAATACTGAAAGTAGAGCTCATCCTCAAATTTATGGTGACTGACAGGAGGGTGATCACTCACCACACTTGTGATGTCTGAGAAATTTTCTTCATCTATGTTTGTTTCTTGTCGAGCCCTATAATTTTTGGGTATGAAATGTTTACACATTTTAATCATCATCAGTCTCTACACATTTTGTGAAGAGAGACAAGTCCTTCTGATGAGACAGTTGCCCCACCAGCACTAAACAGCCACTCAGAGGATAAACTGGCTATAGTGCATGCAAGATACTTGGCCTGGGTGAAATGCAAATTATGCCAGGGTAATTCCCGTAATTTCTGGAATTCCCCAAATTACCATATTATGCAATCTGCGTAATGTTGCTCCATGCAATGTAAATATTTATTGTAAATGATGCAATTTCCGGTAATTTATGGTAAACATTTCCACAAACGATAGGAACAACAGCTATTGCCCCTGGTGCTCTTGTTTAAATGTACCCGCATGCCAAATATTGATACAAGGATGCGTTTCACAGTAAAATATAGCACAAAATGACATTTGCATTTTGCTTAATTATGCATAGTTTGACATAATTTTGCTTTACATTTGTATAATTACGTGAAATCAAATTATGCAAATTTCTCACACCAGTGCAAGATACTATATAGCGCCCCGCCGTGTGAGGTCTGGGGCTGTTCCTTTTTCATATGCCAATTGATAAACATCCCTTGATCCAAGTAATCTTCTGGTTGGTCATCCACGTAGTCTTATACAATCTTCTCTTCTGTGACAGTTGTGAACATTGTCTGTTTCGGAGAAACCTGCACCTCTGTTTTGATTAAAGTTCTGAAATATACATAAAGGAACCTATGGCAGATGTTGAAAATGAAAGTAATGCTGATGTTGCTGTCAGTTTAGTAGCAGGTGATTGATTTATCATCGGCGCTGCTACTACAGTTGTGACATGCTTCTGAACTCAGAGTCACCGCTGTGTTTTCCAGAGATTGAAGTCAGCACTTCAGTTCTGCCATGCCCTCGAAGTTGCAATTGTTCATCTTCTAGGTCACTCCTTTCCGGACTATACAGTTCTTGTAAATGGCAACATCCCGTGATGAAAAATGAATGAAAGTGGATAGCTCTTTTTTGTGCCATGGATCCAGTATCAGGGCACAAATGTATTTCTTTTTGTAGCCTTTAGTATCTGCTCACACAGGCCCGTAGCCAGAATTGTATCTTTAGGTGGGCATGGCCCTTAGCTATGACAAACATTAAAGCTGTGCTCTATAGGAGCATTCTTTCCCGAATACTGACTGTACTACTAAATATTAACCCCTTGAATATCGTGGTACAAGAATATCAAAGACAGAATGTGGAAAGGTGAGTGCGTGTATGGAAGTATAGATTAACTATTCCTAACTCCACATCTACATGCCTTAAAGATGTATACATTCCGTAGGTGCATATATGTGGAGCAAGGTATAGAAAAACTGTACTTACCTGTCGATATTGTGAATTTGATATTCTGTCCTCGATATTCAGTGCCATCGAAATTGTGGTTTCGATATCCAGTGTGCACACAGTATGATTCTATGGGAAGGAATATGTGGAGTTTTTTAAGGTACATGTTAAAGGACACTCAATGGACTTTCCACAATCTAACTTTAAACCCTATCAATTAGAAGGCATTTACAGTAGAAGGATTTAAAGTTGTAAAGTAGGTTGACTCGCAACTTTTTGTAATCTAAACTGCACAAGCATTGTGCAACGCAAACTGTATCAAGTTTAAATATATATATATATGCTGGTCCCAGCTCAGAGCCCCCCCCACACCTCCTACCTAAGGTGGTGGATGTACAGTCTCCACACTCAAAATTGTTTTGCTGGGGGATGTCCTACCTCGGACATTCTGCATCAGGAAATCATCACATCTGGAAGGCTACAAAGGATAAACCTCACCTCAAGTAAAGGTAGGAAACTTTGTTTATGTTCATAAAGTAGGGAGTTTCCTAAATTGGACGAACTTCATAAGAGAAGTTTAAATTTAACTTACCACTAATTTAAAATAACTTCACAGAGAGCTTGGAACATAGCCATCAAGAACATTTTTGTAAATTACTAGCGAAGCGTGTGTTTTAAACAATTTAGGGAACCAACATTGGTGAAAACCAGTGCTTAATTTGAGCCGGTGGTTTCTGGTGCTCGGCACCAGCACCTTATTGTCAGCACCGGCTCTAGTGACAGTTCAACACATGGTGGAGCTGTCTGAGATGAGCACAACAGCTGTGTTTATTAAGTCAAATGGCATTGAAAATGAATAATTACAGCATCTCACAACATATTTATAGCTTTGTGTGGCCTGAAACAGTCTGAATTTTCACACTTGTAGGAGTGTGATGGTTAGGTGTTATGTTGGTAGTCATTAGCAGTGCTGGCAGGGGCATTGCGTGGTGCAGGCTGCAGAGGCCTTCCG
Source organism: Calotriton arnoldi (assembly GCA_963921515.1). Lineage (NCBI taxonomy): Eukaryota > Metazoa > Chordata > Amphibia > Caudata > Salamandridae > Calotriton > Calotriton arnoldi. The sequence continues at coordinate 147,808 of CAWUFW010001223.1, forward strand.
AAAAGGGCCCTGGCACTTCATTTTTTACAAATTAAGCACAGAAAACTAAAGAGAATTTAAATGTCATTTTACAGGGGAAGTTGCAAAGGTCCCACAATGAATTTCCCTGTAAGGTTGTGACATAAGATGGAGAGTTCAATTACATTTCATAAACAGAACCAATCAAAACGTCACAGACTTGAAACAGGCTCCAACATTGGCATACACACCTCATAGTTACAGGCAGGTTGTGCTAAAGGGGTTATACATAAAGAGACCTTCATTTGACATCGACCAGCAAAGCAGGTAGGCATGGTAAAGTAAAGGGGATTGGGTGCACCTGGGATGGTCCCATTTGAGGCCTGTGGCCTGGCTGAGGACAGTAGAAGCAGCACTGCCTCTAATGCTCTATGAAACCCTTTCTCTTTGATGGTGCTTGCATGGCACCTCCCATTTGGATGCCACAGAGACCCTCCCTTCCATTACTATAGACATTCTCAACTCTTTCACATGCAGTAGACTCCTTGCATAGGACCCTCAATGTGGCACCCTACATGTGGCAAAAATTGCTTGGGCGAGCATGCACTGGAACTAGAGAAATCTTCAATGATCATGGAACAAAGAGGTTAATGCAATGTGGCCGTCATATGCCTGCCGCTTGTTGTCCATTCTTGTTGGTCAGGACATCAGGCTTCATGTTTTTGTTTTTTAGTGGGTTTGAACTGCTTTAGGGCAGACGACAATCCTTTGACGTCCACCATACTACTTTCACAGTACTGTGGACTTCAACAGGTCATCCACAGTACTGGAAAAGAAAAAGTTTCTGGTAAAAACACCTGAAATGTTTTTTTTTCCCAAAAACAAATTTGGCATGAGAGGGAAATGCTTCCAACAAGTCCCAAATTTGATTTTTTGTTTTGATCTACTGTGCAGCATTCTGTGTGCACTGATGTTACACAACAAAACAAAAGTAAAAGCAAATTGTACTAATGGATTGTGCGGGGATCAACAAGGGTCTTACCACACAGCATTCCTACACTTCTCCCTTTAACAGTAGTAACCCACTTGTGTGACTGAGCTATTACCCATGGAAGGAAAGGCTCCCTAAGGCCCTTAAGACATAAGGAAAGATTAAGTTTGCCTTGCAAATGGACCAAGTCTAGTGATGAGAGTAGCTGTGGTAGTTAGGCCAGGACTCGGTCAGCACTCAGGGAAACCTTCTAGGCCCAGACATTTCAGAAAAGAAGGTACCTAGGGAAGTCTGGGGTGGTGTAGTTTGCATGGATCCCAATACTTTTTATTTTATTTTTATTTTATTTATTTAAGAAGTTTTCTATAGCGCTGGCCTGACCCTAGGGTATCGGAGCGCTTTACAGCTGGTACATAGCAGATAATCATCAGATACAAAATAGAAGAGAGACATATTAACAGAAGAACGCAAAATAAAAAAGCAACACATTATAGTGCAGGACAGTGTTAGTCTTCAGGATTCTTCGGAGTCTTAGAGCTGGAGCAGAGCGCGATGTCCGCTAGCTGCCCCGAGTGATCCTATCCACTCCCTAGGGCGCGGTTGAGGAACAGGGTTTTGAGTTGGCTTTTGAATTGTACAAAGGAGGGGATGGTTCTGATGTGAGGGGGAATAGAGTTCCAGATTTTAGGAGCGCTTCCGGCGAAGGATCGGTCCGCAGTTTTTTTCTTCTAGTTTTTGGTGGGATGAGTAGGAGGGAGTTTGAGCTTCTCAGGTTCCTGGTCTGGCCGGCTTTTTTGAGTTTTTTCGCCAGATATTCGGGTTTGCCGGTGTGAAGGGCTTTGTGCGTGAGGCAGGCTGTTCTGAAGCTAATCCGCATTTCGACTGGAAGCCACTTAAGTTCCCTGAGTGCAGGGGAGATATGATCGAATTTCTTGATACCGGTGATCATTCTGGCAGCCGCATGTTAGCGTTGTTTTGATGGGAGCCAGATGCGATTTTGGAATTCCTGAGAGGACTGCGTTCCCATAGTCGAGTCTTGACAGTACCAGAGATTGGGTGGCCTGTTTGAGATCACTGGGCGGAATGAAGGGTTTTATTTTGTTCAGTAGTCTGAGGTTAAGGAAAGCACTTTTGGCCGAATTCTTGATGTGTCTCGTCATGTTCAGTTTTGGGTCTAGAGTGATGCCTAGTGATTTGATTGAGTCTGCTAGAGTGAGATTCCCGTTGAGCGCATCGACGGCCTTTAGCCATTCGGCAATTTGGGGGTTATCTTCCTTATTCGAGATGAGGAGTGTCTCAGTCTTGTCAGGATTTAGTTTAAGGTGGTTGCATGTCAGCCAGTGTTGGACATCTCTCAGTACATCATTGAGTCTTTGAATGTCTTTGAGAGAGGTAGTTTCCAAATAAATCTGAGTATCATCAGCGTAGAGATGGAAGCGGATGTTGGCTTTTCTGAGTAGTTTGGAGAGAGGTTCCATGTAGATGTTAAAGAGTTGCGGTGATAGCACCGAGCCTTGAGGGACGCCCTTGTTGACTTGTTGAAGGTCGGAAGTGAAGTTTTTTATTTTTATTTTTTGTGTGCGATTGTGTAGAAAGGAGGAGAACCATTGGAGGACTACCTCGCCAAGACCAGCTCTTTCTTGGAGAGCCCTTATGAGTAGATTGTGGTCTACCGTATCAAATGCTGCCGAGAGGTCAAGGAGAATGAGGAGGCAGCATTGGTCAGAGTCTAGTGATCCATGGATGTCGTCGATGATGTTGAGGATCGCGGTTTCTGTGCTACAGCCTTTTCTGAAGCCAGTCTGGTGGGGGTCCAGGAGGTTGATGTTGTCCAGGTGTTGGGTTAGTTGTTGTAATACGCATCTTTCTAGGGTTTTTGATAGAAGGGGGAGGTTCGACACAGGTCTGAAATTGTTCAGCTCCGTAACGTCTAGGCCATGTTTTTTCAACAGGGGTGTGACTTGTCCCGTTTTAAGGCAGTCAGGAACGACTCCATTTTTCAGGGAGCTATTTATGATCGTGCACCAGAGCGGAGCTAAGGCGCGCTTCAGTTTTTTGGTCAGTAGGGGAGGAATGGGGTCTAGGACATGAGCAGAGGGTTTGGAGGTGGAGATCAACATGGCTATCTCAGTTTCTTGAATGGGGCGGAAACTTAGCCAGGAATTGGAGGAGGTACCAGGAGAAAGATCAAGCGTCCCAGCCGCGATGCTCTTCATGGGGTGCGTGTTGTTGATGTCCAGTGAGAGTTCGATTTTAGTGATCTTATCATTGAAGAAGTTGGCGAAGTTGTCGCAGAGTTCTTTGGATGCCTGTATAGAGGAGGACACGGGCTTGGAGGTTTGTTGTCTGATGATGCTATAGAGCTCCTTGGGTCTGTTTTTTGCACTGTCCAGCGCCGAACGAAAAAAGCTGGATTTCTTGTTTTTGATGTGATTGTTGTACTTCCTACGAGCTGATTTGAGTTGATCGCGGAGGATGGAGGTAGGGTTATTTCTCCACTTTCTTTCTTTGGCTCTTAGTTTTCTCCTTTCAGAGTTGAGGTCGGAGTTGAACCATGATCTGGATGGAATGGCTCGGCTTTTTTTAGCTTTAGGGGAGCTAGTTGGTCAAGCATGGACACTAGCTTTACGTTGTAACACTCAATGAGTTCATTTGTGGAGAGGTGGTCGTTGTTGTCGGGAAGAAGCGAGCTTATCCGTTCTTCAAGGACTCCCATGGGAATCTGAGAGAAGTTTCTCAACCATTTGGGGGTCTTGCATAGGCGTTTGAAAGAGAGTTAGTTGGTTGATATGAAATAAGATCATGTGGTGGTCTGACCAGTCCACGGGGAGTATGTGGTTGATTGTGATTGTGTTTCTTTGAGCGATGATGGCATCCAAGGTGGCTCCTTTGTAGTGTGTCTCCTCCGTGCAGTATTGGGTTAAATTGTTGTCACAGAGGAGACTGGATAGCGATTGGATTAGCGGGTTGTTAGTTTCATTCCACCGCAGGTTAAGGTCGCCAAGAATTAGATTATTGGCATCTCCTAGTGCACCATGAGCTATCAGGTCAGATAAGTGTTCCCCGAATGCGGAGGTGTTGCCTGGTGGATGATAGAGAAGGTGGCAGAGCAAAATTCCATTATCTTTGGTCTTGATGTTGGATGAGAGACATTCAAATGTGTTGTAATTGCATGAATCAATTTCCGTGATGTCCATGTTGTCTTTATGGATGATAGCTACCCCCCTCGCTGGTCTTTTCTGTCTTTGTTAATGATGGAGAAACCTAGGGGTACAAGCATGTCTAAGCATGGTGAGGAGAGCTCGTTGAGCCAGGTCTCCGTGATGAACGCAATGTCGATGTCATGCGAGAGGATGGTCTCTGCTAGTTCATTTGCATGCAGAGAGGCCGACCTGCAGTTGATGAGCAAGCAGTTGGTGAAAAGCTCTTTGTTGCTGGGGGTCTTTTCTTTGGGCGCCCTAGGTAGGGTGGTGAGGAAGGGCGGTCGCGGGGTTTTGTGCAGGGAAGGTCTTTTCGGAGGCCCGTGATCACTTGGATTTTGGATTTAGCGGAGTCAAAGGGAGGTGTGTCATATGAGGATGCTAGATCGGCTGCTTCCTTGTCAGACATAGCTGCTTCTGTCCTTGTGGGTCTTGAGGTCAGGGGTTTGATAACGGTATTTGAGCGTCTCTGAGCCCTGGTGGGAAGGGCTGAGTTTCTTAAGGATTTTTGTGGCCAGGGTTCCGAGTCCGATCTTGGGAGTCTCTGAAGCTGAGTTTCGTGGGTTTCTGAGGACCAGGAAGGGCTCTTGTGGCTGTTGGTGTTGGAAGTAGAGGGAATCCAGGGAGGAGATTGGTGGGGTCTGCGCGCCTTATCTAGGTTGGTGAGGATTTCGGACAGGCCTTGGGAGATCGAGTCTATCTGATTTTCTAGTGACGCGAGACGCTGCGCCACGGAGTCGTGGGAGGGGGTGGGGGCATCTTGGGGGGATTTGCCTTGTGTGGTGCATGTCGGGTTTATGGAGTGTTGTCTATTGTTCAGTATGTAGGACAAGTTGTCACCTTTTGGCATCCTTGGAGGGGGGTGAGTAGGGTCATGATATGAGTTCAAGTTTCTGAGATCTGTGTGGGAACTAGTGAGGTTGGGGGTCATTGTCGGCGGAGTTCGTTCGTCGGGTTGCAGTGGGTGGGTCCAATTAGGGAGTGGCTTTGTGTTTTCCTTAGAGAGTTGTAGAGCGTGCTTAGTAGGGGTACTGTGGTGTGAGGTGACTCGGGGGATGCGGACAGCGGGGGCGTGGGGTGAGGTGGATTGTGTTTCCTGTTGGGGCCGATTAGCTGACGGTGGGAGCTGGGTTAAGGCGGGTCGAGGCAGGTGGGAGAGAGCGGATCGTAGTGTGGGGAAGAGGGAGTCGAAAGCCTCTAGGTTCTCGTTGTTTGCCTGAATGAGGACAGTGCCGTTAGTGTAGATGGTCACGGATGTGAACCCTCTTCTTGACGAGCGATTCGGGAGCAAGGATGTTAACTTGCAGCTGTGTGGTGTGGATGTGGTTTTGGCGATGTAAAGTTGTGCTCTGAGAGTGGAGATCCAGTCTTCTGGTCTCTCCGTGTGGAAAATTAGGTCCATCTTAATCAGACCTTTGGAAGAGGAGTGGTAGATGTCTGTAAATAGGGTTTCTCTGTGTTGTCTGATTAGTTTCTGTTTGAAATTTCGTCTCATTTTAGCAGAAAGGTGGGGGGGGAAGTTAATAGTGTATGAGTTCAGGCTGTGATGTTTCAGATGGGTGGGTAGGGATAGGATGGGGTGAGTTGGCGTGTCAAGAGCCATAGTGTGAATTCTGCACAATGGGGGATCAAGCCTCTGAAAGGGAGTTTAAGGGAGTTGGTGAGATAGGCAGATCAGCAGTGAGTGGGTTGGAAGTTGAGTTAAAGGTTGTCGCCGGTGTCGGTCCTGGGGTACTGACTTCGGGAGTCCACCCTTTTATGGACCTCTGGGACAAGAGTGGATAGTTCCGCCCCTGTTGGTATGGGCGCAATAGTTCTCGGCTTATGGGAAAGGGCTGGATAGCTTCCTCTTGCTTGGTGGCCCTTAATGCAAATTGGTTTCAGAGCCTGTTTTGAGTTAGACTCGGGACTCCGATGGTCGGGAGTCGGCCATCTTAAGGCCAGGCAAGGACCTGAGAGGGGTGGTGGCTCCGTGAAGGGCTTATGCTCTAATTTCAAAATCTTCTTTTGATCGTGGTGGAGGCCGATGATATCCCCTAATGTAGAGCCCTTGCCTCTGTTGTTAGGTTATTAGGTCTTGTCTGGTGGTAGGCTGTGGCTCTTTGTGCTCTAGGGGGCGGCCATCATGAGGCCAGGCAGCCTCGGCTGGGGGCGTGGGGTTCTCTGAGGGGCTGAGAGCTCTTGAAAAGGTTCCTACTTCAATAGGGGCAGAAGGGATCCTGTCACATGGCGTCCTGTGCCATATAGGTATAAAGAGCCAGTCTTAGAGGACGAAGCAGCATCGCAAGGGTTAGGGATCCGCCATCTTGCCCTGCAAACACCAAACCTCGGCTAAAGCACAGATTTTCCTCATTTCTGTGAAGGACAGTTCCAGAATATGTGAGGATCCATAAAATTCCTAACAGATTTCACACACTTCTCCCAATAAAAACACTACCCCAAATGTTCACCAAATATTATTCATTTAGTTCCTTAATTACATAGGACATCAGAACAGAAGGTATCTGTTATTACCATAAATTAGATAAAGCAGAATTTAAAAGGAGTCAATACATTTCAAAAGCAGATTCATACTACAAAGACCTTAAGTTACAATATATAAATATCTGAAAATGTTATTTGATGTTGTGCAAGGAAGTCAAGAGAGGTCAATTATATATAGATGCTTTCAGAATCAGATGTCCTGAGTATGGTTTAGACAATATTTGGTTCAAGGAGCTAAATCTTCGGTGTGTTGACCCAGACAAGGTTATCTAGATATTACACCATTTTTGAAAGCACGTTTGTTACAGCAGCCCTTTGTGACATGGCAGGCTATATTGGGTCATTTCTGATTCACACTACTGCTAGTTGGTTATTTGCTGGTCTCTGCAGCAGGTACATTAGCCTAACATACTATCTGGTTCCTGCAAACAAAATAACAATCCATGGAGCAGATACATTATCTCACCAGGCTATACTTCACAACAGGCCAGTGTAGGCTAGAACAATGTCGGTCAAATATAAGTCATACCTGACTTGTGATAACTCTGCCCCAGCACAATAGGCTAATCAAAGCACCATGTCATACTGGAATCTGGAGTTTCCTGATTGGACATTGCTTCTGAATGACTGGTAGGTCTGGGTAGTAGAAACCACTTATGTATAAAAAATAGGAAATAGCACTAAAGTTGCTGGCTTAAGAAAAACATGACTCAATGTCCTGTATAGTTGTGCAATCTCTTCACACAGCAAATTCTTGTTTGGCATACCACATGTGAAAGGTGAGAAGGGAGTTAAGCTAATGCCCATTGAATTATTGGCCTCTCAGCTGTGACAGCAAACTAGTATTGATACCACCTTTCATATCAGCTCCGCACAGACAACACTGTGGCGTCCCACAGGGGTCCATCAAATCCCCTCTACTATTCAACATCTACCTAACCTCCTTACCGAGCCTGATTAAATCATTCAACCTCACCTGTTAGAACTACGTAGACGACACCCAAATGATTGTAAAAAATGGATGGTCTGAAAGACTTCTACAATTTAAAACTTGATGACTGTCTTCGGACCATAAACACATGGATGATAAATAACCATCTAAAGTTAAATACCCAAAAGGCAGAGCTTATAGTGACAAAAATAAATCCTGCCACCATGTGGCCTAAGGAATTTGAGGCCCCTCTAACATTATCAAGAAAGGTCAGAAACCTAGGGGTAACCATGGATTCAGACCTATATTTGATACCGCATGTTAACAACGTAAAACAGAGTGCCTTCTACACAATGGAAACCCTATGTTACATCCTCTCATACCTTGGATACCAACAGAAACTACAAGCCAGCCTCACAGTTGTAATCTCCAATCTTGACTATACCAACAGCCTATATCATGGCACAGCATTCATAATACACAAAATACAACTCATCAAAATTACTGCTGCGAGATTTCCTGTCTGCCTTTACCCAAGAGAACACATAACTCCAGTGCTACAATCACTCCACTGGCTACCTATAGCAAGAAGATCAATGTGCAAGGCACTTTGCATTGGTCACAGAGCCTCCAATGAAAAGGACTGCTACACCTATGAGTTAAATTCAAGCAATACAAACAAATCAGAACACTGCGCTCCAGACTTGCACCACTTATCATACCACCTTACCATAAGAAATCCGTAGGAGGCACCGCTTTCTCAATGCAAGTCACCAAGCTCTGGAACTCACTACCAGTCAGCATTCAAAGCATCCAGGAGCATATACACTACCAAAGACAGTTGAAAACATGGCTATTTCCAAGACAACTACACCACTACACATCCCAGCAAGAGAACCTGGAAAGACAGTCGCACCTTTAAGCTCAATCTTTTTTTTTATTAATAGGTTTTGTTGAACATTATACATATTTGAAACATATAATATTGAGGCATTAATACATAGTTTACAATTCCTTGTTTACGACAGGTATAGATATTATTCGGCAAGTTATAAATCCCCCTTTTTTTTTTCTTTTTGCCAAGTTGTCTATAACAATATTATGATATAGTGCCCACCTTTCGCATAATTTGCATTTCAAGTAACATTTAAAGTTTGATATTCAATTGTATCTGTTCATGCAGCCATTAATTAATTACATCTTTTATACAAGTTAGGAACATCCCCATCCTCCAGATATCTGTGCCGATATCATTTTAGGCCCTTACATAGTCACACAGTTTTTAATTTTCCCCTGTTCGCCGTGGAGCTTTTTTCTAGCACGCTACTTATTATCTTCCCTCATTATCAGTAGTACTTTCAACTGGATGTGCCATTAAATATGTCTATCTTTGGGACGCGATGTGAGTGGGAGCATTTCTGCATAGGTAAGCAGTTGTTCTTGACAGTACAATAAATCCCTTATCCAGTCCTTAAATTTAGGGGCTCTCCCCCGCCCCCATCTACGTGCGAGTCTACGCTTGGCCATTAGAAATCCGATTGCAGCGTATTTTCGATATCCTGCATCAATTTGATCAGTGTACCCCAACAGACCACTTCCGGAAACGGTGTTATCCTCTGTGATGTCATTTGCCCCATTGCTTTAAAAACTTGGTGTCAATATTCACTAATTTTAGTGCAGTTCCAGGCAAGATGTTGGAAATCTGCGCCTTCCACCCCACATCTGTCACATCTATCGTTATCCCTCAGCTTGTATTTGTACATCTTAGTGGGTGTATAATAAATACGGTGCAGGAATTTGAAATGAATAATATGTAAACGGCTGCTGGCAGATACCTGCTCCGTTTGTGTACAACAGTATGCCCATTGTTTATCTGACATTACACATCCTAGATCTCTGTCCCATTGTTCCCTTGCAGGGCATTGACCGTTTACCTGACTATTGTGCACATTATGGTACAATACAGAGACAGCCTGAGCACCTTTAAGCTCAATCTTTACCTTACAATCCACAGATTAGAAACAACCCAGCCAGCAAACTACTTTTGATAAGCAGGTAAGTTAAGGAGCGCTGATCTGTGCTTCGCCGGGTATTATATACTTCTGCAACTTCATACATCCTAATTCTGGCCCACACTGATACCATAACACTCAGCAGTAGGCACCAACTGTAACTTACACCTCTTACATTTAATTAAGGCATATTTGCTACAAGGGGTGTCCCTCGCCAGTACTGTACAGTTGATAAACCAGCCATCACTACATGAACAGGCATGGAATAATGGAAGAGATCTGTCACACACTGCGGGTCAATCAGGGGACTTTAATCCAGTGCATGACTGCAGATCCCAAATACCTGTACACTATGGCTGCTTCTCTACATCTCACAATGCCACCCAGATATGGGATGATAGTAACAATGCACATCCCAGCAGATCTCTCCAGTCCACGTCTCTCTCCCTCCAACAATGCCAGCTCTGGCCCAGAACTATAAATTAGGGAAAGATTTCCTAACAGTTTACATCAGGGTTGCATCACTTTAGTAGCGCATCCCCAACGCAAATTATTTTTGGCTTTTACTTAAGCCATGCAAAGTCACCTTGCGTGGCTTTGCGTAGTTCAGTAAAGACAGTGTGCACATTGCTGCCTTGCATTATCTTGCATTGAGAAGGCGTTCCCTGGGGGGAGCACGGGAGTTTTCATGCATCCACCAATGGATTTTGGCGCATTCCCAGATTTACTAAAGTAAGTGAACCTGGGAATGCGCCAAAATGCTACACCTTCCCCAGCGGGATGTAACAAGGAGAAATATCTTTATTCCTCCTTGCTACTTACTCATTCAATGAGTGCTGCGTTCCACAGCACACATAGAAAGAGGAATATGCCTCCAAGGATTGTTTTGGTACAGGAAGTTGTGCCTTCCCCTGTAGTGACCTGGGGCAGGGCACTAGGACCCTGCAGTGGACGATGGACCTTGGGGACAAGGGGGGAACCGGACACCACATCCGGTCAGGGTGTGAGGGGGCACTGCAGAGAAGAAGGGATCGTGGGCAGAAGTGCGAGGGCCGAGCTATCCACAAGATATGTACATAGCTATCCAATAAAGATACCAAGGATCCTTACCTGTGTCCTGCGTGTTTGTGGGCGAGGGCAGGACACGACAACTGGCGACGAAGGTGGGATAGCAGACAGCGTGACGAAACCAGAAGCCACCAGGAGTCCACCCCGGTCCGCTGGCCAGCGCAACAAACATTGTGGCAGCAGGGGACGGGAGAAAGGAAACGGAGCCAGGAGCCCACCCTGGTCCGAGTGAAACGGAGCCAGGAGCACACCCTGGTCCGAGTGAAGCAGCCAGCAGCAGGGAGCAGCGACGACGCGGGAGCCCACCCCGGCCGCCGAACGAGCAGTAAGAGCGATCGCTGCCAGCAAAGCAGGCTGCAAGGAAAAAAAATAAATAAAGGAGGACGTTGCCGGGAAAGCGTCCGCGCGGGAAGGAGCGCGAAGAGAAGTGAAGGAGAGACGCACGTGTGTTTAAACACGAACTCTCGCGAGAGCGGCCATTGCAAGGTCAGGCAACACGGGCCAATCAGCGGCCGAGAACAAGCGGCGGCCATCTTGAAATCAGGCGGCCATTGGGTGCCATAGGAAAACGAAGTCTTGCGAGAGCGGTGGCCATTACAGGGTCAGGCAAAATGAGCCAATAAGAGGCCAAGAGCAAGCGGCGGCCATTTTGGAGTCAGGCAGCCAAGGCAAAAGCAGATTAAAGAGCAGAATAAAGGGAATAAAGGAGGAAAAGAAAGTAACAGGACACAAACAGAGTGGAAAGAAAGTAATAAAGAACAAAATACAAGGAATGAAGGAGTGCAAAGGAAGCAAACAAAGAACTAAACAAAGCAAAGGAAAGAGAAGACGTGGTGAGAAGTGCCCAGAAAGGAAATGAGCGACGAAGAGTTAAAGCAAAGCACGCAAGCAATCTTCCGCAGGCCTCTACCTTTCAGCCTGTCGGAACCGCAAGCAGGCATTCGGTGGGAAAGATGGATCAGGAAATTTGAGCGCTACATGAGCGCCACGGACGTCCCCGAGAGCAAGCAACTGCACCTGCTTTTGAATCTAGCAGGGGATGAGATAGAAGATCTATTGTTAACGTTTCCTGCTGAACAAACACAGGATTACAAGGGAGTGATAAAGTGTCTCACACGAAAATTCGACCCCCAACGCAATGTTGATTTCGAAAGATACACATTAAACACGGCATGCCAGCAAGGAGAAGAGAGCCTAGATGACTTTGCAACGAGACTGAGAAAACTGGTCACGTACTGCGAATTCGACAAATTTGACAATGAGCAAGCAATAAGACTGCGAATCATTGAGGGCTGTAAATCAGTGGAGTTCCGAGCACGAGTCCTGAAGGAACCAACGACGCTGGAAAAGATATTGACAATGGCTCGCACAGAAGCACGAGCGACGAAACAGGCAAAGCAGATGGAAATGGGAAAGGAGAAGAGAGTAGCGCTAGCACATCGCGTCACGGGGAACGTAAAAAAGAAGGAATTCCAGGCGCCGGTCCCGCCAAGGAAGGGCGAACAAACATGTTACAGATGTGGCCTCGAGTTTCCCCACGTCGGCGCCTGCCCAGCAATGGGCCAGAAGTGCAGAAAATGCAACAGGGACAATCACTTCTCAAGCGTGTGCATGACCAGGCAATTCAGAGGTGAGAGAGGCCGAGCGACAAGACCGCGGATGACCAGTAACAGGTATGCCCGACACATGGAAACGGCAAATCGCAGCTCCTCTGACGAGTCAGAAGAAATGGCAGCACCTGCGAGTGCGGCGAGACTATACCTAATGTCGGACGCGCCCAGAGAAAGCGATGGGGCAGAGCACGTTCATCTGGGAGCAAAAAGCGACAAATAAAGAAGACAGCCACTGTGGACATCGGTGTAGGAGAACACCAGGCAAGTTTCGTACTTGACAGTGGAGCAACATGTAACATCATGTGCATGTCCGAATACAAAAAGATGAGAGTAAAGCCACAGCTACTGCCATCGACCGTGGACGTGTTCACCTGGGGCTCCAAGAGCCCGGTAGAAAACATGGGAAAATTCATAGAGACACTCACGTACAAAGGCAGATCTTATTGTGAGGAAATACATGTGCTCAAGGGTGACATCCCAGCGCCATGCCTACTAAGCAATGTGACGGCACAAATGATGGGACTACTGGCAATGACATATCACATGTCGGAAACGGAGAACATCCTGCAAGAATACCCAGCCATACTGAAAGGGCTTGGCAAGCTGAAAGGGAAACAAATAACATTATACATAAATGAAGCAATCAAGCCAGTAGCACAACATCACAGACGGGTGCCAATTCACCTACAACCACAGGTGGCAGAGGAGATCAATAGCCTACTGGCACAGGATATAATAGAAGCGGCCAAAGGCCCGACACCGTGGGTGTCTCCGATCGTGGCGGTTCCAAAGAAGAACACCTCCAAAATCCGCATATGCGTGGACATGAGGATCCCAAACACCGCAATCGCAAGGGAACGCCACCCGGGACCACACCTAAACGACATGATTAGCTGCCTCACTGGAGCGTGCCGATTCTCAAAGCTCGACCTATGCAAAGGATATCACCAGTTAGAGTTGGACCATCAGTCCAGGTACATCACGACATTCTCCACTCATCTGGGCCTGTTTAGATATAAGCGACTGAGTTTCGGAATATCATCGGCAGCGGAAATATTTCAGGAGACCATACGGCAAGTGATCAGGCCGGTCCCGAACAGCTTAAACTACAGTGATGACATCTTAGTGTTTGGGAAAACAGACAAGGAGCATGACACGGCGTTACGTCAAGTGTGCACACAACTGGAGAAAGCGGGCCTCACACTAAATGGAGACAAATGCGAGCTAGGAAGAAAGGAACTAGTGTTCTTTGGACACATCTTCTCGAAACAAGGGATGAGGCCAGATCCCAGCAAAGTTGAAACGCTAAAAAATGCAAAGCCACCGACGGATGTCGCGGAAGTACGATCATTCCTAGGACTCGCCAGCTACTGTGCGAGATACATACAGGACTTCACTACAGTAAGCACACCACTGAGGGAACTGACCAAACAGAGTCAGAAATTCATCTGGTCTCAGGAATGGAACAAGGCATTTGAGGACATAAGACAAGCGGTGGTGACGGAGGAACATCTGGCCTATTTCGACCCTCTGCTCTGCACTGAATTGACTGTCGATGCCAGCCCAGTGGGACTGGGTGCAATACTAGCACAGCATCTGCCAGGAAGAGAGTCACAAAGGAAGATTGTCGCATACGCAAGCAAAAGCTTGACGGATATTGAAAAGGCCTACTCGCAACCAGAAAAGGAGAGCCTGGCTGTGGTGTGGGCGTGCGAGCATTTCCACATGTTTATCTATGGGAAGCCGTTCACCATCATAATGGACCACCAAGCGCTGGTGACAATCTATGGCAGCCCATCGGCCAAAATGCCACCCAGGATTGAACGCTGGGGCATCAGACTGATGGACTATGACTTCACAATTGTGCATAAACCAGGGAAAGAACATAACCCTGCAGACTACATGTCAAGGCACCCGTTACCACAGGCTCACGAGACGGCATCGATAGCAGAGGAATACCTAAACTTTGTGCTCAAGCAAAACACATCAACACCAATAACACTAGCGGAGTTAGAAAGAGAGACCAGAGAAGATGGCACGCTGCAACTGGCAATGGAGACAACGAGAAGACAAAGATGGAGGCACATCAACAACAACTGCACCTGGGAAACAGGGATATGCAAAGAAGAAGTGCTAGCTCTAAAAAAGATAAATGAAGAACTGTCGGAGACGGAAAGCGGAATACTGATGAGAGGGACGAGAATTGTGATACCAAGATCACTCAGGAGACAAGTGATAAACTTGGCTCACGAGTCACACCGAGGCGTAGTATCAACAAAGAAACTGTTAAGAGAGAAAGTGTGGTTCCCTGGGCTAGATCGCATGGTAGAAGAGACAGTAACGACATGCCACCTATGTCAAGTGACAGGAGCACCGGCCAGACACGAACCACTACAAATGTCAGAGCTTCCAAGAGCAGTATGGACAACACTTGCAGCTGATTTCTTTGGCCCACTGGACACAGGAAACTACCTGCTGGTGGTCATCGATGAATACTCAAGATTTCCAATAGTGCGACACGTCCCGTCGACATCAACATCAGCAACACTACCGATTCTAGATGACATATTCGCTGCATGGGGCTCACCGGAAACTCTAAAGACGGGCAATGGTCCTCCATTCTCAGGGGAAGAGTTCCGCAGATTCATGACCTATCTAGGGATAAATCACAGGAAGATAACTCCACTGTGGCCTCAAGCAAATGGAATGGTGGAGAGATTCATGGGGAACATCAAAAAGGCAGTTCAAAGGGCGAAGCTGGCACAGATATCGTTAGGCCAAGCTCTATGCCAGGTATTGCGGGACTACAGAAACACACCCCATAACTCCACAGGAAAATGCCCAGCGGAGCTCGTGCTGGGGAGGACAAGTAGAACGAGGCTGCCACAAATAGAGGCAACAACAGCGCCAGATCGCAGCAGTGTCGCAGAGAAAGACAGAGAGGAGAAAGAAAAAATGAAACGATATGCAGATGCCAAACGACACGCCAGCCCGTCAGACCTGAAGGAAGGAGACATGGTAATAGTGCGTCAACGACAGCAAAAAAAGTCGGACAGCACGTTCTCCAAAGACCCGTTAGTAGTAACAAAGGTGAAGGGTCCAATGGTCACGGCTGAGTCAGATCA
Organism: Calotriton arnoldi; assembly: GCA_963921515.1. Taxonomy (NCBI): domain Eukaryota; kingdom Metazoa; phylum Chordata; class Amphibia; order Caudata; family Salamandridae; genus Calotriton; species Calotriton arnoldi. The sequence goes on from CAWUFW010001223.1 coordinate 163,190, forward strand.
TCAGAGGATAACAAGAAACAGCTCACACTTCAGGGAGTTGAAAGGAATGAAAGGAGAAGATCAAGACACTGAAACAGCAGAACAAGAAGAGCAGGAGCACAGCAGCAACGAAAGAGAAAATGGCGAGGGAGCAGTAGAAGAACAACGAACGGAGACCGGCCAGAGAAGAACATGCAGACGGCCAAAGAGACTAATAGAGGAAATGTAATGAAAGGGAACTCACAGGCCTACTAGTATCATCAGACCAACGTGTGTCATTTCTCGTAATTTTTTCGTGACAAAGGGGGGAGATGTAGTGACCTGGGGCAGGGCACTAGGACCCTGCAGTGGACGATGGACCTTGGGGACAAGGGGGGAACCGGACACCACATCCGGTCAGGGTGTGAGGGGGCACTGCAGAGAAGAAGGGATCGTGAGCAGAAGTGCGAGGGCCGAGCTCGCCACAAGAGATGTACATAGCTATCCAATAAAGATACCAAGGATCCTTACCTGTGTCCTGCGTGTTTGTGGGCGAGGGCAGGACACGACATCCCCTTGCACCATAGTGCAAGGGTGCCTGCATTGGCACTAGTCAGAACACAGTGTGCCAGTGCTAGGAAAATTTGTAAATATGGCGCATTTCTGCTGTCTGCCTTTCACGTAACATAGTGCAGCACGCTGCTTTGCTGTCTGTGTGAAATGTAAGTAAATCTGACCCAAACGTCTGATTGGACAATCCATTGCTGTAACCAGCTATACAGTCTGTATTCATAAGAAATACCATAACGGGTCCTGCAGAACAATGTAAAGCTGTTAGCTTAATGAAAAACCATAAATTGCATGTCTATGTCTCTCACTCCTCTTCATCCACCTCTCTGCTAAACACTGCATCCCATAACACAATAACTGCACCTCATGGTCATCACGCACAACATGGAAACACCTCCCACAATGGATCACAAAACAAAGACAACAGTCTTCTAACTACACGCCACCGAACATGGCATAGCTTGCTGCCCATGTAAGTAAGCGCTTCAGTGGCACACATAGGGGTAGTAAGCGCTATAAAAATGGGCAGTACAATAATATTTATCACTTATGCATCACCAAGATTTGTTTTGATCCTATTAAAATTTTATTTCCATCACACTTCAGAATGATAAAACAAAATGTTCTTCATATGTGCTTTCATAACAGCTGGTAGATGTTAAAATATTTTTACAGTTCATTTATTGGTATTTTTGTGTGAATTGTGAACAAATTGAGATCCTACAGTATTTCTTTTCTCACTCTCTGTACATAAGGCCACTGGAATTATGCAATTCTGCCATCGCTGTGTTTTACGCATAATTATGAATTTGCCGCAATTAATTGTCTGCTGCATAATCTCAAGATTTTAGCCAAGACAAATGTTGTTTCTAGCTCAAACAGAATAAAAGTTACTAAAAATACTGCAACATATGCTGCTGTGCAGTGAAAAGTCCTTCACGAAGGCTGGGTGGTCACCTTTTAGTCACTTATAGCTATATTTGGATGCGGAACAGGTACTAATGAAGTGGAACCTTTGCCCAGATAGTGCTAACATGTGTAATAATGGCAAAACAACGAAATGCAGTATTATAAAAGTGCCACATTAAGCTGCATAATTTGTGCTCTTGAATCAATTTTGCCGCATAATTCAGGCCTCCCCTGCTGTCTAATTCCAGTGGCACTGTTTGTACCACAGAGAGATTGACATATACTTCACTTTTTAAAATCCTCTCACTTTGCAGTCATAGGAAGAAAAATAAAAAAACGTCACCATAAGTAGCAATTTGTCAAAAGACATAGCCTGACATTTAACCTGCCTTGGAACACGCAGCAAATGTTATAAGAAAAAAACATCATTTAAAGGAACTGTTACTGCTCATTCGCCTTCAGATATCCTGCACCTCAATGCTGTGTCATATGCCTCGGTCATTTGGGGGGGAAGGGGGGGGCAAAGATTATTATGGACTGGCACGACCCTAAAATTCCCCCCTCCCCCACCCCGTGGCTACGGCCCTCTGTTCGCATGAATGATTAAGCTTCTGCCTCGTCATGTCCACTGCTTCGGCACTGACCTATGTGTATGTTTTTTGACTTTTTGCAAATAGTCCTGCAGCATGTGCAACAATGAAATAGCTTGGCCCATTGTACAATCCTCCCTGCTGAGTTCCTGTGTCAAAATCTCAAAAGCAGCAGCATTTGGATCAAGCACTCCATTAGCCCGTGATTGTTATTCCCCATTGTCATTGCTTCGGCAGTTGCATCGCCTGTCCCACTGGCGTAGCAAGGGGGGGGCGGAGGGGGCGGTACGCCCCGGGCGGCACGAGATTTCGGGGCGGCAGGTAAATTTATCGCCAGCACCCCCCCCCCCACTCTTAGGCGCTCCGCGGCGGCGGCAAAAGGCAGGGACCGCCACGGGCGGCAGAGTGCCTAGCTACGCCACTGGCCTGTCCTTTGCAGTATGTATTCACTGCTGGACCTATAGTACTCAATCAGGCTTCGCAGCATGTAAAGTGTAGAGTTCCAGCTAGTTGAGACCTCATGTACTAGGGATTTTACAGGGACTGTATTAGCACACTGGATTATATTCAGCTGCTTCCCAGTTTTAAAGAAATGTATTCAAATCCGGCAACAGATGACCAGAATGTTCTTCTTTTTTGAGGAAGTCATGTACAAATAGGTTACAACAATGAGCTAACAAAGGACTCTGAAGTATCTTCCATCAGGCTCATGGTGTTGACAATATTACTACCATTGTCAGTGACAACACATCCAATGAATGCTGAGACCTCTGGGTTGAGCTCATTCATAGACTTTCATACTTCCAAGATGTTGGCAATTGTGTGTGATTTCACCAAGGAGAACATTGCAATTGGTGAATGCCACTGAATGCCTTGAAAAGCATTAACAGCAGTGACACCAGCAATTAGCCTTTGATTAACCCCACATAAGGGAGACCCTGTATTAAAAAATGCACATTTAGGGCCCGATTATGATGCAGTAAGAAATTGCTCCGACCATCGGTCGGAGTCATTCTTACAGTATCATAATCTCCTGTTTGGAATAATTACTGACTGACCCATTTTGATGGAGTCGGTCAGAAATTATTCCAAACAGGAGTCCAGAATGGCTTACGATGGGCTCGGAGAGCACGTCCGCCATTCAGAAGGCCTTCAGCAATCCCACGGCCGGCTCTTTCCGGGCGAGGGATTACAATGGCAGTTTCCCACTGCCTTTCTGTGCCGGCCTTTCCGACACAGAAAGGCATTGGGAAACTGTCTTTGGGGGCCCCCAGCAGGGCCCCCATGGGTGCAAGGCCGCCAAATGGGTGCCTAGGGGGCACCTATGGGCCCCCCTGTTGATCCCTGCACCCGGTGGCAGGCACCTTGAGGTGCCTGCCACCGGCTGCAGGGATGAACTGCACCTCTGCTATTTGCTATGAGAGCATGCATTCCGGTCGGAATGCATGCTCCCATAGCAAAGTATAGGATTGCGACCGAATCCTAATAGCTGGGCTCCATTTCCAGAGCGATGTCGGACGGACTCTGGTCTGTCCGACATCGCAATCGGGCCCTTAGTCTATAGCTTGGAAAGTAGACCACATGTCTGTTGTGAGTTGGATAGATTGAACAGCACTCTCCTTCATTGCTTCACTCACCAATTCCAGCACTTGATGGTGGAGTGCTGACATAGCAACAGTTGAAAAAAGGTCTGGCTTGGTATCTTCAATTTTGTACAGAACGAGTCCACAAATTCCAGAAATTGCCCTCGTTCTACCAAAGGAAAAGGGAGCCGTTCCATCTGGAACATTTTGGCCAGCTTTCTATTGTGTAAATGGACTTGCTCATGGTTTCAATGGTACGGCGGCTTCTTGCTAAACATAGACTTGATGGTGGGTTGATGTGGCTGTTGCTCCCTTGTGGGGATACCACCCCAAGTGACCTACTGGGAGCACGTAGGCTGCTTGGATCCTTTCAGGTGACTATATCCCTCTTTTTTGTGTCATACCAAGGTTGCTGCAGGTAATAGAGCAGCAGGGCTACTTCGCATAACGGCACTTCCTGAACACTTCCTCCGTCTGTCTGTTCAACAACTTCTTTACTTTCTGTAGCAGCTATCCTTTTGAGGTGCTCTTCCCATAGAATTGCATGCTGTTTTTTTCAGATGTGCCGGTTGGCCACTAGTGCCATAATGTCCGCGTCACTTCCCATGATGCTCTGGTTTGATGCAAATTTTTCAATCTGCGATGTGATCCTCATGCAGCCAAAGTACTAAACTGGGGAGGAAAGTCTACTTACAGATCCAAACCCCAAAGAATCAGTTGTGGTGGAACTAGGCAGTTGTGTTTGCCTTTCCCTAGGAAGGTCTGCAGCTGTGGTAGGGCAGGAGTTTGGTGCAGGTTTATGGGTTCTTGATAAGATGACATCAGATGGTGTTGGTCGTATTATCACTTTCAGAGCAGATTAAATAGATGTGATCTGCACTTCCTCTGTGCCACTTTCCACTTGAACATTAACAGGTTCATTTTCTTAACTCCCAAGGCTTTCTGCATTCTTCCTTTATATTTGTCTCCCACAGTGGTGTTCGGGCATTAAATCCATGTCATGATCATCTGATGGGGGGACTTGGAGAAAATGGATGGCTCCTCCTTCATTTCCTCAAAATAGATAGTGAAGACAATATGTCCAGTGGAAGAGCAGTCACAACATCTTGCTCTGGAGCAAGTTCAAAGTCCTGCTCTGCCCCTGCCTCTGGAGGATTAGCCGTAGCAGACTTTAGTTGCCATTGAGTTTCCTGTGAAGATTCGGTTTGCTGCTGGGACAATTCAGTTTGGATTCACTACTTTCAGCCAAGAATCCAGTTACAGCAGAGCTGAGGACACCTGCCTCGGTTTCGGTGGTAGGACCATTGTTGATCGAGGGGTGATCGTCCAACCAGTGTCTTCCTGCTCAGAAAACATTGCATCAGGTATGCCATGTGTTTGGAGAAAGGATGAGGGCCTGATGCTAGTGGTAGCAACAGATGACTTCTCATCACTGGGTGCTTTATTGTCAGGTCTGCTTGTTTGGGGCCATCTTCATTACTTCGTCTCTTGCAGGTTGGCAGCGTAAGCAGATGCACTTGGCAGAGAAATCACTCGACTCTCGTGTCAGCTAATTCACAGACTACTCTCCATCTCAAAATCTTTAATCTTACAGGCAACATAAATTAGGAAGCAAATAGCGAGACTTGGCAATTCTTGTCAACACAAATCAAGTCATCATCATCATCACAAGATTATATAAGTCGATTAAATTAATCAAAATTCTGGTGTCATTCCAGGGCCCATGGGTCCTCTATGTGAGACGGTTCAGACACAAATCGATAAATAGTTTGGGTCCATCTAGGACCCCTATGGGAGTCAGGAGTGCAGGCAAAATTAAACAAATTAATAAAAAATGCATAGTGTCCATCCAGGGCTCATGGGAACCTATAGAAGTTTGGTGGAGGCAAAAACAAAATAAAATATTAAAAGAAAAAATACCTGCTGCCCCTCCAGGTCCCACGGGGCCCTTATGGAAGTCTGAGGCATGCAAAAATTGAATAACTTATCAAACAATATCTAATGTCCCTCTAGGGCCCAGAGGGGCGTCTGGGAGACAGGCTTAAGTTGATTCAAATAATTAAGTACAACAATTGCGTATTACAGACTACTACTATAAGCCACAAGGACCAATAAATATAATAGGATTCTTTTTTCCAGCAAAAACAGAACAAAAATACTATGGGATTCTAGAGGGCCTTAACAATCATTTTTTCTAGCAAAAGGCTTTCAAAAGTGGAATAAAATGATTAATAATCAGAAACACACCCTGGCTTCACAAAATGGTGGATTCTACATGGCTAACAAAGAAGGAGGCATGGAGAACAAAGGCAAAATGGTCACCTATGAGAGAGACAGACACACACAGACAAACACTCACACACGCTCCACAAAATGGTGGTCTCCTCTATGGCCAGTAAAGCAGGGGCATGGAAAACAAGGAGAAGAAAGAGAACATGGCTGCCGTACCCGGACTGGAGTCTCTTCCTCTTTCGTCACCAAATAAAACGTGCAGCATTGCAACAATGGATTGCACAAATATATACCCAAAATATGACCTGGTCCTTAACACACCACACGTAAAGCAGGAAAAATCATGTAAAAGTAATTCAGCCAAGATAAAATATATAATAACACCACAGCGACATAGAAACAGTGAGGATGAATTAAAATACATTTTAAAAATAACCCATGCTCCCAAACTCAAATAGCTGTGGCCAGCAATTACCCAAGTCAAATACTTCTAAAGGTTCCGGAAAAGCACATTAATCACCCATCTCACACAACTACACAAACACAAAATGCCGGGAGCGCACACGGGGAAGAAGGTTTATGAAAACAAAATAAAATATCTGGCTACCTGGACTCCTGGAGCTACACCAACCCTTGTCACCAAAAGCTGCATGTCGAAGATAAAATACCTAAATTTGGCATGAATAAAAGGCCATCCACAAGCCCCTAAAATAATAAAAAATATATATCTAATGCAGCAACAAGGGGAACGTGAAAAATTCATCAAAAATACATTTGAGGTCTACAGCAGACTGTGAGTTAAACAGTATTACAGCACAGTATATTGACAAATCTAGATCAAATGAACAAAAGCAAAAAAAATGAGGAAATATATGTAACATCAGGTCTACACTATCCAAAAATGTGTATTATCCTTTAATCCCACATGGGCCTGCCACACCCCCTCCCACTCGAAATTCCAGGTCATCCAGCAACAAAGAAACAAAATAAAAAACAAGAAATAAAAAAGGAACAAAAATAGAGTTTCCTGAACAAAGCACAGGGGGGAATCCTCAGAACAGAAATTGGAAGCTGATACGTAATGTACAATATCCTTACTCGCTTTGAGATTTCTCTGTAAATCCAAAACGAAAAATAAAAATATTCATCTCACACTCAAAAATCACCTAAATGCCCCATTCTGATGAAAAAATTAACTCAAAATGAATGATTAGGTTTGATTTATGGGTGCCTACATTAAAAAGCGACTGCTTGTTTTGGGTCGAACAGTTTGTTCCCGTGCGCCCACAAGAGGACTTTTACCTGACAGGGAATCTTGGTTATGGATTTTATGCACTGCTGTATTTGTATACATTATGCATAATTTATCCGATTGAGTGTTGCTGAGATTAGACTGGCGTAACAGAAATTACCCCCAGGCCTAGTTACCTTATCAACCATAAAATTGAAGATACTTATGGGCATATTTACAAGGAGATATCACCACCGTAACGTCACAAAATGTGACATTCTGGTGACGATATCCCCTTCTCCTTATTTACAAAGCGGTTTTAAGAGACTTAACGTGGCTTAACGCCTCCTTGTAAATAAACCAACCTTTTCACACCCTTCAAGATTTTTTATGTGCAGGAAGTTTTCCCTTCCTGCACATAAGCAATCGCCCCTGCAGCGCAGGCACCCTTGCAGCTGTATTAGCCCCAGCGCTAGGGGAAACACAGGGGTGCACCGCATTTTTGTAAATATGGCGCACCCCTGCATTTTAAAAATGTCGGAGCGTGGTGTTACCAATTTTTGCGTAACACTGCGCTCCGATATTGTGTTGTAAATATCCCCCTTAGAGTAACTTGCAGGATGTATGTAGTTGCAGCTCATGGGGCTGAGGAAGTCCAAATCCCACCAGTAATTCATCCTTAGGGACTCGTTAATTTGGACTGACCAGCAGGGGGCTGAAGAGAAGGGTGATGGTTTCACCATGAACTCTGGTTTGTCCACTAACTACAAAGTGAAACCCATTCCTCTCAGGGCTGGCCTCGCTCCTGCATGGCAGCACAACTTAAAAAGGTGTTAGATAGATTAGCACGACTAATAGTCAATAGGAGACCTGTGTTTGGCTACAAGGAAAAGGCTTATCTGACGCTTATCAGAGCAGTTAAGATTATCAACTTAAACAAATGTGCTCAAAGGATTGCCTTTATTCGTTCAAAACAACCTTTTCTAAACCTACCAAACATGGTTACATCCCAATTAGTTTCAATTGTCACTTTATGTTACTTAAAAACTCAATTACCTTTTAATTTGTGAAAAAGATGCATGTGGATTTAGAATAGGTAAACTTACCTCAAAAGGTTATGTTCACATTTGCAAGAGTGATAAGACCAACTTTGGGGCATATCAGCAAGGGCCGGCGATAATTATCGCTAAGCGCACTTAGCGCTAGGATAATTATCGCCGGCTATCGCTGCTTTCTATCGCGGAGATAGCGTGCTATCAGCAACGCTTATCTCCAAAGCGATAGAAATGCAAGCGATAGCTGGAAAACAGTGTGATTATCGCTGGGAAACCAGCGATAATCGCACTGTGACCGGCGATACCTTGCTGATAGGGCAGGGTGGTCTTAGCCATGTAATCCACCTCCCATTGGATTACATGGCTAAGTCAGAATTAAAGCATGCGTAGGAAAGTAGCGATAACCGTGGTTATCGCTACTTTTCTATCGCTATGCTTGTTAGCGATTCCCTTGATAATAGGAGAAATGTCGCTAACGACATTTCTCCCGTTATTCTGGGGAACGCCCACTTTGCATCTCATTAGAGATGCAAAGCTGGGCGATAAGGAAAGGGCGAAGAAGCATGGATTCACGCGTTAGCGTGTCCTTGCTAATAGGGCGTTAAAATTATCGCCGCTTTTCGTCCGAAAACGGACGCTAAAGTGGCGATAATTTTATCGCCAGCCCTTGTAGATATGCCCCTTGTAAGTTGTTTTAATGTACCTACACAGACAACAATCCACTTCAGAGCACTGATCCACAACAGAACATGACAACCAATGTCTGAGATTCATGCCCATGGCACACATTCTTTAAGGTACCACAAACAAATGCACCTGATATGATACATCATCACTGACATTGCCTTGATGAGAACCGTATATAAAGGATAACATCATGAGAGGGCATAGGTGGCGGAAGCAGTCTTTGCCTTCCTTCATTTTTGTTTCATGCATTCATTTTAAAATGTAGGCTCATGCACCGCCTCAAACTTTCACTGTTGGTTGGCATTGACAAACAGATTGACAGACTTGTGATTTGTATATTAAAATGAATGTTGTATATAATAAATATATGTAGAGGTTTATAATCTGTATCTAGCAAAGTTTTTACCTTCGCTTTGACTAGAAAACAGACTCATTTCCATTAAGCGTGTCATAGGGTGGAGGTATCTCTTCCAGTGACAAAGTCATGAAATTGTATATTGTCTCCTAGTTAATTCCCAACTGCTTTTTAGCACTTGGTGCTGCCCCTGCTTTTTGGGCTCGGATGAGGTCTGCTTGACTGCCCAAACCTAGCTGGTCACTTCTATGCAAACGTAATAAATGACTAGTTTATGCGTAGCCCAGGGTTCTTGGAGAGCGCGGACAATCCCAAAGGACATCAGACCCATGAATCAGGGAATCCCATCCTCTGCCGAGCCACCTACCCATGATGGAGCTTCTCATATGACCAGGCAAGGGCTCCACCAACAATTAGCTGAACATGGCTCCCTTGTAGACTGTTATTGATAGACGTGTGTACTCACACGATGCTATTTCATCCTGGTCTCTCTCCAAGTACTGTCCAACATGCATGATCAATGAAGTACTTCATTGGACCTGAGATGGAAGTACTGCATGGTTCCATGAGTGAATAACAATAGAATTTAAGGGCCAGAGTTACAGTTTGGCGAGCAGTAGTCCATCAGTCAGGATGGCAGGGGACATTACATCCCCTCCCTGGCGTAACAAAACTTGAGGGGGCCCCCTGCAAAATACATGGAGGGGGGCCCCCACACTCCAGACCCAGTCAGAGCCTCTCAGGCCTGCCCGTGCACAGTGCGGGGGGAGGCTCCCTGAGGCTCAGGGTCCCCCGCACCCCGGGGGCTGCGGGGGCTATTGTTACACCACTGCCGTGGCAGACTACCGCCCAACAAAATTAGAGCTCACTGCTGGCCCAGGGGTGATCTCTGTGCCTTCAGAGGATCCAACGAGATGACGATTCCTCTGAAGGTCAAAATTGATGGCCGTTGTCCACCACCCTTTTTTTCCCGTAAGATATTCTCACAAAGTGGGAGTTTAAAGGACTGAGTGCTGTCACAAACCAATGGGAGTGACCCCATTGGCTCTGCTGTTTGAAATGTTACTCCCACTACTCCAGCCTTATTTTGGACTGACAATGTGATGGCTTTATTTTTCTATCCGGTCACGGATGGAAAAGAAATAATGACCACCGACACCGTAGACAACCTCCCTGGGTGTAGGGGGTCATTATTTGTCTGTTTTTCAAAAACAAACTTTCGCTTTGGGAGCTTGTTTTTCAAAAACAAAAAGTTTGATGTACGGTCTTCAACACTCATGGCAGCCTTCCACCTTTAGAGGAAACGCTTTCATGGTGGTAGTCCATCAGTGTGAACTACCGTCAAAGGAAAATGCTTTCATGGTGGGAGTCCATCAGCGAGACCTATCTTCAGAGGAGACGCTTTCATGGTGGGAGTCCATCAGCGAGACCTATCTTCAGAGGAGACGCTTTCATGGTGGGAGTCCATCAGCGAAACCTACCTTCAGAGGAGATGCTTTCATGGTGGGAGTCCATCAGTGAGACCTACCCTCAGAGAAAACACTTTCATGGTGGTAGTCCATCAGCGAGACCTATCTTCAGAGGAGACGCTTTCATGGTGGGAGTCCATCAGCGAGACCTATCTTCAGAGGAGACGCTTTCATGGTGGTAGTCCATCAGCGTGACCTATCTTCAGAGGAGACGCTTTCATGGTGGTAGTCCATCAGCGTGACCTATCTTCAGGGGAAATGTTTTCATGGTGGTAGTCCATCAGCGTGACCTATCTTCAGAGGAGACGCTTTCATGGTGGTAGTTCATCAGCGTGACCTACCTTCAGAGGGAACACTTTCATGGTGGCAGTCCATCAGCGTGACCTATCTTCAGAGGGAACACTTTCACGGTGGTAGTCTATCAGCGTGACCCTACCACCCACCAAACTGTAAATCTGGCCCGTATTCTTTTTTTCTAGGTTCATGACAGACCTCAGGGTTTTGGAATATATAACATACAATTTTGCTAAGATTTAGGATCACTATTTTGTTTTTTGCAAATGCACGGCAAGAGGGGTGAGTGGTTTATGGAAATGTTTTATTTCATCACAACAGTTTTGCAATGTTGAGAAACTTCACACTTCTTGAAGTTTGCAATGAGGGCTTCATTCAGAGAACGTATCCAGTAGTGAAAACATCTGTCAAAATACATGTTTGGAGAAAACAATCCTACTGTCAGTGTCTCTTGTACAGAGTTTCCTCCTGAACCCAATTTGCCAGGATTTGCCACTCAATTTTATTTTAAAACTTCATTTCCGTTCTCTGCAAAGACCTCAATCAGCAGCTCTGGGAAGGGAAGTCATTCATAGTTGAGAGAGCTTCTCATGCTGCCTGCCAGGTGTCCCAAACGTGTTTGGTAGGATGAGAGGTGAGTTACAACATCTTGCACCTGATGTCCTTGGTGTCTTTGTGGAGGATGCCAAAGACGTGTCATTTGTGTGCCAACTGTAGTGGTTGTTTTGCAAGAACAAGTATGGTGTACTTTGCACAGATATAGCAGTATAGGAAATCTAGTCCAAACCTCACCTAAGAAACAAAGCTCACTTGTTTTAGGGGAGAAGCAGTGTCTACATTTCTGCAAGCCTAAATCTGCTAAAAAGAAAATGGGCATTTGAACCAGGTTAAATCAGGCAGACATGTCAATATCTTTCTTCGATGAAATACACTCCTGTTAGTATCAACAAAATGGGAGTCAACATTGGACAATCCTACATGAACTGCCATGCACCTTATGCAAGGGAGCTATAGCATACCAATATAGAAACACATGCATAAAAAATGAAAAGTATGCAAACAAAGAAAATACGAATGTGAAATGACAGATAAAAAATGCCTGTGACCGTTGTTGAGTCTAGCATTTGTTCTCATTTAAGACTGCGCCATGTTATTTTATTTTGCAAATGCATACCGTAAAAATTGTGGCATTCAATGTTTTATTGTTCTTAAAATTATTTATGAACCTCCATCTTAATAGAGGTGAGCAAGCCACTGAAAGCTTGAGCCAGGCTCTGGTTCAGCTTGAGGTCTTGTTGGAACCTCGAGCCCATAACGAGTCGAGCTTTCTTGTGGTTTCCCTATATCCAGGATGTGGCGTTATGGCCAGAGCTAAGGACTTTAGAACTGGTGCACCAGGTTCGAGTCTCGCCGTTGGCTCAACATCCTGTGAATCTGGGCAGACCACCTAATCTCCACATTCCTAAAAACAATGGGGTCCATTACGATAGCGGGCGGACAAAGTCCGCCCGCCACCGCAATGGAGCCATGGACTGACCACCGAAGTTGCGGCGGTCCCGCCATGGGCATTAGGATGCGCCCGCCACACTCGCGGGCGCATCCTGGCCCTTTTCCATTGCGGGTGGATCTGCTGGCTGCAGACCCGCTCGCAATGGAAAAGGACTGTGCACGGCATTGACATGCACTACATGGCAGGCACCACGTGGTGCCTGCCACGTAGTGCATGGCAATGAAGGAGGGTATCATAGGTACCCCCCATGTGCACCCCCTACCCCCCCTTCACCCTGGGGGCCCGCAACGGGCCCCCAACAGCAAAGACCGTATGCCTTTTCATGGCGGCAACGCCGCCATGGAAAGGCTGCTCTCCGCCACCATCCTAATATGGATGGCGGTGTCTTGCAGACACCGCCACCATATTAGTGCCCTTTTCTGCCCGGTCCCCTCTCAGACCGGCGAAAAACCGGCGGACGGTCTTTCCGTCCGCCGGGGTCCCCCCCGCCATCGTAATATGGCGGGGGAATTGGCATGCGGGCGGTGGAATATGGCGGGCGATCCGCCCGCTATTGTAATGACCCCCAATGTGTGGTGACCTTGTGTAATTTAACTAGTGTTTATGTAAAGCACTCCAATACCTTTAGAACGAGTACGTGCTATATAAAAACTGCAGGAAAATGCACAAAGAAGAAAAAACAAGTGCTTAACATGAGGAGAGACAAATAGATATCCATTTGCTGGCTAACTTGTACAAAGTGAAACCAGAAAACCTGGATAAATCTCGGCTTCCCAGCTTAAATTGTGTGATTTTAGGCAAGTATTTTAATTACTGAAAACTCTTTTTCTTCAATATCGAGTATGAAAACACTTTCAAATATGTGTGTGTTCATAATATCAGCTATAAAAAAGCTTATTTTTACATTTGTGAAGCATGATATTTAATCAGATATATTTAAACTAACCATATTGATGTTATTGTCTGCCCCTTTGGAACAGTGACATAAAATGTGGTCTTCAGCAACCGCTGCATTTTTTTTGCACAACACTTAAAGATCACAACAAGGGTTTAACAGACAGTTAATCTCAAAGACAAAGAGAGCCTTGTTTAGAATTTGTCAAGGATTGATGGTTCTAGGGAATATTGAATGCAGAATATTGAAGGGCAACAATATTGTGACCCGAATATCATGAGATTAAATATTGAAGAAGTAAGTGCACAGAGGGAAATATGGTTTTACTCTTCTACATTCCATATCTATGTACCTTAAAGATATGAATAGCACCAAAGCACGTATACGTGGAGTTAGGTATAGAAAACCTATACAAACTAACCTTTTGGTGTTTTGCCCCTGAATCTGGTGGTGATAATATTGTGACCGTTAAAGATTCTGCCTTTGATATTCCCGACCTACACAGTTAATGAAGGGGATGAAGTCCTAGATATGGACACAGTCCATCCATTAATGCTGGGTCAAGTTTATTTTTTATGTTGTGATAGAAGTGACATTTTGCCAACTTACTCTCCACCAACCATTGGGCTCAGGGGCATTTTCTGACTGAAAGGGATGGTGATGCTGGCACCCTGTCAGCTGGATAGTTGTGAATTCCCTTCAACCAGTCTTCCTAACTATGGCTCCTCTAAGCCTGCGATTCAGATGGAATTACTGGACATCACAAGAACAACCCTGGGATAGCCAACAAGGACCTGTCCATCACACTGCTTCCTGCACTTTAGTACATGACATGTCAGATCATGAGGTACCTATACCAGCTATTAAAGGACCACTGTGATCAGGTGAATGGAGTCAGATGAAATATCTATCTTGGTAAAGTGTAGAAGAAGGAGATGATTCTTAGTAAGGACACAGAACCATCCATTTTAGAATATTAGGTTGAGCCACCGCAAAGGCTATGTTGTCTGATCTCTTCATTGCCCCAGCGATTTACAGGAAAACAAAGTGAAACAAGCCCACCCTTTTCAGCAATATTTGGATGGCAACCCATGGATCCAAGGATATCTTCTGAGCATACACCATGTAATATCAAACAGCCTAGAAACGAGGCACGAGAGTTCACAAAGGGCGCAGTTTGAGGTGCATCTGGTGATATTGTGTTCAGCAAGTTCAAAAACCCATCCAGTTAGAGGATCCTCAACCAGAAGGCATGTTAGGAAGGTACCGGGCAACATACGCACTGGTGGCTATCGATCTTTCCGTTCTTGGAACCACCGTAGATTGCAAAACCTGATATACTAAGGGGGAGATTTACTAAGATTTTGCGCGGTGTTTGCATCACAAAAGTGACGCAAATCGGTGCAAAATCTTTTTTTCCCAATTTTCTTTCCAGCGCTAAACTTATTTAGCGCAGGAAATAACGTGGGTCGTACCGAGGGTGGTGCATGGGCGTTCCCATGCAACCACCCAAGGTTTCTCATGCTGAACCCAATTTATGAAATAAAGTAAAGTAGATTGGGTTTAGCGTGAGAAACTGCGCCCTTTTCAAATAGGCGCAAGGAAGGAGAAATGCTTTCATTTCTCCTTTCTTTTGCGACTTTGCATGTGTGCTGTACTTTACAGCACACATACAAAGTGGGAAAATGGTTCAAGTGAGTCTGTGCATAGTATTTTTTTCTGGAAGCCTTCCTTCCAGTACAAAACTTATGCTAGACTCACGGAGACACCCTTGCACCATGGCGTAAAGGTGTCTCAGTGGCGCACTGCAGCTGATTTCAGAGCCGGCGCTAGTGAGAGGGGAGGAGAGTGCCATATTTTAGTAAATACAGCTCTCTCCTCCTCTCACCTTTTCACGTAGCGCAGCAGTTGTGGCTGCTGTAGTGCGCTACGTGAAAAAATAGTAAATCTGTCCCTAAGATTCTAAATTTGAGTAGATGATACACCTCTACGGAATCTTTTCAGGTCAGATTGGCAGTTAATCTGAGAAGGTATTTAATTTCCATCACACTGAAGCAAAGTGTACATGTTGAATCCAGTGTACATTTTCTGGTGCCTAAGTGCCAAATAAATACTGTGCCACAAAACCTACAATGTCAAATTGTCCTGTTTAAGATCTCAGATTCGCTTGTATCCAGGAATAAACACTTGATGCCAGAATTTTTACAGATGAACTGAAAGGCGGTAGAAGTATATTTTCTTCCATGGAGGCAAAATAATGTTCCCTGATGTTTAGATAGAAAACTTCCCATTCTGGCCTACACAGTCTTAGATTAGCGTTGATTCCCGGAGTAATTTTGCATCTGATAATGATGATACCCGGGCTATTTGTAAGTCTAAGAAGCATCTTCCAATTAATGGGTCAATACCAGGGAAATCAGTTTTACTGCATTGATTTCCACTGGCAATTCCAACAATTCTGGGCCTTTTACTGAGAACAACATTTACCAGGTTTGTTTGATCTCACAAATATGTACATGTGCATTAAATACTTCTCGGAAATTAGAGCACATATAATTGCCACATCGCTAAGATTTCCTAATTCGTCTGGCAACAAGAATTACCGCCCAATTGGGAACTCCCCTCAACTCAGAATAGTGGCTCTTTCTTTCCTACACAGCTTAATTTTTCTTTTTAAGTCTACCTCCTGTTAATATCTTTGTGTGTGGTTGTGGATGGTGTGATAGATTTCATCCACAAACTGATGTTCTCTTCTAAACTTTGCAAGCACCTTGCAGGCTGCATAGCTGAAAAAACTGAAACTCTACCCAACCGCCCTCTATGCAAAAATGGTTACTAAAGGAAACAGCCCCTGTAGGGTCTGATTCGTAGCAGCAAAATGTCATGTTGCAGGAAATTATTCTACAAAACTATTTTGAGGGAGTTTTCATCCACAAACAAAATGATGCCAAGTTGGCAACTTTCAGATTTGTCGTCTTCCATTACTTTTTGGGCAGAAAATAACATTTTGCACAACCTTTACTTTTTGTTTAGCAGTACTTTGACTCAACATGACATGCTTAACGTGTCGTCCACTCAAATTCCTTTCCTCACTTATAACAGAAAAAAAGTTGCTTGCTGATTGATCCATTATAAGAATCTTACAATCATGTCAGATTGTTTTAGAACATGAACATTTGTAGCAAGAGCTTGTATCATCAATATCTAGCCACGGACTCTCTCCTGGGGTTCCTAAGCCATTTCTGTGAAGTTGTAGGTAAGACACAATAAAATTGCATGATATATTACTGTGGGACAAATACTGCCCCTTACAACCCCTTCTTCCCACTACATGAAGTGCTTGAGATAGTAAGATCACACAAGGCATACAACACAACCAATAATACACCGAATGGACCGACTGACAAATACTCCTCAATATGGTGATTGCGTTGCTTGAGATAATGCATCATATCAGGAAATTTACAGTTCATTAAAAATTCACAGTTTCAATCTTTGAGAGAATCAACTGAGAGAAAGAATAAAATCAGCTGAGGGAGAAGAGATTTGAGGGATTGCAATCATGAAATAAACACCACAGCTTCTCAGTGGATCAGAAACCAAAGGGGAGACTGGGAGGTTAGAGGGGTATTTGGGGCCACAAAGTAGAGGGAGACTGTGCAGATAATGCTGCTGTATTTGTGGCACTGCTAATCTACCTTCAAGTTGTCCCTTATGTCCTCCATTTTTGGGACTCTCTGGACAGAAATAATGTGGACAGTGATTTTGCAAAGAACTGAGAGTCAACCTTAGTGGGTGAAAATGTTAGTATCTTTGTTTCTGCCCAGATTGCCATTTTTGTTTTTTTGAAATAGCCATATTTTGTGACGATCACAAGGTTGTCAAAGTTTTTAAGAAACTGCAGGAAACAAAATCCTGTGAAATATGTTTTGTTGAAGAGAAGATAATTTTTAAAGGTATAAAATCTCTTTTTCTACAAAGCCACACCTGCCATTGAGGTTGTACAAATTCACAACTACATTAACTAGTCAAGTATTGAACGTGGCACAACTCTACCACAGAAAACAGTCTGTATAGCTGAAAATTATACTTCTCTCAAACAAAAGGCCTGATTTAGATGTTGGCGAAGCTGGTCACACCGTCGCTTTTCTGACGGTGTTCCCAACTGCCACCTTGGCAGTCCACCGGCTCGATTTAGATGTTGGCGGATACATAGACAAAAGACCGCCAGAATCCCGACGCCTACTCCAGGAATCTTCTCCTGCATAGATGGTGCCATAGGCAGAACCGGCTGTCGGCGGGACTCCAGCCAAGAGTCCCGCTGAGCAAATTACGATGTGCCTGTCCGTTGAGGCAACTGTGGCGGGAATACCTCCTACTTTGAGTTGGAGGAAACTAAGGAAATGGGATAAAAACATACCTTTTTTCCTGATTCCCGCTTCCGCCTCCATCTTGTACCCCATTGTCCAGGTCCCCACTTTGCTGCTCCGACTCCACCACGACGTCAAACGACTCTGTTGTCACCGGGATCTAAGGTAAGCTACTTGTACAACTGTACTACTATGAATTGTGTGTTGACAATTGCTGTAGAATGATATATTTTTGCATTGCTCTTACATGTAATTTTTTTCCTAGGTGTAATGCAGTGGTGTTATTTTTCCTACTCATCAAGGTAAATTAAACACACCTGTATTCACACCTAAAAAAATGAATTGTTGTGGTGCTTGGAGTTGTTGTGCTTGTGTTGCCTGTGGGGATGCATTCAATAGTGTGTGTATGTTGTGTGTGTGGCATGCAATATGTTACACAAAGGGCCATGACACATTGCCTACATATGTCTTTGATGCAAACATGACTCATATGTGTATTGTCACATTAATAAGTAGTACTTACCTGTCTCCACACCACGATGGCCTCACTCCATCAGTAAGCCGCAGCCACGACACCACCAGCACAATGCGAACATCTAAATCTGCTTGGCGCAAACCTGCCAGCCTGACGTGACGGAGTATTGTTAGCCGGCAGAGAAGACTGCCTCCGCTGCAGTTGACTGTCTATTGCCGCAACATCTAAATACGGCAGGCAGACCACCGTAAGCTTGATGGAGTACTTGGAACTGCCGCCACCAGGGGACGACAGTAGTCCCGCCAAGATGTAAATCAGATCCTAAGTGTAAATGTAAGCTGTGTTTTATATTGGGACAGAGTAATGGGAAGGAATTGCAGATATTTGTAAACATTCACCCAGTTATGACTCCTTGGATGTGTTTACCTCATTTGTATTGATCTCTCCTTTGCCTCCTCTAGTAAACATCCACTCTTCCTCCTTCACAATGAGACATTTACAAATGTGCAATCATTTTCTTACCCTACAGAATTATGCATTTATAAATGACACCTCTTAAATGAGCACTCAACTCAAATAAAATATTAACCTTCATTTTTGTAATTCCCTTCTTAATTCTGTTTTGGAATGATTCAGAGTCAAGGTGTTATTTATTGTTCAAAGCCTGCACACAAAAAGTCCATCCTGTTATGGTCCAGAGCACGGCTATGGGTCCATTAAGAAAGATTATCAATCAGGACGAACAATAAAATGTATAGGAGTGTTAAAGTAGCTCACCAAACGTTTCAGTTTTCATGCAAGAACATCACAGGTCATAAATTGTACATATTTGAGAGTGCAACAAAAGTGGCAGTACACTACTTGTATATACAGTACAACCAATAACACACCTTAGCTCACAGATTCAGAACAAATTGCTTGCTTCAGTATGTCTTTAAATATATTGGTATAGTCTGTCAATGCCATTAAATACCTTTTCTTTGCTTTCACATATAACCGTGGGCTGTCATTTTTTTTTTATGTGCTTGATAACAGTGACAGGCATAATTAAAGTACAACACTGTCATTTGCAGGATAACAGCTTGATATTAGATTGCAGGCGTCTTCACATGACAGTATTATGAAACAACATAATAAGCGCATTAACAATTGTCTGAAATTATTACAACCGTGGAGTCAGCTTAGAGTGAAAATATGACAGAGTATATAGCATGGGCTACTGGGGGTGGAGGGGCGTTGCCAGGGTGTATCGCCTGGCGAGAGTGGCGCCAGGGCAGGGAGCATGAGCGATCAGCGTCAGGGAGGGGGTTCCACCTAATTGGTGTTGAAGGCGTGTGCTTGGGGGATAGCAAGTCCAGAGTTCTGTGGGGTCCGTGCTGTGGTGTGTCTGCTGGTTAACGTATCACATGCAAGAGATGTAGTGCAGCAGCATCTCGGGGGGCCAGAGGTCCATCAGTATGCCATTGAGTGTGAGTCCAGACGTGTAGTGTGATGGTGTGGCTTACAGGGGGAGTACGTCGTTCTTGGCGTCAACATAAAGCAAAAAGGTTTCGTAGCATTCTCCGCCCATTCGTGTGCCCCCCCTCATGCGGAGGAGCCTAGGAGTGTTAGCTTCTGCCCCCGTCCCTGTCCGTAGTGTGGACAGCCAGCGCTGTGGATCAGGAGGGACATGTGCCTTCCACGACGTGGACTGTCAATTTATAATCAGAGTCAATGCTGTTTTGCTCTTGTGTGTTAATTTTTTACTTGGTCTTCTTCAGGACATTAATCATTGCATTACCAAGAATTAGTGGAGGTACTCCAGTAGGTTGGTTGTACTATGTGTCTTTATAGTGAGTTCCCTGGATTCATAGGTGAGGTACCCACAATAGTCACTAGGTACCAACAAACATCTTAAGAAGGTACCAAGAAGGAGAAAAGAAGTTACAGACTGAATTGTGTTCTTGCAGTTAGATGAACCCTGAAAGTGAGATTATTTATAACTTAATACTGAAGCTCCGTGAATGAAATATTTGGGATTGTTTTGAAATGTGATAAAGGTGCCAATTCTTTTTGCAACCATTGTGCAAAAACTCACTACTTTGCGTAGTTTGCAAAGTTTTTATTTTCGGGACATCCTTTTTTTTTTTTTATATACATTTTTTATTTGGAGAGAATATACAGAGTACAAAAAAAAATACTTCATAAATAAAATAAGGTCTTAATGATACATGTATAGAAAAGTTCAAATTTTTCGACATTTCATATATTTACAATATAAGAAGAAAGAAAAAAACGAAAAAAGAAGAGAGAATCTATGGCCATTCACTTCATATACAATGAGAAACAAAAGAAAATATAAGAGACAGGGAAAAAGCAAAACCATGTTACCTATGCCCGTGAGTTCTGTGCCCTTAAGCCAACCAATCCCTTCCAGCATTTTGCCTTGTGAGCCATTTATTCATAGGAGCCCAGATTTTCCTGCCTCTCTTGCTAGCGCGCCGGCCTTTGCAATTATACAGTGACCTTTCAAGATTATATATGGCCAGCAGACGGCTCAACCAAGCATAATATGTAGGTGGATCAGCATCCTTCCATTGAGTAGCAACTAATAACCGGGCCACAGCTACTGAAACAAAAACAAATTCATTCTTCCTTGAATCATATTGTATTTTTTCATCGTGTCCAAGCAACATTAGTGTAGGGGATATGCTGATTATACTCCCTAATGCAGCAGATAAAAATTCCTCCATTCCCTTTTTGAGAGGTTCTAATTTCTCGCAACCATGGAACATATGTATTGTGTCTGCTGGCCCTTGATCACATCGAGGACATTTATCATTTTCTCTTTTCCCCCAGCGACAGAGCTTTGCAGGAGTAAAATAAAGATCATAAATGGTATAATAATGTTGGGCTTTCAGATTAGCTGAAAGAAATGTCCCCTTCCCTAGTGCTAATGATTGGCAAAGGTCTACATCAGGGTCTCCTAATTTGATAGCCCATCTGGTTTCCACAATTTCCAGATCATCAGGAAGTGTATCAATCAATATTTTATATATATATATTTGATTTTTATCTGGGGGTGAAACATAGCGTCCATTAAGAGTATCCTATTTGTGGAGATCTTTTGCCTATTAATTTGATTTAGAAAGCTGGTAATCTGCCGATATTTAAAATATGTCCCAACCGCTAAGCCATATCTTTGTTGTAGTTCAATAAATGAAAGCCTCTGGTCATTTGAGAATAGATCCCCGATTTTAGAGATCCCCTTTTCTTCCCATAATTTACCCAAATTATCATACATTAATATGGGGAATAGGGGAGATCGCCACAAAGGTGTATATCTGTTAAACTTCGGAATTTGTATAAGTCCAACTATTTTACTCCAGACTTTCCACATTGCTATTACCACCTTAAACCTAGTCTTCTTGTAATAGCTGGCCTCAACTTGTCGAAGGAGTGTTCCCTGCGCTATTTTACCTATAGCCAGTTCATATATAGATGGAATGCCCATATTTGCCTCTTGGTGTCTATCTGTCATATACCCATTTCCTGATGAAATCACGAAGGTCATCTGCTGTAAGAAAGTTGCAAAATAATAAAAGCGAAGATTGGGGGCTGACCATCCACCTCGCTCTTGTGGTAATGTTAAAAATTTAAGGGATCGTCGGATTTTCGTGTATTTCCAAATGAAATTGCTAAAGATACCCTCCAATTTTTTTAGGAGCAGATCCTCAATTTCCAGCGGGATGGATCTAAACATATATAAAATCTTGGGCAACATGACCATTTTAACTATATTACATCTTCCTATAAGTGTAAGATGGAGTCTATCTAGTAATCGTAAATTCGTGCTGATCTTATTTATCATGGGCGACATGTTTATTTTCCAGATAGAGTCCATGTTGCAGCTTATTTTTATCCCAAGATAGATTACCTCATCCTGTCTTCGGGGATCATTACAGGGAGTTTTAGAGTTGCAAATGATCTGCGTTTTCCCTGTATTCAATAAATAACCAGATTTCCGGCCGTAATCGCTGGCCAGTTTCTGAATTTGTATAATTGCTCTTTCTGGGTCAGTGGTCACTACCGCCAGGTCGTCGGCATATGCCATTATCTTTGAGTCATAGCCATTACAACAGAGTGGAGTAATCGTCTGGTCTTGAAGAATTTGCTCTATAAAGATATCGATATATAGGGCAAATAATATGGGTGAACAAGGGCAGCCCTGCCTTGTCCCTCTTGCAATTTCAATTCAGCTTGACTCTAAACCCATTATATGTAGCTTTGCATATGGTCTGTTGTACATTGCCTGTATAGCTTTTATAAAACCTGGCCCAAACCCTCTTTGTGCCATAATAGCCCATAAGTATTGCCATGAGACTCGATCAAATGCCTTCTCTGCATCTAGGAGGATCATAGCCATCTTCTCTCCTGTTACCTCGGTTATATCAAACAGGGCTATAGCACGTCTGATGTGATCTGTTGTGCCTCTTCCTGGTATAAAGCCGTGTTGCCACGGTGAGACTAGATGAGCTATGATCCTCCCTAATCGAGTCGCAAAAATTTTGGAATATAATTTAGTATCCAAGTCCAAGTATCCACATTCATGAGGGATATGGGTCTGTAAGATGCTGGATTATCAGGGGGCTTTCCCTTTTTTTTAAAAACCACAATATCTGCTCCTTGCCAGGATTCCGGGGGAACCCCACTGTATTGAATACCAAGGAACAGATCTAAAAGTAGCGGAGCTATATCGTCCTGAATTGCTTTATAAAATTCCAAAGGAATTTTGTCGGGGCCGGCCGCTTTTCCTGGGGCCATAGACTGTAAGGCAGATACTACCTCTTCTATTGTAATCTCTTTTTCCATTTCCTGCTTCATTTCTTCACTAACCCTACGTTGATTTCCTAGAATTGTTTCGTTTTCTTTGGGTAAAAGAAGATCGAGATTATCTTGTCGATATAGATCTATATAAAACTTCTCGAAGACCTTGATAATATCTTTTATATCTGTAAGGGGTGTACCATCCTGTCTTTTGACTTCGGTTATATTATTCCTGGCACCTCTCTGTTTAGTTCGTAAAGCCAACATTTTGTCCACGGATTCCCCATACTCATAACTCTCGTATTTGTGTGCCTGAAAGGCTGCCGCCCCTTTCTTACTATAGTAACTATTAATTTCAGCTTTGGCTACCGCTATTTCCTGCCACAATGATATCTCCATAGCCTCTTGTTTTTGCCTAATCGCACATATGTGTTGTTTTTCTAATTCTCCCAGGCCTTCGATCAAAACATTAATCTCTTCTTTCTCTTGTTTTCTGGTCCTACCAACAAAGCTAATTGTCTCCCCCCCGAAGACCTGCCTTGAAGCTATCCCAAACTATACATTGCGATGAGCTAAAACGATTCATCGCGTAATACTCTATCGCCCATTGTCTGATATATTTCAAATATCGCTCATTAGTTAATAATGTCCTGTCAAATGTCCATTTACTTTGTAGATGGTCTCTGGTTTGAAGTACAAGTTCCATGATTAGTGGGTTATGGTCAGATAACAATCTAGGCAGTTTCTTTATCGCTGCAACCGCAAGCAGCGATGAAGAAACCAAAAAATAATCTAATCTGACGTACTTCTTATGGGGGTTTGAAAAGTAAGTATATCCTGGGTCGGTAGGATGTTTTGCTGCCCACACATCCAGCAAATCGTGACTAGTCCTTAGAGCAGATAGAGCCTTATGAACATGTGGTTTTCTGCCCAGATATTTATATGATTGAGCACTGCTTGCTTCATAATTGATATTCAAGTCTCCACATACTATTAATGGGGCTGGCCATGATGCTAATTCAATTTCTAAATCATTGAAAACTTGTGGATCGTCTTGATTCGATCCGTATATCGTACAGACTGTCAAACCGACAGGAAGTAGTGCAATAGCCCATCTCCCCCATTTGTCCTCCAAGACACGTTTAGCTGGGCCCATACTATTTCTGACATGAATCGTTACCCCTCTAATAGTCGAGGTTTGAGTAGAGCATGCTACAAGGGAGTAGCCCTTGATAATTAAAATATCTCGCTTACTCCAGGGAATATGCGTTTCTTGTTGGCATATTATATCAGCTTTTAGTGTTCTCAGAGCTTCTGCAACACAAATACGTTTTGCTTTATCGTTCAGGCCCCCAACATTAATTGAACAAATATTGATTTTATCCATTTACATTGTATGATTCTCTCAACTTTGAGTGCATTTGATTAGTTTTATTTACTCTCTCAGATCTCAAATTTATGTGCTCTCCAAATTTTTTGCTCTCCCTCCACCCTGTGCCCAACCCCCTTGAACCCTCTATCCCCCCTCCCCTCCTTCTACACCCTACCCTTGCCCCCGCCCCCCGTGCCCCCACCCCCCATGCCCTTGGAACCCTCCCCCCTCCCTTGTTGAAAGGCATCCAGACTGATCCCAGTCTGTGGTGATGATTGCTGCTCCCTGATCAAAAGATAAATACTTGTCCTATTCTTGTCTATTCCTGTCTGCATTAGGCCAAAAAGAAAAAAAAACTAATATTAATCATTTCAGACAGAAGAAAAATATAAGAAGGAGCCCATGGCAATTATATACCAACATAAAATTAAAGTCTACATATGTGGGATAAGCAAATTACTCAACAGTCCTTCCATTTGTAGTTTGATGCTACATATGTAGCCCTATTGTTATGTTTATTGATCTAAGATTTCAGATCCCAGCTCTCCAGATACTCCTTAGCCTTTACCTCGGAAAAAAAAAACCGAGTGTGATCTCCCTTGATTACTTTCAGGCGAGCAGGATACAACAGGAAGGCTTGCCCCCCCAAGTCTTGAAACGGTTTGATCATCTGGCATAGACGCCACCGTCGCTCTACCGTGAAATGGCAGAAATCCGGTTGAACGAAAAAAGAATAGTCCCCTCCACTACGTTTTGTTGTTGGTCTGGCTTTGTCATAAATACACTGACGCAAGAGAAAGTTACCGAAGTAAACCAACATAGCACGTGGTTTTGCATCCGATCTCAATGGCTGCTTCAGGTTGAATGGGACCCGGTGTGCCCTCTGCACTTCCAGTGCCCAATTCCATCCATCCAAGTCTGGAAACGCCTTGGATAACATATCAACCATGTATGACCGGGAAAAAAAACAAAAAACAATGCGCATTGGTCCGACTTTGAGCTAATGTCGGAAAACGAGGTCTTCAGTATAATTTCTAACCTAAAACCTTCCTCCCACACTATGGACCCCCTCCCATCCACAATTATAAAAGAACTCAACCACACCATTTCCCCTTTCTGGACAAAAATCATCAACGCCTCTCTCAGCTCAGGCTGTGTCCCAGACTCCCTTCAACTAGGACAAATCACACCCATTCTCAAGAAACCAGGGGCCGACCCTAATGATCTTAACAACCTCAGACCTATCTCCAACCTCCCGTTCCTTGCGAAAACATTGGAGAAATGCGTTCTCCACCAACTCAACAAACACATTGATGAGTTCAACCTCCTCGACACCTTTCAATCAGGATTCAGGAAAGGCTGTAGCACTGAAACAGCTATGCTCAACATCTCTGACGATATTCACAAGGCTTTAGATGAAGGTGATGCCTGCCTTCTCATCCTTATTGACCTATCTGCGGCATTCGACACTGTAAATCATCCAGCTCTTCTGGAGACCTTGTCGAAGCGCTCCGGCATTAATGGCACAGTACTAAAATGGTTCACCTCCTTCCTTCAACACCGCTCGCAACAAATTAAAATCAACTGCTGTCTCTTGAAGCCAACAAAAGTCACACTTGGGGTCCCGCAAGGCTCGATCCTCTCCCCGTCCCTCTTCAATCTCTTCATGGAGCCCCTCACAATCATCTTGAAAAAGCGGGAGTGAACTACCACCTTTACGCTGATGACACCCAAATCTATTTCAAAATCAAGTCTCCCAGCGACATCCGACACCTCAATGTCACTCTAACCGAGATCCAAACTTGGTTCAACGCTAACCACTTAAAGCTCAACCCAGATAAAACGGAACTAATCCTATTCTCTCCAAAAAGCAACCATTGACCAATCCAAGAGTGGCTCAAGAATCTGGTTGCCCTAAACTGCCCCCTCGTCCTATCCGACTCAGTCCAGAACTTATCAATGGAGGCCCACATCAAAAACTCTGCAAAAGGTGCTCTTTTCTCACTAAAACACCTCAAGAAATTGAAACCTTTTCTTCCCCAGGATGACCTCAAGCCAGTAGTTCAATTCCTAGTTCTCTCTAAAATCGACTACGGGAACGCCATCCTAACAGGGACTCCAAAAGCTCACCTAGCCCCACTAAGGGCAGTGCTGAACATGGCCGCTCGACTCATATCTGGAGTGAAAAGATTTGAACACATCACTCCAGCTCTCAACTCCCTCAACTGGCTTCCCATGGAAGGAAGGTGTATTTACAAGTTGGCCTGCATCACACACAAAACCCTTCACTCTCCGGCCCCCAACTACCTGAACAACAAACTGGTAAGAGCAGGTCAATCCAGAACGCTGAGAAGTTCCAACTCACTCCTTCTTATCCCTCCGAAACTAAAAAAGAAAACCACCCAATACCGATCATTTTCTGGCAACGCTCCCAGGATGTGGAACGCTCTCCCTAGAGTCCTCAGATGCAACCCCTCCTTCTCCTGTTTCAAAAGGGACCTGAAACTCCATCTCCTTAACAAATACTTTCCTGACCAACGTCAACTAACCTAGACTTCAATATCCGAGTTGACTCCTCTCTCTCTTGACATTCAAGGATAGTGGTGACCGGACTGTGTTAACCACCTTTGTTTGTTTTCTCTCCCTCCGCTGCACTGTTTATCTATTTTTCATGTTGTATTTTTTATCTCTGTTTTGCTTCCTTACTGCCTTCCTACTATGTAATGCAATTTCCTTTGGTTTGTTACAGTGTTTATGTGAAGCGCTCTGATACCTACGGGTCTAGCTAGCGCTATATAAAACTTTTAAAATAAATAAATCTGACCCTTCCTTTCCCTCCGGCACGCCTAGTACCCGCAGATTATTTCGGCGCTGCCGATTTTCATAATCTTCTAATTTCCATTGTATATCGATTAGTTGTGCATCATGAGCAGCGGTACTAGTTCGTGTGTCGGCCAGGTCATTCTCCAAAGTTTCTGTCCTGGTTTCAAGGGTTGTCAGGCGCTCATTAATTATGGTGCATGATTTTGCAACTTTCCTAACTGCCCCTTGAATCTTCCGCATGGCTGTCTGTGCCCGCCTGCTGTCTTGGCGAGTCTCTTCCCGATGGGAGAGTATACATTGCAGAACAGTGTTGAGACTTGGGGGTGTTGGGGGGAGTGTGTTATCACCCTGGGGGGATGGTGTTGTAAGACTGCAATGCAGTTCCGCCCCTGAGTAATCCCATTTTAAACTTTTTTTTTGCAGGTTAGAGCTTGCTCTTCTTGTTGCTTTGCGCATTGTGGCTGTCTGATCTTTTTTGCCAGTGTCTGTGCCCTCCTCACTAGAGTCACCTAATGAATCTGACCCCGATTCTGATCCTGACCAAACTCCATCTGAGAGGGAGAAAAAGCAGTCCATATCTTGCTCACTATGGTTTGAAGAGGATGTTTGTTTCTTAGTCTGGGCATTTCCCTGTTGGGGGTTTAATGGGGTAGTTTCCGGTATCATTTCCTCTGATTGAGCCCTCCGAGACCCTTCTGTAATGTGCTCCCCAATGCCCCTTGACATAGTTTGTAAACCGGGGGTAACAGAGGCGGTTGTTTCCACGCTGGCTGCAGGGACAGTTATGGGTGCAGAAGCGAGTGTTAGCACAAGTTCGTCTGACATCTTGGGGCCACTACAAGCCATTATGATATCGTCCTCCCCTGCCGCATCACTCCCCCCTTGCCTCTGCTCACCTGCTCCATCTATACTTTGCTCCTGTAGTTGCTTCGTTCCTGGTGCTGCTCTCAGCAGTTCCAGGACGGAGGGTTCGCTCGCATGCTGTTGGGGCGGTGCTCCGCTTTTGCTCTTACTGTCATCCGCTTTCACTTTCCGGGTCGATACAGGCTGTTTCTTTCCGTGTTGCGCCAGGTTTCCTGCCTCCGTGTTTCCCCGAGGATCCGATGATGTTGTGGACTTCGGAGAGGAGCCAGCTCCCAAGCGTGTCTTCCCCTTCACTCCCCCTCCAACCGGGATCTTTGGTGCCATCTTTTCCCGGGGATACGTCCGGTAATGCCCCGGACACTCAAAACAGCCTCCTTGCTCCTCGCTGTGTGTCAGTGCGGCCCAAAAGCAAAGCAGTGCCCTGATGAGCTCTGCACGGCAACCGGTGATCTCGCACTTGTTAGGACCGGAACAGAACTGCAGGTAAGGAGACAGTGTTTCCATTCGGTCTTTAATATTCTTTTACTTTTGGCTCTTCCGCCGATTGACTTCTCCTTCTGGCTCCGAGATATTAGGGTACAGTAATATCACTCCATCATACTGCCATATTATCCTTCGATATAGTCAGTGACCAGGGAGCTGCTGTACGACCGACTCAAGCGGTCGCCATCTTGCCTCTCCTTCCCCCGGGACATCCAGATGAAGATCTGATAACAATTCTTGTTGCTGGAATTGCATGTGCAATATTACAAAAATAGTTCTGCATAAGCTAGGTTGTGCAGAAAGCAATTAGTGTCCCTTGTCTCACAATGCCAATTTGCATAGAAAAGCTCCTCAAAATGTAAACTTTCAGGGAAAATTACTGCATTCCTTTTCCATCAAGAACTTATGCTGCTGAAATGAAATTAGTGTGAATCACACTCCGTAGGTGTTGTTTGGATTCATAAACTGAGAAGATCAAGCACCACATAGAACTTTGCAGGATAAAACTTGCACGTTTAATATCTTCCTTGAAAATTGAAACTCCTTCACAACTTTATGAAACGTAAATATGATGGAGGAGTTTTAAATATTCATCATGGAAACTTATCAAAAAGAGATTTCTCATGCTGGTCTCAGAGATGAATCAAAGGAAAGGGTTTAGTAGTGGAAAGTTTCAGCTATGATAAAGCTTGGTATTTTATGTTTATATTATGTGTATGGTTATATGTCAAAGTGCTAAACTTCCACAGGAACAGGTCGACGTAGGCCCCCAATGCCTCCCTACCCATGCAGACTGCCTCAATGTTTTCCAGTAAGCCAGTCTACTGGAATCCGGGGGAAAGGGGACTAATATAAAAAAAAGAGACTGCTCTCTGTCTTCTAAGGTTCCTCTCAGTATTCTCTTGACCTTCCTTTTTTCCCCTGTTATTGTCTATCCATCTTCTTTTTGTTTCTTCTTCCCCAGAGGATACTGTCATAGATATACACAATATTCATGTGCATAATAATAGATAACAGGTACTATATAGCTATACGTGGGGATTGCCTCACAACTACTAAACAGACTATAGACCTTTCAGAATGCAGCAGCCAGGCGCATCTTCGACCTCCCTAGATGGTCCCATATCACCCCCCACCTCAAATCCCTGCACTGACTCCCCATCAGCAATCGGTGCCAGTTCAAACTGCTCAACCATGCCTACAGGGCCTTACACAAAAAGGGACCAGCATATCTCAAACACAGGGTGAACTTCCACCAACCTGTCAGACAACTACGTTCTGCATCCCTCATCCTGGCCCACGCACACTGCATTCACAAAAGCAGGAGTGGCGGCAGCACCTTCTCATACCTGGTCACAAAATCCTGGAATGGTCGCCCGCCTCCCCTCCAAACAACCCCAGCCCTACAGGAATTCTCAAAGGCCTAAAAACGAGGCATTTCAACTAAAGACATAGGCAGCGCCCCCCTTCCCCCCAGCGCCTGGATACCCTCACAAGTGATAAGCAGCGCTCTACAAATCATGTTTGATCTATTGATTGATAGATATATATGTATATTACCTACTGGCGGTCGCCAGTAGGTAGTTATAGTTAGGACCAAGTTTCTATGGGAAAATAGTTTTTTCATTTGCCAATATCATTGGCGTCGTTTGACGAATCTTCGCGAAATTTTCAAAACTAATACCCCACTCACTTCAGCTGCTGTGCTGAACGTCTTGGGGTGATTCATCAAGCGGGGGCCGAGAAAAAGGGGGGTCCCAAAATGCTTTTCCTCCAACTTTAGACACGGCTATAGCCCGAACTGCTGAATGGATTTACACCAAATTTGGCAAAAAAGTAGCTCTTGGTGCAGAAAGCACTCTTTTTGTTAAATGGTGTAAATCCATTCAGTAGTTCCTGAGAAATTTAAAGATTTCTCAGATATACAACTGTGGCCGCGGTGGATCCGCGAACCCTCCCGATCTCGTTCAAACCAAGAAGTGTTGGCAGCCATCTTGTGACTCGAGTCACAAGAAAAAGGTGAAAAAAACAAGAAAAGGGGGCAGGGTAGAAACACCCTGACCCCCTAGGCCTGTTCAGGGGGTCCCACAGGGACCCCCCCAGGGCCAAAACGTGAATCCCACCAAAAATGTAAAATTATCGAAGTGCGGTCTTCCGTGCTTCATTTATTTAGGCCCCTGGGTAGGTCAGGTCACGGGGGCAATCGAATTAATAATGCGGGGGCGGTGCTGGCCCCTGCAGCCCCGGGGACCACCACCTCCCCAGGGGTATATCCATAATCAAATGCGTGGGGGGGGCTCCAGGCCCCTGCATGCAGCCCCGGGGATTGCCAGCTCCCCGGGGCTAATACATTAAATTGCGGGGGCCACAAGCCCCCACGCTGCCCGGGGACCACCACCTCACTGGAGCTATACATATAATAGAATGCGTGGGGGGGTCCAGCCTCCCCACGCAGCCCCTGGAACCGCCACATCCCCGTGGCTAATACATTAAAATGTGGGGGGCCACGTGCCCCCGCTGTCCTAGGACCACCACCTCTCCAGGGCACAAATTAAGTAAAGAGGGGGGTCCGTTGCTGACCCCCGGCCTCAGGGACCACCACCTCCGCGGGGCTACAAAGTAGATGGGAGGGGGGCCATGCGGGCCTCCTCCAGGAGTCCTCCATGGCCCTGGGGACCGCCACTCCCCAGGGCTGGCTCCAGCAATGTCCCGAGGTGCCCACACCCCGGACATTGCAGTTTGCTATGGCTTGGCGGGAGCACTGCTCCCACCAAGCCATAGCAAACACTGCTTTGCTTCATGGAAGCGAGAGCATGGAAAATGCACTCGCTTCCATGAAGCGGAGCAGAATTGCTTTTGGGCAGAAGGAGCTGCATGTTTGCAGCTCCCGCTGCCCTAAAGCAATGGCGGCTCCCACAGGAGGCAGTGAGCAGGCAAGGACCGCAGGGGCCTTGAGGCTCCTCCCGCGGTCCCCAACCACATGGCCATGCCCCTGGGGATGGGGTTCCTGGGGCAATATCGGCCCGGGTAGAGGGCCGCGCAGGCCCCCTACCCATTTTTTTTTTCTTTCAAAAAGGTAAAGCCTGGCCCTGGGGATGGGGTCCCCGGGGCCTAAATTGGCCTCAGGAGGGGGGGCCGCGCTGCCCCCCTCCAAAATTAAAAAATATATAAAATACAGTGCAGGCCCCGGGGGTTGTCATTTGAGATGTCATCAGTGATGTCACTGAGCATGTCATGAGTGATGTAATATGTGAGGTCATAAGCAGGGCATTGCGGGGGCGCAAGTTATAGTTAACTCAGGTAACTATAACGGCTGAATTTCACTGGTTTTGTACGAGTGAAAGCCTAACTATAACGTCCCTGTAACCTTTGTTTTTTTAGTGAATTTTATATATATATATATACATATATATATATATATTTATATATATATATATATTTATGTATATATATATATATATATAGAGAGAGAGAGATAGAGATATATATAGATATATATATATAGATATATTATACATGTCCAGACACAGGCACACATTTACACACACATAGATGTATATCTGGTGCTCCCCACTCCAATACAAGCAAAAGCAGTCCAACAATTTCGCTACTGCTGCTTATATTGGAGTGGGAATAGTGAATCTAACCCCTCCAAAATCCAACACGTTTTGCTTGTGTTGGATTGGGATAGTAAACCTAACTTCTCCAAAGTTCAACATTTTCCCTGATTTTGCTTACGTTGGAGTGGGAATAAAAATCGAATTCCTCCAAAGTCAAACACTTTTTCTACTTTTGCTTAGATTTGAGTTAGACTAGTCAATCTGAAGTCCAATAGTTGTCCTATTGTTGTTTATATTTGCTTGTTGTTATTGTTTTAGTATTTTTCTTTTTTTTTAATGCTTATGTTATTTATAAACAAATGTCACTTTTTATTTAAATTATATTTATTTTTCATATTAACTTCATTTAATGTTTTTGTTAATGCATGTTACGTAAAATTAATTTGTAAGTTATTGTTAATATTATTAATGTTTTCATATGTGTTTAAATATTCTTTGTATATATATATATATATATATACACATATTTCACCAGGATTCATCAGAAAAGTTGTAAATATGACCGTGAATGAAACATGTAATATAAAAATGTTTATCATTTATTGTGTCACATGTCACTAAGACGGCCGGCCAAACTGACATGTGCACTTACAGTGCAGAACTCTCCTCCCTGCTGCCGTCTTAGATGATGGCCCGCCCCGCCCTAGACTCGGGCCACACGACTCAGTCAGGGAAAAATAAAATGACAATAGTTTTATTATCTTTTTATTTTTATCTTCTGGCTCTGAGCAGTGGGGCAACGCTCTTCCGCCATAACGTAGGAACCGCCCCTGAATCTAGAACGACTGCCAGTGGTTTAGACTATTTACAAGCATTCCTCCCAACACCTTGTGTGTGGAATCTGACAAACGGTGGTTGCTACCCAGTTTCCAAGCCTGCAGTTTGGCAACCCAGTAAGAGGTGGGTGAAGGACAAGGTGTCCAGCGGCTGAGCCTCTGCTTACTCTACCGCCAGAAACCTTTGACCGAGGACTTCCCCACTACAGGGCCTTTAGTCAGTATACACAAGAAGGTCCGCCCTTTGTTGTGAAGACATACATTTTTCCTGTTCAGAACCGCCAATAAAAACCTTGCAGTCCCAAACAAAAAGAAACGACTCCCACGCACTCTTACCAAACTCCCAGCACATCAAGAACATTGTCTCAATAACAAACTCCCTCTCTGGGCAAAACAAGCATGGCGCCTGCTCGTCCATTTTCACTGACTTCAGTGCGCACACTGGCGGGTGCACTGTACGCTTTACAGATCCCAACAAGGCAGGTGGGGATCCCTAATAATGGTACACAGTCCTCTGCCACGTGAGGGATGCAATAGCCCACCCTGGCAGGCCAATACACTGCCTGCCATTTTCTAAATAACCCAATATGTACATTTTAAGGATGCTTATATTTTCCCTTCAAATACGTTTTTCTGCTATTATCTATGTAGCTGTTTTGCTAAAAAGAGAAGTCAAAACAAAGGGCCTGATTTAGATCTTGGCTGACGGGTTATTCAGTCACAACGGTGACGGATATCCCGTCCGCCGAAATATAAATCGCATTATATCCTATAGAATTTTTATTTCGGCGGACAGGATATCTGTCCCCATTGTGATGGAGTAACCCATCCGCCAAGATCAAAATCAGGCCCAACGTATTGATTGACAGAAATAAACAATATTTGGAAAATATATGATGTGGAGTGGGAAGCGGCTTTGACAAAGTGTTCTCCATCACTAGCATTAAAGAGGGGCTCAAAATGATCCCTTTCTCTAAAATGCAGGTTCATGTTGATCCTGCTGCATAAACTGTGCTTGCCGCATTTTTATTTAGTGGCAGCCAAAGTGCCCCTCTCCTAACTGCAAAATTGTACTTTGCGTTTTATTAGTAAAGACATATCGGCGCACTCTAGACGGGCACTATGCGCTAATGTCGGCACACACGAGGCCCCTCATGGTGAGTGGTCCAGCAGATGGACTGCTATTTCCCCACCCTGGGGGTTATGGATACAGGTGGCAACTGTAACTGGGGGCAGGAAGAATCTGGCCCATCACGAGTGGGACAGTGAGGGTCCACTAAGAAATGAGGAACTACCAGGGAATTACTCATTCTGGGTTCCATTCTACCTGCAATTCGACATTTTTATTTTAGCAAATGAAATCTCTGTGTGAAAGTCAAAGATGATCATGTGCACTGTTCCTTCCGATGCCATATTTCCAATGTCGGAACCGGCTGTTACTGGCCCCTTTGGAGTTAAGTGGCCCTTCGTAATGAGGGCCCTGAAGTGTGAGAACTTCCCCCTCTCCCTGCATTTTCAGGGAGAGGGGGTAGGCGTCCTCCAGTACCAGGGATGAGATATTTGACAGCCCCTTCTTTGCTGAGCGACGCCTGCAGGGTCTGTTAAGACCCCTCTGCTCTCCTTACCTCCTGTGAGAAGGTGTAAATGTATACCTCATCTTTCCACCCAGCGCGTCTGGCTGTGCATATTTCACGGTATGAAATGCACCGTCACCAGGGGGTGCCCTGCTCCCAACACAGGGGCTCTGCCCACCGCAGCTAATTTGCCAGTGGAAAATGTATATTATAGAAAAACTTTGCAATGCCGGATTTACGCCCAGGGCAGAAATGTGCAGGCCAGTTTATAAATCCACGTCACATTCGTGTGCTAGAACCATCCCTCTACCACCCCTCTGGGTTTAATAGCGTGTACTTACTGGGTGTAAATCCATCATGACGCAGCTTCTATTTGGCAGTGAGCAGATAATAATTATACAGTGGACTGCATTTGTACACAAAACCAAAAATGACTCTTGTTGTCCAAAAATGTGTGCCCGGCCATCCTTACAAATTCACACACTATCTCCCTGATGTCTTAGCTGCATAATTACTAGTATACTCCATCTCTCGCTTGGCAACGGTAACATTATTCCTAGAAGAGAACTGTACCAGCGAGGGTTAAGTCAGCACCCCTCCCCCAGCTTTGTCTTTCTGAAAACAAAGTCTTATATTGTGAAGGGTGAAAAACCGTCGGGGCGGAATCAGATAAAGAGTTCCTTGTCTCCTAAATGACAGGGCGGGCCCTGGGGCGCTTGTCTGCCTCGTGCTGCAGGTAGGTAGCTGCCCCCCCCCGGTGAGGAATGCCATCCTGCCGCGCGCCATGTTGCAAGATCAATTATAGAAGACAGTTCCTAATAAGAGAATGGGCTTTTGATGCTTGGCGGGTCCGCGGGGACCCTTGAACTTGCTTCAGGGGAAGTGTGCAAAGTATTTATTGCGTGCTGCATGCGGCATAATCTGGTTTTGCAAAGGAGACTCTCCCCGGAGGAGCGCATTATTCAAGCCAGGGTGGGAGGGGGGGGATGACGCCAGACATAGATGTATTGCGGCAGCAAAGCCTGGGATGTGCGAGGAATACAAAGGGACATTCCATGGGACGGGACTTGTTTTCCAATCAGTGGCGGTGCGACCAGATACGCGCTCTTTGTTGTCAGGTGCGGTGCACTTCAGCTCACAGGCAGGGGACCACCACCTAAACTCAGTAGAAGGCACGCCAGGATCTCTGGGGCGATCCCCCAAGGGACGTTGCAGCATCTTCGTCTTTAACCCCTGCCCAATCAGCAATTGGTGGTCTTCTTTGGGGCACGTCTGGAGCATTGTGGGAATTACAAATCTCAGTGACCAATCGTTAACTTTCATCACATATTAACCAGGGAACAGAGTGGCCGATATAGACCTTTTTATATATTTCATCCTGCATTCCTTCATCTCCTCTTCCTGGTCTTATACTCAGGGTTCTGTCCCTTTAATCTTACAACATCTCCTCCCAGATAATGTACAACATGGCAGTCGTCAGGCAACAACTCCAGTCTTTCTTCTACTTCCATGAAGTGTCGTACAGGGGTATGTTTGAGCATCCAGTGGTGATGATGGAATACACCATCTTCTCGGAACCTATTGACAAGTGAACGTAAGTGCCACTGAAGAGGTCCTACGTTTCTCTCAGCTACGTAGTAATGGCTGAACAAATGCTTCTTACAACAGCCAGCAATTATCGTAGGATTTCAACATTTTCTGGTCCACAAGTGAGGAATGGTTGGACTGCACATACTTGGAATTGATTAAGGAGAAATATATTTAGCACCTATCCGACATTGCCTATGACTCTTTTTTATTCTCGACGATGGATACAGTCTCCGCAGTGGAGGAACGATGGCTGTACATTTTTAAATGCAGAAGATCAGAGCAGCTTAAAAAAAACCTCTCCACCAAGCTTGCATGTTCTGAGTTAAAAATTGCTCTGCATAAGAATCAACAGCCCATTTCCAACCAACCCTTTATTGATTGAGCTATCCTTCGGATATAGTATACAGCCACGACTCACTCCTAATATCCCCCAACAAAAATAAGAGTCAGGCTCAGCGCTTCAACAATAACCTTGACTACCCCATGCTCTTTGCTCATCAAAGGTAGAGCACGGCGGGGCCTGGGGACCAGTTAATTCCACGATACCGGTGGCCTATGTATTTTTATGGGAGAAGAGAGTTGAGTTTGAATCAAGGACTAAGCACTCATTTTCTCTTGGTTGTCACAGCAGCTGCCCGTATGACTGGCGCTACATTGGCTTGAACACCACCCCATAAATCAGGAGTATGTTTTCTCACTTCAATAGTTGATAGAGTCAAGGCTTATTTGTTATAATTAGCATGTTTTTCCCTTCTAGGCATCCCCCCTTTTAAGGTTACTTCTATTAATCCTTTACTCATAAATGACAAATATAGAACGGATGTTTGTTTATTGCCACTTTCCTTTGCTATGTGAAAATAAAGTCCTCTGGAATATAGTCACAGTATTTACTCTGAGTTGCCTTCTCTGTTCTGAAATAATTATTGCTGAGTAGTGAACAAGCTTTTATGAAAACTAATGATTGTATTTCTCTTTAATTATTATAATTAATGATATGCATAATTTCAGGAATTTTGGGTTAACACTTGTGAAGTGAAATTCCACCATTATGCCACATTGTGTAATAACTAGTCATTTGTAGTAAAAATTTACAATGAACGCCCTATTTGCGGTTAAAAACTTAACACAAGCGCCCGCAAACAGAACATGAGCTGCTGTTGCTCGCAGTGCTTTTGCGTTTTGAAGTATTTTTTATTGTAAAATGAATACTCATGTCCAAAACTGACACGAGGATTCATTTTGTGCAAAACCCTATCGCTAAATGACAGATTTGCATTTCATGTAATTTTTCCTAGATTCTGCATAATTCGGAGATAGCAAATTACGTGAATTTCGCACACCCCTACAAGAGAGGACCTTCGTGCCAGAAGACAGAGATGACACAGGCCATGCTCATTCTCTTCACCTACTGTCGCTAACGGGAGGCTCATTCGGCCTTCTCTTGCTAGGTGCTTATCCGCCTTCCTCCCAGCGTGGACAAGAATAGCAGACTATGCTATTAAATTGAACAATAACCTAATTAGTCAAAGCAGATATGAGAGTGTGAAATGTCTTTAAAACTCAAATTAGGTTTTTCTTTTCCACTGAGTTTAGCTTAGTGAGCCAAAGTTATGACGGTGGGATTGATATAAAGCCAAACAACCAATATGTTGGAAACGTTTTTGCTTTCCACATTTCTCATAAATGTTACAGCTACTATTCTGTTTGTTTTTATTATAGTTGCAACTCCTGTTGCGCGCACTATGGGCCCGATTCACAGAACTAACTTAAGACAAAATACTAAACTTACTACCATTTTGGTATTCACAGAAGGCACTTACTCATTTTGGTATTCACAGAAGACACTTACTTACTCATTTTGAGTAACTTACTCATTTTGTGTAACTAACTCATTTTGGTATTCACAGAAGGCACTTACTCATCAATGAGTAAGTGCCTTCTAGAATACTAAAATGAGTAACTTACTCATTTTGAGTAACTTACTCATTTTGTGTAACTTACTCATTTTGGTATTCACAGAAGGCACTTACTCATCAATGAGTAAGTGCCTTCTGTGAATACCAAAATGGTAGTAAGTTTAGGATTTTGTCTTAAATTAGTTCTGTGAATCGGGCCCTATGTTAGGATCTTAATTTTCAAATAAATCTTTAAAATGTATCCATTTTTACTATTTATTTTTAATCCGCATTCCTATAATGAAAGAGGATTTGAGTTCCACTAATCATCCATGTGATATTTCACAAGATCGTTACCTGAAACGCACTTTGCTCAAATACTACTCAGTGGGTTGCCAGGTGGTTGCAGTCCAGCTGACTTTCTGTCTCATGTTCGCAGATTAACAGAGTCCTTAGTGTGAGGGGTCCAGGAAGTATATCTGCCTGGCCATGTTCTAGAGGCTCTAAAAAATGTATGACATTTGTCTGCAAGCATTGAAAGTGAATCTCTGTGTCATACTTTTGAATCTTGAGATAAAAAAGTGTCGTTCTACCACTTTTGCCAGCAGACAGGTAGGGAGGAACCTTGAGGCATGCCGCCTGTCACCATTTTATTGGAGAATGTTAGCGTTCCGGTTTTAATTTGATGGATCTGGTTCTGAAGGACTTGACCGACTGCAGGGAGGTCATGAAATTCTTATCAATTTTATAAGATGCTACAATAGCATGAAATTATCAACCATGCCTCAGCTGCACAAAGATCTAACGTTATCAAGACTGCGGGGTAATATTCGAGGAGATGAAGAGACCCATCCTGCTGTTTGCTAGTATAGTCATGTGTCCCCTTGTGGGCACAAATCTTGATTGGTGGTCATGGAAGATAGAGTATACAATAAAACAAGGTCCTATAGCTGCCTGGTCACCTCACATTTCAAGGTTTTCTGTAATAACTGCATCCTTCTTGGAGTTTAGAACAGTGCTCAAAAGGAGGAACACCTGATGCTGAGACTTAGTTTTGGGTCGAATTTCTTGAAGCATACAAATGGAAACAGTTCACAAGCACTGCAGTGCAGGTCGGAAATAATTTTAGAATACTATACCTCACCTACAAAGGCTTACAAAGGCCTCAAAGGCATTGCCCTCTAGTCAGATAATGCCAAGTCTATGGCAATGGCCTACACAGATACCAAATAAGACTTTATGAGTCCAGGGTGAAGACGTGCACCTCATCTACTGGCTCCAAAAACACCAATCTGTCATGCCACACAACAGCTCCCCATGCTAACATTAATTTAAGAATACTACACCTCTTCTACAAAACCCTGAAAGGCTCAACACCCTCTTAGCTACAAAAATATCAGTGCCAACATAGTCACTCTCTCCACTTCACCCACGTAAGCATTGTAACGATCCCCAAGACACAGTGGGGCATATTCACGAGGAAGTGGCGGTGAGAGGCGTTAGCCTCCTTGGCGTAACGCCTCTCACCGCCACTCCGGAAACGCCAGGCTGCACGCTATTCTCAAGAATGTGGTGCAGCCTGGCGTTTCCCCCTGTGAGGGCGCTAAGTCTCACGACTTAACGCCAACACAGGCACCCTTGCACCAGAGTGCAAGGGTGTCTGCGAGCAGGGAGGTTTGTTTATGTACAGGAAGGTGTCCCTTCCTGCACATAAACAAACCTAAAATGCTGTTTAGTAACTTACATGTGTGCTGCTTCATGCAGCACACATGTAAGTTACAAAACTGCATTTTTTAAAAAGGTTTGTATATGTACAGGAAGGGACACCTTCCTGTACATAAACAAATCATGGCATTTTGCTATTTCCATGTGTGCTGCACAAGGCAGCACACATGGAAATAGCAAAAACGAGGAGAAATTAAGCATTTCTCCTCGTTTCGCCACCTTAAGACCAGGATTTTTCTGGTCTTAAGTTCGGCGCTGCCACCTATTATCGCCGGTGGCAGCGGTGAATTCAATGGGTGTTGCAGTGGAACGCCCACCGCAACACCCACTGCACGCCCCCTTTCACGCTAAGTTTAGCGTGAAAGGGGCACTATTATCAAGGCAGCGTTAAGCCACTTAACATGGCTTTAAGCCACGTTAAGTGGGTTAACGCTGCCTTGAGAGTAGGGCGCTGGCCCTATCGCCACGGGAACGTCAAAAAAAGTGACGTTCCCATGGCGATAGGGGCTTGAGAATATGCCCCTGTGTGTAATAGGTGGAGACAGAAGCTTCTGATTCATAGGCTAACACCTGTGGAATAGCATTCCCTAGAATTAGCAATCCGACTCACGGACTTCATAACAAAACTAAAAGCTCATCTTTAAAACTCACCGTCTCCTGACTCAGGAGCCTGCAGTATATGGTGAAACCTTCTGCATCCAAACAACAAGTCCTTTACACATGGAACAGAGGAATGTCCAGGGAACTTCCATGAAGACCACCAGCCAACTTGCAACCCTCAAGGAGCACAATAGAACTGCTCTCTGATCCATAAGGGTTTGTGACTTATAACATTAAACACATGGATGAAATTCTTGGTATATTGTGACCCCACATGCAAACAGCCCCTTATGAGCGCTCAGCATCCGTTTTGACGTACATCTTTTCTAGGTGTGCCAAGTAGCAATTCAGGTATGCAATTTGTGCTTCACATACAAAATAAACATAAATGTAAACAAATTCATATTTATCTTCCTAGCCATTTCATGATCAATTCCAAGTCTATCTGCCTTCAGTTGTTTGCCCACTAATTTCTATTCGAAACGTTCTCTGGTAATATGAATATTCACATCATACTTGGGAATGGCCTTGAACATGGTAAAAAGAATCAGCGCCAATAGTGTTTGTTAAGGGTTCTTGTTCGTCAAAAGATCCAAAAGTGAGATCATCATAAACAGATACGTCCATTGAGCTAGCCATGAGACCTGCGTACCTCCCCAGGACCCAACATGTATGTGCAGTTCTTGCCACCATGATTTGAGACCTGTTTTGCAATATCATTTGTATCAGTCCTGCAAGATATTAATCTTCAAGTCATGGTGATCACGAGGGAGAATCCTGCTGCTACTCCAGGAGACGCTGTTCTCCCACACTGTTACACTGTAGTTTAGACAACTAGGGGCTCAAGCATCATTCCATTGGTCCATAAAAATTCCAATGTCTGCATGTGGCACACATATAAATCTCTGCTTACAAGGAATTTTCGCAAAATGGTTTGGAGCACTTAGAAAAGATGGCAATGCACTAAATGCAATGGATTGATTGAGCTGGCTAACTTTTATAAGCAGCAACACAAAAGAAAACCAATTAGAGAGCATTGTGCACTCCTCTGGGATTTCTTGCCAACCATCTCTTCAAAAAAGTTTTTAAGAAGACCCCTTTTGAGAAATCTTTTGAGAACAGCCAGTCAGTACTCGGTGCACTTCCTCAGAGAGGAAAGCTTGGTCCCTGTGTCATCACACAGCACCCCAGTTGATACAAGAGGCCTGCCACTCAAGCAGATAGCCAGCCAATCTTAATCTTTTCGAGGGATATGGATTTAGCTGAGGGCTATAATGTGGTTTAAAGGCAATATGTGTACACTTAAGTGAGCAGATGACACACAACCCCATCTTAAGATTGATGACAGCTCTGGCAACCAATCCTCGCCTCTTCATTGCCTCTTCCATGTCCATCACTGGATGCAGACATCTGGGTTTGTTTGAATGGGCCAAATCCGATATCCTCCTCTTGGCTATAGCCAACCCTCACCAGTTGGCATTCACTCGGCCAAAGTCCATTAACATCCCTCTATAACCTCTGTACAAAGCCTGGAACCATGGAGTATAGTTTGACAACGGGCTCTCATTAATACCACACTTAAATGCCATCCCCAAATCTGCATTTCATCACCTTCATGTCCTTCAACTCCTCTCTGAAAATGGCCATTATCATCTCTGTTGTGATTTCCCGTTTGTACAACGTGTACATCAAGCCCACAAAATCAGCCACCAAACTCCAAAGGGTCCAAAACCATGCTACCTGGCTATTATTTGGACTCACTCACCAGAACTATATCATACATGCTCTGAAAGTCCTACATTGACTCCCAATAAAGGACAGAGCAAATTTCACAGCAGTCTACATTGTCCCTAATGCTCTACACAAAGGGTCCTCTGACTAATTGACTTTATTCTAAGAATCAACTTTACTCAATATCAATATAGCTTTATTCGACAAATAAGTCATCAAAGCATACTTACAAACATGATGTATAAAAGATTAAAAAGTTACCATAAATACAAAAAACTGTGCATATTTACAGATGGGTCATGATTATTAGAGCTTCAAAGCCTTATTGTCTTTGTTCATTTCAAGATCGTTATGTCACCGGCCACCTTTTATATATTCAAAGACTACTGTTCATACAATAAAAAGTAAAAACAAGTAGAAAACAACAGCCCTTAATCGGGAGAGAGGCCACGTGATCTAATTGCCCAGACCCAACTTAGGTACTTTGCCATGGCTACAGCAATAGTGCTAGATGTGTCAGTGCGTAGTAGTCTTAGAGCAATTTCTGACCTTCTTGTGCCTAGAGATCTGCAAATGGGTTTCAGCCATACACGTCGGGGGGTAGCATATGCTGGACAAGTAAATAATACGTGGGCTATAGACTCAGGGTGGGTAAAGCAAGTGGGGCAGGTGTTAGCTTCAGTATTTCCCCATCTTGCTGTAAATGATCTTACCGGCAAAGTACCCACTCTGAATTGGAAGTAGAGCTTCCTTGCATGTGGCTTAGTAATGATGTCCCAATACTGTTCGAGGCTCGGTGCTGGTTTAGCTTCAAGGAAACTCCCTGTAAGTGAGGAGGAATCACTATTCCTATAAGCACCTTGGGCCACCCATTCCCAATATTTTGCTTTTAAAACTGCTTTCGGGGGGAATTGCGTGCCTACAGGGTTTTCCCATAAGTGAGCCATCCCGAGGTTGATCAGGGAAGCTCTGATCTCCCGCAACCATTTGATTTTATGAAAACAGTCAGCATTGATTACGTCCAAAAGGCCTGCAGCATAATTAGTCAGCTCAGGGGTACACCAGATTCTCCGGAGCAAGGCACGCAATCTT
Organism: Calotriton arnoldi; assembly: GCA_963921515.1. Classification (NCBI taxonomy): domain Eukaryota; kingdom Metazoa; phylum Chordata; class Amphibia; order Caudata; family Salamandridae; genus Calotriton; species Calotriton arnoldi. The sequence continues at coordinate 206,324 of CAWUFW010001223.1, forward strand.
GCCCTATCTACCATTGCCCTTTTGCCTAGATCGTATAGCAGTGGGCGTGCCGGAGTGCTTTGGGGTAGACCAGTGATCTTGCGAAGGAACCTATTTTCTTCTGTTGTTAATTGTGAAAGGTTCTCAAAGCCCCAGAGCTCAGCACCGTATAAGACAGAGCTGACCACCTTCAAGTCGTATATTTGCAGCACTGGGCATATTGGTTTAGTAAAGGACGAGCTAAACTCGGATTGTAGAACACCGGCCTGCTGCCGGTGTTTTAGTGAGGCCAGGTTAAGTTGTCGTTTCCAGCTAAGATCTCTCTGTAGGGTAACCCCTAAATATACAAAGTCTGAGACTTGCTCTAGGGGCCCATTGTTCAGCACTATACCACCCTTGAACGCTTTGTGTGGGTTAAAAGACATGAATTTTGTTTTCGACACGTTGATTTCCAAGCCCCTTATTTGGCAAAATTCTTCAAATCGATTCAGGGCTCGCTGCAGACCACTTGGCGTTTTTGAGATAATCAACGTGTCATCTGCGAACATTAAAATTGGTATTTTAACACCAGCCAGTACAGGGGCATCTGACGGAATGATCGCTAAAAAATCTGCAATCCCGTTTATAAATAGGGAAAATAATGTGGGGGCCATTACACACCCTTGTCGAATACCTCTCTCGATGGGAAATGGAGTGGTAACTTCACCCTGAGCACCCCAGCGAATCTGGGCGAAGTTATCCTCATGAAGCCTTACTATAAGGGTTAATAGCTCCGGAGACATTCCCATCTCTTGTAAAACAGACCAGAGTTTACTACGGGAGACGAGGTCAAAAGCCGATTTAAGGTTCACAAAGGCAGCGTAAAGGCTCCCCTTGTTCAGGACCACCGTCTTCCAATAGAGCATGATAAAGCGGAAAACCTGATCAATGGTGCTGGTGCAGGCCCTAAATCCTGCCTGTAAAGGGGATAAACTTTCTGTCTCTTCCACCCAATCCTGTACTTTATTCAATACTAGACGCCCAATTATCTTTTGAAGTGAGTCTATCAGGCTGATAGGTCTATAATTGCCTGCCTGTGATTTGTCCCCCTTTTTAAACACAGAAATGATCTCCGCCCCTTTCCACGAATCAGGGACTGGGGCACCCTGAGCAATTGCGTTCGCTACCATCGCAATATAATGGCACCATTTATCTTTTTCATGCAGATATATGTCCGGCGGGATGCCGTCTGGGCCTGGTGCTTTTCCTCCCGTAACTGTCTCCAAGGCCAAGCTATCATCGGCATCTTCAAAGACTTTGCCTATGTAATACCGGACCGGGGGCTTCGCTTCCATTCCCTCCCCTGGGCTGCATGCATATTGGGGCTTGAAGTGAGTAACCCATTGCTCCTGTGAGACGTGGTTTTGCGGCTGGGTAGGCAACCCACCCCTATCCCACTTAGCTGTGTTCCAGAACTGTTTTGGGTTTTTGTTTGCACATGCTAATTTGAGTTCCTGCCATCTAGCCTCATCCCAGGATTTTTTTGCCTTCACTTGCGCTCTTCGGTAGCTATATCATAGCTGCCGTACAGCACAAGGATTTCCCTCTTTAATCGCAACTCCTAGTTTCCTACGCATCTCTTTGCATTCAGTGTTAAACCACTGTGGGCCTTTTCTGGGGTATACTCTCTTGGTCTTGTGGCGTCTAATAAAATAGGAGCGTAGTTTGGCAAAAAACCTGACGTGGGTATCAATCACCTGATTGAGGACAGATGAGTTTGCCATGCATAATTCCAGCTCTGCGATCGCCCCTTCTACGTCTATAGATATGGAGGCTAAGGCTTCGGGGTGCTCGAGTAAGTTGGCCCATTTTAGGCGTCTCATATCGTTTGATGGAACCACATCCCTCGTGAGCAGGTTATACTCTGTCCACGTATTTTCCCGTTGTGGTAACAGGTCAAAGGTTGCACACAAGGAGTTGTGGTCACTTTCTGGCCGGTCTCTTACTACCATATCCCTTAAGGCATGCCACAGTCGCAGGTTAATTCATAAATAATCTATGCGACTGGCACAACGACCATTATTGAAGGTATTTGCTCCATGCCTATCGGAGATGGATCTGCCATTCGCCGCCCGTAGCCCCTTCTCTAGGCAAGTGGCATTAATTTGAATTGCCACGTCCGACCATTTTTTATCGATGGCAGTTCTAATTTTGGGATCCCCATTGCTCATCAGTATCTGCAATAAAATCACAGTATTCAGGGGTAAGGGGCTCAAAAGTCACATTAAAATCCCCTGCAATCAATATGTTTGAGTCAAGGGAGTGTAGATCTATTAGACTCGTCTAAAGCCGCTATAACTTCAGACTTTTTCCCCTTTGAGCTCCTAGCATAAATGTTGTAAACGTCCACGACCCCTGATTGACCCCACGTCAACCTGATCGCAATGATGTCGTTACTTTGTATTTCAAGGATCTCGATCTTAAAACCAGCGGCTTGGCGGACCCAAATTACCAATCCCCCTGAGGGTCGACCCTTGCCCCCACATATTGCAGGGGTATAGTAGTTTAGGTAGCCTGGGCAATATAGAGGGTCTGTTGCCCAGGTTTCTTGGAAACAGCAAACTTCAAACTGGTCAATAAAAGTGAACCAGTCAGGAGAGACAGTCTTTGTCTTCAATCCTGCTACGTTCCAAGATAGCATGGATGTCCCATGGGAAGTGGGTGTGCTTGGCCTATGTCCATTTATATCATCAATCGGTGCATCGTTTGGCCCCAGTACTCCTGTCAATGGCGAGGACATCATCCCGGGGTTGGTAGCCTTCCGTCCTAGATGGAGGGCGGGGAGTTGTGTACTCACTACGGGTGGAAGGGGGGTTTCCTTAATCATTTGCGGAGCAAAAGCACCAACTGATTTGTTCTGGGTGTTACAAAACAGTCAATCATTGGCCTCCAGGGTGGAGGAACCTCTTAACCGAGGCAGTATATTTGCTAATGTTTGGTGGCACGTGCTGCTGGGTATAGATCGTCTAAATTGGATCAAAGATCCTTCCGGAGGGCACGTGCGATATTCCAGGGAGAGAAGATTTTCCGCAACAACACTCTCCTTCAATGAAAGTTCAATGCAATCTACTGCTTGGGTACGGGAGGTCAGCCTAGAGACCCTTGAGATGTCTTCGCGAATGACAGAGCGACAGCCTCTGACATGGCGTATCCAATGTATGACCTTATTGGTCAGGGAGACGTTATTTTCATAGCCCTAGCTTGGGTCAACCTTGGGTACGTTAACCATGTAAATTTTAGAAGAGCCGATATTGGGCTGTGCAGGCAATTGTACGGTAAGGCTTTGCATGGGGTGCTGCGGTTGGGGTGGTTCGGTGGATCTATTAGCCAATGGTTGTATTAGCTTTGAGGGTGCACTGCTACTGTGTGTCCTATATTGGGCATGGCCAGGGACTGTTAAACACTCGGTCCTAGAGGATACCGAGTCCGCTAAACGCGGCATAGGTATGGGGTGAGATTTGCTAGGGGGTGCCTTCTTGGGAGCCTTATCTACAGTGAATAATTCACGCTCTGGATGAGCCGCCTGTAGAGCTGTCAGGCCAGTGGGCACAGAGAAAGAAGGGCGGGGATGATCCTTGATCAGTAGCTGATTTACCAGGGAAGTAAGGCCCTCAATCATGGTTCTCATATCCTTAACCTCTAATCTAAGAGTGTTGATGAGGCTAAGTATTTCTTGGGGAGCCTTGGTAGAACTACTGTCTAGCTCTAGGATGCGTATCTCGGAGTGCTGAGTTTGATAGGACAGATCACGCCCGGGCCCCGTTTCGGTATCCTCCTCCCGCAGCTCGACCAGTGGTAAAAACCTATTAGTGCAGGGGACTTCCGGACCTATCTTATGTGTTTCGCGCCCGGGTGATTTAATTAAGGATATACTATCACTAGCGATGTCTGGGCTTCCCCCGCTACTTGTAACTAGCAACCCTTTTTTTGATGTGTTACAAAACATGGCATGAATAGTTAGTTGGCGAGCCGTGGTAAGGTTGTTTGAACTCATTAATTGAGTTGGGCCTGGCGGGGATTTAGTGTTTTCTGCATGGGTAGGTGAATCTGTCACTAATATATCCTCACACTCAGAAATAAGGCTGTCTATCCTGTCCATTACACAGTTACTCCGTGCATGCTTCAATATCTTCCTGACCTTTTTCCCTTTGTTACCTATCCGCACCCCTCCCCCTCCCCCATTGCCCTCCATGGTTTTCCTTTTCCCCATGCTACCTCAATAGTAAAAGTCAATACTAAACAACCAGTCTTCACAATCGATATTAAAGAGTCTCTGGGCCCTTTAGACGATGAAAAACCCACAACCCGCCCCTATGTCAGCCCCACCAGCCCCCTTAAGAGATGCAACTTAATCAACGAAAGCAGTTTGAACAGTACTATATGGTGTCCATATTGGCAATACCTCAACTGGTCCGCGACAGTTCTTAATGTCCGGCGAGTCCAATCAGGCAGGGAGTCCAAAGACGGGTGAAAGGGGGGTGGCCCTGCCCTGCCTCTTCCTGGCAATGACGGGCAAAGACGGGCCCGCCCTTGGCCCGGGCACGGCCCGCGCGCGTCTCGCGCCGCGGGGGTCGAGGCAGCGCTTTAAAGCGCGGTGGACACGCCTGCCCCTGCAGCAGCCGTGGACACTTGTTGCTGGTTGGTGCACCCTGGGACTTTCAGTCCCACCAGGGTGTCGCGATGGTGTTGGGGGTCCGGGAGGCAGCACAGCACAACGCAGGGTAAGCCCCCAGGGAGAGCAGGAGCTGAATAGATTAAACGCGCCCCCAATATGCCAATAGAACTCACTCTCACCACATCAATGAACGCAAAATGACTCTGAAATTCAGGAAACTCCTAAAGCCCACCTTTTCTCCCAGACCTACAGCTAGTCGCCATAGAGCTGGTCAACTAAAACTTGGACCTGCTGGTTAGGTGCTTAAACTATCTATTCCGCCCTTGGACCTCCCAACCATACTAACGCTTTTGCATCTTCCAAACAAATACAAATACATTGGTATAAACATAGCTTGACCTCTCTCTCTAACCGTAGACTATACTGACTATATGTTATTGCCTGTAACTCAATAGACATACTGATAGTTCCATAGATGTATTTGACAATAGACCATATAGCATTTCCATCTAACCATTAATCTATAGCTGATGTCAGCCAATAAATGTTTTACTTCTTTCTAAAATCCACATGTTTTACACAAACTTTATACAGTTGTTGTTTTCTTATTACAAATCAGTGCATGTGATTGAAACTGGTACTTTGACCGAAACTAATGAGAAGAAAGTTGGAACTTCTCACAAGAAAGAATGTGAAAAATCCTTGACGACTAGATATCGAAGTATAAACAAGCACTGATTCCACTACTTACAACAATTCATGCTTGTGATGGCAAAAATGACACTACGCTTACTCCAAAGTGCAGAAGATGTGCAGTTGTATTACACTGAAAAACATGGCTTTAGAAATACGAGCCTGCCAAACCCACCAACTCGGGAATATACTCCGAGAACCTAAAACGTCTAAGATGGTCCGATACCATGAGCACAACGATTATTGGAGAATGTGAGCAATTAATCACAAAGCTCAACCAGTGGTCAGTCTCTCCAGTAAACAACTGGGCAATTTTTTGTGACTACCTCTTAAAGCAATTTAACCTGCCACCACAACATTTTGTCGGATCATGTAAAAAGCAGGTACCCCTCTCCCCTCAGATAAGAGCACTAAAGAACATCAGAAACGCCTCCCTTAGGGCAGCCAGGAGTCATCCAGAATCAGAATCCTTATTGAAGAGTTATAAATCTGCCCAAAACGATTATAGACAGGCATGTCGAATCAATAAATAACAACACCTCCAACAACTCTGGTGTTCTCTCCTTTATGCAAGCAAGAGACGGAACCCCCGAAAATTCTGGGCGTTAGTCAACAACCAATCCAATGGAAACTGCGGCCTGGGAAGTGCAAACATCGCTGAGAATGACTGGGTAACCTTTCTTGCCGGTCACTTCCAGGTGGAAGAGTGGAAAACATTACCAGCGACAATACCTCCCTGGGAATGGCAGGACATCCCCCAAGGTGTGCATGAAATTTTGACGGAAGAGGTCTCCCTCTCCCCCTCAAAGCTGGCAAAAATTTGATCTAAAGCCAGATCGGACGGAGCTCTGGGCCCAAATGGCTTGCCACAGGCCCTGTTAAAAAAGAACATACCCTTCTGGTCCAAGCAGTTATCCAGCCTGTTTGATTACTCACTTCAGAGTTCTATCATTCCAGATTCTTGGTGCGGCAAGATCATTCAGCCTATCCACAAATCTGGCTTGATATCAGCCCCAAGTAATTATAGGCTGATAGCATTTTTGGACAATGAGGCGAAGTTTTTTGCCAGCGTGCTGCTGGAAGACCTGAAGAGCTGGGCCTACTCAAAATGGCTGTTACCTAAGAACCAAACAGGGTTCGTAGCAAACTCAGGCACATTGACCAACCTTTTAGCTCTATCCATCCTTACCGATAAAGCTATAGCATCTGCCTCGACAACGTTTTGCTGCTTTGTGGACTTTAAAGCCGATTTTGACCACGTTCCAAGGGAGTCTCTTTGGGGTAAGCTATCCAGCTGGGGAATATAGGCTAAATTATTGAAGCCAATCATGCAGCTGGACACTAACACCTGGATCCAAGTTAAAATCGGCACTGGACTGCACCTCTCTAGAAAAATCCTGATGACAAGGGGAGTGAAACAGGGATGTCTGCTTTTTAATCTTTTCCTAGCCGATCTCTCAGCCGACCTGGACTCAATAAATAGCCACCCCCACCAGGATTGGCGGAGCACAGATCAGTAATCTTTTATACGCTGACGACCCCGCTCTTTTCAGTCGTACATTGTTGGATTGCAACGATTGTTAAACTCCCTCCACGTGTACGCCACCACAAACAAATTGGTGGTAAATCTTAAGAAAACTCAAGTGGCCTTATTGGGTAGGAAGCAGCACAGAGGTGGCGGCTGGATATACAACAATGCTCAAATCCCCGTTGGCAAAACCTACAGGTACCTAGGACTCCATATCGACTCAAGGGGCACACTAATGAAACACTGCCACGAAATTGTCATGAAAGCCATGGCTCTTCAAGTTAGCCTCGCCAAGCTCTCCAAACAACTGACTGGCCCCAACTTAGCTGCAATGTTGGAAGTTATGCGAGCCAAGATAAGCCCCCCGTGGTACGGTTTTGAGATCTCACTTAGCAAGTTCAGTACCATCCTTAATCAATACACGATTAAAATCTACAAAAGGGTACTTCAGCTACCAAGTAGTTCATGTGCTGCCCAGATCCGACTGGAGCTGGGCCTCCCAAACTATACCTTGCAAAGCATGTGGTCCTTTCTTAACCTTTGTCACAAGCTGAGACAGGCGAGAGCTGGCACCCTTGAGTCCCTGTTATGGTTGGACATAAGTGTTCATAACTGCAGCGGCCCACATAGCTGGTACTTCAACGAGTGCAGGTCACAACTATCAGCAGACGATCTCTGGTCTCTTAATCTTGGGAATAAAGCTTTTAAATTACGCACAAAAAGCGCATCCAACTACGCTCCAGATTGTTAGACAGAGAGAGCCTAGCCAAAAGGAAGCATGCATGGGCAGTAATCAACTCGTACCAGCTGGCCCCTCCCCTGCCACACTTGGCCTGCTCTTATTCTTTACATCTAAAACAAAGATTCTTGGCCCTTATGATGGCTGAGTGGCTCTTCTCGAAACACCTACCTTCATGGCGGCGGACCTCAGACGATCTTGTGTGTAGAGGCTGAGGCAAATCAGATGAATCTCTGGAGCACGTTGCATGCACTTGCCTAGCACTGTTGTCCCTGCGCAGAACAAAGTTGAGGCCCGAGTGGAACAAATTGGGAGTCCGGATCTGTAGGCAGGGCATCATAGCTGCCCTGAATCCAGAAAACACGGCTTTAAACATTAACTTCACGATTTTCATCCACTTGGCTTATCGTCGATTCAAGGTCTCCCAAGCGTCTAATTCAACACAGTCTCGTTGAAGCCCCCCATTGTCTGTTTCATCCAATCAAAGGCTTACAAAGGCAGAAATTGTGGATGCCATTAGACTGCTTGGACTGTAGCTCTGTTTTAATGGGGACGCTGCCACTTTTTTTTAACCTTTTAATAGTGATGAATTTTGTCATTTTATTTCTTTAAATGTTTTTAAGTATATTCTTATGAAGAAAATTTGCATCAAGTGCTTTTATGATTTATTTTTAAGTAGAATAAAGCTTGTTACAAACAAACAAAAAAAAAATACTATGCAGACAATTAAAATTAATGTGCACTTTAATATAAAAACAACATTGAAATTCGGCCTTTACACTTATCAGAACATGAGCATTGGCGGGTTCATAATAACGCACTGGCATTAAGGCACAGACATACATGATTCTGCTTTCTCAGGTTGAAGGTACTGGTGCTGTGCATTATTTCTGGGAAACTGCGTTTACTGTCAGATATCCAATGCCCATTGTAAAGATGGGCCATCTTTGAACTTCCACTAAAAAGCTAATCAAAGCAGGAAATAAGCATACATGAGGCTGAAGGTCATTCTGGGTTCCTATAAATCCCAGGGTCCTGCACATCAAAGACTCCATGTTTGGTTAAAAAGGATCTGCTTTGTGAAGTGCAATCAATATGAAGCACAGAGATCTACCCTGAGCCACCACTGGGTGCACATCAGGATCCTTCTGTGACCAGCAACAGCCTGACCCTGACATTCCACTAAGTATAAGATGGGGTGTCAGTACATTCCATCAGTCATAGTTCTGTTCTACTAAATATGGACCTGTTCACAGCAGACAATCCACAAATGGTCTGTTGACAATTCGTCGCACGTCAGGCCCACAAACCTATTCTAACTTCACCGAGCGCCCCTGCTGGAGACCACCTCTCTGCTGGTTTGGTAGGTACCATACCCCCATCTTCTCCCCATGGAACATTTCTGGATATGATTGATCCTGGGGCAGATATGAAGGCATGAGAAGGTAGAACTCTCTCAGTCACTCTTCTCACAGAGGGCACCTTGGCATGTCCAGGTATCTTACTTTGCTGATTCCAGGTCTACAAAAGTTAACTTCCTAAACCGATTACTAGTCCTCACTCTCCCTCCTCTTATTGCCGACAACACCTTCATTATCCCATTCATCCTGTGGACCGATGGCCACAGTTGCTGGAATTCATTCTCAGCAGGTGATTCACTCATTGCATTCATGTTAATTTTATAAATACAAATATATTGCGAAAAAAGGAAGACCTTCAAGCAGCCCCACATTCCTAGACCTCGTTTTGTGGCCCATGCAGGCAGGGATTTTCCTGTGTTTCAGCAAGAAAAAGCAGAATTTGGTGGATATTTCACCAAATTTCTCTTTGTGGACCATCTAAACGAGCAGTGGCAAAGACAATTGGTCTGGGTTTAATTTGCCAATGTTTGGTTACAGCATTATCACATTAGAGCAAGAGACACTGGACGGAGCCAGCTGTAGATGGCAGAGAGGGTTATAAGGCAATATTGTTCTTTTCTAGAGCGCACGTTTTGACGAACGTCATCTGGCACAGATGAACTTGTTTTGCAAAAACACAACAAATTGTTTAATTTTTTTGTATCTTGTCACTTTCTACAGATCAATGCAGTCATTCGGCTGTGAGCCAGGGATACAAGAAAGAGAGGGGCATATGTACAAGGACTTAACGCCACCGTAGCGTCAATTTTATGACGTTACGGTGGCTTTTTTTTTTTATCGCCTTATTTACAAAGTGCCGCTAATTGCAGTTGGCGGCACTTTTCCAGCGTAAACGTTAATTTTCAAGATCGCCACTTCTGTTAGTGGGACTTAACGAAAATGAGATGCAAGGTGGGCGTTCCTGTGCAAAAACTGCCGCTAACCCCACTTCGAAATATTTACAATGAAATTTCCGTACGTCGATAAAGCCCCAAAACTGCAGCTAAGTCCAATTAGAGGCAGTTTTTTAAGACCAGAAAATTGCTGGTCTTAAAATTGGCGCAAACACTTGGGGCCTCATATCAGAGATTTTGGTGCTGGACAGCACTGCAAAAATTTTTGCTGCGCTGCCCTGCGACAAAATAAAAGGGCAGGAATGCACACTATCAATAAGATAGGGCCCATTCCTGGGCCTCATTTATGAAAAGTGTTGCATTGCTGCGACAAAACAGCGTTGCGACACTTTTCGCTGCACCCTTCTTGCGATACCATGGATGCGCTGTATTCACTGTATGGCGCTCCATGTTGCAATTAATGACAGATACGTTTGGAATCCTGAGGTATCTGTCAGCGCTAAAGTCACGGATTGCTGCAGTTGTGTCACCAGCATTATGCAACTCCAGCAATGCATGGGGCCAGCCTATTCCTATGGCACTGCGTCACCCTTACGCCTGCCATGAGGCAGGCGTAAGGTTCTAACGCAGTAGCGTCCTAGAATTGTAGCAGTGAAATCTGATGGATTTCACTGCCACTCTCCTATGAGGCTTTGTTGTGTGGGAACGCCCATCCTGCATACTTCATACCTGACACAGGTATAATGTGGCACAGGGCTTCACAAGGTCACGCATGTGCCTAGATGCGCTTCTTTGTAAATACGGCACAACGTGGTGCAAAATTAATGTTGCAAGTAGGTCAAAAAAATGACGCACCAGCGGCTTTAAACTGTCGGAAGGGGCTCATGATTAAGCCCCCCTGTATTTTTCCCCTACATTGATGCACAATGGCTGCCATGCGCCAACGCAGGCCCCCTTGCGCCATGCTGTGGCGGAAATGATTGATGTTGTGCAAGAAGGGACACCTACCTGCACAAAACCTATCAATCCAGGGTATTTCCTCTTCCTATGTGTGGTGTGCGTTGGCGGCAGATTTGAAGGTTGTGTGAGTTTCCGGGGTATTGTTGTGGCTCCATTTCTTCTCAAGATGTCTGCAGGTGCGTCTGGACTAGTGGAGCACGGGAGTGAACCAGTTGGCCTTTTTGGAGTGTTGTTTGCCTGGTCTTATCTTGAGGGGTGCCAGGGTGTCGGCGCAGTTGGACATCCATCGGTGGAGGTTGCGCACTGAAGTGTTGGCTTCTGTAAGCGTTGGCAGAGTGGTGGTGCTGAGGGAGTTGACGAGAAGTTCTTCGGTGGCCTTGATCCAGCTGCGATGGGGGGGCAATGATGGCGGTGGTGTACGGTGGGCGTGGTGAAGGCGTGATGTACACAATGATGGTCGGTCCAGGAAAGTTCTGTGGTGTGGCTGTAGTTGAAGTTCCCGCTGGCGGAGAAGACGGGCTCGAGTGTGTGTCCGGCTATGTGGGTTGGTGCGGTGACTAGCTGCTTGAGTCCAATGTTGGTGAGGTTCCCCAGGAAGGGGGTGGTGTTCTTGTCACTGGGGTTGTCCAGGTGGAATCTGAGGTCTCCGAGTAGGATGTAGTCGGTGGATGGGAGAGCATGTGGTGCAATGAGGTCTACAATGGCATCGGTGAATGGGGGTTCATGGCCCGGGGGGCCTGTAGACAAGGGTGCAGTGGAGTGTGGTGTTGGGGTTGGTCCGGATCTGGAAGTGGAGGTGTTCCATGGTCGCCGTTGGGTCATTAGAGTATGTGGTCAGTCGGAGTGTGCTTTTGTAGACGAAGGCAATTCCCCCTCCAGGATGGTCGGGGTGGTCCTTGCTGGAGATTTTGTAGCCGTCGGGGATGGTGATGGCAATGCCTGGTCCAGAGCAGAGGTTGGTCCAGGTTTCCGTGAAGAAGGCGATGTCTAAAGAGGTGGCATCGAGGAGGTCCCAGATTTCTGTGGCGTATTTGTGGAGGGACCGCACGTTGAGGATGATGCATTTGAGCCAGTCGGGTGAGCTGTTGGTCGGCTGGACGGCAGGTGGCGCTGATGTGCTGATGTGGCAGGAGGTGCGTTTGCAGTTTCGGCAGGCGCAGGGTCCAAGGGTATTCTTTGGGATGCTAGATGGCAGGGTTGAGAGCGAGGAGGGTGCTGGCGTCGTAGCGGTGCAGTGTCTGAGAGGCAGGGTCCCTGGTGCTGGGCGCGGTACAGGGGCGGATGGACGCAGACGGGCTTGCCTTTGGCTTGCCTTCGGCGCACTAGTGGCACGCCCGCTGTGCATGGTCGCACAGCGTCCAGCATTAAGTAGTGTTGCAGGGGGGCTGGACAGCTGGGAGGCGGGTAACGCGGGAAAGGACACTAGAGGGGGAGGGGATGCAGGGGTTGCAGCAGCAACGAGGGAGAGGATAGGGAAAAAGGAACTGCAAAAAAGCACAGGAAAAACAAAGCCAAACAAAGCAAAGATTAAAAAAAAGACAGAGGGAGAAAAGCAACGGAGAAGAGCTGAAAGATGAACAGGAGCAGCGGAAAAGAGGGACAGGAGGGCAGTCAAGCTGCAGAGCAGTTACGCTGTACCACTGGACCACCAGGGATGAGGCGCAGGCAGGATCCTGCGGGTGGAGGAGGGACTCGAACAGCTGACCTCCGGGTCAGAGGAACCAGCAGCAGCAGATGGGGACAGCATCAGCAGCAACCAGAAGGCGCAGCGCTGTGGGAAGAGGAAGTCCACTAAGGGTTAGTCCCCCGTACACCTAAAAGCAAACTAACAGGGGGCAAGGAAAGGCAGCATCACCCGGTTGCCTCTTCCGATCTAACAGTGGTGACCAGATTCCGTGTTTCCCCAGCGAGTAATGGCGGATCAAGCTGCATACCCAAGGGCCTGGGCCAGAATGGGCCCCCATGCCCCTGGCACCCACTGCCACCAATGAGTCTGCCACCAGTCTTGTGCGGTGTCCTTGGTCATGTAGGTCAGTGCAGCACAGGGATTGCTCAGGGCATGGTGAGCGTCACCCACAGGCGCTAGGCCTGGACCCGACTCACCTCCGGGCCTACTCCGCTACGCATCCCACCTTCTCCTCATCTGGACATTGATACCAGGGCTCAATGCGCTGCACTCTCTCCAAATCTGTGACTCAGCCAGCAGGAGCATCAGCCAGGTGGGATTTGCCAAGCCCGAGTACAGCAGTTGCCGTCAAGTCCACCGGGGAACCTCCTGATGCAAGTGATGCAACAGGGCCCCCTTAGGCGTGAAGGTGCAGCGCTCCCACCACACAAGTTTGGCACAGATCTGGGGCCTCACCCTCCACATCGTCCTTCCAGCGCAACATCCTCCTGCCTGTGATGCAGAGAGGCGCAGCCCACCATTGGTAATCTCCTCCGTGCACCCAGGTGTAGTGATGGCACATGTTATGCGATGCTGACCTCCCTACGTTGGTATGCAGGAGCGCCTCTACCATTCACAGCTCCAAAGGGCGCCAGGCGGTCTTCTCACACAGGTCAGCAACGTGTCTCTATGCGACCTGCCAGACTTCACAACCAGGTAAGGGTGATCGCCGACGCCTCAATGTCTACCGCCTTGGCCAAGCAACTCCACAGCACCTCTGCCTCCCACTCCGGGTCACAGACACAGGCTCAGTGAGGCCTCCGGGCCCCAGGGACTGTCCTCGCTTTCAAGGTTTTGGCTGCCATGGTATTGCAAGGAGGGTGCTATGAAAAGTGATGCATCACTGGTTTTTGCCAGCGATGCACCTCGTTTCATAACTGTAGCCCTGAATCTGCATTTCCTCTTCCCCTGGGACTCTGGCTGGTCATCCTGGCTGTTGGAGGGTTTAGGGGGGGTTGTTGGTCTGTGCTGCACTTGGCCCTGGCTGCTCTAGTCTGTATTCCATTGGTTTTATTTCCTATTTTTCATTGAAGATGGACTTATAGGCTATTTTTGCCTCTAGAGGCAAAAAAAGTCACGTTGGGCTGACTAACGTGAGTTTTTTGCCGCTAATGGGCCTTTCGTCACTTTTCTCTTGCTAACGTCAACATTTTTATCGCCTTGACGCTAGTATTAGTGGCAGTTTTCACCGCGGCTAGCTGTTACTATCTCCATGTAGCGACATATTGTAAATACATCACTAACGGGGCGATAGTTTTTGGTGATAGGCCGCATTAAGAAAACTGCCGCTAACTAACGCTAACGCTAGTTAGCGGCAGTTCTTGTAAATATACCCCAGAGAGTGTTTGGCAGTAAAAAGGGTGACAAAAACAGGGAAATCAAACTGTCAGTCATGCACTGCTTTGCAAACACTTCATAGCAGGCAGAACGACGCAGAAAAACAGCCAATAGAATTTGGTGCGACAGCCCATAGCCTGTTGGCTGGTCTGTGATGTGACAGACAATGTCTGCGACCAATGTGTAAGAGAAGCAGAACAAAATAAGCTCATGTTTGAAATGGGCTGACCTTCGACCCACAGGAGATACATAGATAAGATTAAGCCTTCAGACAACAGATGGCTAAAACTATCTGTAGGCGAACTCCAAATTGGTGGATTTCATCGGATTCCCTTTCACCAATTTTTTTCCAGCCCTTAACCTGGAGGCCTCAGGGTGTCGAGATGCAGGGAAACGAAAGAGGAGAAACACAACTGAGTACTGGTGCTGTGGGGAGGATTCAAATCAAGATTTGTCACCTCACTATTGTGCAATCCATAGGCCAGTAGGGAAATCTGGGAAAGGAACAGAGATGTTAAGGGAGATAATAGGAATGAACATAATCCAAGAACTAGGAGGGTAGGGAGTGTAGAGGGCAGAAGTAAAAATATTCATTTTCACAAGCATAATGCAAGACAGGAATCAAACTAGCGAGAGCACATTCATTGGGACTTGTGACCTCAGATATTTGTACAATAAATTAGCAATGTCCTGCTCGTCGAGGTGATGTAGGCAAAAATTGACGTCTGACCAGCGAGGAGACTGGAGTCATAATCACGGCGTTCAGCCGTAGTCAAACTGTGTGATTCTAGGCAAATGACATAGTCCCCATGTGGCTGTTCATGTTTTGTAAAATAAGAGCTCTTAGGAGTGGGACAAAGAAGCAGTGGTGTTACAGGAGTGCAGGGGGTCCTAAAGCAATTAAGGAATATGGGTCATTCTCGTCCCAGTTAGGGTGTTACAGACAGCATGTTTTTAGGGGGTTCGGTGTAAAACTGTCCTAAACTGCTCTAAATTTTAACTGACTTCTACGACGTATGGGATGCAGAGATGCAAGGTAGTAAGAGATGCATGGAATAAAGATACGTACTGGAGTCAAAGGTGCTCGAGTTACAGATATCAATGTGATACAGGCATGAACAGTGTAGAGTGGTCCGTGGGATGCAGAGTTGTGCAAGAGACTGGATGAAGTGATGCTCGTTGTATGGGAGAAGGAGACACATCAGATGCAGAGATGGTGAGCTGCATGAAATGCAGGGAGCTGAAGGATGTAGAGGTTCAAGTGATGTCCAGATGCATGTTATGCATGGAAAGCAGAGATGCACCTGAGACCTGATGCCGTGATGCTCAGGGTATGAGACACGGAGACACGTCAGATGCAGAGATTGTGGGCTGCATAAAATGCAGGGAGCCAAACGATCCAGAGGTTCAAGTGATGCCCAGGTGCATGTTGTGCAGGGAATGCAGAGATGCACCTGAGACTGGATGCAATGGTGCTCGGGGCATGAGATATGGAGACACATCAGATTCAGAGATGATGCAATGCATAACATGCAGAGAGCCAAAGGATCAAGAGGTTCAAGTGATTCTAAGATGCATGTTATGCATGGAATGCAGAGAGGTACCTGAGGCTGGATGCAGTGATGCTCGGGCTATGAGATCCCGAGACACAGACACATCAGATGCAGAGATGATGGGCTGCATGAAATGCAGGGAGCCAAAAGATCCAGAGGTTCAATTGATGCTGAGATGCATGTTATGCATGGAAAGCAAAGATGTACCTGAAACTGGATGCAGGGATGCTTGGGGTATGAGATAAGGAGACACATCAGATGCAGAGACATTGGGATGCATGAAATGCAGGGAGACGAAGTATTCAGAGGTTCAAGTGATATCCAGGTGCATGTTGTGCATAGAATGCAGAGATGCACCTGAGACTGGATGCAATGATGCTTGGGGCATCAGATACGGAGACACATCAGATTCAGAGATGATGCAATGCATAACATGCAGGGAGCCAAAGAGATGCCAAGATGCATGCTATGCATGGAAAGCAGAGATGTACCTGAAACAGGATGCAGGGATGCTTGGGGTATGAGACATAGAGGCACATCAGATGCAGAGACGGTGGGATGCATGAAATGCAGGGAGCCAAAGGATTCAGAGGTTCAAGGGATACCCAGATTCATGTTGTGCAGGGAATGCAGAGATGCACCTGAGACTGGATGCAATTATGCTCAGGGTATGTGATACGGAGACACATCAGACGCAGAGATGATGCGATACATAAAATGCAGGGAGCCAAAGGATCCAAAGGTTCAAGTGATTCCAAGATGCATGTTATGCATAGAAAGCAGAGATGTATCTGAGTCAGGATGCTGTGATGCTCGGGGAATGAGATACGGACACACATCAGATGCAGAGATGGACATGGTACTGTGATGCATGGGGGAGAGCTATGCAAGATTCAGAGACAATGCAATACATGAAATGCAGGGCGCCAAAGGATTCAGAGGTTCAAGTGATGTCAAGATGCATGTTATGCACGGAAAGCAGAGATGTACCTGAGACTGGATGCAGTGATGGTTGGGGTATGAGATATGGAGACACATCAGATGCAGAGGTATTTAAATTACAGCAATCTTTCAATTGCAAACATATGCAATGTAGGGGTGCACATTATATAGAGATGCAGGGAAACAGGGATGCATTGAATGCCAGAATGTATGGAAAGAAGATATCCCTCAGAGTTACAGAATGTTCAGATGCAGGGATGAACACTGTCGAGATGCATTGCATGCATTGGATTCAAAGATGCACAAAGTATGGATGGAAAGCATTGAATGCAGAGATGCGTGCAACCCAGAGGAGCAAACTATCCAGATATGCATGTGATGCACTGGATGCACTGATGTGCATATGCCCATAATGCTTACAGAGAAGCATGGGGTGCAGAGATGCACAGTATTTACGAGATGCATGAGATAAAGAGAGCATTGAGCAAATGCACTGGATGCCACGATTTATGGAATGCACAGATGCAAAGATGCACTGGATACAGTGATTTAAGGGATGCACAGATACAGAGATGCAGTGGATGCCATGATATACAGGATGCACAGATGGAGAACATGGGCAGAAGAAATGCATGGCATACAGAGATACCTGCAATATAGAGATATTCTGTCCAGAGATGAATGTGATGCAATGACAAATGTGATGAAGATATGTCAGCATGCCGAGATGTAACAGATGCAGAGATTTGTAAGGTGCACAGATGCAGACTATAGGATGAACAGATGTATAGAATGCAGAGTTGCATGGGATGCAGAGATTTGCAAGGTGTGCTGATGCAGAATATAGGATGAACAGATGTATAGAATGCAGAGTTGCATGGGATGCAGAGATTTGTAATGGGTTCTGATGCAGAATATAGGATGAACAGATTCATGGAATGCAGAGATCATTGGAATACAGAGATTTCTAAGGTGTGCAGATGTGGAATATAGGATGATGAGATGCATGGAACGCAGAGATGCATGGGATATAGAAATTTATAAGCTGCGTGGTTACAGAATATAAGATGAAGAGATGTTTAAAACACAGAGATCCAAGGGATCAGAGATTTATAAGGTGCACAGATACAGAATGTAAGGTAAAGAGATGCATTGAATGCAGAGATGCATGGGATGCAGATATTTATAAGGTGCATAGATGCAGAATATAGGATGAAGAGATGTATGGAACATAGATGGTTGGGATGCAGAGTTTTTTTTATTTTTTACTTGTTTTTTTTATTCAATACTGCACAGGTATCCCATTACATGTTGGCCCATCAGGCCACGAAACAATGGAAAAAAATAAAGAACCACAAATTAGCTTACACACCAGGTAAGCAGTGCAGGATATCACAGCGGCCTGAATGTTTGCCCATATGCTCCGCTCATAAGCATCATTGCTGGGCTTGTGTGACATACAGAACAACTCCCATAGATAGAAATTATGTGCAGTAGAAACCAACATAACAATCAAAAACTATAATAAGAACTTGGCAGCGACAGGCAGGTCGGCGATAGTCTCTAAACAAGAAAAAAAGGAGAACTAAAAAGATCTACGAGCAGCAGGCAGGGAAACAGGTATGGGCGTGTGCAAAGCCCCTCAACTCCCTAGGGGCGATGCTGCGATGCATCTGAGTGGGGGGGGGGCAAGCGAAAAGCGTACGCGGGGTAGCAATCAAAAGCAGTGCAGTCTGCTGCAATAAATGTATACAGTTCAGCTGTGCCATGATAACAATAAGGGTTGTGTGTAAGGACCCGGCCCTCTTTCATCCCCCGAACTCACACTCCAGGTCATTGCCCAGGATGCAGAGATTTACAAGAGGCACAGATGCAAAATATAGCATGAAGAAATGCATGGGACCTAGAGATTCATGGGATGTTGAGATTTGTAAGGTGCGTGGATGCAGAATACAGGATGAAGAGATGCATGGAAGACAGAGATGCATGGGATGCAGAGATTTATAAGAGGCACAGATGCAGAATATAGCATGAAGAAATGCATGGGACCTAGAGATTCATGGGATGTTGAGATTTGTAAGGTGTGTGGATGCAGAATACAGGATGAAGAGATGCATGGAACACAGAGATGCATGGGATGCAGAGATTTACAAGAGGCACAGATGCAGAATATAGCATGAAGAAATGCATGGGACCTAGAGATTCATGGGATGTTGAGATTTGTAAGGTGTGTGGATGCAGAATACAGAATGAAGAGATGCATGGAAGACAGAGATGCATGGGATGCAGAAATTTATAAGAGGCACAGATGCAGAATATAGCATGAAGAAATGCATGAGACCTAGAGATTCATGGGATGTTGAGATTTGTAAGGTGCGTGGATGCAGAATAGAGGATGAAGAGATGCATGGAACACAGAGATGCATGGGATGCAGAGATTTACAAGAGGCACAGATGCAAAATATAGCATGAAGAAATGCATGGGACCTAGAGATTCATGGGATGTTGAGATTTGTAAGGTGCGTGGATGCAGAATACAGGATGAAGAGATGCATGGAAGACAGCGATGCATGGGATGCAGAGATTTATAAGAGGCACAGATGCAGAATATAGCATGAAGAAATGCATGGGACCTAGAGATTCATGGGATGTTGAGATTTGTAAGGTGCGTGGATGCAGAATACAGGATGAAGAGATGCATGGAAGACAGAGATGCATGGGATGCAGAGATTTATAAGAGGCACAGATGCAAAATATAGCATGAAGAAATGCATGGGACCTAGAGATTCATGGGATGTTGAGATTTGTAAGGTGCGTGGATGCAGAATACAGGATGAAGAGATGCATGGAAGACAGAGATGCATGGGATGCAGAGATTTATAAGAGGCACAGATGCAGAATATAGCATGAAGAAATGCATGGGACCTAGAGATTCATGGGATGTTGAGATTTGTAAGGTGTGTGGATGCAGAATACAGGATGAAGAGATGCATGGAACACAGAGATGCATAGGATGCAGAGATTTATAAGAGGCACAGATGCAGAATATAGCATGAAGAAATGCATGAGACCTAGAGATTCATGGGATGTTGAGATTTGTAAGGTGTGTGGATGCAGAATACAGGATGAAGAGATGCATGGAAGACAGAGATGCATGGGATGCAGAGATTTACAAGAGGCACAGATGCAAAATATAGCATGAAGAATTGCATGGGACCTAGAGATTCATGGGATGTTGAGATTTGTAAGGTGTGTGGATGCAGAATACAGGATGAAGAGATGCATGGAACACAGAGATGCATGGGATGCAGAGATTTACAAGAGGCACAGATGCAGAATATAGCATGAAGAAATGCATGGGACCTAGAGATTCATGGGATGTTGAGATTTGTAAGGTGTGTGGATGCAGGATACAGAATGAAGAGATGCATGGAAGACAGAGATGCATGGGATGCAGAGATTTATAAGAGGCACAGATGCAGAATATAGCATGAAGAAATGCATGGGACCTAGAGATTCATGGGATGTTGAGATTTATAAGGTGCGTGGATGCAGAATACAGGATGAAGAGATGCATGGAACACAGAGATGCATGGGATGCAGAGATTTACAAGAGGCACAGATGCAGAATATAGCATGAAGAAATGCATGAGACCTAGAGATTCATGGGATGTTGAGATTTGTAAGGTGTGTGGATGCAGAATACAGGATGAAGAGATGCATGGAAGACAGAGATGCATGGGATGCAGAGATTTACAAGAGGCACAGATGTAGAATATAGCATGAAGAAATGCATGAGACCTAGAGATTCATGGGATGTTGAGATTTGTAAGGTGTGTGGATGCAGAATACAGGATGAAGAGATGTATGGAACACAGAGATGCATGGGATGCAGAGATTTATAAGAGGCACCAATGCAGAATATAGCATGAAGAAATGCATGAGACCTAGAGATTCATGGGATGTTGAGATTTGTAAGGTGCGTGGATGCAGAATACAGGATGAAGAGATGCATGGAACACAGAGATGCATGGGATGCAGAGATTTACAAGAGGCACAGATGCAGAATATAGCATGAAGAAATGCATGAGACCTAGAGATTCATGGGATGTTGAGATTTGTAAGGTGTGTGGATGCAGAATACAGGATGAAGAGATGCATGGAAGACAGAGATGCATGGGATGCAGAGATTTACAAGAGGCACAGATGCAAAATATAGCATGAAGAAATGCAGACCTAGAGATTCATGGGATGTTGAGATTTGTAAGGTGCGTGGATGCAGAATACAGGATGAAGAGATGCATGGAACACAGAGATGCATGGGATGCAGAGATTTACAAGAGGCACAGATGCAGAATATAGCATGAAGAAATGCATGGGACCTAGAGATTCATGGGATGTTGAGATTTGTAAGGTGTGTGGATGCAGAATACAGAATGAAGAGATGCATGGAAGACAGAGATGCATGGGATGCAGAGATTTATAAGAGGCACAGATGCAGAATATAGCATGAAGAAATGCATGGGACCTAGAGATTCATGGGATGTTGAGATTTATAAGACGCACCAATGCAGAATATAGTATGAAGAAATGCATGGGACCTAGAGATTCATGGGATGTTGAGATTTATAAGACGCACCAATGCAGAATATAGAATGAAGAAATGCATGGGACCTAGAGATTCATGGGATGTTGAGATTTGTAAGGTGTGTGGATGCAGAATACAGGATGAAGAGATGTATGGAACACAGAGATGCATGGGATGCAGAGATTTATAAGAGGCACCAATGCAGAATATAGCATGAAGAAATGCATGAGACCTAGAGATTCATGGGATGTTGAGATTTGTAAGGTGCGTGGATGCAGAATACAGGATGAAGAGATGCATGGAACACAGAGATGCATGGGATGCAGAGATTTACAAGAGGCACAGATGCAGAATATAGCATGAAGAAATGCATGGGACCTAGAGATTCATGGGATGTTGAGATTTGTAAGGTGTGTGGATGCAGAATACAGAATGAAGAGATGCATGGAAGACAGAGATGCATGGGATGCAGAGATTTATAAGAGGCACAGATGCAGAATATAGCATGAAGAAATGCATGGGACCTAGAGATTCATGGGATGTTGAGATTTGTAAGGTGTGTGGATGCAGAATACAGAATGAAGAGATGCATGGAAGACAGAGATGCATGGGATGCAGAGATTTATAAGAGGCACAGATGCAGAATATAGCATGAAGAAATGCATGGGACCTAGAGATTCATGGGATGTTGAGATTTATAAGACGCACCAATGCAGAATATAGTATGAAGAAATGCATGGGACCTAGAGATTCATGGGATGTTGAGATTTATAAGACGCACCAATGCAGAATATAGTATGAAGAAATGCATGGGACCTAGAGATTCATGGGATGTTGAGATTTGTAAGGTGTGTGGATGCAGAATACAGGATGAAGAGATGCATGGAAGAGAAAGATGCATGGGATGCAGAGATTTATAAGAGGCACAGATGCAGAATATAGCATGAAGAAATGCATGAGACCTAGAGATTCATGGGATGTTGAGATTTGTAAGGTGTGTGGATGCAGAATACAGGATGAAGAGATGCATGGAACACAGAGATGCATGGGATGCAGAGATTTATAAGAGGCACCGATGCAGAATATAGCATGAAGAAATGCATGAGACCTAGAGATTCATGGGATGTTGAGATTTGTAAGGTGTGTGGATGCAGAATACAGAATGAAGAGATGCATGGAAGACAGAGATGCATGGGATGCAGAAATTTATAAGAGGCACAGATGCAGAATATAGCATGAAGAAATGCATGAGACCTAGAGATTCATGGGATGTTGAGATTTGTAAGGTGTGTGGATGCAGAATACAGGATGAAGAGATGCATGGAAGACAGAGATGCATGGGATGCAGAGATTTATAAGGTGCATAGATGCAGAATATAGGCTGAAGAGATGTATGGAACATAGATGCATGGGATGCAGAGATTTATAAGAGGCACCGATGCAGAATATAGCATGAAGAAATGCATGAGACCTAGAGCTTCATGGAATGTTGAGATTTGTAAAGTGTGTGGATGCAGAATACAGGATGAAGAGATGCATGAAACACAGAGATGCATGGGATGAGAGATTTTTAAAGTGCGCAGATACAAAATATAGGATGAAGAGGTACATGGAACACAGAGATGCATGGGATCAGAGATTTATAAGGTGCATGGATGCAGAATATAGGATGAAGAGGTGCGTGGAACACAAAGATGCATGGGATTGGAGATTTATAAGGTGCACGGATGCAGGATATAGGATGAAGAGGTGCACGAAACACAGAGATGCATGGAATCGGAGATTTATAAGGTGCACGGATGCACAATAAAGGATAAAAAGGTGCATGGAACACAGAGATGCATGAGATCAGAGACTTGTAAGGTGCACGGATGTACAATAAAGGATGAAAAGGTGCATGGAACACAGGATGAATGAGCTCCGAGATTTATAAGGTGCATGGATGCACAATCAAGGATGCAGAGGTGCATGGAACACACAGATGCATCAGATCACAGATTTATAAGGTGCACGGATGCAGAATAAAGGATGAAGAGGTGCATGGAACAGAGAGATGCCTGTGATCGGAGATTTATAAGGTGCACAGATGCAGAATAAAGGATGAAGAGGTGCATGGAACGCAGAGATGCAGGGGTTGGGAGATTTATGAGGAGAACGGATGCAGAATATATGATGAAGAGGTGCATGGAACACAGAGATTAGTGGTATGGGAGATGCACCGATGCAGAATATAAGATATAGACATGCATTGAATGCAGAGATGCATGGGGTGCAGGGATTTATAAGGTGCATAGATGCAGAATATAGGCTGAAGAAATGTATGGAACATAGATGCATGGGATGCAGAGATTTATAAGAGGCACCGATGCAGAATAGAGCATGAAGAAATGCATGGGACCTAGAGATTCATGGGATGTAGAGATTTGTAAGGTGTGTGGATGCAGAATACAGGATGAAGAGATGTATGGAACACAGAGATGCATGGGATGCAGAGATTTATAAGAGGCACCGATGCAGAATAGAGCATGAAGAAATGCATGAGACCTAGAGATTCATGGGATGTAGAGATTTGTAAGGTGTGTGGATGCAGAATGCAGGATAAAGAGATGCATGGAACACAGAGATGCATGGGATGAGAGATTGTTAAAGTGCGCAGATACAGCATATAGGATGAAGAGGTGCACGGAAGACAGAGATGAATGGGATAAGAGATTTATATGGTGCATAGATGCAGAATATAGGCTGAAGAGATGTCTGGAACACAGATGCATGGGATGCAGATATTTATAAAAGGCACCGATGCATAATATAGCATTTAGAAACGCGTGGGACCTACAGATTCATGGGATGTAGAGATTTGTAAGGTGTGTGGATGCAGAATACAGGATGAAGAGAAGCATGGAAGACAGAAATGAATAGGATGATAGATTTATAAGAAGAAGGGATGCCGAATATAGGATAAAAAGATGGATTGAATGCAGAGATGCATGGGATGCTGAGATTTATAAGGTGCATAGATGCAGAATATTGGCTGAAGAGATGTATGGAACATAGATGCATAGCATGCAGAGATTTATAAGGTGCATACATGCAGAATATAGGCTGAAGAGATGTGTTGAACATAGATGCCTGGGATGCAGAGATTTATAAGAGGCACCGATGCAGAATATAGCATGAAGAAATGCATGAGACCTAGAGCTTCATGGAATGTTGAGATTTGTAAGGTGTGTGGATGCAGAATACAGGATGAAGAGATGTATGGAACACAGAGATGCATGGGATGAGAGGTTTTTAAAGTGTGCAGATACAGAATATAGGATGAAGCGGTACATGGAACACAGAGATGCATGGGATCAGAGATTTATAAGGTGCATGGATGCATAATATAGGATGAAGAGATGCATGGAACACAGAGATGCATGGGATCAGAGATTTATAAGGTGCACGGACACAGAATATAGGATAAAGAGATGGATGGAATGCAGAGATGCATGGGATATAGAGGCTTACGCGGTGCGTAGTTGCAGAATACAGGATGAAGAGATGTTTAAAACACAGAGATGCAATCAATCAGAGATTTATAAGGTGCACGGATACAGAATATAGAATAAAAAGATGCATTGAATGCAGAGATGCATGAGATGCAGAGATTTATAAGAGGCACAGATGCAGAATATAGGATGAAGAGATGTATGGAGCATAGATGCATGGGTTGGGATTTATAAAAGGCACAGATGCAGAATATAGCATGTAGAAATGCATGGGACCTAGAGATTCATTGGATGTAGAGATTTGTAAGGTGTGTGGATGCAGAATACAGGATGAAGCGATGCATGGAAGACAGAGATGCATGGGATGGGAGATTTATAAGGTGCACGGATGCAGGATATAGGATGAAGAGGTGCATGGAACACAGAGATGCATGGGATTGGAGATTTATAAGGTGCACGGATGTACAATAAAGGATGAAAAGGTGCATGGAACACAGAGATGCATGGGATCAGAGATTTATAAAGTGTACGGATGCACAATAAAGGATGAAGAGGTGCATAGAACACAGAGATGCATCGGATCAGAGATTTATAAGGTGCACGGATGCAGAATAAAGGATGAAGAAGTGCATGGAACACATAGATCCATGGGATCGGAGATTTATAAGGTGCATGGATGCAGAATATAGGATGAAGAGATGCATGGAACACAGAGATGCATGGAATCGGAGATTTATAAGGTGCACGGATGCAGAATAAAGGATGAAGAGGTGCATGGAACACAGAGATGCATGGGGTTGGAGATTTATAAGGTGCATGGATGTACAATAAAGGATGAATAGGTGCTTGGAACACAGAGATGCATCGGATCAGAGGTTTATAAGGTGCACGGATGCAGAATAAAGGATGAAGAGGTGCATGGAACACAGAGATGCATGGGGTTGGAGATTTATAAGGTGCACAAATGCAGAATAAAGGATGAAGAGGTGCATGGAACACAGAGATGCATCGGATCAGAGGTTTAGAAGGTGCACGGATGCAGAATAAAGGATGAAGAAGTGCATGGAACACAGAGATGCATGGGTTCGGAGATTTATAAGGTGCATGGATGCAGAATATTGGATGAAGAGATGCATGGAACACAGAGATGCATGGGATCGGAGATTTAGAAGGTGCACGGATGCAGAATAAAGGATGAAGAGGTGCATGGAACACAGAGATGGATGGGATCGGAGATTTATATGCGGTGGGGTTACAGAACATAGGATGAAGAGGTGCATGGATCACAGAGATGGATGGGATGCAGAGATTTATATGGGGCGCGGTTACAGAATAAAGGATGAAGAGGTGCATGGAGCACAGAGATGGATGGGATCGGAGATTTAGAAGGTGCACGGATGCAGAATAAAGGATGAAGAGGTGCATGGAACACAGAGATGGATGGGATGCAGAGATTTATATGGGGCGCGGTTGCAGAATAAAGGATGAAGAGGTGCATGGAGCACAGAGATGGATGGGATGCAGAGATTTATATGGGGCGCGGTTGCAGAATAAAGGATGAATAGATGCCTCGAACACTGAAATTCATGTCTCTGTCAGGGATTTATAATGGCACAGATGCAGAATATAAGACGAAGAGATGCATGAAATGCAGAGATGCAAGGGATGCAGAGTTGCACACCCTGCAGATATGAATGTGGTACAGAGTTGCAGAGATGCACCTATCCTCTGGATTTACAGATGCTCATCTGCAAGGGAGGCATAAATGCACGGTTCAGGGAGATGACAGGACAAACAAGGGGTGCAGCACAAGAATGCATGCTAAGTTCACCCCAGAGTACCCACCAGAAGCGCAGGCAGCACAAGGCCTTTCATTAGACTGGGCCCCATGAGGTGCGCCCCAGAGACAGCACCCACTGAGAGGGCGCCGGGTCAAGCGCTGAACAGGTATCAATGGAAGTGATTGGCCTTATCTGTGTTTCATTTACAAACTAGCGGGGCCCTGGAGACGCCTAATAGCGCACAGACTCACGGGAGATCAAAGGCTTCTGGCAGTCCCAGAAGAAAGCGCCCCACCTGCTGTGTCCCACTGCGAGGCTTCCCCTCCTTCAAGGGCTGCTTTTCATACCAGCTGGGCTGTTTTTAGAAGCCTTTGTGATGCACATTTGTTTTTGCTTAGAAGCCAAATATGTGAACGCCAAAAGAGCGACAATAGAGTCGCCATCTTTTGGGCTGCTTGACTTTAAAATTATGGTGGTTTTATTTGCGTGGTAACTGGATAGAATATCTAATTTATTTATTTATTAGTTGTGTCTTCTAAAGCGCCAAATTAAGAACAAGTAGCATGAGCGCGCGCTGCGAGTTGTTGTTTATAGAGAGTTGAAGTGGCCGAGAGGCTTCTGGGCGCTAGTGCAGTGCTAGTACAGTGTCCCTATTTGTGGATGGAGGGGGTACTGTTAATGAGCTGGGGATGATTGTACCACTGAATACCGACCCCAGAAACTTTTGGTACAAGAATATCGAGGACAGAATGTAGGAGTACAAAATATCGAAAGGTAAGTGCATATAGAGAACTAATCTACGTACCTTGAAGATATATAAACTGTGCGGTTATATATATGTGGAGTTAGGCACGAAGGGCCAGATGTATGACGTGATTTTGCATGCACAAACGGGTTTGCGAGCCCGTTTGCGCATGCAAAATCACTGTTGGCCATGTACAATTCCTAAATAGTGAGTCGCAATTTATTTGCGACTCGCTATTTAGGAATTGCGAGTTGCAATTAGGAAGAATTGCGTCCGCAATGCTATGTGTGAATGGTTTGTCACCGCAATTGCGGTCGCAAAACACTCGCAAATTACCACCGTCTTCAAGAGGGTGGTAATGCAGTCGCAATTTGGAAGGGGTCCCCAGGGGACCCCTTCCACTTTGTGACTGTCTCTAAAAATATTTTTGGGGAGAAGGCAGTGGTCCCATGGGCCACTGCCTGCCCTTAAAAAATTAAACGAAAACGTTTCGTTTTTAAAAAAAAATGCATCCCATTTTCCTTTGAGAAAAACGGGCTGCATTTAAAAAAAAATAAAGCTGCTTTATTAAAAAGCAGTCCCAGACATGGAGGTCTTCTGAGCCCAGCAGGCCACCATCCCTGGGAGGGCTGGCATTCCCTATGGGGTCGCAAATTGCGAGAAGCTCATTAATATTAATAAGCCTCACAATTTGCGACCCCTGTGGGAATCGCAAAGCAGTGTAATAACACTGTTGTACATTTCATTTAGCGCCTCGCAATGAGTTGCAAATTGCGAGGCGCTAAATGAAAGGGTCGTACATCTGGCCCAGAAAATCTAGACTTACGTGTCAATATTTTTTTGTCAATATTTTGTCCTCATTATTGTGTCCCATCCATATTCTGGGCTCAATATTTCGGGTGCCCACCCTGTGGATTGGCTTGTAATTCACAATACTCATTCACCACATATCAGTGCTTCCAGTTCCACAAAGGCTGGCTCGAGGGCCGTCTACTATTAGGTCGCAGTCATATCTGGCCACTGAGAACTGTTCAAAGTTGAATCTTCAGCAGTCTTGAATTGAAGGTCAAGTTTAGCATCTCCAAAAGGGAGGGGGTTCGGTATAGAAATTTTAGTTAAACTACGTCTCTGGCATAGCTTTACAAGGTGAGCTCTCCCACTCAGGAGTGGCACATGTGAACTTAATTCAATGTATCAGCGATGAATGTGAAAGATAGGCTATTGTAGCCCCACAGAACCCCACCCAGTACATTGTTGAAGTGGAATCATTGCTTTTGGGTTACTAGCAATCCCTACAACGGGATCTGGAGCCCCATGCTACCAGAAACAAACCTATTTTGCTCTTTACAATATCACACGCACACAAATGGTACAAAGAAGAATAAACACTTTGAACTAAAAGTATTTATTGCAACAGGGTAAACCTGTTTCTCAGCACATCCAAAATAACCACACCGGATATCTTAAAAACTGCTAGAATGCACGTTGCAATCAACAACAATAAAATGAAAATTTCTAACATTGTTAAAATGCCATCTAAAAGCTTAACACCCTAAAATTTACTTCGAGGTGCTACACTAGGAGAGTGTGGAGTAGAAATTGCAATCTGGACTTTCTTAGGGAGAAGCAACCCACTGCATACCTTGTTGACAGCAAAAGCTGAGGTTATCAGAGAGGTGTGCAGGCAGTGTTCCCTGCGAAAGGAAAAGTCACAACACAGGAGCATCCTTTCTCCAGGACTCAGCTCGTTATCTGCATCAAGTGCAATGTAGCATCTTCTTGGTGCATGGCAGCAGTCAGGACCGTCTTCGGCAGTATCTTGTGCGATAATTGGGGCAAAGGACCTCTTGGGACAGGTGGTGTAGTAATAGACCTTTTATACCTTCTCTTATCAAGGATTGAAATTTCTGACCTAAGTTCAGGAATTTCTGACATAGATTATTTACATCAAGGTGTGTGTCCAGACCTATCCTGATTATCATATAAGTTAAATGGATGTCCATTGAAACTACACTGTTTTAGCCATATGTCTGTATTTGCCCTCATTTGACCTTGACATTATGATAACTAGACACTTGTCCCAGACTGATGTTGCATCAGGTGTTATATCTATGTCATTGTCTGAATGGCTTGCCACTTTCACAGTTCTTTGAACAATAAGGTCAGACGGCATCTGCATCAGTGGCAAACATGACAATGATTCTGCAAAAATTGGGAAAAATGGCAGCTTCCATTACGTAAGATGCAGTAGAGACCTACTCAAAATAAAGACAGGCCTTAGGGACTTTACATCAGATAGATGTCTTATATAAGAAGAGTGAGGTGTCAATTTGCAAGGAACTGGTTTGTTTCCCCACTGTTACTCAGAGCTCACTCAAGCCTTGAATGGCAGGAGAGAAATGTCAGACTAGCTTCATACTGAAGATTCCTCACCTGATGGAAGTCCACCTCTTATAGTTGAACTGTCCATTTCCTGGCTGCCTTAAGTCCTGTTCCAGTGGCGTGAAAATGTGCGTGGACTGTTACATCTTTGTGATGTAAATCTTTTTTGAAGAGGTGTGTCTTCAGCTCTTTCCTGAGCTGGAGTAGGGTTAGGGTGACCTGGGTGGATGCAGGGGTGTTGTTGCAGATCCTCAGCATTGATGGAGAAGACCTGTTGCCTTGATTTTCCTTTTCAGTGTTTCTTTGTCTCTATGATAATGGTATTCTGGCTGTGTGTGTGCCAAGACTCACTTAAGGTAGTGACGTGTCAGACAGATGGGGCTGCAGGTTGTAAAGGTTTGATAGATGAAGCCGCTGGTTGTGAAGATTGTGTGGGCCAGCAAGGGGACCCTTCGGACTTCCATGGATGATGTGGTCATATTACTTGCAGCCTTTCTTGAGGTATGCCGTGGCATGACGGGGTCCACCTAGGAGTTTGGGTATCCATGTCAAATTGTAAGGGTTAGAATGGCTGTTCTGAAACCCCTTTCTGTGAGGAATGGTTTAAAAAGAGCAAAGCAATAGAGAAACCTGGCACCAAGTTGTCTTGGTTTTCTTGGAGATGTCTTCCTTTAGGGTATTCAACGCAGCTGCTTAAAGTACAATTCCCCTATCCTGGTCTGTGTCAATAGTCATTCCCTTTTTAGGTCTCGCCTAGCGATGCAGCGCAAAGCGCTGCTCGCTATGCGTGATCTATTGTTACCGACTTTTGGTCGGAAGCGGGACAGGAGATGTGCACGCACATGGTGCGAGCAGGAGTTGTAATAACGCCGCAAGCCGTACGCGTGCACATCAACTGTCTGTGCCGAAGCTTAACAGACAGGAGATGTGCACGCGTACGGCTCGCGGCGTTATCACAACTCCTGCTCGCACCATACGCGTGCACATCTCCTGTCCAGGCGCGGCAGGGCCGCGCCCTCCCGGTGTGTCAGGCGTCTTGGCACACACCGGCCGGCTCTGGAGTGCTCGAGTCGGGCGCTGTTCCGGTCTGAGGAGCCCACAGAAAGGTAACAGGGCGTCTCCATGACCACAGCGAGCTCCGTGTGCGGCGCAGCCCCCCAGGCCTTCAGCGTAGCGTCTGCCGCCCTGGGCTCCGAGGTGCGCGCTCTTTTCTTGTTTTCAAGTGTGGGCATTAAAGAAATCTGCTGGGTGTTGCTGGAAAGCCGAGCTTCTCGGCGGCCTTTGTCCAAAGTAAACGCTGCCAGGAAAATCCAAAATGGGCGAAAAGGCGATTATTGTGTAAATATGCCCGTGTGATTGAAGTCTGCCGCGCCCAGCCTCCCTCGGCGTGGGAGGTGGACATTTCACACCACCTAAACGGGGAAGAACAGATCAATGGGAGATTAGGGCGCGCTCCGCGTGCTTGTTGTAATGTGGCATCGTGGCTTCGCGAGTCTAGTGCAGAGGCCTGTTTCGTATGCACCCTGACATTTCACACCACCTAAACGGGGAAGAACAGATCAATGGGAGATTAGGCGCGCTCCGCGTGCTTGTTGTAATGTGGCATCGTGGCTTCGCGAGTCTAGTGCAGAGGCCTGTTTCGTATGCACCCTGAGGGTCTAGGTGTTAAACCCGGTAAGATAGCTCGGTGGGTTAATGCATCTATTATGTAGATCCGTGTACAACCAGATAGTCACAGGGCAACAACCGGGCTGAATACCTCAGGGGAGTAAAATGCAGGTCAGATTGCTGGTAGAACAAAACATAGGTCAGAGAGCTAATGCGCCTGCTGCAAAGACCAGTGTGCAGAGATCTGTGTGGGTCCCGGGCTCCATTGTGATAATCTAGCTCAGGGGTAAAGAACCTGCTGCAGAATGATCCACAGGGCAATCTCATTGGTTCATCATTCATAGAGCGATAAACTGAATATACGCAAACGTCATCCCCCAAAAACAACTTCTGATTAACTGCAACTAACAACGTCCCCGCCCCAACCCTCCCCCAGCGTGGGACTTCAGGTGCAGGGCACTGGCAGAATGGAGCACAACTTTCAACAAAGGACTGTACAAACCCCCATTGTGTAATGTATATAGAGTCGACTATACACCTATGTTAGTTGTGGGTGAAAGGGAACGCCGCGCACTAGAAGTCTAAAAACTCTAACTGTAGATCAGAGGTCTTCAAACTTTTTACTGTCAAAATTTTGTAGGCGTAAGGACCCCCTCCTGACAAATATTTATGGAACCTGGTTCTCCTCATCCTCGACAACCATAAACGTCCCCAATTCACACAGCAAATCAATTTTATGGTGGGGAAACAATATTAAACAGTGTTTAGCAAACCAAAAGTTTGTGGGTGACTTTGGATTGGTATCAGAGGCTTATTACACAGTTCAAAAAGAATTACCCAAAAATTCACAATGGCACTTTTTCACAAATAAAACCTATTTTGGCAAAACTTATTTGGATGATAACACCTTTCTGAACTCAAGTGATGAGTGTGCTTGTTTTTCTCCAGAGAGACAGTCAATCTATGATTGCACCTTATAAATACAATTTTAACACCCAAATATAGCAATAAGCAACAGAACGGTGACCAGTCCCGCTCTGCCAAGGGCCCTGAGTGCGCAGCAACACGTGTCGCTGATTTTTGGTAACTAGTGAACCGGTTGAGCTATAAACAAATTTTTTTGTTAAAATCAGCAGCTTATGTGGCAGATGATTG
Organism: Calotriton arnoldi; assembly: GCA_963921515.1. Classification (NCBI taxonomy): domain Eukaryota; kingdom Metazoa; phylum Chordata; class Amphibia; order Caudata; family Salamandridae; genus Calotriton; species Calotriton arnoldi. The sequence goes on from CAWUFW010001223.1 coordinate 238,659, forward strand.
ACTATGTGACTTTTGGAGGTTTGCTTGTTTTGTTTTGTAAAAAGTGTTCACTGATTCAGTGTTGTAGCGATAGTGCATGGTCCCTTAATCTGCCTCATATTTTAGGCAGCAGGCCTCGTATTTATGACTTATACAGACTATAAATGCTGCCTTACCGAGAGCAGCACAAACAGCCTCGGTGCACAGATCTGCGGAGCCCTACGCAAAATTACATTTTCCTGTTTGAGTGCTCATTTTTCCCTAACAAGGGCTTTGAGGACACTATTGTTATATGGCCCCCTTTTGGGGTCATTTGTTTATGCAGGCCGTAAGGCAGCTATTTTCAGTGGCCTTAGTCAGGGCCACTGGAATTATGCAGCAGGGGAACCCCAAATTATGCAGCAGGGTTGGATAAATTATGTGGCAAGCAAAGGCAAATTATGCAGCACATTTTGGGAAAGTATCACTTCATTATTTCGACATTTCTAAACTTGTTAACACGGTCTGGGCATTAGTTGCAACTCATTAGTACCACTGTAACACCTAAACACAGCCATAAATTACAGAATTATGACCAGTCAACCTTCACAAAGGATCTTCCACTGCGCAGCAACACCTGTTGCTTTGTTTTTAATAACTTTTGAACAGTTTGAGCTCGAAACTATTTTATGTTAAAATCTGCATATTATGCAGATGATGATGGATTATGTGGCAAAAGTAGAATTATATGAAAATCGCTGCAGCCGTATAATCACATAATTCCAGTGGCCCTGGCCTTAGTGTTGCACTAGCTCTGAGCACAACTTCACTGCCAGGCATCCCTGCTACTGACACATATGGTAGTGCTCCGCCCCATTTGTGACGTCCGACACGACGCTATGCTCCACGTTGAGCAGAGCAAATGGGTGACGCAATGGAGGACGTGCAAGACACCACGCATCTCTTCCCTAAGCCTAGACAGCAGACTTCAAAACACCCAAAGCTCTGGCCACCCACCCAGATTTCAGGATTACTGGGAGTACTTTTATTTATTTTTATTATGTGGTATTTCAAACTCGAAGAGCTGCTACAGTTGGTAAGTAATATACTCGAGGAAAATTCCTTGACAGAAATGTGCTTGAGAATAAACGGGCCACAATGATTTACAATAGATTTGCAATGCAATAGGTCTCGCATTTAAGCGAGTTTAAGCTATTGGATTGTAAATGACACTGCCTTTAATTTAAGTTTTAAAAACCAAAACATAAATAAAAGGCATTGTTATTTACAAAGCCAATAGCTTAAACTTGCGTAATTGCGAGACCTATTGCATTGCAAATGCTTGTTTAATAAAGGTGACAAATCGGATCCTAAATGCTATTGCTTCTTTCCCTCCTGGACTGGTCTGTAAAATTGATGAGCAGGGTTTTACTACAGAGGCTGGAGGAATGGGCCCGAGTGAATTCTGTTCTTTGCCCAGCCCAATATGGGTTTAGGAGGGGCCTGGGAACAACTGAACAATGCGTTAATTTTGACCTGTTAATAGGAAAATATACCAGAGCTAAGCCGGGGTCTTTGTATCTCTGCTTTGTAGATCTTAGCAGTGCTTTCGACCTAGTTAATCATTCTATCCTATGGTCAACCCTGACTAGCGTAGGTGCTCCCTTGGCGATTATTTGTTTCTCGGCTCGCCTTTATGAGAATCTATCGAGCAAAGTCCGTTAGGGTCCATGGGGCAAATGCTCACCTGATTTTAGTGGAGGAAAGGGTATTAGACAGGGATGCGTACTAGCCCCTTTATTGTTTTCCCTTTTTATCAATAGAGTGGACGAAGCCTTGCAGGCGCTTCAGGCAGATGTACCCCTCATTTCTGGGCAACCTATTCCAGTGTTGTTATACGCCGATGATGCTGCATTAATATCTAGGACTGCAGAAATTGATAGTAGCCTTCGGGGAGTTTATTATGTCATCTAAAAATATGATAATCAATAAATCAAAGACTTTCACAATGATTAGCAGGAAACAACCAAATAAATGTAGGCCCTTCTATATCAAAGGATCCCTAATCAACAGAGCGAATACGTTTTGCTATCTGGGGGTCCGGTTTACAAGTAATGGCAAGGGGCGCAACAGATTGTAAATGTTCAAAATGTTCAAAATGAGAAGGAATTGTGAAGGGATTTCATCTAAACTGGGTTAGCGCCGCGTTAAAGAAATGATTGAGATTTACGAGGCTAAAGTATTACCTGCTGCAATATTTGGGGCCGGACTGTGAGGGTACACTACTAGCCAACCTCTTCAAGCAACAACAACAAAAAACACTTTTTAAAATGGCTGGTCTGTTTGCCAGCTTCTGCCCCATCCCTGATTGTGCATAAAGAGGTGGGGTTGTTTTATCTGGAGGATTTTCTTTTAAAGAGACCATTCTTGCTTTGGCTCTCCATCTGGGATGAAAGAAGAAACTAGCTTTACCAAACTGATTATACTTGATTGTTTAAAACTGGATTATGCTTTTCGCATTCCTTGGCTGTCCTATATAGTTTTCACGTTTAAGTCTATGTTTAATTTGGCAGTGGGGGACGAGCCATCCCAGGTATTAGCATTAACCTAGAGTCAGATTTTTTGGCATAGGTCTGAAGCTAGACTTCGTGTAGAGACAAAGAAAGTGGTGGCTGCCAAGTATATGTCCCTGGAGGAAAGGGAGGGGTGTCAGGAGTATTTGATGTGTGTTAAAAGCAACCAACACCGGTATGTCCTAACTAGACTTAGATGTGGTATGGTGCTTCATTTGGTTGCATTTCCAAAGATGAATGCTTATGCCCCTGACAAAACCCCTTGTCCCGGTGATGGAATGAGTAAGTAAAGCACACAGCTCTTTATTTTATTCAGTAAGTTTTATAAGGAGTTGCGATGTCAATATTTGAAACCCCTTTTTATTATGCAGAATATAAGACACTATAAAGATGCTTGCACTAAATGATCAATTTGTGTGTTTTAGTGTTGCCATTTTTATTTTAAAAGCTATTTATTGTGTTAGAATCTGTCCAGGGCTTATGATTGTTATGTGATTATATCTTAAAGGATTTTATTGTTCTTTGAATTATACTGCTTGAATTGCTTTATAATTGTATGTACTTTTATGGCAGTTTCTACTCGCCAAATAAAGTTCTTGAAATTGAATTGAGATCAAATTCATCCAAGTTCATGTTGTTGAGCCACAGTTGGACTAGTTGTTACTTGCTGTTCTTAGGAACTACTTTAAATACCTTAAAAGCGAGAAGTATTTAGCTATCTAATTCACCACTAATCCTTATGGGTTCCAGAGTAGCATGCTACTCGCCAAGAAAGTGCTTCAACACCCCATCAGGGGTAATAAACTCTATATAAATGCAAACCTTTTTCCCTCTTCTATCCCTCCGCTATCCTTCTGAATCCAAATAACTGACTAACCTATCCACCACTCAAATTACTTTCATATTTCACTATACTAATTTAACACTAATCCTTATGGGTTCCAGAGTAGCGTGCTACTCGCCAAGAAAGTGCTTCAACACCCCATCAGGGGTAATAAACTCTATATAAATGCAAACCTTTTTCCCTCTTCTATCCCTCCGCTATCCTTCTGAATCCAAATAACTGACTAACCTATCCACCACTCAAATTACTTTCATATTTCACTATACTAATTTGACACTAATCTTTTATGGGTTCCGGAGTAGAGTGCTACTCGCTGAAAAAGCGTTTCAACGCCTCGTCAGGGGTAGTAAGCACTATATAAATGCAATTACAATGCAATACAATACAATCTGTCAGCCTGGGCTGCTACATGCGAGTTCAAGTGATTGGACCCTTAACTTGTAAATGTGCGTTTTCTGTATGGCTACAAAAGATGTGGTTGTCTAAGCTGTTGATCACATTTTATGACATGGGTATAGCTGGCCTTGCACCACTCCATCAATGGCAGAGTTTCTCATTTATATGAGCATCTTACTAGTCATTTGAATAAATTCAAAATGTACATTTATGCATATATGTAGCACAGGGTAAGCAAAACTACAAAACAAAATCCCTTGCAAAATATGTATATTTCATAACAAATCACTTGTTGTACGTGAAATGCACATGCCCAGAGGCTTGCATGAAAATTGAATTGAAAGGTGTACCTTGTGTCTAGTGGCTATAACAACAGAGTCATGTAGGTATCATTGTTATGAATAATTCATATGATTCAGTACAATACCTTACAATTCTTTATCCAATTAATGTTTTTAAAGCAGCATCGAGAATGATGGATATAGATATAACATAGGTGCTCAGTTAATCAGGCCCAAACGTCTTCGCCGGCCATTCAGCAGAAAAGACAATTTAATTGCCTCAAATCTAAGAGGATAGCTTTATGGAACTTTGTTTATTTGAAACACCTCTGTTTGTGTAAAATGAATTAACTCTTGGTCTTCTTGCCGTTCTTATTTTGTGATCAATTTCTCATGCCATTTGTTTCACTTCATACACTAAGCAGTTATATTTTATCTTTATCCTTGATTTTCTTTGCTGTTTTACAGTCATTAATTGGATAAAGAACTTCTTTCATATATTGTATTGTATTGTAATTGCATTTATATAGCGCTTACTACCCCTGATGAGTCCTCGAAGCGCTTTTTCGGCAAGTAGCACGCTACTCCGGAACCCATAAAGGATTAGTGTGTGAATTAGTATAGTGAAATATGAAAGTAATTTGAACGGTGGATATGTTAGTCAGTTATTTGGATTGGGAAAGCATGTTGGTCATATCTTTCCTCTTTTTGCAAGTAACTGTATGCAACAATCAATTGTTTATGTATTGCCCTGAATCATGTGAATTATTTATTACAGTGATACCTACATGGACACTGTTGTTTGAAAACAATGTATACCCCTGTCCATTTGGGTGTACAAGTCGATCCTGTAGTATATAAGCATTATTGCGGCCATAAGACCCATCATTTTCCACATCCCACAAGATGTTTTCTACTCAGACCAGTCTCCTGTGGGAGAATAATTATGAGAAAAAGTGCATCTGCCCCCCCAATTTTTTTTACAAACTAACAAAAATGCTATTTTTTAAAATTCCGTAACATTTCTGTTGGTATAATAAAAATTGGACCTGATCCTTGTCTAATATGACAAAAATCTCAATATCACTATCTAACTTTAAAAGTTGTTAGCTGAGTCTGCTGGTTTCCTGACAGCCCCAAAATGAACTTAAAATAATTGTGCATTAACCCAGTGAATACAGAAGGATCTGAAGCAGAACCTCCTAGACATCTCCCAATGTCTAGGAGGCAGTGTAAAATGGCCGCTGCAATCAGTCAAATGCTTTCTAAGCATCAATTGTCCAGGTCTGGACGCTTAGGGGCATATTTACAAGCCCCTTGCACCACTTTTGCGCCGCCGTTGCGTCAGGCAAGTGACGCAGCGGCGACGCAAACCATGCGCTCGCGTTGCGCTATATTTAGCAACGTGACGCATCTAGGAGATGCGTCACGTAGTAACCCCTGCGCCACATGAAACCTGCGTCAGGTTTCATGTGGGCGTACCGGCGCAGGGGGCGTTCCGGCGCAGGTACGCCGGAAAAGTGACGTAGTGAAATCAACAAGATTTCACGCAGTCACTTTTCCGACGCTGGTGCGCCACATGCTTACGCCTGCTTCAAGCAGGCGTAAGGATTGACGCACCATGTTGGGGATAGGGAAGGTTGGAACAGTGCTGGAGTTGCGTCGCGCTTGCGACACGACTTCAGCACTGCGCCAACCTTCCGCCGGCAGATGCGTCACGCATCTGATTATCCTTGCGCCACGATGTGCCGCATTGTAAATGCGGCGCATCGGACGTGGCGCAAGGGTAAACTTGCGTGACGCATTTTCCCTGGCGCATCCCTGCTGATATGCAGGGATGCGCCAGGGAACGTAAATATGCCCCTTAGTCTTGGGTGAAATCCTTCTTTTGGTGAATCCAGGATAAGGGCGACACCCATCAGTAGCCATCTTGCTCATTTATGAAACACTAGAAGGACCAGATGGGACCACAAGACTGGAGGAAAAAGCCAGAAGGCATAAAATGCTTCCTCTGAAGATGATGATTACAGAATAAAGAACTGAAGATTACTGGCTCAAGAAAGACCAGCACGACAGACCGAATGAAGTACAGGATCATCTGGAGCTAGGAACTAGCATGAGCTGGTGAAGAAACTCCCACTGTGTTTCGACTCAAAGCTTGAACTGTTCTGCTGCCTTAACAACCCAAAAAAGGAGAAAAATGGCCAGAGGAACTGGAAGTAATTAGACTGCATTTTAATTTGCAACCTCAACTCTCTACCTCTCTTTCAAAAACAGTCCCTCTACCTCAAATGTCTCACTGCCCCTTTTTTCAGTATCTCTCTCTTTCAACCTCTACCTTTTTTTGCCTATGTACCATCACTTTCTCTCCCATTCACACTATTCTCTCTCTGCACCTTCTCCTCTATTTCAGCTCCCCCCCTCTGCTGCAGCTTTTTTCTCTACATCCCTCCCCCATTTCTCTCTGTTGATACGTATTTCTCTTCCTTACAACACTCTGTCTCCCTGTCTCTCTCTCAACCTTTCCATATCAACTTCACCTCTTTCTCCCTACACCTAATTTCTCTTTCTATCATTTACCCCACTCTATCTACCCCTCTCTCTCACTACTCTCTTTACCTGCCCTGGCATTCTATACACATTCTCATACTTCTCTCACTACCTCACTGCTATACCTGTCTCACTATACATTTCTCTGCCTCTACCTCTTGCTAACTCACTTGCCCTTCTACCCCATCTCTCTTTCTCTCTTCCTCACCGCTTGGTGTACCCCACCCCTCTCCCTTTTCTAGATCTACTTCTCCCTATTTCTAGTTATCTGTACCTCACTCAGAATCCTTGCCTATCTTGTTACTTCTCATTCTCTACCCATCTCTTTCCCTTTCTACCTGTCTGAATCTTTTTCTCTGGCTATCTCACATTTCTCTCTTTACCTTATGCCTTTCACCATCTCAACTATCTTTCTACCTCATCTCTAGCTCTACCTCCCTTCTCCCACTACTATACCTCTAGTGCTATACTATTCTTTTTGCATCTCTCTTTCATCTGTCTCTTCGTACCTCACATTTCTCTTACTCACTACAGTCAAAGGTCACTGTCTAGCCAGACAAGTGTACACACAGAAAGATATGGGGGTAGCGAGGCAAGGGAAGAGCTCTAAGGAAAAATGTATCACACTTTTCCAATCCTCAGAGCAGTGCTTTGATTATCAGTGTTGCTTTGAGAATACCTCTTTTAAAGGTGATTTATTTATGATTCAATTTCAAGCACTAGTTTCATATGTCATATTTTAATAGTACTAAGTATACAAAAAAGTGATGGATGGAACACTTGAATTATTCTCAGCCACTGGTAATTACTCAGGGCCGCATTCCAGTCCACGCTTATTTTGCACACCATGCCACCTCAGTTTAGACCCAGCCATCTGCAAATCAGTCTTGACCCTGCTCCAATAGCAACAATCCAGCCTGAACTGCCAGGCCTGGTCCTCTCTCAAACAGAACACAAGCAGCCCAGGACCGGTTTCTTCCTTATTAAGGCTCATCAGTCGGGTATAGCTTGGTTCCAGTGGCAAAGTGTGCCTGGGAACCACATCTGGGCATAACCATCCCACTTAAGGCGTCGCATTGAAGTATACAAGAACGTGATGGATGGAATTCTTGAATTAATCTCAGCCACTGGCAATTACTCAAGGCCGCATCCCAGATCATCATTATTTTCCACAGCATGCCACCTCAGTTTGGACCCAGCCATATGCAAATCAGTCTTACCCTGCTCCAATAGGAACAGTTCAGTGCAAACTTGTAGGCCAGCTCCTCCATCAACCGGAACACAAGCAACCCAAGACTGGTATCGCCCTTGTTAGGGTACATCAGTCAGGTATAGCTTGTCACAGAACCAATACAATAATGAAAAAAGAATTACAGATAACTAGAAAAGAATAAACATTTAAATAATTATCATAAATATACAAATAATATATAACACTTTTTTATATACTATCCAAAAACATAACAGAGAAAACAATTTACATATCAATATTATTTTTAAAAAAATGATATTACTTGCCTTCGATATTTAAGTCCATTATAACTTTGTAATCCAGATATTTTCACCTCAATATTATGGTAAAACAATATTCTGTAATATTCAGGAGCATACCAGTAAATCTCTCTTTTTAAATATTTTGCAGTTATTTTATTACCACACAGTGCTGGAACAGTAAGTCCCAAGCCAGATATGCCTTTCATTAGCTTGGAAATGCTTCCACCTTACTTTGCTTCCGGGTGCATCAGAGTCTTGGAAAATATAGCTGATTGTGTTAATGTGCCTGCTGCAGTGATCTTTCTTTACTATGCAGAAGCCAGCTTTTGATTCTCATGGCTGGTTAATATTCCTGCATCAGAGATATACATAATACCACTCATGTCAGAGCTTTGAATTCTACATAACCTGATCTATCAGCCTTCCGATTCTTGGCACAGTTTGTGTCTTATTAATGTGTCAGAGATGAGTAGAGAGTCGTAGAGTGGAGTGGCATAGAGTGTCATGGAGTGGTGTAGAGCAGAGTGGAGTGGCGTAGAGAGCGCTGCGTAGAGTGGAGTGTTGTAGAGTAGAGTGGCATACAGCGGAATCGATTGTCATAGAGTGGAGTGGAGTAGAGTGGAGTAGTGTGACATAGAATAGAGCGGAGTAAAGTGGCATAGAGTGGCATAGACAAAGTTGTATAGAGCGTTGTAGAGTGGAGTAGTGCCATAGAATGGCATAGAGATGAGTAGAGTGACATAGAGTGCAGTGGCATGGAGTGCAGTGGTGTACAGTGTCGTGGTGTACAGTGCAGTAGAGTGGCATAGAGCTGAGTGGTGCAGAGTAGAGTGCAGTGGCATAGATTGTAGCAGCATAGAGTGCAGTCATGCAGAATAGAGTGTCAGAGTCCAGGGCCGTAGAGTGCAAGGTCATGGAGTGCGGGTCATAGAGTGTTGCAGAGTAGAGTGTTACAGAGTAGAGTGTTGCAGTTAGAGTAGTGCAGAGAGCAGTGACGTAGAGTACAGTGGTGCAGAGTAGAATAGAGTGGCGTAGAGTGCAGTGGTATAAAGTGCAGTAGCATGTAGAGTATAGTGGTGTAAAGTGCAGTGGTTCAAAATAGTAGGTGTAGGTGCAGTGGCGTAAGGTGCATTGGGTTTGAGTAAATTGGTGTAAAGTGCATTAGCGTAGAGTGCAGTGGTTAGAGTACCGTGGCATAGCATAGACTACAGTGGTGTAGAGTGTAGTAGAGTGGCATAGAATGAAGTGGTATAGAGTAGATTGTTTCAGAGTAGAGTGTAGTGGTGCAGGGTATAGTGGTGCAGGGTAGAGTGCAGTGGCATAGAGTAGAGTTGTGTAGAGTAGAGTGGCACAGCATTGATTGCAGAGGTGTAGAGTGAGTAGCGTAGAGTGGAGTAGAGTGGCGTAGAGTAGATTGTTTCAGAGTAGAGTGGAGTGGTGTAGAGTGGATTGGTGCAAGGTAGAGTGGAGTGGTATAGAGTAGTGGTGTAGAGTGCATTGGCGTAGACTGCAGTGGTGCACAGTATATTAGAGTAGCGTTTAGTGCATTGGCGTAGAGTACAGTAGAGTGGCGTAGAGTGGTGCAGAATAGAGTGGAACAGCATAGAGTGCAGTGGTGTAGAGTAGCATAGCGTGCAGTTGTGTAGTGTGCAGTGGCATAGAGTCAAATGTTGTAGAGCATAGAGGCGTAAAGTGCAGTGGTGCAAAGTAGTTGGAGTAGGTACAGTGGCGTAGGTTGCATTGGTTTTGAGTAGAGCGGCGTAGTGTGCAGTGGCGTAGAGTAGATTCTTTTCAGAATAGAGTGGTGTGGTGCAGGGCAGAGTATAGTGGTGCAGAGTAGAGCACAGTGGCATAGAGTAGAGTGATGTAGAGTAGAGTGGCACTGCATTGATTGCAGTGGCGTAGAGTGGAGTGGTACAGAGTGCAGTCGAGTGGCGTAGAGTGGTGCAGAGTAGAGTGGAGTAGCATAGGGTGGCACAGCATGCAGTGGTGTAGAGTGCAGTGACAGAGTCAAATGTTGTAGAGTATAGAGGCATAAAGTGCAGTGGTGCAAAGTAGTTGAAGTAGGTGCAGTGGCATAGGGTGCATTGGTTTTGAGTAAAGTGGTGTAGAGTGCATTGGCGCAGAGTGTAGTGGTTTAGAGTACAGTGGCATAGCGTAGACAGCAGTGTCATAAAGTGGACGAGAGTGGCGTAGAGTACAGTGAATGAATGAATGAATGAACGGAGCTTATTAAGCACACAGCTACTCCCAGCGGAGTGTCCCGGCGCTAGAGGTTCACGCATTACTGCACAGAGAGGCCGATTTAGCTCTTAAAGAGCCAGGTTTTCAGCTGTTTCTTAAAGGATGTCAAATCAGTTGTTGCTATCAATGAGGCCGGTAGTTGGTTCCAGCCATAGAGTGCATTGGTGTAGAGTGGAGTGACATAGAGTGATGCAGAGTAAAGTGACAGAGTGCAAGGGTGTACAATGGCGTGGAGTGCAGTGTCGTAGAGTATAGTGACGTACAGTCCAGTGGTGCAGACTAAATTGGTATATATTGCAGTGGCGTAGAGTGTGTTAGTTTTTAGCAAAGTGGTGTAGAGAGCATTGGTGTAGAGTACAATGGCACAGAGTGCAGCAGTATTAAATTGAGTGGCATAGTGTGGAGTGGAGTAGAGTGGATTGGCACAGAGTAGAATAGAGTAGTGTAGACTGAGGTGGCATAGAGTAGATTATTTCAGAGTAGAGTGAAGTGGCACAGAGTGCAGTGGTATAGAGTAGAGTGTTGTAGAGTGCAGTGGTGCAGAGTAGATTAGAGTGGCTTAGAGTGGATTGGCGTAGAGTACAGTGGCATAGAGTGGAGTAATGCAGAGTAGAGTGGCATGGAGTTTAGTGGTGGAGGGAGCAGTGTTGCAGAATAGAGTAACAGAGTGAAATGGAATAGAGTGGAGTGGTGCAGAGTAGAGTGGAGTGGTGCAGGGTAGAGTGCAGTGGCATAAAAGTGGAGTGATGCAGAATAGATTGGTGTAGAGTGCATTAGCATTGAGTAGAGTGGTGCATTGGCATAAAGGGCAGTGGCGTAGTGTGCAGTAGAGTGCAGTGGCATAGAGTGGCACAGAGTGCTGTGGCGTAGAGTGCAGTGGTGTAGACTGCAGTCACGCAGAATAGAGTGTCGCAGAGTGCAGTATTGTAGAGTGCAGTGCCATAGAGTGCAGTGGCATAGAGTGGTGCAGAGCAGAAGGGTGCAGAAGACAGTGACATAGAGTGCAGTGGTAAAGAGTAGAATAGAGTCACATAGAATGCAGTGACATAGAGCGCAATGGTGCAGAGTAACGTAGTGTGCAGTGGCATCGAGAGCGGTGTCATAGAGTGAATGTTGTAGAATATAGGGGCGTAAAGTGCAGTGGTGCACAGTAGTTGGCATTGGTACAGTGGCATAGAGTGCATCAGTTTTGAGTTAAGTTGTGTAGAGTGAATTGGCGTAGAGTACAGTGGTTTAGAGTACAGTGGCATAGCGTAGAATGCAGTGGCATAGAGTGGTGCAGCATAGAAGTGCAGTGGCATAGAGTGGAGTGACGCAGAGTGGCATAGAGTGCAGTGGCATAGAATAGACTGTTTCAGAGTAGAGTGAAGTGGAGTGTTGCGGGGTAGAGTTTAGTGGTGCAGGGTAGAGTGCAGTGGCATAGAGTAGTGGCTTAGAGTGCAGTGGCTTAGAGAAGAGTGGCGTTGAATAGATTGGTGCAGCGTTGATTGCATTGGAATAGAGTGGAGTGGTGCAGAGTGGAGTAGAGTGGCTTAAAGTGCAGTGGCATAGAGTAGATTGTTTGAGAGTAGAATGAAGTGGCGTAGAGTGGATTGGTGCAGGGTAGAATGGAGTGGTATAGAGTAGTGGTGTAGAGTGCATTGGCATAGAGTGAAGAATTGCAGAGTGGAGTGGTGTAGTGTGCAGTGGAGAAGAGTGCAGTGGTACATAGTAGAGTGGGGTAGTGTGCACTGGCACAGAGTAGAGTGATGCAGAGTAGAGAGGCATAGAGTGAAGAGGCGTAGAGTGCAGTGTCAGAGTGCAGTGGTACACAGTAGATTAGAGTGGTGTAGAGTTCAGAAGAGTGGCGTAGAGTGGTGCAAAGTAGAGTGCAGTGGCATAGAGTAAAGTGGTGCAGAGTAGAGTGGTGCAGAGTAGAGTGACGTACAGTAGAGTAGTGTATTTATTTAGAGTTTTATATAGCACGAACAAGACCCTTATGGGTGACAGAGTGCTTTACAGGGCAAGCAGAAGCAGACATATAATAATAACAATATAGTATAGCCTGACATAAAATACATAACATGACATATATCATGGAGCAGAGTTTTTGCATGCACAGATGGGTAGACGAGAGATAAGAAAACATAGTCTAACAAATTCCCAGCCTGCAGGTAGTCCAAGGGGTGGAGGAACGTAGTGTAAATGACAGAGCGACATAGGAGAGAGAACAATGCAAGACTCAGGGAAGGTGGGGGGGAAGCCGATCAAGAAGCGAGTAAGTCCTCGATGGGTGATGAATTTGTTGGATAATAGAATTTTTACTTCTTTCTTGAAGAGGGATGTGGAAGGGTTGCATCTGATCTAGGATGGGAGAGCGTTTCAGATTCTGGGAGCAATTCGGAGAAGGATCGGTTACATGTTTTCTTTTTCTTGAATTTTTACAGTTTGAGTAGTAGGGAGCTTATACTTCTGGAAGATCTGTTTCCATCCGAGAGGGTCAGTTTCTGGGCCATGTAGGAAGGGGTATTGTGGTGCAACGCTTTATGAGTCATATGTGCAATTTTGAGTTGGATCCTAGCCCCATAGGATAGCCATTTCGGTGATTGGAGGTCTGGAGGCTGCATTCAGTGTGGTCTTCAACGGTGCAAGTGATGTTTTCGGGCGGCCCGCAATGGCAGAGTTACCGTAGTCTAGTTTCAACGGTACAAGAGCCTGAACTGCTGTTTTGAGGTCTGCCGGGGGGAGGAAAGGTTAAGGTATTCTAAGAAGATGTAACTGATGGCTAGCACCCCTGGTGGCGGCACAGATGTGTTTTTGCAGGGAGAGGGCTTTGCCCAAGGTTATACCTAGTGATTTAGCAGAGTCAACAATGTGTGGTGTGCAGTTAAAGGCAGTAAGATGTGGAAGCCAGTCTTTTATATTAGGGGCGATTGAGGATGTCGAGATCATTAAGAATTCAGGGGCATATTAGCAAGGGCACTATCGCCGCTTTAGCGGCACTTTTTGCCGCTAAAGCGGCGATATTTATATCGCCCTATCAGCAAACTGTCTCTAACAGCAGTTAGCGACAGTTTGCGGGCATTAGCGCCCGTTTTTACCGCTTTGCATGTCAGCGATATTTATCGCTAATGACATGCAAAGTGGGCGTTCCCGACGAACAAACCTGGGAAACACTCGCTAACAGGCCTATCGCCTATTAGCAAGGTGGCCATGGCCCCAGTTAGCGACGTGAAAAGTCGCGCTAACCGGGTCATCGCCATTTATTTAACACCTGCAATTAGCAGGTGTTAGCCATACCTAACATGGGGGGTGTATTATGCTGATACGACCATAGGGTCGTATCAGCAAGGTGTTCTCCCTTCTCCATGCAACATCGCTGGTTTTTCAGCGATGTTGGCCCATTTCCCGCTATCGCTGGAATATTCATCGCCATAGCGCTAATCGTTGCTAATACAGCGTTAGCGTGGCGATATATTCCAGCGATAGCCGGCGATAAAAAAAATCACGCTAAGCAGGGTTAGCGATGATTATCGCCTCTTCTTGCTAATATGCCCCTCAGTTTTTAGGGCATTAAGTTTGAGGTGATTATGAGTCAGCCAGTGTTGCTTTTTTGTCAAGGTGAGGTTGAGAATATTGATGTCATCAGGCGAAGTGATTTTCATGTAGAGTTGAGCATTGTACACATACCTATGGTAGGAAATGTGGGTGAGTTTGAGGATTTCTGTTAGGGGCTCCATGTATAGATTAAACAGTGTCGGGGAGAGAGTAGAGCCTTGGGGTACACCCAGTGTTACTGGTGACTGGCCGGAAAGAACATGGTTGAGTAGGATGCATTGAGATTTGTGTGTAGGAAAGAGGAGAACCATTTAGGAACGGTGCTGGAGAGACCCATCCTGAGAAGGTTTAGGAGGGCATCATGATTGATAGTGTCAAATGCCTCTGACAGGTCAAGTAGAATTGGAGGCACAATTCATTGTGTTCGAGTGAGCGTGGGGCATAGTCGACAAAGTAGACCATGGCCGTTTCGGTGCTATGGCCTGATTGAAAATCTGATTGGCATTGGTTAGAAGTTAGAATTGCTCAATGTGATTTCGAAGTTGTAAGTGTACACATTTTTCTAAGAGTTTGGCCAAAGTTTGGATGTTGCCTATAGGGCAGTAGTTGTTGGGATCTGATTTGTCTGAGTTGGATTTTTTTAGGATAGGAGTAACCTGGCCGCTTTTTAGGCAGTTAGGTAAGGGACCTTGAGTGAGTGAGGCATTGATTATCATGGTCCATAAAGGGAGAAGTAGGTGAGTGGAATTGTTGAATAATTTGGAAGGAAGGGGATCTTTGAAGTGGTTGGAGTATTTCAAAGAGGTCAGAAGACTGAATATGTAATTTTCGTCGAAGGTTTTAAAGCTAGACCAGAGGGTGTTATTTTTAGGTGTGAGAGGGGGGTTTCTAGGGCATACTTCCTGATCGAGGGAGATGGGGGTTTGTGGTAAGATTTTTAAACCGTATGGATATATCTGGTGATTAGTGTGGTATTCTCAGTGAAAAAGAAGGCAGAGTTTTCACAACTAGGTGGAGTTTTGTTGCCTGAGGAGATAGACTCCCTTTTTCGGATCGACAGGTTTTTGATCCTCTCGAACAATTTTTCTTGTCAGTTTGTTGACGTGTCTCGTTGGTTTTAGAAGAAAGTTGCTCTGGATATCCTAATGTGCCTATTGTAGGCGCTACATCTTTTTCGTAGATGTTTGAGGTTGGGCAGAGAGGGGGTATGTCTGCATGCTCTCTCTGCGCATCTGAAGTGTCAACGTTCTTCACTAAGGTTACAATTGAACCAGGGGTTGGATCTTTTTGAAGGGATTCTCTTAAGATGTTTGGGGGCAAGGGTGTCCATGATATTAGACATGGAATTGATATAGTGATCAGTGAGGTCTTGAACATTCTGAATGGGGGGGCGGGAGCAGGGTGTTGTTACTAAGAGTCGACAAGGAGAGTAAGTTGATGTTATGGATGTCATGGACCCAGGGCCTCATTTATGAGGTTTTGGCGCAGGGCAGCGCCGCAAGGAATCTTGCTGTGCTGCCCTATGTCAAAACAAAAGGGCAGGAATGTGCCGTATCTATGTGATACAGTGCATTCCTGTCCTTTTCCCCAGCGCACAATGGGCTGCCATGCACCAACGTAGGCACCCTTGCTCCATGGTTAAGGGTGCCTACATTGCGGGGCTGATGGATTTTGTGCAGGAAGGGACACCTTCCTGCACAAAATCAATCAATTCAGGAGATTTCTTCTTTCTATATGTGCTACAGAATGCAGCATACATGGAAAAAAGAAAAAACGAGGAAGAATTAAAACATTTTCCCTCGTTGCGCCTCCCTAACGTCACCCTTGTGGTGGCATAGACTCTGACGCATTCCCAGGTTTACGATTTCTCTTAAATCTGGAAATGCTTCAGATTCCATGGGTGTTGCATGGTGCCCCTCAAAGCAACACCTATGGAATGCCACTTTCACTCAGTGTTCTGCATGAAAGGGACACATACTTACAAGGCCATGAAAAGCCACGTAACGTGGCATTACGTGGCCTTGTAAATATGCCGGGGCATAGTGCGCCACCAGAACGTCAAAAAAGTGACGTTCCGGTGCCGCAAGGAGCCTCATAAATGAGGCCCCCAGTGTTTTGCTTTCACAGGTTGGCCCTTAGATATAGTTGCTTTTTCTGAGAGAAGGAAGGTAATGAGATGATGGTCAGTCTAGTCGCTGGGTACGATGGATTTGATTTATACTTTATTTTCTTTGGCAATGACTAAGTCCAGAGTGGCCCCTTTGTTGTGGGTCAGGCTGTTGCAAGCTTGGATAAAGTTGAGGTCTTGGAGGAAGAATTTAAAACAGTTCATGAGAAGGTCGTTGGGATTGTTCCAGTGAATGTTGAAGTCGCCAAGAAAGAAATGGTTATTAAGGCCTTCATTGTTGGAAGAGATAACCTCCACGTTTTGTTCGATGAACGTGTGGTTATCACCAAGCGGGTGGCAGAACGTGTGAAGGGAGCAACTTGAATTATCATTGGTGGAGATGTTGACTCTGAGGTATTCACAGGAGGGGAGTGACAGTGTGTGATTGTTTTAACGAGAGTGCTGACCTGTACACGCAGGCTAAGCTGCCTCCAGAGCGACATGAGCGGTCAAGTCTGATGATGTCATGACTGAGGAGAACTAATAAGTCAAGGGTCGGAGCTGAAGAGTTGTTCATCCAGATGCCCGTGAGAACGAGGATGTTTATGTTGAAGTTGGTTAAGTATAAGAGCAGATATATCAGCCACATGTTTAACAGCTGAGCAGCAATTAAGTAGTGCGCATTTCAGGGATGTTTTGGAGGAGGTCGCTATGCGCATGTGAGATGGGAACTTGTTTGAGGTTCATTTTATTAATATGCCTAGTGCTAGGGAGTGACATCCTGAAAGGGTGAGTAATGATAGACTTGAATTTTGTAGCCAGTGTGGCGTCATCAGCCGTGGCGTGATTATAGGTGTCTAGGAGTGAAAGCATATCATTGTTTGATAATTGTCTGGCTAGCCTGTTGGGTCGGGAGGAGTGGTTATGGTACGGTGTGGATCTCCAGTAAGGAAATGCAGCTCCTGTGTAGGCAGGGATAGAGGCAGAGGGGTATAAGGAAGTTGGTTTGTTGTTAGTCTGAGGTTGATTCAAATGTGAGGGACATTTGTGTTCGAGGTTGGAGGTGATATCAACTAGTTTGAGGATGTCCGCCATAATCAATTGCAATTCAGATTTTATGCTGTCTAGCGTTGAGTCATTGAAGGGACTCCTAGGAGGATCCAGGTTGGGGGGAGCACTGAGGTGTTGGCAACTGGTGAAGAGAGGGCAAATGGGTGTGCCTGTGTTGGTAGGGTTCATAATCGAAGTCTTGGTAGTTATCGGTTGAGAAGAGGCAGTGGATGAATT
The DNA here is from genome assembly GCA_963921515.1 of Calotriton arnoldi. NCBI lineage: Eukaryota > Metazoa > Chordata > Amphibia > Caudata > Salamandridae > Calotriton > Calotriton arnoldi. The sequence goes on from CAWUFW010001223.1 coordinate 255,930, forward strand.
AGTCATGTAGGTAGGAGTATGGGTGTAGAGGGCTATAGAAGAGTGGGAAGGAATGATGTCGTAGTGGTGTTGATGCGAGGGAGTGCTAATGCTGTGACTGAGGGGAGTGATGGACTGCACTAGTGCACGTGGATGGGCTGGCGACCACCGAGGTAGGGAAGTGGAGAGAGGGGAGAAGGTGGGGTGGAAGAGACGTGTGAGTCGTGAGGGGAAGAGTCACTGGGGAGTTGTGAGGGGGCAGGCGGGGGAGTGGCTGTGTGATGTTTGTTCTTGAGGTGGGTGAAGAGATCAATGAAGAGTTCCAGATTACGGTCTGAGGATTGGAAGAGCACAGTGCTGTTGTTATAGATGGGGATGGTGGCAACAGCATTGTAGAGTTTAGAGGGTGCAATAGTAAGTTTGTGGCCGTAAGAAATTTTCTTGGTGATGGTGGTGTTAAGGGAGGAGGATAGGACTTTCCTCCATTTTGCACATAAGTTGCCCTAATGGAGGAAGGAGGAAATGCTACTGCGAAGGAAGGGAGTGAATCCAGGGTCTAGGTGTTCATTAGAGGGTAAGAGGGGCAGACATGATGACTAAAGATGTCATAGATAACATGGGGTTGGTTGCAATGCTGGACCAGAGTAAGTGGTCTGTTATTCTGGCTTAAGTACTATAGGGCCATGTGACAGATGCTATAAACATCGTATAGTAACATACTACAGGCATGTCCCTAAGGACATGTTGAAAAACACCCAGGGGCATCTATCCTCCAGAGCAAGGTGCACATAATCAGTAAACCCTGAAACAATGATACCAGTGTCACTGAGAACGTCAGGCTGTCAATACTGGACCCAAACAGCAGATATGTGTAAAAAAAACACAATGGAGCATGCCAACATATAGTTTATTCCATGAGCCGCTGGAACATCAGAGAATTTTACAAACAGAGAATTGCCCCTACCATGGCGCAAACAGCCTCGAGGACCCAATAGGAGAATCAGCGGTGGCAGCGAAAAGTTTGTTTTAGGGACGTAAAAGATTGTTACGATGGCATGTTATCAAAGAAAACCATACATATCAACAGGGCATTGAGTCCATTATATGTAAGAACAGTGAATCCTCAGAAAGTTTGAGAACAACATCATTTAAAAGGACTGCTCAATATCAAGAACACGTGCGAGGTCATAAAAAATAAAATAATCTATTTTAGTCTAAACATTAGACATAGACATTGCATAAATTAGCCCTGTCACACCTCATCCGTGGTGCCGATCTCTCTTGGACTGGCAGCGGAGGGGCAAGGAGCCCCAGCGAGGTCGATTCGAACGAGGAGAAGCAGGCGATGAAGAGGCTCATAAAAAGTCATCCCCCTTACCTACCTCTAGGAAGTAGCAGGCTCCTTTCTTGGTTTGAGAGCCGGATCGGTTCACGGAGCAGGCGAGTTGGGGAGTGCAGCGGATGTATGAAATGCCGCCAAAATGAATTCGGAACTACAGTGTATTTACATTTGAGACATCTCATCAATTTTTGTACTTCCCATCGTAATGTCAATGAATCCAGAACAGAATGTTTACATTAGTGACACCTCATCAACTTAGAGTACTACCCATTGTACTGTGAGCATATTTTGTCTATTTCCACATCAAAACTACACAAAATGGCGTAGCACTTGCTAGAATAATTACAAAATACACCATTGAAGTGAGCTAAAGAACAATGAGGGATTCAACCCAGATCTGTGACTGGGGGTGAGTGTTTGAAAAGTTTCAGCGCTCCGTCCATCATCTCCTTCTGTTTGCTTTGTTCGCCCTCGGTTGGCAGGGTATGCCCAGACGTGGGTCCCTTGCTCACTTTGCCACTAGATTCAAGCTAGCCTGGCTGATGAGGGGTCTTACCCTGAAACCGGTCCCAGGATGCTTGTTTCCAGGCCAGGGAAGATCTGGCTTGGCAGTTCGGGCTGGACTGTTCCCATGAGGCACAGGGTCAAGACTGATTTGCATATGGTTGGGTCTGAACTGGGGTGGCGAAGTGAGCTAAAGAACGATGATGGATTCAACCCAGATCTGTGACTGGGGGTGAGTGTTTGAAAAGTTTCAGTGCTCAGTCCATCATCTCCTTGTGTTTCCAATATAAATCTCCACATAATTGGTTTCATATTTCGAAGGGTCCCGACAAGGGTCATTTGTTGACTTAAAGTTTAAGTGATGGCAAAATGCGTGTTAGTATATCCAAATTAGGGTCGCTGGGTGACTATCAGTAGCATATGTATTTGGGTAATTATCAGTAACTTAAGTGTTTGAAGCATTTAGTTGTGAAGTTTAGTTTAAACTGGGAGCATGTGGCACACCTGGCAGGTTGGACTTTGTTGTTTGCAAGTCAGAAGCACACAAGGCAGTATCTGGTTCATTACATGGTACAATTGTTCAAACAGGGCAATGGGTGTAATTCTAAATGGATATAGTTATATGAAAGGTACTCAGGCATTCATTGCTTGATCACCACAACACCATGCCCATCCTAATTCAAAAGGGTCAAATTCCTGTTGTCCTGTAGTCCTCTGCACAAGGACACCACACTAAACCATAACCATATAACACAACCAAACCTATTGCATGTGTTAATGCTTGGTATATAGCAGGAGAGTCTTTATTCCTGAAAATGCACTTGGTTGCTGTATGGAGTCCATTGCTGATTGGTTGACAGGAACCAGGCTGTGGTGGAGTGAGAGGCTGGAAAATGGAACGTGGCCAGTATATTTACAATTTGAGGGACTAGGGGATAGTCATTTTCCCAGAGTCACACGATCGTTTGGTGATGTGCCAAAGCTGGGATTCGGACACAGTTACAAAGATCTGCAATTTAACCTGTACTTCCATCCAACCATCCAATTATGAATAAAAGACTTTGCAGATATTACTGGGTCTCTTTCCTTCTAGCAGAACTAAATTCAAATTCACAGTGCCAATGGTATTGGTTTTTTATATTGAAAAGGTGTTTTTTCAAGCTCCAATTAGCCACAAAGCATATCCACTTAAACAGCAGTGCAGGCTTCTCTTGCACAAACAGAACAGCTACAGCACAGTCAGCAGCACTGTACAAGAGTACAAGCTTCCATCACATAAAGGAGGTACATGCAATCGAGGGGCAATGCAAGCTTATCTTACACACACAAAAAACTGTTATAGCTAAGGCCGGAAATGTGCAGACAACCCGTCTAGCAGGTAAGAGATGCGTATCACCATCACCACACTCGTAGCACTGCCTGGCACCACACATGTAGGCATTGGTTGGGTGCACAGGCCTGAGGTGGGGTTGTAGGTGAGAGAATGTCCAGGCATTAGCCTTGGAGATTAGACTGTGCAATGTGCACCCAACGGACACTCTGGAGTGGCAGGGCAGCAGGAGGGCCAAAGTTAGGACCATCTGGAGCCACAGGAGGTTATGCGTCCATGATACTGGTAAGGCTGGGAGGGTGTCAGCAGGAGATCAGGCCCTTGAAGCTTCTATGAGGCAAAGTTCAGCCACACCGAGGCCACCTTGGGCAGTAGTATGCTCACGAGCACCAATCTTATTCGCAAAGGTCACCATGGTCTTGTGGATGCCTCAAGCCGGGGTTGTACCTCACGGATACTGATAAGGAGAAGATGTCATCCAGTAAAGGGTTAACATCCTTTTACTCATGGCTAAGCACCAAGGATATGGATCTGTGAAGGCTTCACCTCTTTCCCCGACATTTCCACCGTCAAACTTTCAGCGAGGGCTGGATTTGCCTAGAATAATTTCAGTCCACCTTGGAAAATGTTGAATACTTTTCAGAAAAGTAATGATATATGAAGCTTCCAGTTACTTCCTTCCAAATATATATCAATCGAGTAGATTTCCATGATTGCCGCTGAAGCCTCCACATGCCAAAATACAAAAAGTGGCAGCTTCTACCGACCTTAATGTGCAAGCAGCGACCTTTAACCTCACCATACTTATTTTCAAAAAGATTACGAAGAAAGGTTGCCATCTCAGAAAAGAAACAGGGAATGTACACATTTTTCCTAATGGGGCCTATTCACAAAAGCTATTTTGGAGTACTTTAAATAATACTTTAAGTACTCCAAAATGTCATTCACAAACTTCCAGTTTTCCCTCATGATTTTCTCATAGAGGTAACTGAGGGTACTCTAGAAGATAAAATGAAATCACAATTTCTGTAAGTTCACACAATCTTCCTCAGTCTTGAAATTCTGAGTTACACGTTCAACAGCGGTGGCAGTATGTCAGTTGACCCGCCAGTATTATACTGCTGCTTCACTACAGTGTTCGACTGACCAACTAGAACGCTTACATTCTGCATCCATGACAAAAGTGTGGCACACCTGAACAGCATCTTGCTGGAGTTAGAGCTGTGGATCTGAAAGCATTTCTTACAAAGGAGACTGCAGTTAAGGAGCAAAATGAGGGATTTCTTTTTGTCCTAGAAATTGAGGTGAGTGCACCAGAAAACTAAACTGAGGGCACATTTTCTAGGTGTTCTAAAATATATTCCACGCCCATGTCAGTAAAACATTCTGAAATACTGAGAGAAACTTGTATTCCCAACACCAGCAGCAGTATATCAATCAACTGCCTGGTGATCCACTACAACTTCACCATAGAGTTCTAATGAACAACTAAGGTGCTACACTCTGTATTTAGGACAAAAATGTTGCACACCTGAACAACACCTTGATGAAATCAGAGCTGCAAAATTATAAGTGTTTTCTACAGAGGATACTGCAGTAAAAGAATCATGGAAATTATGGTTAGTGATCCAAAAAGTTAAAATGAGGACATATTTTCCACGACAAACCTCATGTTCGGTCTTTCCTACCAGCCAGCCAGTCATAGCAACGGAAGTCTGGATTTCACCAATAGAGTCCTTCTGTCATATGGAATTAGAAAATATATGTTTTTATACTTCCGATATAGTCCTGAGTTTGATATTGTCATCAATTGAGCATTGCACCAAAAACAGTGATTCTGTATCGATTTGTGTTCTGAGTTCATACTATATAATTGATTATGCAGACTACGTTCCCTAGGAAAACCCACATATATTTGGTATTGGAGGCTCCAGCTATTCCGGGAATTATTTGCTTGGTGAATGATCCAGGATTTATGGTTGTCCAATTGGAAAATGTAATACTATATTCAGCACATTTTTCAACAACAACAAAAAATATTTAAAATATCTCCACATTTGCCACGATTTTTTTTAGGCTGCAAGGACATATTGATGTGGGGATTGCACCATGACAACGCCATGAATGTGCCAAAGAAAATATAGTTTATATGGGTGCACAAAGAGACAAATGAGTGTTTGAACAGCCTGCACAGGGGTGCTCAAACTCCCCGGAAATTGAAAGGGTTAAAAACAACCTGAGCTTTGCACATTGCGAGCTTCGTCAAGATTTAAAAAATAGCAAAGATGTGAACCGACGGTTTCCACAACTTCAAACCCCTCTGTGTGGAATTAAAGGCGGGGTGAATAGAAGGTGGAACTAGCCAATAACTATAAAAGGCTTGTAGGGCTGGGGCAAAGTCTGCCGCATGTGAAGCTCTTCCCCAACCTTATCCTTCCTACCTCCAGGGCTCAGAGGGTCAGAAAGAATCCGTCCGACTTCCCAAGGTCCAGTCTGCCTTACACTGCTGACACTACTCTGTTTCACACCACTTTCTCCCTGCTCGTGCTGCTGTTCAGCCCTTTATTTGGCAAAGTCTGAAGTAAGTGTAAATGGCACTTGCGCTCCAAGTAGTGGCTGCCTACTAAACCAGGGGCTACCCTGCAAACGGCGAGCTGGCACCCATCTGGCCCCTGTCTCCGGCGAGGGCAGGGTGCGCCCTGGATTTATGGCGGGCATTACAATGCCTGATGCGGCCTAATCTGACGGCAGAAGCCTTATTGCCCTAAAGAGAGCCATCAGGCGCGCGGTGACACGGGTATTTGAAAGGATTAGCTACGCTTAAATCAATATATGCAATGAAAACAGGAATAACCAATCTTGGGGCTACTCAATTATTTAGGAGAGGCTGTATTCCCAGCAGAGGAGAATTAAACGTGCGTTTAAGGAGAATGACAATGAAAGCTGTCCCGAGCACGCGCTAAGAAAATGACGCCACGGGCGGTAATCTGCAGCCAGTCACCGAGCTCTCACTGGCACGCACACTTCTCTGGCAGCGAAGTCGTGGATTTACGCTCCTGGGATTTTATTGGAAGTTTGTACCCTGAACGCTGAATTAATAGTCAGCGCCTTAAATAATGGGTGCAGTGTTACGATGTCTGCATGTGAAAACAACTCCCCCCCACTCCCACCCTCCACGTCCCGCAGCCCTCCCCCCCACCCACCCGCCACTGAGATGTCCTTCAAACACTTCTTTCTTGATAAGTCCTTTTATTTAATTTTTCAATGACGGTTTATAAAGAAAGAAAACATATGTACGACGAATGAGAAACATATTTACACCAATATTTGCATTTTACTACCATATAATCCTGTTCACGTTCTGGGTGTTGCTTCAATAGCTCCACTTGCTAATAGATCAATCATTTCTTATTGCCACAGCTGGAATGGCTCATTATTCAATTGTTATTATACTTCCCCGTCTGCTTGATAATGAGACATTTTTCTCCCAGATGTTCCTATGCATCTGGGGACATCCCCTAGCTTCAGATGTAGGGCGTTCTAGGATACTACGTGTGTCAAGGCTTGGCTTCCATCTTTCTACACTTGGGGCTATGGACCTTCTCCAATTTTGGGTAATGCCTCTTTTGCACATAACCAGCCCTAGTTGCAGGAAGGGCTTTTCGGCCCAAGCGAACCCTTCAAACTCCAGGATGTTTAGTAAGGCAGGTTTTGGTTGCAATTGTACTGGGTAGTCAAGAACCACCTGTAATGTTTTCACTAAATCGCTTTAACAGTCCAGTAGGGAAGGATTATGTTGCACGACCAGATAGCGTGTAAAAATCTCCATCCTCGGTTTGACATCTGAGACATGGCCGATCAAGACTGTGCTGAATTTGCCATATTCGTTGCTTGGTCAAGTAGATCTGATGTAGACACTTGAGTTGTATTGTTCAGGTATCCCGTGGACATCAAGGCTTCTCCAGACGCCATTAGTGTAAAGGTCCATTTCTAGTTTTCAAGGGTTCCTTTGTCCACTTCCCTAGCCTCTTTGAGCTTGTTGAGATGACGATGTGCCTTTTGTATTCGGAAATTTGATCCTTTGTGATGTTGTGGACATGGTGATTATAGCCTCAAATGGGTTGAAAAGGACCCTCTCTTTAATGTTGGCTAGATATGGTGTCAAGGCATATCTGAGTTGTAGATATCGGAAGAGATGAAAATGTACTAACCCAAATTTCTCATGCGTCTCCTTAAATGCTTCTTTCATATTTGATAAGGCAATGCTACCCAGAGTCAAAACACCAAGACTATCCCATTCCTACAAACCTTTCAATGAAGGTACATAGGGAAAGCAATTTTCGACTAATAGTGGAGTTTCACTATTGATTTCATTGGTTCTTTGTACTTGTGTTGACAAAGTTTTCCAAGTGTGGAGGCCAGAGGTGCTGTGCCGCAAGAAGGGGTGTTTCCATCATAAAAGTAACGTTGTGGGGAAATGTACCCCAGGAGCCCACAGCTCTGTTTTGTAGACTAGGTCTGATGTGGGACTCTATGCCCAATCTTTAATCACTAGTAGGTGTGCTGCTCCATAGTACAAGATGAGGTCGGCCATGGCCAGCCCAACATCATAAGTGGATTTACAACATTTAGTCACTAACACTCGATGAAGTCCTCTTTACCTGAAGAAGGGTCACAGTTGGGGTGTGAGATATTTGAAGAATTCTTGAGTATGTCTAAATAGATAGTTCTACAAGACATTTTTGGAAGGTGGATCATTTATAAAAAGCTGTCCTACCCATTATCAGTAGGGTTAGTGTGGGCCAATGAAGACGGTTTCTTTCGGTTACATCTAGAAGAGGTGATATGTTTTGGACTCAGGCTATTGGATTAAAATTAGTTACCTAAACGTCAAGATATCTTATGGATTGTGTGTTCACTTGAATGTCCATCTCACCTGACCAAGCCTTATATTCTTTTAGTTCTAGGCATTAATCATGCAGCTGATATTGCGTTGTGTCAACCAGTTTTGCATAAAGGCATTATGGTCAATATAGACCAGGTTGCTGATCACCTTGAAGAGGCATATTGCAGGGACGTTGACCAAAATCTTGGTTTCAATATTTATTTGGGAAATCAGTCTGTATATTAGGAGCATCTGTCTGTCTGGTTCAAATCTGCACTCCAAATCCGGAGAATGTATATAAAATCAATACAATTGAGATACGCTCATAGAACCCAATTGGGCCATTACATAAAGAAGTAGATTAATCCATCATATGGATATTGCAAAACACAATTTTGTTTTTGATAATTCAGTGATAAACTTGGGGGAGGGATGTGTTCTCCACCAAGCTAAAAAAAAAAGAAACCCAATATCAAAGAAAACAACAGAAAAACTGGAAACAGAGGGTACGAAAGAAAAACTAAAGACTGAGGATAGAGATAACAGTACTCTTGTTAGGATAACCTCTCAAACTAAGGTATATGAATACAGTTTTAATGATTATATATACAATTACCTGTCAGACGTATTGTACTATACACCAAATTCCTGAAAAAACAACTTAGTCTGGTGGTTAGGTTTAAATAGAATGTCCAGTACAGCAAATCAATTGTGCCTGTCCACTTGAATAAAAAACAGAAAGGTGCGAAATCTCCTCACAAATACTACTAGACTCAAAAAATGATTCTCTCTAGAGGGCTATCTTCAGTCGCCATCTTGAAATTCCTGCTCAAAACAGCTCTTGCAAAGCACCAGGGCTCAGATTTACAAACCTGTCACAGCAGGAAAGAGCCATATGTACAGAGATATGGTACTATCCTGCTCTCTCCCTAGCACCGGTGCCCGATCAGGCTGCCGAGCACTTTGCACATACCTTTGCATCATAGTACAAAGGTGTCTGCATGAGACTAGCATAGGTTTTGTGCTGGAAGGGGACCCCTCCAGTGCAAAAAACTATGCTTATACTAACTTTAAAACTGTTCCCACTTTGGATGTGTGCTGTACAGTGCAGCACATGTAACGTGGAAAAAGGTAGGAGAGATAAAAGCATTTCTCCTTTTTAACACCTGGTTTCAAAGGGCTTTAATTTTTGACGCAAAACCCTGTCTACTATTGTAAGTAGATATGGTTTTGCATCAAAAACCATTGGTGGTTGCATGGGAACACCCATGTACCGCCCATGGAACACCCCCTTGATGCAAAGTAACACAAAGCAGCGCTTCATGCTGGTTTGCGTTACTTTTTGTTACAAATTAACGCAAATACCAATTAGTATTGGTTGGTTATCCCAAAAAGGATTTTGTGTCCGGTCTGCATTAAAAAAGCAATGCAAATTAGACTCAAACCCTTTGTAAATCTGGGCCCAGTTGTGGCTATTAAGATGACCAAAATAATTAGTACTAACTATATTTATCTTGGCGATATCTGAAAAATATAGATAACTGGACTATTTTCTCAGCTGTTAGTAGATTGCTGAAGGTATATATTTCATCTTTGATTCTAATTCTTAAGAGTTTTTAATATGGTGAAATTAAATATGCTCATTCACTTAGGCAAAAAGCTGTCAGTCAAAATACTAACTGTGAATAAATACGCAAATCAAGGGCCTGACTCCGTTTTAAAGATTCCCTTTTGGTAGAAGAGCAATATTTCTGTATTTTGATTGTCTTAACTAAATTGGTCATACACGCTCTTAAATATTTTAGATCACTCACTAAACCATTGCATTCCATTAAGATTTTTCATTTAGGCCATTTTTATGAGTTTGAAACTTAAAAATAAAAATTGCTCTCTTTGTTTCTGTTTTTTGTCACCCCTTCTTCAATTTATAAATACCTGTTCTACCATCAACCAATGGAATGTATTTTCTAAATAACCTTTTTGTAGTAGAAGAGTAGGTATTTTCCTGTCTCACCCACATTGCCACTATTGCATGGGCATAAGCCAATATTGGTTACATTTTACTCTGGAAGTTAGTCATTGAAGAAATTCAATCTGAACAAATATTGCGTCACTTATTTTTACCTGCAGCCAATAATTTACAGATGCAACATGGAAATGAAATTCCCATTAAAAGTGGCAAGATTCTAGAGTCTGCCTTGTTCGTTTGATGTACATTCCTTGTACGTGTGTTCCAAATTAATTTCCCAAATTCCTAGTTTTCTAGAAAGTAAAAGGGATTTTACGATCACCCCCTGCACTTAGAATTTGATAATTCTTCTTAATTACGTTCTTAAGTTTATTTCTCAAAGAAAACAGGAGTAATACATGCTGCTTTATCATTGAATTGTTTCCTTTGCTTAGTTTCAAGCATGTTTTCCCTGTTATAGAAGCTTGGCCAGTTAAGGATGGCATTCCATACAATGTGGATACCCACTATTTAATCATTTTTCCTTCAAACAGCTAAGCATGTTTTAAATAGTCATGTATATTTGTCCAATTCATTTTAAGCCTTAAAATGTAAGCACATAAAATGTTCTTTTTTGACGATAAGTATGAAAGCTCAGATAGTGTAGAAAGGTGTTCTAATTTGTGAATTTGGTAAACATAAATCAACATTAAGTATACCATCATTATCTTCGATTACTGTGTCCAAAATTTGATGTCCTCCTGTCTCGTATATGTTATAAACTTTAAATTTAAGTCTCATATATTAAACCATGCAAAAATGAATCAAATATTACTTTTGAGCATGCCAACATGAAAAAATATCCTCATAAAAAGGAGCTAGTGTTTCTCTGTGTGGGTACATATATATATATACACACACACACACACACACACACACACACACACACACACACATATGTATATAGAAAGAGAAATTATATAGATAGATAGATATACAGGGACATTATAGTTAGGTTCAGATTTTACACATACAAAACCATAGAAATTCAGCAGTTATAGTTATCTCAAGTAATTATAATGTGTGCCCTAAAGTATCTATAACCCGTGCCCTTGCCATGCACAATTTTCTCATCAATGATTTCACTGCAAATGTTGCAGTGATATTATCAATTATGCAAAAGAAGATATCATGAGTGATGCAATATGTGAAGTAATTAGCAGTGCACGGTGAGGGCGTGAGTTATAGCTACTATAAGGCACAAGTTATAGTTACATGAGATAACTATAACTGCTGAATTTCTATGGTTTTATGTGTGTAAAATCTCAATCTATATATAACGCCCCTGTAACCTTTGTTTTTCTTTATGAATTTCTAAGGCTATATAAATTCTATTTCCTAACTATAACGTCCCAGTAACCTTTGTTTTTTAAGTGAATTTCTAAAGTTTTTTAAATGCTATTTCCTAACTATAATGTCCCTGTAACCTTCGTTTTTTTCAGTGAATTTCTAGTTTTTTTAATGTAAAATAATATTTAAGTAAGTGGGTGTATGGTGTGTGAGTGAGTGTATGAGTGGCTTTGTGGGTCTGTGAGTGGATGTGTGAGTGGGTATGTGAGTGGCTGTAGAGGTGTGTGAGTGGTCCTGTGGGTATGTAAGTGGGTGTGTGAGTGTCTGTGAGGATCTGAGTGGGTGTGTGAGTGGCTTTATGGGTCTGTGAGTCGGTGTGTGAGAGTGTGAGTGGGTGTGTGAGTGGCTGTGTGGGTGTGAGAGTGGTTTTGTGAGTGTGTGAGTGGATGTATGGGTGTGTGAGTGGTTGTTTAAGTGGTTGTGTAAGTGGATGTGTTAGTGTGTGAGTGGGTGTGTGAGTAGCTGTGTGGATCTGTGAGCGAGTGTGTGAGTGGTTTTGTGAGTGGGTGTGTGAATGGCTGTATAGGTGTGTGAGTGGTTGTGTGGGTGTGTGAGTGGGTGTGTGAATGGGTGTGTGAGTGACTGTGAGGGTCTGTGTGTGGGTGTATGAGTGGTTTTGCGAGTCTCTGAGCAGGTGTGTGAGTGTCTGTATGGTTGTTTGTGTGGGTTTGTGTTTGTGGGTTTGTGTGGTTTGTGTGGGTATGTAAGTGGGTGTGTGACTGGGTGTATGGATGGGTGTATGGGTATCTGTGTGGGTCTATGAGTAAGTGTGTGAGTAGTTTTGTGAGCCTGTGAGTGGCTGTATAGGTGTGTGAGTGGGTGTGAGAGTGGTGTGTGGGTGTATAAGTGAGCATGTGAGTGGGTCTTTGAGTTTGTGGGTGAGTGCTTTTTTGGGTCTGTGAGTGGGTGTATTAGTGGCTATGTAGGTGTGTGAGTGGGTATATGGATGTGTGAGTGGGTGTGTGAGTGTGTGAATGGGGGTGTGAGTGGGTTTGTGAGTGGCTATGTGGTTCTGTGAGGGGGTGTGTGAGTGGTTGTGTGGGTGTGTGAGTGACTGTATTGGTGTGTGAGTGGGTGAGTGAGTGGTTGTGTGAGTGTATAAGTGGGTGTATGAGTGGGTGTGTGAGTGGTTTTAAGGGTCTGAGCGAGTGTTTGAGTGACTGTATGGGTATGTAAGTGGGTGTATGGATGTGTGAGTAGGTGTGTGAGTGGTTGTTTGTGTATGTGAGTGGGTTTGTGAGTGGCTGTGTGGGTCTGTGAGTGGGTATGTGAGTGGTTTTGTGAGTCTCTGAGTAGGCGTATGAGTGGCTGTATAGGTGTGTGAGTGGCTGTATGGATGTGTGAGTGGGTGTGTGAATGGGTGGGTGAGTGAGTGACTATGTGGGTCTGTGAGTGTATGTGTGAGTGGGTTTGTGAGTCTCTGAGTAGCTGTGTGAGTGGCTGTATGGGTGTATGAGTAATTGTGTGAATGGTTGTGTTGGTGTGTAAGTAGTTGTATGGGTGGATGTATGGGTGTGTGAGTGGGTGTATGGGTGTGTGAGTGGGGGTATGCATGTGTGAGTTGGTTTTTGGGTGTTTTGTGTGGGTGTGTGAATGGGTTTATGGGTGTCTGTGTGGGTCTATCTGAAGGTGTTTGAGTGCTTTTGTGAGTCTGTGAGTGGCTGTATAGGTGTGTGAGTGGATGTGAGAGTGGTCTGGGTGTGTAAGTAAGCATGTGAGTGGGTATTTGAGTGGGTGTGTGAGTGGTTTTGTGGGTCTGTGAGTGGGTGTGTGAGTGGCTTATGGGTTTGTGAGTGGGTATATGGATGTATGAGTGGGTGTGTGAGTGGAGGTGTGAGTGGGTGTGTGAGTGGTTGTGTGATTCTGTGAGTGGGTGTGTGAGCGACTGTATTGGTGTGTGAGTGGATGTATGAGTGGTTGTGTGGGTGTGTAAGTGGTTGTATGAATGGGTGTGTGAGTGGCTGTGTGGGTCTGTGAGTGGGTGTATGAGTGGTTTTAAGGGTCTGAGCGAGTGCGTAAGTGACTGTATGGGTGTGTAAGTGGGTGTATTGATGTGTGAGTGGTTGTGTGGGTATGTGAGTGGGTTTGTGAGCAGCTATGTGGGTCTGTGAGTGGGTATGTGATTGGTTTTCTGAGTATATGAGTAGGTGTGTGAGTGGCTGTATGGGTGTGTGAGTGGCTGTGTAGAAGTGTGAGTGGGTGTGTGAATGGGTGTGTGAGTGACTATGTGGGTCTGTGAGTGGGTGTGTGAGTGGTTTTGTGAGTCTCTGAGTAGGTGTGTGAGTGGCTGTAGGGGTGTATGAGTAAGTGTGTGAGTGGTTGTGTAGGTTTGTAAGTCGGTATATGGATGTGTGAGTGGTTGTATGGGTATGTGAGTGGGTTTGTAAGTGGCTGTGTGGGTCTGCGAGTGGGTATGTGAGTGGTTTTGTGAGTCTCTGAGTAGGTGTGTGAGTGGCTGTATGGGTGTGTGAGTGGCTGTGTGGATGTGTAAGTGAGTATATAGATATGTGAGTGGGTGTGGGAGTGGTTGTTTGGGTATATGAGTGGGTTTGTGAGTGGGTGTGTGGGTGTGTGAGTGGCTGTATGGATGTGTGAGTCAGTGTGTGAATTGGTATGTGAGTGACTATGTGGGTCTGTGAGTGGGAGTGTGGGTGGTTTTGTGAGTCTCTGAGTAGGTGTGTGAGTGTCTGTATGAGTGTATGAGTAAGTGTGTGAGTGGTTGTGTAGGTTTGTAAGTCAGTGTATGGATGTGTGAGTGGGTGTGTGAGTGGTTGTATGGGCATGTGAGTGGGTTTGTGAGTGGCTGTGTGGGTCTGTGAGTGGGTATGTGAGTGGTTTTGTGAGTCTCTGAGTAGGTGTGTGAGTGGCTATATGGGTGTGTGAGTGGCTGTATGGATGTGTAAGTGGGTATATGGATGTGTGAGTGGGTGTGTGAGTGGTTGTTTGGGTATATGAGTGGGTTTGTGAGTGGCTGTGTGGGTCTGTGAGTGGGTATGTGTGTGGTTTTGTGAGTCTCTGAGTAGGTGTGTGAGTTGCTATATGGGTGTGTGAGTGGTTGTATGGATGTGTAAGTAGGTATATGGATGTGTGAGTGGTTTTGTGAGTCTCTGAGTAGGTGTGTGAGTGGCTGTATGGGTGTGTGCATGGCTGTATGGATATGTGAATGGGTGTGAGTGGGTGTATGAATGGGTGTGTGAGTGACTCTGTGGGTCTGTGAGTGGTTGTGTGAGTGGTTTTGTGAGTCTCTGAGTAGGTGTGTGAGTGGCTGTATGGGTGTATGAGTAAGTGTGTGAGTAGTTATGTGGGTGTGTACGTGAGTGTGTGAGTGGGTGTGTGGGTGGGTGTATGGGTGTCTGTGTTGGTCTGTGAGCAGGTGAATAAGTGGTTTTGTGAGTCTGCTAGTGGGTGTGTGAGTGGCTGTATAGGTATGTGAGAGTGGTTGTGTAAGTGAGCTTGTGAGTGGGTCTTTGAGTGTGTGTGTGAGTGGTTGTATGGGTCTGTGAGTGGGTGTGTGAGTGGCTGTATGGGTGTGTGAGTGGGTATATGGATGAGTGAGTGGGTGTGTGAGTGGGGTGTAAGTGGGTTTGTGAGTGGCTGTGTGGTTTTATGAGGGTGTGTGAGTGGTTTAGTGGATGTGTGAGTGACTGTATTGGTATGTGCGTGGGTGAGTGAGTGGTTGTGTGGGTGTGTAAGTGGGCATATGAGTGGGTATGTGAGTAGCTATGTGAGTGGCTGTGTGGATCTGTGAGTGAGTGTATGAGTGGTTTTAAAGGTCTGAGTGAGTGTTTGAGTGACTGTATGGGTGTGTAAGTGGGTGTATGGATGTATGAATGGGTGTGTGAGTGGTTGTTTTGGTTAGTGAGGTTGTGTTTGAGTGGTTTAGGGGGTGTGTGAGTGACTGTATTGGCATGTGAGTAGGTGAGTAAGTAGTTGTGTGGGTGTGTAAGTGGGTGTATGAGTGGGTGTGTGAGTGGGTGTGTGAGTGGTTTTAAGGGTCTGAGCGAGTGTTTGAGTGACTGTATTGGTGTGTAAGTGAAATGAAATGAAATGAAATTCGTACTTGTAAAGCGCACTGCTACCCCAGAGCCGGGGTGTCCTGGCGCTATACGCATACCGCTGTGGAACCCTTCCTGGCTATTCCCTGTGAAATGTCCACTCCTGGGCACCCCCAAGGTGAAGCCAGGCATCCCAGCACTGGTGGGGCCGTTGTGGAGATTAAGCAAGCTATTGCCCAGAGTTGCAGAGTGGGACCCATGATTAGAATAGGCACCGAGGCGAGAATTATCAGGTCCGAGGAAATTGAGCCCAAGACCCGCCGAGGCAGGAATTGAACCGTGGTCCCGGGCCAGATCTCTGCATCAGGGTCTGCCGCTCTAACCATTGAGCCACACTCATGTATGGATGTGTGAGTGGGTGTATGAGTGGTTGTTTGGATATGTGAGTGGGTCTGTGAGTGGCTGTGTGGGTCTGTGAGTAGGTATGTGAGTGGTTATGTGAGTCTCTGAGTAGGTGTGTGAGTGGCTGTATGGGTGTGTTAGTGGGTATGTGGGTGAGTATGTGGGTCTGTGGGTGGTTTTGTGTGTCTCTGAGTAGGTGTGTGATTGGCTGTATGGGTGTATGAGTAGGTGTGTAAATTGTTGTGTCGGTGTATAAGTGGGTGTATGAGTGGGTGTGTGGATGGGTGTATGGGTGAGTGAGTGGGTGTATGCATGTGTGAGTGGGTGTTTGAGTGTTTTGTGTGGGTGTGTGAATCTGTGTATGGGTGTCTGTGTGGGCTTATGAGTAGGTGTGTGAGTGGTTTTGTGAGTCTGTGAGTGGGTCTGTGAGTGTCTGTATAGGTGTGTGAGTGGGTGTGAGAGTGGTATCAGTGTGTAAGTGAGCATGAAATGGGTCTTTGAGTGGGTGTGTGAGTGTTTTTGTGGGTCTGTGAGTGGGTGTTTGAGTGGCTGTATGGGTTTGTGAATGGATATGTGGATGTATGAGTGGGTGTGTGAGTGGGGGTGTGAGTGGGTGTTTTGAGTGGCTGTGTGGTTCTGTGTGTGGGTGTGTGAGTTGTTTAGTGGGTGTGTGAGCGACTGTATTGGTGTGTGAGTGGGTGAATGAGTGGTTGTGTGGGTGTGTAAGTGGGTATGTGAGTGGGTTTGTGAGCAGCTGTGTAGGTCTGTGAGTGAGTATGTGATTGGTTTTGTATCTGAGTAGGTGTGTGAGTGGCTGTATGGGAGTGTGAGTGGCTGTGTGGATGTGTGAGTGGGTGTGTGAATGGGTGTGTGAGTGACTATGTGGGTCTGTGAGTGGGGGTGTAATTGGTTTTGTGAGTCTGCGTAGGTGTGTGAGTGGCTATATGGGTGTATGAGTAAGTGTGTGAGTGGCTGTGTGGGTGTATAAGTAGGTGTATGGATGTGTGAGTAGGTGTGTGAGTGGTTGTGTGGGTATGTGAGTGGGTTTGTGAGTGGTTGTGTGGGTCTGAGTGGGTATGTGAGTGGTTTTGTGACTCTCTGAGTAGGTGTGTGAGTGGCTGTATGAGAGTGTGAGTGGCTGTATGGATGTGTGAGTGGCTGTATGGGTGTGTGAGTGGTTGTTTGGGTATATGAGTGGGTTTGTGAGTGGCTGTGTGGGTCTATGAGTGGGTATGTGAGTGGTTTTGTGAGTCTCTGAGTAGGTGTGTGAGTGGCTGTATGGGTGTATGAGTGACTGTATGGATGTGTGACTAGGTGTGAATGGATGTGTGAGTGACTACGTGGGGCTGTGAGTGGGTGTGTGAGTTGTTTTGTGAGTCTCTGGGTCGGTATGTGAGCAGCTGTATGGGTGTATGATAAGTGTGTGATTGGTTGGATGGGTGTGTAAGTGGGTGTGTGAGTGGGTATGTGGGTTGGTATATGGGTGTCTGTTTGGGTCTGTGAGCAGGTGCATGAATGGTTTTGTGAGTCTGTGAAGGGGTGTGTGAGTGGCTGTATGGGTGTGTGAGTGGTTGTGTTGGTGTGTAAGTGAGCTTGTGAGTGTGTGAGTGAGTCTTTGAGTGGGCGTGTGAGTGGTTTTGTGGGTCTGTGAGTGGGTGTGTAAGTGGCTGTATGGTTGTGTGAGTGGGTATATGGATGTGTGACTGGGTGTGTGTGTGTATGAGTGAGGGTGTGAGTGGGTGTGTGAGTGGCTGTGTGGCTATGTGAGTGGTTTAGTGGGTGTGTGAGTGACTGTATGGGTATGTGAGTGGCTGTATGGATGTGTGACTGGGTGTGTGCATGGGTGTGTGAGTGACTATGTGGGTCTGTGAGTGGGTGTGTGAGTGGTTTTGTGCGTGTGTCTCTGAGTAAGTGTGTGAGTGGCTGTATGGGTGTATGAGTAAGTATGTGAGTGGTTGTATGGGTGTATAAGTGGGTGTGTGAGTGGGTATGTGGGTGGGTGTATGGGTGTCTCTGTGCATCTTTGAGCAGGTGCATGAGTGGTTTTGTGAGTCTGTGAGTGGGTGTTTGAGTGGCTGTATATGTGTCAGTGGGCATGAGAGTGCTTGTGTTGGTGTGTAAGTAAGCTTGTGAGTCTGTGAGTGGGTCTTTGAATAGGTGTGTGAGTTGTTTTGTGGGTCTGTGAGTGGGTGTGTGAGTGGCTGTATGGGCGTGTGAGTGGGTATATGGATGTGGGAGTGGGTGTGTGAGTGTATGAGTGGGGGTGTGAGTGAGTGTGGCTGTGTGGGTCTGTGAATGGGTATGTGAGTGGTTTAGTGGGTCTGTGAGTGACTGTATTGGTGTGTGAGTGGGTGAGTGAGTGGTTGTGTAAGTGGGTACATGAGTAGGTAGATAAGTGGATGTGTGAGTGGCTGTGTGGGTCTTTGAGAGAGTATATGGGTGGTTTTAGTGGTCTATGAGTGAGTATGTGAATGACTGTATGGTTGTGTAAGTGGGTGTACGGATGTGTGAGTGGTTGTGTGAGTGGTTTTGTGGGTGTGTGAGTGGCTGTGTGGGTCTGTGAGTGGATATGGGAGTGGTTTTGTGGGTGTGTGAAAAACAGCCACTCACACATCAACCCACTTAACCAAACACCCACTCCAACAGCTGCTCACTCACCCATACAGCCCCTTACACAGGCAGTCACTCAGTCATATAGTAATTCAGACACCCACTCACTCACCCATACAGTCACTTGCATATCCACTCCACCCATGCAGCCACTCACACAGCCACTCACTCACCCATATAGCCAGTGACAAACTCACTCACCAAAACAGTCAGTCACATAGCCATGCACTCACCCACCCAGATAATCACGCATCGACTTATACACCCATACATCCACTCACACATCCACTCACACACCCATACAGGCACTCAGACACCCACTCACACAGAAACACACACAGTCACACAGCAACTCACATAATATATGTTAGAAATAGCGTCACTCATTAGTAGTACAGAAAGTATACTATGTTAACTTTTGTAGTACCTTGGTATTTATGTTTAACACAAAAGCTTTTAGAAAACACTCACGCTCACTGGATGATGTCATCAGTGATGTCATTTGAGATGTCATCGATGATGTCACTGACCATGTTATGAGTGATGTATTATGTGAGGTCATAAGCAGTGCACTGGAGGGCGTAAGTTATAGTTAGCTCAGCTAATTATAACTTCTGAAATTCACTGGATTTGTATGAGCGAAAGGTGAGCCTAACTATAACCTCCTTGTAACCTTTGGTTTATTCAGTGAATATATATATATATATATTCCATGAAAAAGGTTGCACCTTGTGGAAAAAGCCTCACTGCTGGGTAAAAGTCCTCAAGTACGGCGTGGTAAGCAGCAAAGAGGGTAGTGCACACAACCCCTACTCACAGCCAAACGCGTTTCAAGATTTACATCCCTTGGTCACTGGCAACAAGAATCACTCGCTGAATGTTTGAAAAACCACCATTTTATTCACAAGTAAGCCCCGCCCACTGGCCTCCGGGCATTATGGTTACTGTGGTTTCAACGTATAACTCCCAAGTGGGCTCAACGAGTGTTCATAATAAAATAAAATAAAACCTAAGTGGGTGGGTGATGGACAGTACTCAGCTCAATGGTGCCTTATTCCAAACACGCTGAAGAGACCCCACCAGTATCGAGTTGAAGAAGTCCTGAACTCGTAATCCGCTTTTGCGGCGGGCAATTTCCACGACCGGGCAGGCCGCTAATATTCCATAAAAAAGGTTGCACCTTGTGGAAAAAGCCTCACTGCTGGGTAAAAGTCCTCAAGTACGGCGTGGTAAGCAGCAAAGAGGGTAGTGCACACAACCCCTACTCACAGCCAAACGCGTTTCAAGATTACATCCCTTGGTCACTGGCAACAAGAATCACTCGCTGAATGTTTGAAAAACCACCATTTTATTCACAAGTAAGCCCCGCCCACTGGCCTCCGGGCATTATGGTTACTGTGGTTTCAACGTATAACTCCCAGGTGGGCTCAACGAGTGTTCATAATAAAATAAAATAAAACCCAAGTGGGTGGGTGATGGACAGTACTCAGCTCAATGGTGCCTTATTCCAAACACGCTGAAGGGACCCCACCAGTATCGAGTTGAAGAAGTCCTGAACTCGTAATCTGCTTTTGCGGCTGGCAATTTCCGCGACCGGGCAGGCCGCTAATATTCCATGAAAAAGGTTGCACCTTGTGGAAAAAGCCTCACTGCTGGGTAAAAGTCCTCAAGTACGGCGTGGTAAGCAGCAAAGAGGGTAGTGCACACAACCCCTACTCACAGCCAAACGCGTTTCAAGATTTACATCCCTTGGTCACTGGCAACAAGAATCACTCGCTGAATGTTTGAGAAACCACCATTTTATTCACAAGTAAGCCCCGCCCACTGGCCAAGGGATGTAAATCTTGAAACGCGTTTGGCTGTGAGTAGGGGTTGTGTGCACTACCCTCTTTGCTGCTTACCACGCCGTACTTGAGGACTTTTACCCAGCAGTGAGGCTTTTTCCACAAGGTGCAACCCTTTTCATGGAATATTAGCGGCCTGTCCGGTCGCGGAAATTGCCCGCCGCAAAAGCGGATTACGAGTTCAGGACTTCTTCAACTCGATACTGGTGGGGTCCCTTCAGCGTGTTTGGAATAAGGCACCATTGAGCTGAGTACTGTCCATCACCCACCCACTTGGGTTTTATTTTATTTTATTATGAACACTCGTTGAGCCCACTTGGGAGTTATACGTTGAAACCACAGTAACCATAATGCCCGGAGGCCAGTGGGCGGGGCTTACCTGTGAATAAAATGGTGGTTTTTCAAACATTCAGCAAGTGATTCTTGTTGCCAGTGACCAAGGGATGTAAATCTTGAAACGCGTTTGGCTGTGAGTAGGGGTTGTGTGCACTACCCTCTTTGCTGCTTACCACGCCGTACTTGAGGACTTTTACCCAGCAGTGAGGCTTTTTCCACAAGGTGCAACCCTTTTCATGGAATATATATATATATATATATATATATATATATATATATATATATATATATATATATATATATATATATATATTTCCGTTACTAAATCCAATAATACGCGCTCTCACAATCCAATGTAAAGGGTAATTTATTAAGAGCTCAAGGTTACGCGTTTCGGAAGAAACTTCCTTGATCACACAAAGAGCCAAGTGAAAACAGTGCATTACATAGTCTCGGCACTGAACAAAGAAAGAGGACAAAACGTGACTGTTCAATTGCACAGAAACAAAAAATGTGTCGGCCATTTTAAACTGCCAAGTACGGCATGAACTCTTACTGATTGTATACAGCGTAAATACAATACAATTCTATATTATTCAGTTCATAACACAGAAAAGCAGAGAAGTTAGTAAAAGTAAATAATGCTGGTTGTCCATCGTGCACACTGCGTGTGCTGCTGTATTAAATACATATGAAATAATGGACTGTAGTGCATATTGGCCATAGTCCAAGCGCCAAAGTGGCAGAACGGACTACTAAGTTCAGATCAGTCATGGTGCAGATTGCGGACCAGGGCATAAGAGCAATATATTTGCTGAGTTATAGGGATTTATACTAACACCGAGTGGCATAAACAGCTCCTGAACATACAGACACATGTGGTTCGAGTTATCTATGCAAGGATATGTAAGTCAATACTATCGCCAAGTGGCAAAACTTTCATATTTATTCAGTACTGTCCAGAGACAAACAACAGTAACGGTGACTATAAGTGAAAGAAATCTTATCTATTAATAAGTGGTGGTCTCTTCATAGAGGTGAAGAAAAGCGTAGGAGGCCCGTGAAGTGTCCGCAAGCTGTCGGAGGGCCCCTTCCTTTCCTCCTGTGCAGGAAAAAGAAGAAAAAGATAAAAGGAAGATTTAATAGATTAAAATGTTAAAACTGTAGCAATGTATCATGCTATTCATACTCTTCATATACTGTAATCATCGTGTTGACAGTTAACAGTTATAATCAACAATTACATGTATAACACATCATCATGGAGTTTCAAAAAAGACTTTGGAACAGTAATACAGATACATGTGCGTGTGTAAGCCATTATTCTTCAATGAGGTGTGTGGCCAATTCCTCATCAACGTTGTGTCCCTTGGTGTATCGAGTCTCAAGGTATAGAATCCATTTGGATTCTCTTTTCCTGAGGTTAAGCTCTCTGTTTCCTCCCCTGGGGCTTCCTTGAACATTTTCAATTATGAAGTAACTGAGAAGCGAGCTGTTGGAAAGATGGAACTCAGCGAAGTGTCTCGCCACAGGATAATGGGGGTCCTTGTTATTTATGGCCCTAAGATGTTCAAGGACCCTCTTTTTGGCCATGTGAGTGGTACTTCCCACATATTGTTTCTGGCAAGGGCATGTCAGGATGTATATAGCATATGTAGTGCTACATGTCAAAAATTGTGAGATGGTTCTTTTCACATTGGAACCAGGTACACTAAATTCTTTAACCATCTGGCTTGCCCTGCATGCCTTACAATGGCTGCACGGATAGAAACCTTTAAGGTTATGTCTTGCCATATTTTGTCGTTTAGTGATATCACCATGCATTAGGATATCTCTGAGATTACGGCCTTTGCGATACGTGATTCTTGGTCTGTCACTGATTCTGGGTCCCACTATGTGATCGCTCTTGAGGATGTTCCAGTTGTCATTGAGTATTTTCTGTATTTTGTGTGAATTGTGGTTATATGTCAAGATAACACGTGTCTCCGGGGGATCGCTGTTCCTTTCCTTTTCTTGCAATGTGCTCTGTCTATCAATGGTTTTTAATTTGGAAACAGCCCTGTTCAGTACCCACTCAGGGTAACCCCGGTCCCTGAAACGTTTGATCATGACCTTTTCTTCTGCCTGATAGTTCTCCTCTGTGCTACAGTTCCTTTTCGCTCTCAGCAACTCCCCATAAGGAATACTCCATTTCAAGGTGTCTGGGTGGTGGCTGAGAGCGTGTAGAATACTGTTGCCTGCTGTGTCTTTGCGAAAAGTCTAGTCTCTAGGGTGTTGTTGACTGCCTTGACTTTAACGTCCAGGAATTCTATTTCCTCTTTATTGATATTTTGTGTCAGTGTGATGTTGTATGTGTTGGTGTTAAGTTTGTTAATGAACTCTATGGCTTCCTCTTCGCTCCCCTCCCATATCAGGAAAAGGTCGTCGATGTACCGCAGCCAGACTTTGACTTTGACAAAATACTGGGAGAAACAAATTTCGTTTCTTATCTTTTCTTCCCACAGGCCTAGGAAGAGGCCAGCGAAACTCGGCGCAAAGCATGTGCCCATGGCAGTCCCCAGTATTTGTTTGAAGAGCTCCCCGTTAAACATAAAGATGTTATTTTGTAAACATAGATACATCATCTCTACAAGCATTTTGGTGTGTTCTAGATACATGATATTTCTCTCGTTTAAGAAGTGAGTACATGCATGAATTCCCTGATCGTGGTCAATGATAGTATAAAGACTGGAAACATCCATGGTTATAAAAGTATAGTTAGGTTCCCAATGTATACCATCAATTTTACACAAAAAGTCTTTGGTATCTTTGACATACGATGGAAGTGTTATTACATATTGTTGCAAAAAATAATCAACATATTTAGAAATGTTTTCGAATACACTCCCCAGGAAGAAACAATAGGTCTACCTGGGGGGACCAATGGATTTTTGTGGACTTTTGGAAGAAAGTAAATGATGGGGAGTTTAGGATAGTCTTTCTTCAGAAATAGATACTCCTCCCAGGTAATGATACCTTCTTGATGCCACTTTGTCAGTTGGTTCCAAGTTGTCAAAATACTGTCATTATAGGTTTTAGTATTACATCTACAGTAAAATCTGCTGTTGTCAAGTTGCCCGTAAGCTTCTGTAGTGTACATTTCCTTACTGAGTAAGACCACGTTACCGCCTTTATCTGCAGGGCGTATCACAAT
Source organism: Calotriton arnoldi (assembly GCA_963921515.1). Classification (NCBI taxonomy): domain Eukaryota; kingdom Metazoa; phylum Chordata; class Amphibia; order Caudata; family Salamandridae; genus Calotriton; species Calotriton arnoldi. The sequence continues at coordinate 279,708 of CAWUFW010001223.1, forward strand.
ATCCCTGTCGTTGGCCAATTGTGAGATGATCGTTCTCTGTTTGGTGCTCAGATTGCCCGTTACAAAACTTTGGTTGGATTTAGCATGTTTACACTCTAATAGGGCTTTGGTGACAACTTCATGGAATGTATCTACATTATCATGCGGAAGGTTCAGATAAAAGATGGAACGTGGTTTAAATGGAGTTTTGGCTGCTTTATTTGTCATGGTATCAGGAAGTTCAAATTCCCTATTGGAAGAGTTGGTTGCTTCAAATTCATTGCTGGATACCAGTTCTTGCATGGCTCTAAGTATGTTGGCATCTTCTACTGTAAGGTTCGTGGGATTAGTGTTGTCCCTTACCGTGGTGTTATATGGTATGTTGCCTTTGAGGGTATGCCATTTAGTAAGTTTCAATTTTCTAACAAACTTAAAGATGTCTATTCTTGTGTTTGAGTAATTGAAAATTTCGGTTGTGCAAAATGTAAGACCTAGGCATAAAGTTTTCTTTTCGAGAAAGGACAAAGAGCGGCTGGTAAGATTAATTATAGTTTTATTTACCATAGTGTTGTCCATCATGATTGATTCTTCTTCCTCGAGCCCCCACGTCTGGTTCCCACTGGCTTTGTTCCGTTTCCTTTTCTGTATTCTTTGTTTTCGTCGGCTTCTCCGCTGTTTACTGCGCCCCTGCCTCTTCCTCTTCCTCTTCCCCGTTGTCCTCTCCCTCTTGGTGTCTGTTGGGGGGTAATGTTCACCGCTTGTCGGCCGTGGTCCAAGCGCCAAAGTGGCAGAACGGACTACAAAGTTCAGATCAGTCATGGTGCAGATTGCGGACCAGGGCATAAGAGCAATATATTTGCTGAGTTATAGGGATTTATACTAACACCGAGTGGCATAAACAGCTCCTGAACATACAGACACATGTGGTTCGAGTTATCTATGCAAGGATATGTAAGTCAATACTATCGCTATAACTCAGCAACCACGACCACGGCCAATATGCACTACAGTCCATTATTTCATATGTATTTAATACAGCAGCATACGCAGTATGCACGATGGACAACCAGCATTATTTACTTTTACTAACTTCTCTGCTTTTCTGTGTTATCAACTGAATAATATAGAATTGTATTGTATTTACGCTGTATACAATCAGTAAGAGTTCATGCCGTACTTGGCAGTTTAAAATGGCCGACACATTTTTTGTTTCTGTGCAATTGAACAGTCACGTTTTGTCCTCTTTCTTTGTTCAGTGCCGAGACTATGTAATGCACTGTTTTCACTTGGCTCTTTGTGTGATCAAGGAAGTTTCTTCCGAAACGCGTAACCTTGAGCTCTTAATAAATTACCCTTTACATTCGATTGTGAGAGCGCGTATTATTGGATTTAGTAACGGAAATTGCAAACGCCGGCTCAGCTCTACCGGCCTCTGCACGCCACCGAACCACGGGCGGAGCTCCCGGGAGGAGCATCTGGATGGTGGAATATATATATATATATATATATATATATATATATATATAACCTACTGGTGGTCGCCAGTAGGTAGTTATAGTTAGGACCTTGTTTCTATTCAAAAAGCATTTTTTCTTTTGCCTATATCTTTGGCGCCGTTTGACGAATCTTCGCGAAATTTTCAAAACTAATGGGGCGGTCTGGTCAGCTTCTGTCTTTAAAGTTTCGGGGTGATTCATCAAGCGGGGGCCGAGAAAAAAGGGGGGGTCCCAAACCGTGTTTTCCCCATGTTAATTTCCATAGGAATTTTGAAACAGGTTACAGCCCGAACTGCTGAACGGAATTACACCAAATTTGGCAAAAAGGTAGGTCTTGGTCTAGAAAGCGTGCTTTTTTTTAAAGGATGTAAATCCGTTCAGTAGTTTCTAAGAAATTCAAAAATAAAAAAATATCGATATCTGGGCGGAGCCTAACCACACATCTCATCGTGAGATCTGATTGGCTGTCAGCACTCCAAACCAGGAAGTGTTGGCAGCCATCTTGTGACTCGGTAACCGAGTCACAAGAAAACAGTGCAAAAAAGATAAAAAACAAGAAAAGGGGGCAGGGTAAAAACACCCTGACCCCCTAGGCCTGCTCAGGGGGTCCCACAGGGACCCCCAGGACCAAAAAAAGCATTTTTTTAAAAAAGAAATCGGCAGAATTCACGCTGGGTACTTGAATCCTGCCGAGAAAATTTTAAAAAAATGAAGCGCTGGCTCCCGTGCTTCATTTTAATGAGCCCCCGAGTGGGCCAGGTCCCGGGGGAATGCCAAAATTATATAGCGGGGGCTCGCAGGGACCCCCGCAGCCCCGGGGACCGCCACCTCCCCGGGGCTATGCTAATTATATGCGGGGGCACGCGGCCCCCCCGCAGCCCCAGGGACCGCCACCTCCCCGGGGCTTCTATAATTGGAAGTGGGGGGGCTCCCAGGCCCACCCCAGGCCCCGGGGACTGCCACCTCCCCGGAGCTTTATTTAATTATACGCGGGGGGCACGTGGCCCCCCCGCAGCCCCGTGGACCGCCACCTCCCCAGGGCTTAAATTAATATAAAATAGGTGTGCGGGGAGCTCCTGCTTCCCCCCACACTGCCCCGGGGACCACCACTTCCTCGGGGCACTAATTATTCAAATTCTGGGGTCCGTTATGGACCCCCGGCCCCGGGGACCACCACCTCCCCGGGGCTTTGAAAATGATGGGAGGGGGCCACGCGGCCCCCCTCTTGGAGCCCTCGATGGCCCTGGGGACCGCCACCCCCCAGGGCCAGCTCCTGCAATGTCCCTGGGTGCCCACCCCCGGGACATTGCTGTTTGCTATGGCAGGGCGGGAGCATGGCTCCCGCACTGCCATAGCAAACCCTGCTTTGGTTTTGGACGTGAGAGCAGGAAACCTGCTCTCACATCCAAAAACCAAAGCAGATTGCTTTTGCACAAGGGGAGCTGCATGTCAGCAGCTCCCCGTGTGCAAAAGCAATGCCGGCTCCCGCAGGAGGCAGGGAGCCGGCGGGACCGTGGTGGCATTGGGGCTCCCCCCACGGTCCCCAACTTGAGGGTCAGCCCCGGGAGATGGGGTCCCCGGGGCCAGAAGTGGTCCGGGAGGGGGGCCACTCCACCCCCCCTCCCAATTAAGAAAAAAAAAAAATTGGCAGGCCGGCCCCGGGGGATGGGGTCCCCGGAGCCAATAGTAGCCTAGGAAAGGGGGGCCACGCGGCCCCCTTCCCAATAAATAAATAAATATAAAAAAGGAGGCCATGCCCCGGGGGATGGGGTCCCCGGGGCCGAAATTGGCCTCGGGAGGGGGGCCGCGCAGCCCCCTTCCTGTTTTTTTTTTCTATAAAAAAGGGGTCAGGCCCTGGGGGATGGGGTCCCCAGGGCCCCAAAAATGCTAAAATAAGGGGGGCCACACAGCCCCCCTTCTAAAAAAAAATATTTTTAAAAAAGCCGGCATCTCGCCGGAGGCCCCGCCCCCTCCCTGCACCACTCTGCAAACGCACCCCCTGGCGCATTGTAAGTTGGGGAATTAATTCCCCTTGAATACTGAGGGTCCCTGGGGCGAACTAGCCCACCAGGTACCTCCAGTAAGCGCCACAGAGCTGGATTGCAGAGAGGTGGTCCGAGGCCACGCCCCTTTTTACACCACTCTGCAAACGCGCCTCTTGGCGCACTGCTGGTGGGGAGATGAGGTCCTCTTGTGTCCTGAGGACCTCAGGACACAAGTGGACTTCATCCTCCGAGCAGCAGTGCGCCAGGAGGCGTGTTTGCAGAGTGGTGTAAAAAGGGGGCATGGCCTCGGACCACTCTCAGCAATCCAGCTGTGTGGGATTTACTGGAGGTACCTGGTGGGCTAGTTGGCCCCCAGAGACCCTCAGTATTCAAGGGGACTTAATCCCCCAACTTAGAATGCGCCAGGAGGGGCGTTTGCAGAGTGGTGGAGAAAAGGGGTGTGGACTGTGTCCAGCTTTCAGCAATCCCACTATCTGGGACATACTGGAGGTATCAGGTAGGCTAGTTGGCCCCTAAGGACCCCAGCAGCGAAGGGGACTTTAATCCCCATCCAAGAGCGCGCCAGGAAATGCGTTTGCAGAGTGGTGGGGAAAGGGGGCGTGGCCTGCTATGACAACTTAGCAATCCTGCTGTGTGGGACTTACTGAAGGTAATAGGAGGAGTAGTTGGCCCCCAAGGATGTCCTTGTGGGCCAACTACCCCTCTTGTTACCTCCATTAAGTCCCACTCAGTGGGATTGCTAAGACGTCTTCGGAGGCCATGCCCCCTTTCTCCACCACTCTGCAAACGCGCCTCCTGGCAGACTACGGGATGGGGGATGAAGTCCACTTTACTCCTGAGGGACTTTGGGGGCCAAGAAGCCCTTCTGGTACCTCCTGTAAATACTACGCAGTGGAATTCCTGAGCACTGGTCGGAGGCCCAGCACCCTTTCTCCACCACTCTGCAAATGCGACTACTAGTTAAAGAAGTGTTTGCAATGTAATAGGTTTCGCATTTGCGAGAGATAGAGCTATTGGCATTGTAAATGTAAAAGTTTTTTACTAATGTTTTTTGGAGTGGAGTAGATGTACGTTGTGTGTACTGGAATTATGTGGTATGTTGTGCAGTGAAATTATGTGGATAGAAAGTATGTGGTATTTAGTGTATAGGAATTATGTAGAGTGGGATTATGTGTTATGGAGAGTAATTATGTGGTATGGTAGTCTGTGTTGTGGAGTGGTAACCTCAGGTTTAGTCTTCATCGTTTCCATAGAAGCTCAACTATGAACTTAGTGAGACAAAAAAAGAAGGAATCACTGAGGAGCCCTTGTGGACCTAGTCAGAGGTATGAGCAGGGCCACTGGAATTATGCGACTTTTGGCTGCACCGACTTTCGCACAAAAATACATTTTCCGCATTCGCCACATAATTCATCATCTGCTCCCTAATCTGCAGATTTGAACAAAAAAAGCCTTGTTTCTTGCTCAAACGGCTCAAACGTTACCAAAAATGCAGCGACAAGTGTTACAGCGTGGTGGAAGGCCCTTTGCAAACCTAGAATGGTCACCTGTTACTTATTGCTAAATGTGGGTGTTAAATTGGTACTAATGGTGTGCAAGCCACTCTTGCTTCCTTCTGCGCCTCTCTTGCCTCTTTCTGCATTTCTGTTGCTTCTTTCTGCATATTTCTTTCTTTTTCTGCACTTCTCTTGCCTCTTTCTGCAAATCTCTTCTACTTTCTGCATCTCTCTTGCCTCTTTCTGCACGTCTGTTGCCTCTTTCTGCACCTCATTTGCTTCTTTATGTACCCCTCTTGCCTCTTTCTGCACCCTTCTTCCCTCTTTCTGCACCTCTCTTGCCTTTTTCTGTACCCCTCTTATGTCTTTCTGCACCTTTTTGCCTCTTTCTGCACCTCTGTTCCTTCTTTCTGCACTTCTTTTGTTTCTTTCTGCACCTGTCTTGCTTCTTACTGTACCCCTCTTGCCTCTCTCTCCACCCCTCTTCCCTCTTTCTGCACTTCTGTTGCTTCTTTCTGCACCTTACTTGCCTCTTTCTGCACCTCTATTGCCTCTTTCTGCAGTTCTCTTGCCTCCTTCTGCACTTCACTTGCCTCTTTCTGTAACTCTCTTGCCTCTTTGTGCACCTCTCTTGCCTCTTTCTGCACCTCACTTGCTTCTTTCTGCACCCCTTTTGCCTGTTTCTGCACCCCTCTTCCCTCTTTGTGCAACTCTCTTGCCTCTTTCTACACCTCTCTTCCCTCTTTCTGCACCACTCTTGCCTCTTTCTGTACCTCTGTTCCTTCTTTCTTCACCTGTCTTGTCCCTTTCTGCACCCTTCGTGCCTCTTTCAGCACCTCTGTTGCTTCTTTCTGCAGTTCTTTTCCTCTTTCTGCACCCCTCCTGCCTCTTTCTGTACCCCTCTTGCCTCTTTGTTTACCTCTCCTACCCCTTTGTGCACCCCTCTTGCCTCTTTTTCCACCTCTGTTGGTTCTTTCTGCACCTCTTTTTCAACGTTCTGCACTTCACTTGCCTCTTTCTGTACCCCTCTTGCCACTTTCTGCTCCTCTGTTGGTTCTTTCTGCACTGCTCTGGCTTCTTCCTGCACCTCTGTTCCAAATTTCTACATCCCTCTTGCCTTTTCCTGCACCCCTCTTCTCTTTTTCTACACCTCTCTTGCCTCAGTCTGCCCACCTGTTCCCTCTTTCTGCACCCCTTTTGCCTGTTTCTGCAACTCTCTTGCATCTTTCTGCAATTCTCTTGCCTCCTTCTGCACCTCACTTGCCTCTTTTTGCACCTCTGTTGGTTCTTTTGCACTGCTCTTGCTTTTTTCTGCACCTCTCTTGCAAATTTCTGCACCCCTCTTGCCTCTTTCTGCACCCCTTTTACCTGTTTTGCACCTCTCTTGGCTCTGTCTGCACCTCTGTTCCCTCTTTCTGTACCTCTTTTGCCTGTTCCTGCAACTCTCTTGCCTCTTTCTGCAGTTCTCTTGCCTCCTTCTGCACCTCTGTTGCTTCTTTCTGCACTTCTCTTGCCTCTTTCTGCACCCCTGTTGCTTCATTCTGCACTTCCCATGCTTCTTTCTACACCTGTCTTGCTTTTTTCTGCACCCCTGTTGCCTCTTTCTGCATGCATTTGTCTTCCCTCTTTCTGTACCTTTCTTGCCTGTTTCTGCATCTCACTTGCCTCTTTCTGCACTTCTGTGGCTTCTTTCTACACCTCTGTTGCTTCTTTCAGCAATTCTCTTGACTCTTTCTGCACTTCTCTTGCCTGTTTCTGCACCTCTCTTGCCTCTCTGCACCTCACTTGTTTCTTTCTGCACCTCTGTTGCCTCTTTCTGCACCCCTCTTGCCTCTTCGTGCAACTCTCTTGCCTCTTTCTGTACCTCTCTTGCCTATTTCTGCATTTCTCTTGCTCTTTCTGCACCTTTCACACCTCTTTCAGCACCTCTGTTACTTCTTTCTGCACTTCTCTTCCTTCTTTCTGCACCCCTCCTGCCTCTTTCTGTACCTCTCTTGCCTCTTTGTGCACCCCTCCTACCTTTTTCTGCACACCTCTTGCCTCTTTTTGCACCTCTGTTGGTTCTTTCTGCACTGCTCTTGCTTCTTTCTGCACCTTACTTGCCTCTTTCTTCACTTCTGTTGCTTCTTTCTACACCTCTGTTGCCTCTTTCAGCAATTCTCTCGCCTCTTTCTGCACTTCTCATCCTTCTTTCTGCACCCTTCCTGCCTCTTTCTGTACCTCTCTTGCCTCTTTGTGTACCTCTCCTACCTCTTGCTGCACCCCTCTTGCATCTTTCTGCACTGCTCTTGCTTCTTTCTGCATCTCACTTGCCTCTTTCTGCACTTCTCTTGCTTCTTTGTAAACCTCTGTTGCTTCTTTCAGAAATTCTCTTGACTCTTTCTGCACTTCTCTTGCTTGTTTCTGCACCTCTCTTGCGTCTTTCTGCACCTCTGTTGCGTCTTTCTGCACTTCACTTGTTTCTTTCTGCACATCTCTTGCCTCTTTCGGCACCTATGTTGCTTCTTTCTGCACTCCTCCTGCCTCTTTCTGCATCCCTCTTCCCTCTTTGTGCAACTCTCTTGCCTCTTTCTACACCTCTCTTCCCTCTTTCTGCACCACTCTTGCCTCTTTCTGTACCTCTGTTGCTTCTTTCTGCACTTCTCTTGCCTCTTTCTGCACCCTTCGTGCCTCTTTCAGCACCTCTGTTGCTTCTTTCTGCACTTCTCTTCCTTTTTCCTGCACCCCTCGTGCCTCTTTCAGCACCTCTGTTGCTTCTTTCTGCACACCTCTTCCTTCTTTCTCCACCCGTCGTGCCTCCTTCTGCACATCTGTTGCCTCTTTCAGCACCTCTGTTGCTTCTTTCTGCACTGCTCTTGCTTCTTTCTGCACCTCACTTGCTTCTTTCTGCACTTCTCTTGCTTCTTTCTAAACCTCTGTTGCTTCTTTTAGCAATTCTCTTGCCTCCTTCTGCACTTCTCTTGCTTGTTTCTGCACCTCTCTTGCGTCTTTCTGCAGCTCTGTTGCCTCTTTCTGCACTTCACTTGCTTCTTTCTGCATCTCTCTTGCCTCTTTCAGCACCTCTGTTGCTTCTTTCTGCACACCTTTTGCCTGTTTCTGCACCCCTCTTCCCTCTTTGTGCAACTCTCTTGCCTCTTTCTACACCTCTCTTCCCTCTTTCTGCACCACTCTTGCCTCTTTCTGTACCTCTGTTCCTTCTTTCTTCACCTGTCTTGTCTCTTTCTGCACCCTTCGTGCCTCTTTCAGCACCTCTGTTGCTTCTTTCTGCAGTTCTTTTCCTCTTTCTGCACCCCTCCTGCCTCTTTCTGTACCCCTCTTGCCTCTTTGTGCACCTCTCCTACCCCTTTGTGCACCCCTCTTGCCTCTTTTTCCACCTCTGTTGGTTCTTTCTGCACCTCTTTTTCTTCGTTCTGCACTTCACTTGCCTCTTTTTGTACCCCTCTTGCCACTTTCTGCTCCTCTGTTGGTTCTTTCTGCACTGCTCTGGCTTCTTCCTGCACCTCTGTTCCAAATTTCTACATCCCTCTTGCCTTTTCCTGCACCCCTCTTCCCTTTTTCTACACCTCTCTTGCCTCAGTCTGCCCACCTGTTCCCTCTTTCTGCACCCCTTTTGCCTGTTTCTGCAACTCTCTTGCATCTTTCTGCAGTTTTCTTGCCTCCTTCTGCACCTCACTTGCCTCTTTTTGCACCTCTGTTGGTTCTTTTGCACTGCTCTTGCTTTTTTCTGCACCTCTCTTGCAAATTTCTGTACCCTTCTTGCCTCTTTCTGCACCCCTTTTACCTGTTTTGCACCTCTCTTGGCTCTGTCTGCACCTCTGTTCCCTCTTTCTGTACCTCTTTTGCCTGTTTCTGCAACTCTCTGTCCTCTTTCTGCAGTTCTCTTGCCTCCTTCTGCACCTCTGTTGCTTCTTTCTGCACTTCTCTTGCCTCTTTCTGCACCCCTGTTGCTTCATTCTGTACTTCCCATGCTTCTTTCTACACCTGTCTTGCTTTTTTCTGCACCCCTGTTGCCTCTTTCTGCATGCATTTGTCTTCCCTCTTTCTGTACCTTTCTTGCCTGTTTCTGCATCTCACTTGCCTCTTTCTGCACTTCTGTGGCTTCTTTCTACACCTCTGTTGCTTCTTTCAGCAATTCTCTTGACTCTTTCTGCACTTCTCTTGCCTGTTTCTGCACCTCTCTTGCCTCTCTGCACCTCACTTGTTTCTTTCTGCACCCCTGTTGCCTCTTTCTGCACCCCTCTTGCCTCTTCGTGCAACTCTCTTGCCTCTTTCTGTACCTCTCTTGCCTCTTTCTGCACTTCTCTTGCTCTTTCTGCACCTTTCACACCTCTTTCAGCACCTCTGTTACTTCTTTCTGCACTTCTCTTCCTTCTTTCTGCACCCCTCCTGCCTCTTTCTGTACCTCTCTTGCCTCTTTGTGCACCCCTCCTACCTTTTTCTGCACACCTCTTGCCTCTTTTTGCACCTCTGTTGGTTCTTTCTGCACTGCTCTTGCTTCTTTCTGCACCTTACTTGCCTCTTTCTTCACTTCTGTTGCTTCTTTCTACACCTCTGTTGCCTCTTTCAGCAATTCTCTCGCCTCTTTCTGCACTTCTCATCCTTCTTTCTGCACCCTTCCTGCCTCTTTCTGTACCTCTCTTGCCTCTTTGTGCACCTCTCCTACCTCTTGCTGCACCCCTCTTGCATCTTTCTGCACTGCTCTTGCTTCTTTCTGCATCTCACTTGCCTCTTTCTGCACTTCTCTTGCTTCTTTCTAAACCTCTGTTGCTTCTTTCAGAAATTCTCTTGACTCTTTCTGCACTTCTCTTGCTTGTTTCTGCACCTCTCTTGCGTCTTTCTGCACCTCTGTTGCGTCTTTCTGCACTTCACTTGCTTCTTTCTGCACCTCTCTTGCCTCTTTCGGCACCTCTGTTGCTTCTTTCTTCACCCCTCCTGCCTCTTTCTGCATCCCTCTTCCCTCTTTGTGCAACTCTCTTGCCTCTTTCTACACCTCTCTTCCCTCTTTCTGCACCACTCTTGCCTCTTTCTGTACCTCTGTTGCTTCTTTCTGCACTTCTCTTGCCTGTTTCTGCACCCTTCGTGCCTCTTTCAGCACCTCTGTTGCTTCTTTCTGCACACCTCTTCCTTCTTTCTCCACCCGTCGTGCCTCCTTCTGCACATCTGTTGCCTCTTTCAGCACCTCTGTTGCTTCTTTCTGCACTGCTCTTGCTTCTTTCTGCACCTCACTTGCCTCTTTCTGCACTTCTCTTGCTTCTTTCTAAACCTCTGTTGCTTCTTTTAGCAATTCTCTTGCCTCCTTCTGCACTTCTCTTGCTTGTTTCTGCACCTCTCTTGCGTCTTTCTGCACCTCTGTTGCCTCTTTCTGCACTTCACTTGCTTCTTTCTGCATCTCTCTTGCCTCTTTCGGCACCTCTGTTGCTTCTTTCTGCACCGCTCCTGCCTCTTTCTGCACCCCTCTTCCCTATTTGTCCAACTCTCTCGCCTCTTTCTACACCTCTCTTCCCTCTTTCTGCACAACTCTTGCCTCTTTCTGTACCTCTGTTGCTTCTTTCTGCACTTCTCTTGCCTCTTTCTGCACCCTTCGTGCCTCTTTCAGCACCTCTGTTGCTTCTTTCTGCACTTCTCTTCCTTCATTCTGCACCCCTCGTGCCTCCTTCTGCACCTCTGTTACTTCTTTCAGCACTCCTCTTGGTCCTTTCTGCACTTCTCTTGCCTCTTTCTGCACCCTTCGTGCCTCTTTCAGCACCTCTGTTGCTTCTTTCTGCACTTCTCTTCCTTCTTTCTGCACGCCTCTTGCCTCTTTCTGCACCTCTGTTGCTTCTTTCTGCACTTCTATTGCCTCTTTCTGCACCTCTCTTGCTTCTTTCTGCACCTGTCTTGCCTCTTTCAGCACCTCTGTTGCTTTTTTCTGCAGATCTCTTGCCTCTTTCTGCACCCCTCTTTTCTCTTTCTGCAACTCTCTTGCCTCTTTCTGCACCCCTGTTGCCTGTTTCTGCACCTTTCATGCTTGTTTCTGCACCTCTCTTGCCTCTTTCTGTACCTCTCTTGCCTCTTTCTGCACTTCTCTTGCCTCTTTCTGCACCCTTCGTACCTCTTTCAGCACCTCTGTTGGTTCTTTCTGCACTGCTCTTGCTTCTTTCTACACCTCTCTTCCCTCTTTCTGCACCACTCTTGCCTCTTTCTGTACCTCTGTTGCTTCTTTCTGCACTTCTCTTGCCTCTTTCTGCACCCCTCGTGCCTCCTTCTGCACCTCTGTTGCTTCTTTCTGCACTTCTCTTGGTTCTTTCTGCACTGCCCTTGCCTCTTTCTGCATCCCTCTTGCGTCTTTGAGCCCCTCTTTTGCTTCTTTCTGCACTTCTCTCTCCTCTTTTTGCACCCCTCTTGCCTCTGTCTGCACCTCTGTTGCTTCTTTCTGCACTTCTATTGCCTCTTTCCGCACCTCTCTTGCTTCTTTCTGCACCTCACTTGCCTCTTTCAGCACCTCTGTTGCTTTTTTCTGCAGATCTCTTGCCTCTTTCTGCATCTCACTTGCGTCTTTCAGCACGTCTGTTGCTTTTTTCTGTAGATCTCTTGCCCCTTTCTGCACCCCTCTTTTCTCTTTCTGCACCTCTCTTGCCTTTTTCTGCACCCCTGTCCCCTGTTTCTGCACCTTTCCCGCCTGTTTCTGCACTTTTCTTGCCTCTTTCTGTACCTCTGTTGCCTCTTTCTGCCCTTCTCTTGCTCATACTGCACCCTTTGCACCTCTTTCAGCACCTCTGTTGGTTCTTTCTGCACTGCTCTTGCTTTTTTCTGCACCTCACTTGCCTCTTTCTGCACTTCTCTTGCTTCTTTCTACACCTCTGTTGCTTCTTTCAGCCATTTTCTTGCGTCTTTCTGCACTTCTCTTCCTTCTTTTTGCACCCCTCCGGCCTCTTTCTGTACCTGTCTTGCCTCTTTGTGCACCCCTCCTACCTTTTCTGCACCCCTCTTGCCTCTTTTTGCACCTCTGTTGGTTCTTTCTGCATTGCTCTTGCTTCTTTCTGCACCTCACTTGTCTCTTTCTGCACTTCTCTTGCTTCTTTCTACACCTCTGTTGCTTCGTTCAGCAATTCTCTTGCCTCTTTCTGCACTTCTCCTGCTTCTTTCTACACCTCTGTTGCTTCTTTCAGCAATTATCTTGCCTCTTTCTGCACTTCTCTTCCTTCTTTCTGCACCCTCCAGCCTCTTTCTGTACCTCTCTTGCCTCTTTGTGCACCCCTCCTACCTTTTTCTGCACCCCTCTTGCCTCTTCTTGCACCTCTGTTGGTTCTTTCTGTACTGCTCTTGCTTCTTTCTGCACCTCACTTGTCTCTTTCTGCACTTCTCTTGCTTCTTTCTACACCTCTGTTGCTTCTTTCAGCAATTCTCTTGCCTCTTTTTGCACTTCTCTTCCTTCTTTTTGCACCTCTCTTGCCTCTTCTTGCACCTTGCTTCTTTCTGCACCTCACTTGCCTCTTTCTGCACTTCTCTTGCTTCTTTCTACACCTCTGTTGCTTCTTTCAGCAATTCTCTTGCCTCTTTCTGCACTTCTCTTGCTTGTTTCTGCTCCTCTTTTGCAAATTTCTGTATCCCTCTTGCCTCTTTCTGCACCCTCTTCCCTATTTCTCCACCTATTTTGCTTCTTTCTGCACTTCTCTTGCCTCTTTCTGCACTTCTCTTGCTTCTTTCTGCACCCCTCCTGCCTCTTTCTGTACCTCTCTTGCCTCTTTGTGCACCCCTCCTACCTTCTTTTGCACTCCTCTTGCCTCTTTTTGCACCTCTGTTGGTTCTTTCTACACTGCTTTTGCTTCTTTCTGCACCTCACTTGTCTCTTTCTGCACTTCTCTTGCTTCTTTCTACACCTCTGTTGCTTCTTTCAGCAATTCTCTTGCCTCTTTCTGCACTTCTCTTCCTTCTTTTTGCACCCCTCTTGCCTCTTTTTGCACCTCTGTTGGTTTATTCTGCACAGCTCTTGCTTCTTTCTGCACCTCACTTGCCTCTTTCTGCACTTCTCTTGCTTCTTTTTACACCTCTGTTGCTTCTTTCAGCAATTCTCTTGCCTCTTTCTGCACTTCTCTTGCTTGTTTCTGCACCTCTTTTGCAAATTTCTGTATCCCTCTTGCCTCTTTCTGCCTCCTCTTCCCTATTTCTCCACCTCTTTTGCTTCTTTCTGCACTTCTCTTGCTTCTTTCTGCACTGCTCTTGCTTCTTTCTGTACCTCTGCTGCAAATTTCTGTATTCCTCTTGCTTCTTTCTGCACCCCTGTTCCCTCTTTCTGCACCTTTCTTGCTTGTTTCTGCACCTCTCTTGTCTCTTTCGGCACCTCTGTTGCTTCTTTCTGCACTTCTCTTGCCTCTTTCTGCACCTCTGACTTAGAGGTAGTTTTAATCCCCCTGCCCTATTATGTACTAGGGCCTTACAGGGGAGGTCATGCCAATCACAGGGGTACCCCAACCCATAGTGTACCCTAGTGTATGTAGGTGTTTTCACTGTATTCTAAGTGTCTTTCAGGATAGCACTGGCTCCGGGCCTGGTTAGTCAGAGTCAGTTATCACCAGTACCAGTCAGCAAAAAGTTGGGGGCACAGGACGACTTTGCAACAAGGCCTCTTTCTGCACCTCTGTTGGTTCTTTCTGCATATCTCTTGCTTCTTTCTGCACCTTTCTTTGTCTTTCTGGACTTCTGTTGCCTCTTTCTGCATTTCTCTTGCTTCTTTCTGTGCGTTTCTTCCTCTTTCTGCACATGTCCTACCTCTGTAGGAATAGTTAAAAATTAGCATTTAAAAAACCTTAGAAATTCACTGAAAAAATCATAGGTTTCAGGGACGTTATAGTTAGAAATTAGCATTTAAAAAACCTTAGAAATTCACTGAAAAAACCACAGGTTTCAGGGACGTTATAGTTAGTTGGACATTTCACTCGTACAAAACCAGAGAAATTCGGCCATTATAGTTAGTTGAGCTAACTATAACTCGCGCCCCCGCAATGCACTGCTGATGACGTCACATATTACATCATTCATGACATGGTTAGTGACATCACTGATGACATCACTGATGACATCTCAAATGACATCTCAAATGACATCACTGATGACATCATCCACGTGATAATCTGATGCACCTCCTCACACCCTAATATAACCTTTGATACACCCATTCTAAAATACAGACTACCATTTTCGAAACCATAGACACACCAATACCAGTTACTACATACCCACTCACTGATTCCTGGGTCTACGCACACATCCATTCATTTACCCATACAGTCACTCATACATGCAGTCACTCATCAATACATCACTATCATATGCACTCATACACCTATACAGACACTCACATATCGCCACTCATCCATAGAGTTACTCACACACCTAGTCAGTCATGTTAATATTAATGTTCATGTTATTGACATTTCTAGAGCGCGACTGTTACCCGGAGGTGTCCTGGCGCTAAATGAAGTCCTACAGAGGCCTAACAGGGGAGGAGTAATGTTAAAGATTAAACAGTAAAAAGCCAAGTTTTCAAGGCCTTCCTAAAGGCAAGTAGATTTGTCATGCATCTAAGATGCAACGGGAGGCCATTCCATGCCTTGGCTGCACCGACCACAAAGCTCCTGCCACCCCAGTTGGCTTTCTTTACAAAGGGCACCGACACCAATTTTGCTTCTGAGGAGCGCAGTGATCTTTTTGGTACATACCAGTGGAATTGCAGTTTTAGGTGGTTGGGCCCAGTTCCTTGAAGGGCTTTATGAACCATGCACAGAGCTTTAAACTGAACACGTTTTTTAACGGGTAACCAATGAAGCCTTCTAATCTCAGCCGAGATTGAAGCGTATTTTGGTATGCGGGTAAGTAATCTGGCAGCTGCATTCTGCAGAAGTTGAAGTTTGTTCATCAGCCCTTCCTGGATGTTGATATAGAGACTATTGCAATAGTCCAGTTTGGACATGGCTAAAGCAGTGATAACTGTTTGTTGACTGTCTTTGGGCAAGAATGGCATAATTTTCTTGCAGGATCTCAGAATATACGATGCAGATGAGACCACCGCATTCACTTGCTCCCTAAAACTGAGTTTATTGTCTATGTAGACACCCAGATTTTTTACCTTCCTACTAGGAGTAGGGAGAGGACCTAGTGTATCCGGCCACCATGCCGGGGTCCAAAACTTAGGGTCATTACCGAACAATACCACCTCCGTTTTGCTGGAGTTGGGTTTAAGGCAATTTTGGGCCATCCAGTTACCCACAGCTGTCATGCAATCGTGGAATCGGGGCGCCATTCCCTGCAGCTTTCCTGGCAGCAGTGACACCACAATTTGGGTGTCGTCTGCATATGAGGTCAGATTAAAACCAAAAGATTCAATCAGGGGAGCCAACAGTGACACATAGACGTTAAAAAGTGTTGGGCTCATAGATGACCCTTGAGGGACTCCACAGGGCAAAGAAAAAGGTTTAGCAGAGAATTCGCCGAGGGAAACAGTCTGTAATCTATTTGATAGAAAGGATTTGAGTAATTTCCAGGCGGTGCCCTGGACTCCAATCTCTTGCAGCCGGTCCATCAATAACACATGATGGACCATATCAAAGGCCGCTGAGAGGTCCAACATAATCATAGCAGCTTTTCCTCCCTGGTCGAGTATAGCCCTGATTTCTTCAGTGGATTTAAGAAGAGCAGTCTCCGTGCTGTGCCCCCCCCAGAAACCATACTGGGTGGGATCCAGCACCTGAGCTTCTTCCAGCAATAGACTAAGTTGTGCATTCATGATTTTCTCTGTAATTTTCGCAGGAAGTGGGAGTCTGGAGATGGGTCTAAAGTTATTAGAGTCTTTAGGATCTAGACTCGGTTTTTTGAGCAGGGGCAGTATGGATGTATTTTTCCATGTTTTGGGGAAGTACCCTTCCGCAAACATAGCATTTATGATGGAAGTCAGTGTTATTGTGACTGGCTCGGGTGCTAATTTTAGTATTGAGAGTGGGCATGGATCAAATGGTGAACCCGATTTCGCCGTCATGAGAAGCTTAAGAGTGTCTATGGCAGAAACTGGGGCAAATTTATCAAACTGTGGCAGAGAGCTTTTTCCTGACTTAAGATCTACTATGTGGGCCGACGACGTCTTAATCGTTGAGCCAGTGAACGTAGAAAAAATAGCCTCAACTTTGTCGAAGAAAGATTTTGCTATTTTCTCACACAGTTCCTGGCTCGCCGGAATGGGCGGAGGGGCTGGGTGTGCTAGGGTGGTTACCGTTTTAAACAGTTCTTTCATGCAAAGAATCATTCACACTCCCAATAACTCACCTATACAGTCATACACAGACCACCTCACTTATTCATACAGATACTAACAAATACTTACTGTCTTATACAATCACTGATACAAGCACACACTCATCCATACAGCTGCTCTCACAATCACTCACTCTCACATATAGTTATTTATATACTCCAACACTCACATATACTGCCTTTCACATATGTAGTTACTCACACATGTACCACTGAGACATCCATTCACTCACCAACACACCCATACACACACTCACCCACCCATACAGCCCTTCACAGATACACTCTTGAACCCATACACCCAGTGAATCACCCACTCACACATCTATGCACAGAGTCACACACCCCCCACCCACCCACACAGACACTCAGGCCCCATACAAATACTCAGACAACCAATCAATAACCCATATAGACACACATTAAGCTACTCACCAACCCATGTAACCGCTTACACACCAACTGACAGACTGATACCGACATTTACACAGTTTAGTCACTAACCCATGCATTCAGTAAGACACGTTTAATCACTCATTTATACAGACAGTCACGCACCGACTAAATCATCCATTCAGACACTTATCCACCCACTCTTTTTTCAAAACACCTTGGCATATATATATATATGTTAAAACATATTTAAACTTTACAGAAACACACATTCACAGGATGATGTCATCAGTGATGTCATCAGTGATGTCACTGACCATGTCATGAATTATGTAATATGTGACGTCATCAGCAGTGCATTACGGGGGCGCGGGTTATAGTTAGCTCAACTAACTATAACGGCCGAATTTCTCTGGTTTTGTACGAGTGAAATGTCCAACTAACTATAACGTCCCTCAAACCTGTGGTTTTTTCAGTGAATTTCTAAGGTTTTTTAAATGCTAATTTCTAACTATAACGTCCCTGAAACCTATGGTTTTTTCAGTGAATATATATATATATATATAGCTATATAGAGCTATATATATACACATATATATATAGCTCTATATAGCTATATATATATATATATATAGATATACATATACGTGTATGTGTGTGTGTGTGTGTGTGTGTGTGTGTGTGTGTGTGTGTGTGTGTGTGTGTGTGAAGCACTCCTTGCAGGTTCGGCCAAGTGGGGGTGGAGCGGGTCCGATGGAGCAAATCGATACATTCAGATCCAATCAAAAAAGATATATTGCTCACTCAGTTCGTGTGGAATCACTACGTAGTTTATTTCAACATAAACACACAACACTTTCCGTCCTCCACAGGCCTAGATCACATGATCGTCATAGCAGAGGGCTGCAAGGGTTTGTGAGCAGTGGACAAGCAGTTGGGGAAGCAATGGTGAATGGGAAGTAGGATGAAATAAAAATAAACATAAAGCTGAGTGTGGGGAGAAGGGATAAAGAAGAAAGGGGAAAGCAGCACACGAGGGAGAAAGCAGCATGAAGCGTGGAAGTGGGTTTTATGGCGGGAGAAGCACAGAAGGGAGAGAGCTAGAAAATATGTGCACTCTCATGTAGTGCTTAATAAATAAGAAAATAGTACTTCCCAAAAGTTGAGCAGTGGAAGGACACACACCAGCTAATCAAAAGGATGGTAAACATACCATGCTCCAGGGGAGGGAGAAACACAAGAAGAGGAGGAAAGGCATTGGATAAGAAGCAAACAAATGAGAGTGACAATAAAACCAACCAATGGAAAGCAACGGGCTGGCTGTAACTCCACTGTAAGTTTTTGATATCACTACTAGAGGCTTTCACCTACAGACAGCTAAAAGGAGTCTGGTAGGTGAAACCTAATGAACACTTATGTGGTGATCTAAAAAAATACACTACATCATGGGCAGGAAGCATAGAGGAGGCCACACAATTTCAAAAATTAGATGTAAATTGGATCAAGTTTATCCAAGCCAAGAGCTGATTTGTTAAAAAAAGCTAGTTCTGTTTGAATATATTTTGCTATGCTCCCTGCTGATCACAGTTTTATAAGGAATGTTTATTTCCAGGCTCACTCATCATTCAGGTTGCTTTCAATTGTTAATGATTAGCATGCACCAACTATTTTTTATTTATAAAAGACTCAATTTCACAGTTTTAAAACATCTAATATAAATCGTTAAGAATTGATTAAAAATCTTATTAATTTGTTACATGATGAAGAGCAATTCTGGCAAAGCAGCAGTAAGTATATTCATGACTGATAGAAGAACTCGAATGAGTGCGGGAAACATTTCCAACAAAAAATAGTTGGTTACGATTGAGGCCTCCCAAAGGCAGGTAGAACTTATACAAGCAGCGGTAAAACCAATTGATAACCAAACAGAAGAATGGGTCGTACCAGGTACTTTGTCAGTAGAGCTATCTTGGTTTATTTGTTTGTCAAACTTAGGAGTGGGCAAATTTGTAAAGACCTGGATTTCACAACCTGTTTAATTTTACCAACCACCGAAAAGGGACACTTCCCCGGTTGTGGGATCACTAATGATATGTGACACACAGAGGTGGAAGCACCCTACTCAGCAGCTACCTACCTTTTTAGGTTTGGGCTGACACAGTACATGCACTGTTGAATGTAAGACATTTTGTTTATGGGAGGAAATTCACTTAGCAGGTAAGTAGTGTTATCGTTACTTTTTCTTACTCAGTGCTGGATCCTGGATCCAGCACTGGTGCATCTCCTGTAAACAGTTGAAAGAATGCGTTTAAGTCATACAGGCGATTTTTAAGGAATATTTGTAGTTTGTGAAAATCGACATTTTGAAACTTTTCTGCTGAAAACCAGACAATGGATTCCTATGGAAGGAAATACAAGTTACTGGTAAGTACGGTTAGAATTACTTTTCAGGATCTGTACTGGGCTCAAAGATGCAGCACTGAGGTCTCTCCTGATAACAGGTGAGTAAATTGGAATTCGTAGTTCGGCTGATTTTAGAGGAATATTATAAAGTTCCAAAACTCCACACAGAAGAATTTCCAAGTGAAACCAGTCAATGTTAGCCTATGGAAGGAAATTCAAGTTACTGGTAAGTACGGTTAGAATTACTTTTCAGGATCAGTACTGGGCTCAAAGATGCAGCACTGAGGTCTCTCCTGATAACAGGTGAGTAAATCGGAATTCGTAGTTCGGCTGATTTTAGAGGAATATTTGCACAATGGTGAAGGAAGGGGGTGGGGCCTGAGGTGACATGTCTGAAAACACGCCCTGTGGCGCGTTTTAAGTTGGAGAATTAATTCCTTCTCAATCCCGAGGGTCCCTAGGGGCCAACTAGCCCACCAGGTACCTCCAGTATGTGCCAGAGAGCTGCGTTGCAGAGAGGTGTTCAGAGGCCACGCCCCTTTTTACAACACTCTGCAACGCAGCTCCGTGGCGCTTACTGGAGGTACCTGGTGGGCTAGTTGGCCCCCAGGGACCCTCAGGATTGAAGGGGATTTAAATCCCCATCTTAAAACGCGCCACGGGGCCTGTTTGCACACATGTCACCTGAAGCCCCGCGCCCTCCCTTCACCACTGTGCAAACGCGCCCCATGGCGCGTTTTAAGTTGGGGGATTAAGTCCCCTTGAATCCTGAGGGTCCCTAGGGGCCAACTAGCCCACCAGGTACCTCCAGTAAGCGCCACAGAGCTGCGTTGCAGAGAGGTGTAAAAAGGGGCGTGGCCTGGACCACCTCTCTGCAACCCAGCCCTGTGGCGCTTACTGGAGGTACCTGGTATGCTAGTTGGCCCCCAGGGACCCCCAGTATTGATTGGGAATTATTTCCCCAATTTAAAACGCGCCACAGCGCACGTTTGCAGAGTGGTTAAGGGAGGGGCGGGCCTGACGCTCGATCGCGTCTTTTTCTTTTGTTTTTGTTTTTTTGAAGGGGGCTGTGTGGCCCCCTTCTTTTTTAGTTTTTGGGGCCCTGGGGACCCCATCCCCCAGGGCCTGATGCCTTTTCCCTTTTAAAAAAAAAAAAATACTGTAGGGGAAGGGGGCCGCGTGGCCCCCCTCCCGTGGCCTATTCCGGCCCCGGGGACCCCATCCCCCGGGGCATGGCCACTTTAAAAAAAATAATTTTGGAGGAGGGGGGCTGCGTGGCCCCCCTCCTAAGGCCTCTATTGGCCCCGGGGACCCCATCCCCCGGGGCCGGCCTTTTTAAAAAAAATGTTTTTAATTATTTTTGCGGAGGGGGCCCGCGTGGCCCCCCTCCCAGGCCACTACTTGCCCCGGGGACCCCATCCCCCAGGGCTGGCCCTATCCTTTGGGGTCCGTGGGGGGACTCCAACTCCCCCACGGACCCTGCCGGCTCCCCACGTCCTGCGGGAGCCGGCATTGCTTTCCACATGGGGAGCTGCTAACATGCAGCTCCCCGTGTGGAAAAGCAATGTGCTTTGGATATTGGAAGAGAGAGCAGGTTTCCTGCTCTCTCTTCCAATATCCAAAGCTGTTTGCTATGACAGGACGGGAGCCGCGAGGCTCCCGTCCTGTCATAGCAAACTACAGTGTCCCGGGGTAGGCACCCCGGGACACTGCAGGAGCCGTCCCTGGGGGTGGTGGTCCCCAGGGCCATCAAGGGCTCCAGGAGGGGCCGTGCGGCCCCCCTCCCAACTTATTCAAAGCCCCGGGGAGGTGGTGGTCCTCGGGGCTCTGGGGTTCCGTAACGGACCCCCATATTTAAATCTTTAGTGCCCCGGGGAGGTGGCAGTCCCCGGGGCGTGTGGGGGGGCTGGAGCCACCCCCACACAGGCGATTTAAATTTTAAAAAATAAGCCCCGGGGGGTGGCGGTCCCCGGGGCTGCGGGAGGGCACAGTGCCCTCCCGCACCATTTTTATTAGAAAGCCCCGGGGGGTGGCGGGCCCCGGGGCTTGGGGGGCCTTAGAGGCCCCCCATTAACTATAAACCCACCCCCCGCATGCCCCCGGGACTTGGCCCACCCGGGGGCAAAATAGCATCTGAAGGGCGGGAGACCGCGCTTTGATTTTTTTTTTTACGGCGGGATTCGCGCACCCTAAACGCATCCTGCTGATTTTTTTTTTTTTTAAATGCTTTTTTCTGCCCAGGGGGTCCTTGTGGGACCCCCTGAGCAGACCTAGGGGGTCAGGGTGTTTCTACCCTGCCCCCTTTTTGCGTTTGCGCACTTGCGATTTTTTTTTATCGGCGGGATCCGCGCACCCTAAGCGCATCCCGCCGATTTAAAAAAAAAATGCTTTTTCTGCCCAGGGGTCCTTGTGGGACCCCCTGAGCAGACCTAGGGGGTCAGGGTGTTTCTACCCTGCCCCCTTTTGCGCTTTGCGCACTTGTTTCTGTCCCTCGGTTCTACCGAGGGACAAAATGGCTGCCAACACTTCCTGATTTGGAGTGTTGACAGCCAATTAGCATGCAGCTCGTGATCGGGAGGGTACGCGGACCCTAAGCGGCCATAGATATATGTGATTTTACTTTTGATTTTCTCAGCAACTACTGAACGGATTTACACCATTTAACAAAAAGGGTTCTTTCTGAACCAAGAACTACCTCTTTGCCAAATTTGGTGTAATTCCGTTCAGCAGTTCGGGCTGTAGCCGTGGCTAAAGTTTCCTATGGGAAAATGAATGGGGAAAACACGTTTTGGGACCCCCCTTTTTTCTCAGCCCCCGCTTGACGAATCACCCCGAGACTTTCAGGATAGGAGCGGACCGGAGCGGGCCATAAAGTTTGAATATTTCGCCAAGATTCGTCAACCGACGCAAGAGTTTTTTCAAATAGAATGTTGCGGATTTCCTATGGAAAATAGGTCCTAACTATAACTATCTACTGGCGACCGCCAGTAGATAATATATGTATAAATATATATATTTAAATAGAGGTCGATTTTTATAACTCAACTTTAACGCTCACAACCCCTCAAACCCATTCCCACCCTAAATCCTAAAATTACCCTTGCCACCTAAAAACCCAAACCTACCCTAATGCCTAAAAAAAATACTGAGGCTACCCAAAAACCCATACCCACCCTAAAACCCATACCCATCCTAAACCCTCAAAATACCTGTGCAAAATGCTCTCGCTTGTTCAAAGCGGAGCACACTTGTTTACTATGGGATGGCGGAAGCACAGCTCCCGTCATCCCATCGCAAACTGCAATGTCCCGGGGGTGGGTATCACATGACATTGCTGGAGCTAGCCCTGGAAGGTAGCGGTCCCCAGGGCCATTTATGGCTCCAGGAGGGGGGCCGCGCGGCCCCCCTCCCATCTTCAAAATAGGCACGGGGAGGTTGTGGTCCCCGGTACAGCCAGCAGGGGGCACGTGGCCCCCGCATTTAAGTATAGTAGCCCCAGGGAGCTGGCGGTCCCCGGGGCTGCGTGGGGGGGCGGAGCCCCCCACACATCTTATTTAAATGTAGCCCCAGGGAGGTGGCAGTCCCCGGGGCTAAGGGGGGCTGTGTGGCCCCTCGCATTCCAAACAATTAGCCTTGGGAGGTGGCAGTCCCCAGGGCTGCATGGGGGGTGGGAGCCCCCCCATGCTTTATTATTAAAAATAGCCTCTGGGGGGCTGGTAGTCCCCGGGGCAGCGTGGGGGGCCGAATGGCCCCCGCATTTCACTGATTCAACCCCTGGCCTGCGGGGCCCACATGGGGGGCCCCCATCATTATTATTTATTGCCCCAGGGACCTGGCCCACCTGGGGGCTTAATTGAACAAAGCGGGGCAACCAGTGCTTCGTTTAAAAAAAAAATTCGGCAGGATTCATCGATCCAATGCAAATACAGTTGACTTTTTTTTTTTTTAACCCCTTCGATGCCGGGTAAGTACGATGCGCACCTCGACCAGTCTGACCGACTCGCGCAGTCCGGCTCCAAAGAGCTGTCGGAGCTGCACTTTGGGGGTCCGTGTCGGACCCCCCTGTACGCGTAGCCGCGCGAGTCGCACACAGGGCCCTACCTGTGCATGTACGGCGCGAGTCGGTTCGACTCGTACCCGCTGTAGGGGGCGCCCTTGTTCGCCTCGCACCCATTGAGTGAATGGGAGCACGCGTACGTGTTGTACGACCGGCTCCCATTGACTTCAATGGGAGTCCGACCGAATCGAGTCCGATAGCATACGGACGCATTGTACTCGTTCGGTCGGGCTGCTAGGGTCCGATTCGGTCGGAAATCTCTCCGGGTCCGGCTCGGTCGGGGAGATTTCCGGCCTGAATCGGAATCGGCCCCTAGGTCTTAACTATAACTACCTACTGACAACCGCCAGTAGGTAATGTATATATAAAACACTGAGGGGCTGATTACGATATCGGACCGTCTCGGAATTGGGACCGACTGACTCGCGATCGGCGGTTCCGCCCGGCTGATTACAATCCGACCGAACACTGTTCGGTCGGAGTTCCATTGTTCCTTATGGGAGCTCGTGTTCTGCCCGACAACCGGCAGTAACGCAGGCTCCTATGGGGAAATGGGGTGTGTGTGTAAAATGCTGCACCCTGTCGTGGGCACCTTATTGTGCCTGTCACACAGTGCAGAGTTTTACAGGACCGCCAACTGTAGACCACGGAGGAAAGAGGCTCCTAAAGTCGCATTTCGACAGCCTTTTCGTGGCGGACAGGCCGACTCGGAAAGGCTTTTGGAAATCAACATCGTAATTGGTTGGTCGGTCGGAAACGTTGTCCATAGAGGTGCACGATGCGGTTCCGACTGACACGAATACTCAGAGAACCAATCGGAACCGATTCAGAATGACCGTGCGGTTTACCTTCCGACCGCGAACATGAATGTAAACCGAGTGAGTCGGTCGGAAGGGTTCCGACACGGTCGAGGAGATTCCGACTGTCGGGAGGAGGCTTTCTGCCCGACATCGTAATCGCCCCATGAGTGCCTGATTATGAGTTTGATGGCGTGAGAGCAGGGCGGCATGCCACAGCCCAGCTCAAACAACGCCACACCACCAAACCTCAACACCGGTCGCCCACCAAATTACAATTTTTCTTGTGGTCTGGTTGGCGGTCCTTTGGATTTCCCACAGCGGTGCCTATTAAAAAGGCACCTCAATCGGAACGTCAAACCCGTTCCTGCATTGCATGAACTGTGCAGTCCATACCATGCAGGAAATGGGGTGCATGCAGACCAGGCACAGCCCGTGCCTGTAAAAGCGGTGGGGCGGGGAGGGTGGGAGTCAACAGACGACAACGAGGGAAACTTAAATAAATTTTAAATTTAAGTTTCCCTCGTCATTGTCTGTTGACTCCTCCCGCCCCATCGCTCTTAACTGCACAGGCCGCACCTGATGTGGTGGTGAGGAAACTTGTAATATGCTTGACAGTGCCACAGCAGCACAGCCAGCATATTGCGGCCCTCAGACCACCACGCCACCGTCAGGTATCGCAGATCCCTGGCGGTTGCGGTGGTCCTATGGCAGCCCAACCGCCGTAGCTGTAATGCGGCAGTCGGACCACTGGTGGGGTGGTCCCCGACTGCCGCCGCGAGTTTGGTGGTAGTATGGACCGCCAAACTCGTAATTGGGCCCTGAATACTTACATTTAAAAAACGTATCTTTAAAACGCATATGCCTTCACCACACATGCCTTTACAACGAAATTCATCATAAAAGAGTGCGTGGTAAAGGCATATTTGTTGTAATTTAAAAGCGTGGTAATGTTTATGTATGGTAATGGCACTTACGTTGTAACAGCCGTGCTGCAATGGTAACGCCTGGTAATGGCCGCATTGTAATGTCTGTTTCCCTCACCCAGGTGCATGCAAATATATATGTATATAGTGAAATGGCACGTGCCTGTTGGTGTTATTTCACTCATGCAGTGTATTCACCCTAGCCCTCATCTAGACCCAAGCGCCCAAAATCCTAAAAAAAAATCCCTTATAAGGGTTCTGAAAGAGTAGGTGAACTCACTTCAAAGTAAAATAAATTACATGAAAACCGCCCAAGGCAATTAAATGTTTTGAACATTGCAATAACTTCCTTATTACTCGCACTACATAGACAATAAAGAGAGAGTGAACAGGGGTGGGCCTTGGCGTTTCCCAATCTCCCTTTTCATAGAAGGTTTGGCTGTGCAGTCGTTATACAGAGGTCCATAGGGACTCTGTGGACGCCGTGGAAGGTACACAAATCTACAGACAGCTCGATGGAAAACCGGGTGCCGGGCAGTCTAAAATGTGGCGACGAGACGTCTCCAAGCAGAGGTGCCTGCGAAGCGATTGCCTCTAGGAGCTGGAAAACGGAGAGTCCATTGGTTTCGATTTCAGGTTAAACATTGGCAGACAGCCTCAGCTGTCCTTCATCAGGACAATGAAGATGAATGCGCACCGAGGCACTTGTCAGATAAACAAATTAGAGACACCCATCCTGACCTTTTCAGATGAAAAAACAACACTGGTAATGCACGAATGTGGGCCTTCAGCAGGACAGCAGCAGCAAGATAAATAACGGCCTGTCAATGTGGCTGCTCATCTTTCACAAGAAGACTTTAGGACAATCTACAGGAAGGGGCAGCAGCCCCTCCCAGCCCCCCCACACCCTTCCATGGATTCCCACTCTGACGGTCTGATTTGGACACAGCGACCAGTGCAAAACAGGTGCAATGGTATTCACGTGCAAGAACCAGCGCAAACACTCTGCAACCATTTCCGCCTGCGTGAATGTTCACACTTATGAGCTCATATGAACACAAGTGCAGGGTAAAATGCACAGGAGCAGCAGTATTCATGTGCAAACCGCAGCACAGACTACTCTGCAACAGCTACCCTACTCAAGGATTCTCACACTTACGGCTCACTAAGGCACAGGTGCCAGTGCGAACAATAGAGGTGCAATGATACTTATGTACATAAATCAGCACACACACTCTGCAACCCCTACCCTGTCCAGGGCTTTTTACACTTACGAGCTCATGAGGGCACAGGTCCAGTGAAAAAACACAGGTGCAAAGGTATTGCTGCGCAAAAATCAGAGTAAACACTCTGCAACCGCAACCCTGTCTAAGGATTTTCACTCCTACGAGCTCATTTAAACACAGGTATCAGTGCAAATAGAGGTGCAAAGTTATTCACATACAAAAATCAGGCGCAAATACTCAGCGATTATACACCACGGGGCTTATTCATGCGATTTTGGCGCAGGGCAGCAGAGCATGGCACCTTTCTGTGCTTCCCTACACCATAGTGAAAGGGCATGAATGCACCATATTTAAGCAATAAAGTGCATTCCTGTCCTTTCTTCCTGCACTAGCACCATTTCGGCAGCCTAGCGACAAGGTAGGCACCCTTGCACCACAGTGCGAGAGTGCCTATGTTGATTGCAGGATTCTTTTTGCGCAGGAAGGGGCACCTTCCTGCACTATTCATGCTACAGAATACAGCACATGTAGAACGAGGAAAAAACGAGGAGAAATATATTTCTCCTCATTATGCCTCACCTTGGAAGGCGTTTGAATTTGGCGCTTCCCCAGGTTTACATCACTTTGTAAATCTGGGGTAGCGTCAAATTCTATGGGTGCTGTGTAGGAAACCCCACCTTTCTGTGCTGCCCCACGCCAAAATGAAAGGGCAGGAATGCACCGTATTTAAGCAATACAGTGCACTCCTGTCCTTTTTCCCTGCGCTGGCAACGTTTCGGCAGCCTAGCGACAACATAGGCACCCATGCACCATGGTGCAAGAATGCCACTGTTGCATGCAGGATTTTTTTTGTGCCGGAAGGGGCACCTCCCTCCACAAAATCAATCATAAGAGGTGTTTTCCTATGTGTGCTGCAAAATGCAGCACTTATAGAAAGAGGAAAAAAAGAGGAGAAATAAACATATTTCTCCTCTTTACGCCTCACCTTGGGAGGCGTACAGGTTTGGCACTTCCGCAGGTTTACATCACTTTGTAAATCTGGGCAGCATCAAATTCCATGGGTGTTGCGTCGGAAAACCCACTGCAATGCCCATCGAGCGCAGAGTAAGGCAACAAAGCGATTTGCACTGCGTCACCTTACTCATGATTTATGAGGCCACTCAAAGCCACGCAGGGTGGCTTTGCATGGCTTCATAAATCGAAACGAGAGCCCTGCTTCACGCATGTACCACTTTACATGGTGCAAAAGTGATGCAGAGCCCTCATAAATAAGCCCCCTGGGGATTGTATCATGATGCACTCGTCAGGGCAGAGCTGAGCACATTTGGTATGGACCTCCAGGGTGTAAAGTCAGTTCATTTAACTTAATATTTCTCTGAGTTACTGCTTTATTTTCAGATATTAGTGCTCGGAAACAGTGGGTAAGGTTTGAGTCTTTCTGTTTTGGAGCTGTGCAGTCTGAAGAAAAAGCACTAACTGAGAAATAGCATGTGAAATGAATTTACTTTACATCGTGCAGGCGTATAAAACACACTTTCAGCACTGCGCCAGAAAAGTCTATCATGGTAAAGCTCCTAGGTCCAGATGTACAAAGCACCGGCCGCAATACACTGGTTGCTATTTGCGACAAGTATTTTTGCGACCAGTGTGGTCATGTGCAAACTGACCTATGTACTAATAGGCCAGCAGACCACCATGCCTGTGACTGCTTTTAAATAAAGAATTTTTTGTTAATGCAACCATTTTTTTCTGAAAGAAAAAGTGATGTGTTTGGAAAAAAAATGAAAAGTGTTAGTTTGCCTACTCTTAATAGATGTTTTTGTCAATATTCACATAGTGGGTAGGGGTCTATTTAGAACCCCTTCGAGTTTGCGAATGGCTTACCACTTCCTTTAAGGGTGTGGTAAAAGATTCATGTTTTGAGAATGGAATTTGGTTGCAAAAAATTAATACATACAAATCGTATTCGGTATTTGTAAGGGATGCCCTAAACACGCCTCTTCCAGAGAACAAAACTGTATTTGGTCGCAAACCTAAATTGCGATTCAGTAACAAGTTGTTAAATTACAATTTTGTTTTGTACTTAACAAAGGGCCTCTTTCAGGTCACAAATAGCCCAATTCTGCAAATCAGACGCTTGGCGACCACAAAAGACTTTATACATCTGGCCCCAGTCTCTTGTCTTGTTCTGTGCTCAATTTTACCACCTGCCCAAAGATGGCAGAAACAGCGCTTAGAAACCCAATCAAGTACAGCATGTTCTCACCTATAGATTGGGGTGCTGGTAAATTAAAATGGCAGAAACCCCGTGTCCTCCCAAGTAGCATAGGGGTCAAAGGAGCCTCGAGGCCTTTATGAATCACAGTATCTTAGCACTTTGGAGGATGGACTTTTTCAATAGTGTACTAAATGCAATAAAACCGTAGTTTAGTTTCCCATTACAGTTTCTGCGACCATTTCATATCCAACAATTCCAAAGTTGAAGGGTCGAAAAGGACCCTTCCCTTGGATCATTTGAGCTTTAAAACGACAAACTTTTTTTGAGCATTTTATCTCCGGTGCCAAGGGGCAAGGGTCACTGGGCCTGCACTGAGGAATGGCCACTATTTGCTTCGGAAGTTACTCACAAAATCATGGAATGTCATAACTCAATTTGAATGACAAGGTAGCTGTGTGCAGCCTGAATCCGGCAGGGCCTAACCAGCCTTTCATTCTTCTAAGGTCTTTACATTAGAATTGGTAATAGTAGTAATGCTATTTGTCGCTTTAAATATGTAAGACTGCCAGCAAGCAGACGCTTACTATGAGTTTCAAAGGAGTACTTCGCGCAAATGTTTATTTTAGATGTTTGACACATGATAAATTTAACCCCAAGAGGCAGCAGAGGGGCATATTCTCAAGAACGTGTGATAACCATAGCAAAAGTGACTTAACGCAACCCTCAACATCGCAGTCCATCGCGGGACATTTACGCCGTGTTAACCAAGTATTCACAACACTGCGGTACCATGCGATAGTCTCCAGATAACGCGTCAACTGACCGCGTTAAAATCAACGCCACGCCGCAAAAATGCGAAACACGAACGCCAAAAAAGCTGCGATGAGACCGAACGCGATACAAAAAGCAGCGAAAACCAGTGGCAGGCCTGTAAATCCCATGTGTCTGGCGGGAAAATGCACCATAGAAGCAACAAAAACAACACACCAGAAACAATCCAAAGTGCGTAGCAACATGGATGCACCCTGACCCAGCGCAGAGGCCAACGCAAACCCCACAAGCCCCACAGACCACCAGCAAGGACCAACTGGGTCGGGGAAGGCCAAGGAGAAGAGGGAGAGGAAGACGGGGTGCAGTCCGTAGGAAAACAAGACCAGAGTCACGGATGTGAGTGAACACTACCAGCAACTGACCCACATTCAGACCACCTTGAATGCAGCCGGAGTGCCGAGGAGGTCAATGGAGGAGGCCAAGAGGCGCTGGTATGACGTGAAAACCTAAACCAGGCCCAAAGCCGCTGCCAACAGGAAGGCAGCTATGGCGACAGGAGGTGGGAGTCCTGCGCCACAGGAGGAACTGGAGGAAATGGAGGCCAGCCATCAGTGTGGAGACAGTGCAAGGAGGTGGGAGTACGGACACAGCTCGAGAGGACCTGACACAACAACAACAGGGCGAGTAACGAACAGGTCCTGAGGGGACGGGGGGAGATGGGCACAATGGCACACATGCACAACGACGTGTAGCACACTGCACACCCACAATAACCCAGGGTCATGTCCCCCATTCCCGTGGCCCACTGCACCACACACACATGGCAAACACAGCACATCCCATGACAATGTGGCACAAAGTGCAATACCGACACTGCAGAACAGGGGACACAACTGGGTCCGCCCATGCGCATAAACAGGCCAATCACATCTGACAGAGCAGGGAACTGTGAGATGCATATGTACGGGTACAACCTCACAACAGTCATGTAGTCCAAATGTCCACTGTCCCCCCTCAAATTGCCAGCACCGCCCAAACAGCCACAATGTACATTGTCACACAGTCTGCATGTCTACAAGAACAATGCGCCAACATAAATGCCAACACAATGTCAACATGCATCTCCCCTTCACATTGCAGAGGGACAAACAACACCTCCAGCAGGTCAGACCAGACAACCCATCAGTGATGCAGGACACGACCAACACACCTTCGACACCGACACCCTACAACAGCCCATGGACATCCCACGCAACCCACCACCAGGACCAGGGCAGACAAGCTACTCTGAGGAGAACCCAGCCCCTGCAACAGACCACACAGCATGAAGCACACGCAAGCACGGCTGGCCCACAACACTTCACCGACCCACACATGGCACCCCAATGCCAGGTGTTAGAACGCCAAAAGGAGGTGGCCGAACAGGTGCGGGTATGGTCCGAACCCATGGAAGGCGAACTAGATCACATACGTGGGTGTCAATTACCCTTCAGGGACCACCTACACCTCACAAAGGATACCCACACTGCCATAGAGACACACGCAGATATTATGTTGAACTGGCTACGGGCACGTGCGCCCGGCCCCTTTATTGGCAGGGCCACATGTACAGTGACGCCTGTGCTGGATGTGTGTGGGGTGAGCATAAGCCAGCCCACACAGAGTGCTCGGTGCTGGCAACAACTTGAACAGTGGACACCAGTGCAATGGAAACAGAAAACACATGCATAACAGAGTCAACTGCTGAGCAACATGGAGGGAGCCGGAGCAAGTACAGAGGTCACCCAACATACAAACAGAAGTGTCCGTGAGTTGCAGTGCACTGAGGTTGGGGCACTAGAGCTGTGCGCGCTCATGTGATGAAAATAACTTGGATTGTGTCCATTCGGGATATTCCTGATGCAGATGCAGTGGGGTGTGTAAGACCTGCAGCAACTTCCTCATCTACGTCCCAGGTCTCCCACACTGCCTGAGGTGACATTGCTGCGCAACCTCTCCACATCACAAAACTCAATCAGTAACGGTCCATTGGTTGCGGTGCACTGAGTCAGTGGCACCTGGAGTGCTGAGCAGGGGATCAGGCAGATGATGGCATCCACGACAGGTCTGAGCAACTCCGTCAGTCTGCCAGTACCACTGTCTCGACTCTGGCAGATGGTGGTTGGAGTTGGCCCTGGCGATGGTGGTGGTGCCTCCTGCGGTGATGCGACGTCCGGGCCGGTCAGGACTCGATTTGATGTGTGAGCCCTGGTGGTCCGCAGTTGAGGCCGGAGGCAGGGGACAGCGCAGGGCCACATGCACATGGCGTCGATGACCCCAAGACCACCGTCACAGAGGTCATCCAATATTCATTCAGACAGGGTCCCGGACTTGAGCTGCACAGAGTTAGTGGCCCCGGGTGCACAGCGGCAGGCACAGGCACATCGCCACGGGACGGTGACTTGCGGTCCAATGAGGTAGGGCCACGCAGACTGAGCGGGTCCTCATCGATGTCGGAGGTGAATGTCGCGGAGTGTTTCGGGGGACAGTGGAAGGTGTTCTTCCAGGGCATGATGCAGAGGGCAGAAGCTATCCGGAAGCAGCAAATGGAGGAGTGGAAAGCGACTGCCTCGTTGCCACCACCAATTCGGTATCAGCTGCATGAGGATGAAAACTACCCCCTAGTCCATAGACTCAAACGCCACCAATGTACGACCAGAGAGTGTCCATGAATGTCGGGGAACAGACTTAGTGGCACCGGGGCTGAGAGGGGATGCAGTCTGCGATGATGCCGGTACACTGATATGAACTCCGGCATTGATGATTCAAGACTCTGTGACCTACTGGACCACAGTGTAGGCCGGAGGCAGCGGTCAGCAGTGGGCCACAGCCACGTGTCGTTGGCTCGCGATGCACAAAGTTAGTGGCATCAGGGCAGTTGTCGGTAGTGTTCGATCACCTCCGTAATGATGATCCTTTTTTCCTCCCAACTGCAACGCGTCATCCTCGTATGCCTCTCCTTGCGTGCATTGATTCCTACTCTGCCTTTGAACAATTGATGTTCAGTTCCAATTCTGTGACCTACTCGAGCGCAGTGTAGGCCGAGAGCAGTAGTCCGCGTGGGCCCACAGAATCTTGCGGCTGTGATGTAACACTAAGACCTGTTGGCACCACATCGAAGGGTGTATAGTGACATACACTCAGCCATGATTTATGTGCTCTGCCATGGTGTAATCAAGACTCAGTTCCAAATGTGTGACCTACTTGTCCGCTGTGCATGCCGGTGGAGTACGTCAACGTGAAAGGAATACTGCGGGCCTGTGTTGCGGAGGCCGTGATGGTCTGAGGAGGCTGCCAAGGTCACAGGCCTCGTGTTTGGAGATTGCACCGGCATGTGGTGGGCCCTCATCGACACACGCCGGTGTCGGAAGGTGGGCATTGAGGCCTGGGTGCGCAGGGGCGGGCAGGACTGATTCGGGGACCAGCGTCCCGGGGTGCAGCAGGCACACAGGATCGCTGGCAACACCGCTCATGGCGTCGGCCTCGTGGCGGGGTGAGGGGCGCCGCCCTGGTAGAGACGTTGGGCATTCAGGAAGAGGACCACGGCCAGGGTTACGTGCCTTTTATTCACACCCGTACGCTGGCCTGGCATACGCCGGGCCAGCCCACTCCGCTCACGCTTATAGGGGGGACGTCACAAGCTACATTTCCGTGACTTCCCCACTGGCTGGGGTGACATGGTTGCGTCCACTGTCCACTACACTCCAAACACCAGCGGTGTGTGTCGATATGGATATGTGTGTGGTCTGCATACTGCAGTCTGGCCAGCACTTCCACGCCACACTTGGCATTGTGTACATTCTCATTCATCGGTCCCTTGCCTCCTTCGCACATGCCTGGTCCCCACCTCTTCCGACATTCTGCTATTGTGTGTCCGAGGTGCCATGCCGTAGATGGCTCATGTACATGGCTGGCCCAGGTTCCCACAGTGAGTTGTGCTGTTGTGTCTGGTGGGCGAGCATGTTGTATGTGAGCTTGTGACGTGTGTATTTCCTGTGTTGTGTGTTGCATGATTGTGGAGTTGAGGTGTGTGGTGTGTGCATTTGGTATTGGCCAACGAGCAGTGCATTTCCGTGGGTGCCATCCTGGTGGCGCAGGTTGATGATGGACTGTCGGGAGGTGCAGGTATCATGCACGCTGCCTGGGTGGTTGGCGACGTCGTTGGCGGAGATTCCACGGTGGTCCACTATTGCCTGCACATTGGTGGGATCTGTGTGCTTTCTGTTGCGCTTATTGTGTGCAGTGTCGCAAGGGGCCACTAATAGGACATGTGTGCAGTCACTTGCCCCCTGACACGTGCGGAAAGCCAGCTGTGGCGTACACGCCTTGCTTGGTCTCCGGCTGTTCCTGCGCAGTGTGTGTGAGGTATGGATAGTGGGGTACCAAGCTGATGGTGTCATCCATGACCGTTGTGGGGGACTTGGATTGGCCAGGCTGTGTGACTCCTCCGTCTCAGGCGGAGGATGGTTTGAGGGTACCAGAGGCCAACACGTGCAGCACGGCCAGCAGCTTTGTCTGCAGTGGGATGTTGGTTGTCCGCTGTGTTGGTACCATCAGCCTGTGGGCTATGGTGGTCAGGATGCGGAGGAGGGTTGTCCCTTTGGGCATATAGTGGGCAATGACATTCTCTGGTGTTGGGTCTGTGGGGTTGGTACATTTTCGGAGGGTCGCTGTCTTTGTCTGCGCTGCCTCAGTGTTGCTCCGGGGGGCGGTGGGTGTCCGGGGGTGTGGGGGGTGGTGGCGGTGGGTGTTGTTGCCCTCTCTGGGCTCCGGGATGCATGGTGAGTAGCTCCATGGCATCTGTTGTTCTTCATGTGTGACTGTGTGCTGGGCTCCCTTTGATGGTGCAGGTTGCCGTCCGACTTTACACCAGGTCTGAGCAGGTGTTAGATTCCTGCTGCTAACGCGCCTTATCACCTGTTTTGTGGTCCTATCGCTGATCGGGCTGGTCGTTGAGAATGTTGAGGTGTGGTGTTGTCGCTGCTTTTTGCTCGGGAACGCCTACTCTGCATCTCATTAGCGATAGTTGCAGGGGTCATCTGTGGCGATGTTTTTTGAGGATGCTTTCGCAGGTAAACTGGTGTTATCGGCTGTTAGCACCAGCTTGTGAATGGGGCGATAAATTTATCGCTACTTTGGCTGCGATAAAGTGCCGTTAACTCGGCGATGGCTCCTTGAGAATATGCCCCAGAGTGTTTTGTAGAGAAGGGCTTTATTGCAGCTTTTCAATGAAATGCTGTACAAGGAACAGTCTGGGATTGAGTTGGAACTAGACTACAGCAAGGAGCCTTTAGCTGGGGACAGTACCGCTGTTTTTTACACAGTTTAGCATTGCACACATTTTGCAAGGAGATAAACTGGATTTGCCCAAAAACTTGTGTTTGTTCATGGCGTGTAGTCGCGGTTCTGAAATCAGCAGTTTAGTCGTAGATAATGTCCCCTTTAAAGAGGCCCTCCTTTCAATGAGTTCACAATAGGTCTCAAAGCCCAAGCTGACGTCATCAAGCAAAGGGACATGCTAGAACGCCGATTATTGGTGATTGTTAGAGATGCAGGGCTTGGAAGGGAACTGTTCTGTTCTCTTCATTGGACGGCTCCTTTAACAGAGGCCTCAGTCCAACCCTTCCTGCAGGTGAGTCTCTGGTGCCTTTCAACCGTCTTTAATTAACTGCAAAAAGTGGCAAAAATCACACAACTGCCTCAAAACTGATGAAAAATAGAACATGGAATATCTTGTAACGAGCAATACGAATCCAACATCTAGCATGAGAGTAGCCCCACAAACTAGTCCCCTCGCGTGCAGAGGTGTTTGCGAAACGAGTGAACCTAGGAACAGTACAAATAAACTCAGGGACGTCTGTCCCCAAGGAGGATCCCTCTCTCATTCTCCTCTTTCTCGTTGGCCCCAGTATCTCTATGCCATACACTCTTTCAGCAGTTTTTTGGTAGTCATGTGGCGGTGATTGTCTAAGGGTATTGATTTGCACAGGTATAGAGAGACTAACGTTACTTGACTGGGGACAGATATGCATTTGCATCCCCTGCCTCATCTAGAGCTAGTGCCTAGACCCCCTGGACTCTCCTAGACCCTCAGGTACCACATCAGCCAACCACTGACCCTCCGCCCTCTCCACCTGCTCCCAGCTTCCCCTGCAGGAGCAGCAGCCTGTGGATTGGCTATCTGCAGAGTCACATGATCACCTCTGCACACCAGCATGAACCATCAGAGAATCTACAGCTCTTGGGGATTCTAATTCATTCTTGTCCCCTTCCTTCCTCACTTCCACAAAAGGCACAGGCTTGAGTGGGGCCTTCCCTGTTCATCCGCTGACTCTTTGTCACCTCATCCCACCCCAAGTCCCCATAAAGCAGCACCAGCCTCTGAACTGGATGTATGCGGAGTCACATGATTACCTGTCAGACCACCCACACACCTTATTATTGTGGCATATATTAACAAATTTGACAGCAGCAATACTGACATTTTGTGGCATTTTTGCTCTACCTTATTTAAAATTGCTTCATTTACCATCCGTTTAGCACTATACACAAGGAGATTATTTCTGTAAACTACAGCAAAACATGAGCGTTTACGCCAAGACATTGTTTAAAATATTTGGCCAGCCAGGTCGTCATCTTGGCTGTTTTGTTTAAATTCATGTGGGCCGCCGAATTCTAGTACAGTATCCTGCTGCTGATTATGGAGTAAAACCACCAACACAGGCACGGATTGCCCAATGAGAGAAGAGATGTCTCGCTGATAAAAGCACGGATTGCCCAATGAGAGAAGAGATGTCTCGCTGATAAAAGCACGGATTGCCCAATGAGAGAAGAGATGTCTCGCTGATAAAAGCACGGATTGCCCAATGAGAGAAGAGATGTCTCGCTGATAAAAGCACGGATTGCCCAATGAGAGAAGAGATGTCTCGCTGATAAAATACTCACTCTTTTACTTGTCTGCCTTTTCCAGGGCCATCTCAAATGCTCCATTGAGAAGTTCCATTATCTCTTTCTTTTCTGCGTCAAAGTCCATATCCCCTTGCCGTTGTGTCAAGGAATGACGGCAGAGGCTCCAAGTAAGTACTGAATTGTTTATTGAGTTTCTATGGAGGGCCTTAAGATAATTATACACCTCCATGGTCACTGGTCTAGGTCTTTGGAACAGATCCTTCAGACTGAAAATATGTTGTCATTTGTCTGCAACAATGGTTAAATTGAGCTTTAATGGAGTTCTTTTTGTCGCTTCTCAGAATGCTCTGCAGTTTTACATGGGAATCTGTGGGGGAGGGGATTTGCTGAGTTGCATCTCAGACTCAACAAACCCAGCATAGATGCTGTGGAGCTTGCAGTGGTACTAGACAGCCGCAAAGCAAGAATTCCTGGGGGTACTGCAAGGGTCAGGTGATAGCGGAGTATCACTCCATGGGCCTCTGCACAGTGTTACAGGTATCTTCGTTTTCAGCCACCGGCCACATAGAAGGTTAGAAGTACAGCAAGACAGGAGTGTCTCCCTTACATGGTTCATGATGTGTGCCAAGCAGGTGACGTGTATTGAATTGGTATATAGATTTTTCAACCAAGTGTTCATTCCTTGAGCTTGTGTGCAGCATTGTCTGTGTTAATGGAAATAACGTTCTGAAAGGCAATGCGCAAACAGTGAGGACCCTCGCAACTGCTTACGCTACAGTCCCATGGTTGCACTATGGTAGGAACGCTGTATTCATCCTATGATGAGAGCACCCCGAATAAAACATTTATTACACAGCGTCCCTCGACATCAGGTTTCTCATTAAATATGACACTGATCTTGTGATCTTACATTTGGTTTTTTCAGGTCCTCTTTATCTCCCATATGTCTCTCTGGGAGAAGATGTTCTTGAAGCTGATGCCTTCCAGTGACTGCGCCCCCATTTTTTACTCGCTGACGAAGGAATCTGCACAACATTCAGTGGTTATTTTGCTCCATGGAATTTTCAGTGCTGTACAGACATTGACCCACACATGTAGTATATCATACTTTGATGCACTGGCAGCTGTAGTCTGTGTTGAAAGCGAGTTCACAGATGTGAAATGCATGTTTTGGTGAAAGAGTGGGGGGTCGCAGCATCAATGCAGCACGTCTTGTGTTTGTGGGATCGCACATGCATATCCAGCCTGGACTTTCGAGCATGGTTCATATCGCATAAAGAGTATAGCATCGCTTTCCATTAGATTGCATCAAGTCGCTGTACTTTCTGGCGCGGGATGCTGGCGTTCTTTGGGTAGCCAAATGTGATTGAATCTTCATGGCGTTCACAGGTTGCAAGCATTTCTTCCCTGTGTCTTCAATATGGTGGCTGGCTGCCCCCTAGGAAGCCTGAAGTTCTTCACAGTCAGGTGGTGCACTTGTCAGATCTCTCCAGGCAAGGATGGGTCTTCTATAGGGGTGAGGTGCACTGTTGCTGGACTGATCTTCAACTCTATTGAGTGCTATTTTACATCCAAAAGTAGGCAAAACAATTGGGGGGGAAAGTAAAGTACACTTTTTTAAGGTAAACACAATTTCAAAATGCACTAAAGTCTGCTCTAGGTCCTGTGACCTTCTTCTGCACAGTCCAAACCCCCCACCCACCCAGAACATCAGAGAAACCGCACCCCAGTGTATTAGTACTAGTAGATAAGGCAGAACAGGCCTACAGATAACATCATTACAACTCTCACACTAGGGCGGGAGAGACCATCCATGTCCCTTCTAGCGCACTCTACACAACCGAGGAGCAGTATCTACAGCTTTGGAGCTCACGAGTACCTGCGTGCCCGATAATCAATACATCACATACATGGAGCACCTGTACACAGAGAAACAGATGGTTGAAACTGAATAGGATTCCTTGAAACAGTTTGCGTAGGACAACAAAACACGTGTAGGCTATTTTGGATGATGTACAAAATTGGTCTTTTTGTACAATTCTTGTATGAAAAGCACAAAAGGAATAAAGGATGAAGCCTCAAGGAAACAGACCGAATTGTTCACTAAATTTCATCACAACTACAATTTAATATTTTATATACTTTATAGTGCGCTACCCTCTTCTATTAACATAGCCTATGAGTTACAAATAGATGTTGGACCTTTTTATTGTCAAGTACTGACAGGACACTGGGATGTGAGCACTCATCTTCCTTTGTTTATTGTGCCTACACATTGGGTACTACAGTAGTGATGTGCATTGTTTACGTATCACTGTCAACCTGCTGCTTTTATTGGGAATTTAATTATACATCTGGGGCTCTACATTCCCAATCTGACTGTATCTTGGGTTTTCAAAATCTGCACCCACTGGGGACACATGCTCCAGTCCTGGACTTCCCTTTTACAAACTATTGTAAATCTGATCCTTTTTCCATTGGATAAGCTGGTGTGTGGCTACAACTCCCTGAAAGCTGAGGGTTCCCGAATGAAAGCCCCAGCCTGCAGCATCATGCCAACAGTGTGAGGAGGGGCTCTGGTAATCCAATTTTCTCTGGCAAAGTAGGACCTGAAATTCTAATTATTTTTGGAGAAGGGAAGTGCAGCTCACAAAGTGTCACCTGTCTGCTGTGCTTGCTTATATATTGCTAAAAACTAGGTAGGATTATCAGAGTGTTTTGTACACCTACATCAAATTTAGTTGTTGACTTTGGGAGGGTAAAATCCAATTTTTACATTGGCAGAACGTTCCGCCTGTAAATGGGAAAGGTGAATATGAAAATTCCACCAGTGCACTGGAATTTCCGCTGCTGGAAATGCAGGATTTTGGTGGCCATTCTTGTCTGATCCTGTCTGCAAGAGCAAGGGAAAGCGCACAAAGCTATAAGTTACACATATCCCTTGCAAATACTTTCTTTTCCAGAAAACACATGCAGATCTACTCCTATGAAAAGCAGGAGTATTGCATTCTCAGGGTAGGAGTAGGCTGGGAAACCGCTATATTTAATGGGAGTGTAGAAGAAGGGTTTTCTCTACCAAGGCAAATATTTTCCCTAAGAAAAAGACGAAGGTGAATGAGTGGGCACTTAGATTCCTTCCTGCAGATGTTCCATCTGATGGAAATTCTGCATGGTTGCATTTTAGGCATGAGAGTTTTCATTTCCCCGAGGTACACTCGGTATTCTTTTTGTATCCCCAAAAAATCTAAAATGGGGAGTAATCCGACGAGAACAATTTTCTGACTTTTTCCCCAGACTTTAGTGAATCTTGGTGACAGAACATAAAAATAATGCAGCCAGTCGACAGAAGTCCTGTTGTGATTCTGCTGATCTCGATTGTAGCAATAAACAAGCATTATACAAGGTCAGGCGAGACAGCTTCGCATCAGTTTATTAAAACAGCTTCTTTCCAAATTAAGGGCTGGCAGATGGGCGCGTGAATCCCACAGCAGTCCTCGGTGCAAAACCCTCCTTTTCAAGAACTGCCACATCCGATTCGCGTCAGGTGTCACCACCTCCCCCCCTCTCTCCCCCCCCCCCACGCTTTGTTTCCTATAACGAGCTTCAAGGGGACCTCGCAGAGGAGAAGGCGCCGAGAAGGTACCTTATTGGTGTTAATAAAGATTCTAATTTGATAAACAACTGATTGAAACGAGTCATGACACTCAGTACGTGAAGCTTCTGACCGTCTGTCAGTTTCAAATTCTCCCCAAATCCATACACTGAAGGCCATGATAACTTTTCTTGGACACAGGGACGTAACACAGGACCCTGAAGAGCAGCCCCCCTCCTCCTTTAGAGGGCCCCCATTCAGTATGAAGCATATGGCTTTTAGAGGCATGTGACAGTCTAGGGCCCCTCATCACCTTCTGCACTGGGGCCCCATCATTTTGTGTTATGCCACTGATTGGACGAACTGAAAATGAGATGTAAAGATGTATAATGCATGGGCGCTCGGAGTAGTTAAGGCTCCTTCTCCAGATTTCATTGATGTAGTGATCAGGAGTCATAGTTGGCTCGAGCATCATTTCCTTCTCTTCCACTTCCTTGTCCCGGTGCTTACTAATACTAACATGAGGATGTGAACCGCCCAGACAGGCACCTAATGGCCACCTAAAAGAAGCAAGAAACAACCTGGGTCCTCGCAGTGGGAGGCTGCAGGCATGCTACAACGAGAGCAGGCCCAGTCCCAACTCCTGTTTTAGGTCTGTCCGCGGCAGACTCTGTATTGTGCCCCCATCAGAGGGCCCATCTTTTGCTGTTTTTGATTTCGCCTGGTCTGGTGCTGGGCACAGATTTCTAGGTTGGATCTTGGTGGTTCACAAGACCCAGCCAGTTTCAGAGCCCTTGACCAAGGGACTGCTGCTGACAGGGATGGTGTGCCTTCTTGTTGACATGGGCCCCCTCCTGTTTATTTGCTTCCCCCTCCCTCTTTAAGGTTACAGAAGGGTCTAAGGGCGTCCACATGAATCACAAGCCCCACGTGGGGATTGGTGTGGGTGTGCTACGGCTTGGGCTCTGCAGCTTCCCTTTACCTTCTGTTCATGTTCCCGTTCCCTGATTGCTGTTCTCTGATCACCAGTAAAGTGAGGCTTGGTGCCTTGCTTAATTCTCCCCGGTTCTGTTTTGGATCGGTAGGGGTGTGACACACGTAGGCCTTCACAGCGGTTGCTTTCTGTGCTGGGACCCATCTCATTGCTCCTGGGTTTTTGATTCTGTCTTGTGCACTGGCTGTCTGAAGGAGAAGCGATCTCTGTGAAGCTGAGATACTGTTGTGCATCAGTAGACGCCATCTTGGATTGGTCTGACTTCTATGTGCATGCTTGGAGTGCTTGGAGGTCTCACATGGCTTGGCCTCCAGTTTTGATTAGGCAGTGCAGTGATTGGCTGGTATGGTGTTTTTGTGTCGCCTACTCTCTCTGACCTTCTACCCTTATGTTTGTTTATGGTTGTAGTTCATTCGTTGTCTACTGGTTGGGGTCTCTGAATCTCAGCTTAAAGGACTGGAGTTCAAGTCCTGCTATCACCATGGTCATGTGTCTGCTTGAAGATATATCATGAAATGTTTAAAAATCCCTCATGTAAGTGAAACTGGCCTGTTGAAATTCTCACAGCCCTTCGATGTTCTGGTCTGGAACTGGGATACACACTTTAGTACTTTACTACTGGCAGTGTGGCGGCTCAAGGTGTGCATGCTCCACATTTACAGATGGAGTCATCTTTAGGGTTGGCACAGTGAGTTCCTCCAAGACCCCATTACACCTCAGAGATCCAGCTGATGTTGAGAAGTTCAGCACCATTTCATTTACCCAGTGCATGGCCCCCAGTGGGGCCTCCTTCTTTTCAGACTTCCTTTAAGACTTTCTGTATACCTGTGTCCATCTCCTTGCCACCATGCACATCTGGTGAATATGTTTCGCAAGTGGAGGTCTCTGTCTCTTGGTTTGCAAGTTAGGAACCAACTCCCCTGTGGACACCTAATTATGTCTGCTTATTAGAATCTTCAAAGAAAGTAGCCTCTTCATGTACATCTTCGTGGCCCAGAACATTAGCTCAGTTTATACAGTGCTGGGATCTCACACTTCTTGGTGACTTCCATCAGTGTCCTTGGCAGCATTTGGTCCATATCAGTCGATGCCTGGGGGCATTTTGTCTCGTGGTGGTGTCCGATGCGTCATTCCACACTCCTGTGTTTACCAAGGCTGCAGATGCAGTGGCAGCCAGTGGGCTCTGGCTGTTGTTGGGTGTTTACTGGTCATGTATGTTGCCTGCACTCATTGTTTTCCTTGTGGGACATTCTGGAGCTTGCTGCGGCGTTCCCCTTCTTCCTTTCAGCATTCCTCTCTTCTGCTTGTCCATCCCCTTTAGCCATGCTCTTTGGCCAGAGCTGCTTCTACGTGCTGCAGAATGTTTGATAAATATTTGACTGGGGATTCTGGTTGAGCACTAAATCACACATGGGGTATCCCTTCCCTGACTGGAGATGGTCCTTTCCCATGTGGATAACCAGTCATTAGTTAATACAGAAAAAGGAATATTTTTCTTTTTGTAGGACCCTCACCCACTCTAGTATGTGTATGCTTCATCATTGGGCCTCACCCTGGTCCCTAAAACCAGGATGGGCTCGACCATATTTCAGGGGGTACTTTCGATATTTCCGTGACCGGGGTACCTAGAAAATATAAAAATACCTCAGACAGACCTAGGTTTCCCTTTATTAGTAATTTTATTCGCCTCATTGTAGGATCTCAGTTCCCCTTTTGGAATTATAGTCCTACCACTTGGGGAGGGGGAGGGGGGGAGGAGGGCAGTTGGAAGCATGTGCTTGCAGTCGGGTGACCAGACGTCCCGGATTTCCCTGGACAGTCTCGGTTTTCAGAGGACTGTCCTGGTGTCCCGACGCTTTTCCTAATTTTAAATACATGTCCCCGATTTTGGGACAAAGGTCAGGTCATCTTGCAAAGCAGAATTAAAATGTATGCAATGCTCTCCTTTCAGAGACGCATCCAAAGACTGAAACAATTTAAGTTATTTATTTGTTTCTGTCAGGCCGCACAGAAGCAGGTCCGCTCCCAGCAGAAAGCCCATATTTACAAGGCCACGCAAAATCCAGGACAGGCCAGATATAGTCGTGAGACTAAATTCTTTAGTGTTCTACTTTTATGTCTGGCCTG
The DNA here is from genome assembly GCA_963921515.1 of Calotriton arnoldi. Taxonomy (NCBI): domain Eukaryota; kingdom Metazoa; phylum Chordata; class Amphibia; order Caudata; family Salamandridae; genus Calotriton; species Calotriton arnoldi. Next base: position 322,420 of record CAWUFW010001223.1, read on the forward strand.
TCCCGGTATTTGCTTCTCCATACATGGTCACCCTACTCTGTAGTCATCAAGGGTAACGTGCCTCTCAGTTACCTAACTCAGTGCTCATCTCCGAGCTTGGAGAGTGCGGGAACAGAGACCCTACAATGAGGTGAGTAAACCTACTCACCTTGCATGCAATTAAGCATTGCATGCCTTTTATAAACAAGCATTGGCATAGCCAATAGGTCTCGCCTTTGGGACCTTATAAGTGTTTAGTTATCCAGCACAATATCCTTGGTGCAACAACATCAACTGTTGCATAGCTAAACACTTATAAGGTCCCAAAGGCGAGACCTATTGGCTATGCACATTCACTAATGCTGATATTTTAAAGCAATGCTGATATAAAGCTGATATTTGAAAGCAATGCGGAAATGTTAAAGCACATTCACTAATGCTGATATTTCTGGCCCGGGAGTGTTGCGTGCGTGAATGGCTAATAAAAAAAAACAAAACAAAAGAGAGCCGTGCACAAGTGAATAACTAAGGCTGATATTTGAAAGCAATGCGGATATTTTAAAGCACATTCACTAATGCTGATATTTTAAAGCAATGCGGATATAAGGCTGATATTTAAAAGCAATGCGGAAATGTTAGCACATTCACTAATGCTGATATTTCTTTCCCGGGAGTGGTGCGTGCGTGGCCGTGAATGGCTAATAAAAAAAAACAACAAAAGAGAGCGGTGCACGAGTGAATAACTAAGGCTGATATTTGAAAGCAATGCGGATATTTTAAAGCACATTCACTAATGCAGATATTTTAAAGCAATGCGGATATAAGGCTGATATTTAAAAGCAATGCGGAAATGTTAAAGCACATTCACTAATGCTGATATTTCTTGCCCAGGAGTGGTGCATGCGTGTATGCGTGCGCGCGCAGTCTGCTCTTTTTCAAAGCACATACTCGTGCTTGTGGCACGCCGCTGCGCACTCCCGCAAGGTGTATGCCGCCACAAGCACGAGTATGTGCTTCGAAAAAGAGCTGAACGACGGCTAAAGGTCCTCCTATGCAGCGCATGCATGCTGCGTAGGCGAGACCTAAAAAGCTATGAATTAATGTAATACTGGGGCAAGCAACATCACAACATCCTGGCGAAAGCCCTGGGCCTGAGAGGCCATAGAATAGGGGCTGAAACATGTTGATGGTTATTTTGGGTTAATCGTACCATTACATCCTAACCTTCCTCAAGATAAGTTTTAATCTATACCCACCCAGATCACTAATAAAGGGAAACCTAGGTCTGTCTGAGGTATCCATGTGGGAAAGGACTTTCTCCAGACAAGCAAGGGATGTTTGATTTAGAACTGAAAACTAGGAAAAGTGTATTGCATGGGCCAATTCGCTCAAAGGTTTCCCCCTCCTTCCCTGTAGGCGGTGCTCCATTGGGCCCCTTACCTACTTGTTCAACTCTGGTTGAGCACCCTGCAATGCTTCTGCTTATCCTAACCTCCATGGGAGTTGGGGGGTTGCCACTGCTCTTTTTCAGCTATGTGCTGGTTGGCTTTGTTGGCAGGGCTCCTCTGCTCCTGTGGGACCCGCCTCTTGTCTTGGGATATTTCAGGTCCTTGTTCATGCTAGTGTGTTTGGAAGTTGCTGTGCTCCTTGCATGGATGGTGGCCCTCTGGGGCTGGTCTACAGCCTGTTAATCTGCAGCAGGTTTGAGCCAGGGGCGTGTCTTTAGAGAATGCTTAGCAGGCTACCATTCTGAATATTCTTGCTGGAATCCTCCCTTCTTGGGCAGCCTTCAATGACATACTGGCCAATGCTGTTGGGGTGCATTGCACTCATGACACTTTTTTGCTGGGGATGTTTGATCCACTGTCTGCTGGGTTCCTCCTTATCAGGGGATCCTTCTAACCTCACTAAGTGGTATGGCAAGTCTTGATGCAACTTATAGGTCTACTGGCTGACCTTTCTGTTCAGTGCACCCTCTCGGGCCGCTTTGAGGGTTCTGGTTCTCTTTTCTAAGGTATGCTAAGGAGGAAACTCTTCTTGCATTCTATCCAATGTTGCTGCTTTCAGTAACAGCATCCTGGGAGCTAAACACATACTTTGGGGTGTAGTCTGGGAGACCCTGTTCACTTCCTGTTTGTGTTCTGCTCCCTAGGACAGTTTGGGGAGCTCTTGGTGTTTGTAGCCAGTTTTTAATGTTCCTTTCCGCCTGATTTACTTTACTCCGTTGTGTTCTGTTAGGGCAGTCAATGAGTGTGTACTGGGGGTGCGGGGTGCTGCCTGTTTCAGCCATCAGGAGTTGATCTTTTTTTCTTTATTCTTTTTTGCGTTTATGCTCTTTTCTAGTCCTCTGGTCCTCCTGCGTGTTTGGCCGATGCTTGGGTCTGCAGGATGTTGTGATTCCTCTGGGTTCTCCTCTTTCATCTGGATCCTTACAAATTCTACTCTTCCTTGTTATCTGTTTCTGGCCAGGACTGGGGAGTTGGCTCTTGCCTGTGACTTGCCTAGTCGTGACCCCCTGCTCTCTATGGGGTGCAAGTCCTGTCCTCGGTGATTGGTCTGATTTTCTCCTGATTTCTGTCTGTTCTTTTGATTCCAACCAATGTATCTTTTTTCACACATCACAAGGCTTTGTGGTACCCCGAAGGAACCTACTTCCTGGGATAGTTAAAAATGTGTCTTTGGCTGTGTGTTCTTTTGACTTTGCTTCTGGATGCATAATTTCCTGTCTCATTGGTGTTTGCAGCAAGAGCCCTGGTTTGATTTGTCCCGATCGTTCTCCAAGTGTTGGTCATCCTTCCCTATGGATGCTGCAGATGAGGAATGATGGGGCATCTTAGGATGCTCTTTCAATTGTGGGTAATTGATCAGAAATGGTCTTCGTCTGTCTAAAGTCATGTCTTCTGCTGTCCTTGGCAGCAGCAGCTCTGCTTATTGCTCCTTGGTGGAGGCTCTCTTGTTCTTTTTAGAATTGGCAACCAGCTGTGATGTGAGGAACCGGTTGACAGATCCTCTAAGTTTTCTTCCTCTTCGACGTATTTGTTCTTTTCAAGTGTTCCTTGCCACCTTTTGGAAATGCCCCCTTCCTGGGACCTTTTTCATCAAGAGCTGTTACCTAGTGTCCTCTGTGTGTTCTTGAACCAGGCTCTTGGTGGTCAAACATCAATCAATCAATCACAGAATTTGTAAAGCGCACTACTTACCCGTGAGGGTCTCAAGGCGCTAGGGAAAAAAAGGGGGGGGGGTGCTGCTACTGGTCGAACAACCAGGTCTTGAGTAGCCTCCTGAAGGTCAGCAGGTCCTGGGTCTGTCGTAGGCTTAGTGGAAGGGTGTTCCAGGTCTTGGCGGCGAGGTGGGAGAAGGATCTGCCGCCGGTGGTAGTTCTTCGAATGCGAGGGACGGTGGCGAGGGAGAGGTCGGCGGAGCGGAGTTGGCGGTTGGGGACGTAGAAGAGGAGTCGTCTGTTGAGGTAGGCTGGGCCAGTCTTGTGGAGTGCCTTGTGTGCGTGGATGAGGAGTTTGAAGGAGATTCTCCTGTTGACGGGGAGCCAGTGCAGGTTCCTCAGGTGGGGGTGATGTGGCTGTGGCGTGGTACATCGAGGATCAGGCGTGCGGAGGCGTTTTGTATGCGTTGCAGTCGCTTGATGAGCTTGGCCGGGACTCCCGCGTAGAGGGCGTTCCCATAGTCAAGTCTGCTACTGACGAGGGCCTGGGTGACTGTTCTTCTTGTGTCTGTCGGGATCCACCTGTAGATCTTGCGAAGCATGCGGAGGGTGTTGAAGCAGGAGGATGAGACTGCGTTGACTTGCTTGGCCATGGAGAGCGTTGAGTCGAGGATGACTCCCAGGTTGCGTGCGTGGTCGGTGGGTGTCGGGGCTGCTCCCAGCATCGTTGGCCACCAGGAGTCGTCCCAGGCTGAGGGGTTGGAGCCGAGGATGAGGACCTCTGTCTTCTCCGTGTTCAGTTTTAGTCGGCTGATCTTCATCCAATCGGCGACGGCCTTCATTCCTTCATGGAGGTTGGATTTGGCGGCGAGGGGTCCTTGGTGAGGGAGAGGATCAGTTGAGTGTCGTCGGCGTAGGAGATTATGTTGAGGTCGTGCTGTCTGGCGATGCGTGCGAGCAGGGCCATGTAGATGTTGAACAGTGTTGGGCTGAGGGACGATCCCTGTGGTACGCCGCAGATGATCTCGGAGGCTTCGGATCGGAATGGTGGGAGGCGGACTCTCTGGGTTCTGCCGACGAGGAAGGAGGTGGCCCATTCCAGGGCCTTGTCTCGGATCCCTGCGTCGTGGAGGCGTGCGCGTAGAGTGCGGTGGCAGACAGTGTCGAAGGCGGCGGAGAGGTCCAGCAGGATGAGGGCTGTGGTCTCACCGTTGTCCAGCTGGATCCTGATGTCGTCGGTGGCGGCGATGAGGGCAGTCTCAGTGCTGTGGTTGCTGCGGAACCCCGATTGGGATGGGTCCAGGATGCTGTTTTCTTCGAGGTATCGGGTTAGCTGTTTGTTGACGATCTTCTCGATGACCTTGGCTGGGAACGGAAGCAGGGAGATGGGCCGGAAGTTCTTGAGGTCTCTCGGGTCCGCCTTGGGTTTTTTGAGTAGGGCGTTGATCTCTGCGTGTTTCCAGCTCTCTGGGAAGGTCGCGGTCTCGAAGGAGAGATTGATGACGTTGCACAGGTGGGGTGCGATGGAGCTGCTGGCTTTGTTGAAGATGTGGTGCGGGAAAGGGTCTGACGGGGAGCCGGAGTGTATTGTGCTCATGGTCTTGATGGTGTCCTCGATGTTCACGCTGGCCCAGGCTGGCAGGGGGTCGTGGTCGATGGTGTGCGGCGGGTCTGGTGCATCGATCTTAGTTGGGGCTGTCTGGGTGTTGAAGCTGTCGTGGATGTCGGCGATCTTGCGGTGGAAGAAGGTGGCGAGGGAATCGCACAGGGGTTGCGACGGCGGGATGTCGTTGGTGTTGGAGCTGGGCTGGAGAGTTCATTCACGATGTTGAAAAGCTCCTTGCTGTTGTGTGCGTGGTTGTCGAGGCGGTCTGCCTTCTTTCATCTTTCCATTCCGTTACCAAGTCCTGACTTAGCTCCAGTGACTAGTGTTGGATGGCATCCCTGGGCCTATTCTACTAATGTTTCCTCTGCTGTGGCTTCTCTAGATGCCAGTGTGCGATTGTCCCTTCTGAAACCCACTCCCCTATGTCTTCTGTTCTCCCTCTGTGATGTCCCAGAGGGTCCTCCTTGAGGGCTTTATGTTAGAGACTGGGACTCCATGGACCAGGCTAGTCATAGCGTTTCACTCTGCATTTGTTGTCAGGTTCAGGATAATAACAATTAATAGGAGAAAAAAATACAAGATTTATCCAACTGAGCCATAGGGAGTGATCACCTCAAAATACAAGAGGGCATAGACAGAGACCGATCGGTTGGAAGGTCTGGAGGACCGGTCGCTGGCATCTGCGACGTTGGACTTGGAGGGCACAGGAAGGCAGAGACTTCTATTGGACAAAGGAACAACGAAAAAGTGGTGGTGGGGGGGTTTAACTCTTCTGGGGAAGTTTAAGCAGAGGCAGAGAGAGAGAAGAGACACCTAGCAACTTTCTATGTGGTTACATGGCTCCCGCGGCTATGCATGTTCACTCACTGTTTGGTGTCCTTCCACTGTCTTATTTTTCCCCTCTTCCTTCCCATTTGGAAACTGTCTGGGTTATCCAGCTTTTTTAACCTGCCTTTTCAGAAATTCTAGGCTCCATTTCCCTCAACTATAAGACATGCTGTGGTCCATGGATGGTCCAAGTCCTGTCATTATTCCAGACATAATTCAGGTCTTGTAATCAGGATATGTTTTTTTTAATTTAAAGATGTATTTATTTATTTTATTTTTTAAGTGCCTGGTACCTCTCAAAACATTCCTACCAGGTCTTCTCTGCCACTTGCAGTGCACCCATCTAGCATCTATCTTGAAATAACCCTTTAAACCCAGCAGCGGTCTGTACAGGTAAGCAAGGAGGGGGGGTGGGGCGGCGGGGTGATGTTGACAGATGACGGAATAGGATTTATTTTTCCCTATTCCATCGTCTGTCAACTTTTTTTGGTAAGCTTTAATAAAAACTATTCAAAGGAAACACGCATTAGTAAGCCTATGGCTTACTAAACAAAGCCAGATCTACTGGCTTTGCCAGTGCTTCTTTAAAAGTTATTATTTATGGAAAGAGAACCGTAGATATGAGGCATCTTACATTGAACATAGTAGGTAAGGTTTGTAAAAAGAAATGGATTTTCTTTTACATGTATTTCAAATACTGCAGATTTCTGCATTGTGATAATACAGGCGTGCTGTTGAGAAATGTGTGTGATGTGAGCCTGGTGGGATCAGCGGCGTCACTAGGGGGGTACGGGGGGTGCGGACCGCACCGGGTGACACCATCACATAGGGTGACACCGTGAGCCTCTGCTTTAAATCGCTACATAAATCAGGAGGAACCCAACGGTGTCACCCGGTGCCGTCCGCACCCCCAGACTCAGGAGTTACCGCACTGGGTGACACCAACCCTAGTGACGCCACTGGGTGGGATGGCGTGTGTTTTCCCTGGTGCCCCACCTCTCTTTGGTTCATGCGCGTGTATTGACTTTGTTGCAAGTTCTGAAACTAAGGGGCTTATTTACAAGAGGCCTGCGTCACCGGAGCATCACTTTTTTTCACGCTTCGGTGGTGCAGGCCTCTCAATCATATCTATGAGGCGAGACAAAGCCACCCTGCATGGCTTTGCATGGCCCTCATAGATATGGAGTAAGAACTGCGTCAAGGAGGCGTTCCATGCAACACCTATGGATTTTGACGCTGCCCCAGATTTACAAAATCACATAAATCTGGGGCAGCGCCAAAACCTTACGCCTCCCAAGAGCAGGCGCAACCAGGAGAAATGTTTTCATTTCTCCTCATTTTTTCCTCTTTCCATGTGGGCTGCATTGCAGCTCACTGAGAATGAGGAAATCGCCTCTCGGGATTGTTTTTGTGCAGGAAGGTGCCCCTTTCTGGACAAAAACAATCCTGCATGCAACTCAGACACCCTTGCATGGTGCAATGCTGCCTGCGTTGGCACTAGGCTGCCCATTGTGCACCAGCGCAGGGGGATAGGACAGAAATGTACTACAGGGGGATAGGACAGAAATGTACTACAGGGGGATAGGACAGAAATGTACCGTATTTCATAAATATGGTGCATTTCTGCCCTTTCACATTAGCGTAGGGCAGAGCAGGAAGAAGACTTGCGGCGCTGCACTACGCCAATTCCTTGTAAATCCTGTGCACAATTTGGAAGAGTCCTCTGGAGGGGGCGATCATCGAAGCGGCATCTGAGCCAGCCTCAGCGGGTGGAGAGTTTGGGACACAACTGCCCTAATGCTTTTGCACTAATTGCAGCACAGAGAGAAAAGTGCTGCCTGCTGAGATGTGAAATCATTATGTACTCAAACGATAACATCTTCTTTTTACTAATAACAGGTATTTTAGTTCATGAAAGAACATATTTTCATAAAAACTGATCCTCAGATAACATCTTTGTGCTTGACTGACAGCCTGGGATACGCGTTATCATAATATTGCCTTGTTCCTTTATGCCAGTGGATTTGGTGTTGAAAAGGAAATTATACGTTGCATTGATCCGCGCACGAGGCCTGTCTTAAAGTATCTGAGCACTAAGATTGCAATTGAAAGAATGGAAATACGGGGATCAGATGATAAAGCGCTCTCAGATGGCTCCCTGCGCACCAGCATCAGACTATATATAGGCTCACATATGGCATTTATTGGTGCAAACATAACATAGAAGCGGATACGAAAGGGGTGCAAAGTTTTTACCATGTGTGCAAAGTTATGCGTAGATTTCCAGTATCTGCATTCCTGTCGCCTTTTCCTGTGTTTACGCCCTGGTGTACTTTTTCTCTGCTAACTGGCAATATTTCCATGGGAGTGTTAGTTGAACCTGAAATGTACGTGCCATTTTCTCCTGAGCTAACTAGAAAATTACTTTATTCTACAATCACAACTATGAAACTGGCTGAATTGTTATAAACGTATTTTTATGCAAACAACTTAAGACAGGTATTTTAACATGAAAAGCCTAAAACCTGGAAACCTTGCAAAACACTGGTAGTAATAGTAATATTCAGGAAAATTACAGGACGTTTTGAGTGAAAAACTTTGCAACTTACAGCTTGCCATACCAGCAACTGTACAATGTGTCACAGAAATCATCGATGGCCCCGGGAGAGAATCGTGAATGAATTCCTAATCTAGAAAAAGAATGTCACTCCTTACTCTCCCAGTCTGGTATTTGTTAAGTTGAAGCCACAAAATTAATAGCAAATAACTTTTACTGAACAGCTGAAGTGACAATGAATCACAGAGAGGGAAAAGAGTGGAAGGAGTATGGAAAGTGACGTCACGCAGGCTTTGCCCACCAATGTCGTCATAGGGTTGACCCCTAGTCCCACTCTTAGCCAATCAGAAGGTATTATGTGCTGCTGAGTGGCTAAGGAAAGAGCAAGGAGTGAAACAGGTGGAAAGGAAACCAGGCTCTTGGAGCCCTGTTCACTTTCCTGCCCCTGCCGCTGCCTTTATGGTCTTTGCCCGGGCAGTGTTATGAATGCAAAGGGGCACGTCAGGGCCAGCAGCTGCCACCCATGGTCACCCTTTGGGCTCTGGGAGTCAAGTTAACATCCAAAGTACTTCCAGCAATAAACAGGATTCAATGAAGACCATAACTCGCCTTTAAAATGAGAAGAATCAAAGGGAGAACCCAGCAGCTCAAGAGGGATTTTGGAAGGAGGGCCTGAGTAAAAGGAGGGTTGTAAGAAAACATCTGCCAAGATCAGGTGACAGTCCTGGCTCCCTCCTGGATGAGCGACTGCCCTATGCAAGCAGGGCAGAGCAGTGGAATGAACAGCACTGGCTTCAGCAGGGCAGAGCAGTGGAATGCGCAGCACTGGCTTCAGGGGGGCAGAGCAGTGGAATGAACAGCACTGGCTTCAGCAGGGCAGAGCAGTGGAATGAACAGCACTGGCTTCAGCAGGGCAGAGCAGTGGAATGAACAGCACTGGCTTCAGCAGGGCAGAGCAGTGGAATGAACAGCACTGGCTTCAGCAGGGCAGAGCAGTGGAATGAACAACACCAACCCCGGCATCAGCAGGGCAGAGCAGTGGAATGAACAGCACTGGCTTCAGCAGGGCAGAGCAGTGGAATGAACAGCACTGGCTTCAGCAGGGCAGAGCAGTGGAATGAACAACACTGGCTTCAGCAGGGCAGAGCAGTGGAATGAACAACACCAACCCCGGCATCAGCAGGGCAGAGCAGTGGAATGAACAGCACTGGCTTCAGCAGGGCAGAGCAGTGGAATGAACAGCACTGGCTTCAGCAGGGCAGAGTAGTGGAATGAACAGCACTGGCTTCAGCAGGGCAGAGCAGTGGAATGAACAACACCAACCCCGGCATCAGCAGGGCAGAGCAGTGGAATGAACAACACCAACCCCGGCATCAGCAGGGCAGAGCAGTGGAATGCGCAGCACGAACTCTGGCTTCAGCAGGGCAGAGCAGTGGAATGAACAACACCAACCCCGGCATCAGCAGGGCAGAGCAGTGGAATGCGCAGCACCAGCCCTGGCTTCAGCAGGGCAGAGCAGTGGAATGAATAACAGTGACTTCAGCAGGGCAGAGCAGTGGAATGCCCAGCACAAACCCTGACTTCAGTAGGGCAGAGCAGTGGAATGCCCAGCACGAACCCTGGCTTCAGCAGGGCAGAGCAGTGGAATGCGCAGCACCAACCCTGGGTTCAGAAGGGCAGAGCAGTGGAATGCGCAGCACCAACCCTGGCTTCAGTAGGGCAGAGCAGTGGAATGCGCAGCACCAACCCTGGGTTCAGAAGGGCAGAGCAGTGGAATGAACAGTACCAGTCGCGGTCCGTGTAGGAAATTCGTTGTGGGCGCAGCATCGCCAAATGCGATGCTGTGCGCGCAACGAAATTCGTTTCATTGATTTAAATGTTTACTTACCTGTATTGGTCCGTAATCCGTACTTTGCTACCCCCTACCCTGCCCCTCCCCCGCCCCACATCACCGCCCGGCCGGCACTCCTACACGGACCGCGACTGAACAGTACCAACCCTGACTTCAGCATGGCAGAGCAGTGGAATGCCCAGCACGAACCCTGACTTCAGTAGGGCAGAGCAGTGGCAGTACAACACTGGCTTCAGCAGGGCAGAGTGGTGGAATGAACAACACTAACAATGGCTTCAGCAGGGCAGAGCACTGGAATGAATAACAGTGACTTCAGCAGGGCAGAGCAGAGACAGAACACTGGTGTCAGCCGGGCAGAGCATTGGAATGAACAACACTAACACTGGCTTCAGGGGGGCAGAGCAGTGGAATGAACAACACTGGCTTCAGCAGGGCAGAGCACTGGAATGAACAGCACCAGCACTGGCTTCAGTGGGGTAGATTAGTCGAATGACCAACACTGGCTTCAGGGGGGCAGAGCAGGGAAATGAACAACACTGACAACAGCAGGGCAGTGCAATGAATAACACAGGCTTCAGCAGGGCAGTGCAGAGCAATGAACAACACTGGCATCAACAGGGCAGAGCAGAGCAATGAACAACACTGGCTTCAACAGGGCAGAGCAGTGAAATGAACAACACTGGCTTCAACAGGGCAGAGCAATGAAATGAACAACACTGGCTTCAACAGGGCAGAGCAGTGGAATGAACAACGCCAACACTGGCTTCAACAGGGCAGAGCAGTGGAATGAACAACGCCAACACTGGCTTCAACAGGGCAGAGCAGTAGAATGAACAACACTGGCTTCAACAGGGCAGAGCAGTGAAATGAACAACGCCAACACTGGCTTCAACAGGGCAGAGCAGTGGAATGAACAACGCCAACACTGGCTTCAACAGGGCAGAGCAGTGGCAGAACAACACTGGCTTCAGGGGGGCAGAGCAGTAGAATTAACAACACTGGCTTCAGCAGGTCAGTGCAGTTGCACAACACTGGCTTCAGCAGGACAGTGCAGTTGCACAACACTAGCTTCAGCATGACAGTGCAGTGGAAAAAACAACACTGACAACAGCAGGGCAGAGCAATGAACAACACTAGCATCAGCAGTGCAGTGGCAGAACAACACTGGTTTCAGTAGGGCAGTGGCAGAACAACACTGGTTTCAGCAGTGCAGTGGCAGAACAACACTGGTTTCAGCTGGGCAGTGGCAGAACAACACTGGTCTCAGTAGGGCAGTGGCAGAACAACACTGGTCTCAGTAGGGCAGTGGCAGAACAACACTGGTCTCAGCTGGGCAGTGGCAGAACAACACTGGTCTCAGTAGGGCAGTGGCAGAACAACACTGGTCTCAGTAGGGCAGTGGCAGAACAACACTGGTTTCAGTAGGGCAGTGGCAGGACAACACTGGTTTCAGCTGGGCAGTGGCAGACCAACACTGGTTTCAGTAGGGGAGTGGCAGGACAACACTGGTTTCAGCTGGGCAGTGGCAGGACAACACTGGTCTCAGTAGGGCAGTGACAGAACAACACTGGTCTCAGTAGGGCAGTGGCAGAACAACACTGGTCTCAGTAGGACAGTGGCAGAACAACACTGGTTTCAGCAGTGCAGTGGCAGAACAACACTGGTTTCAGCTGGGCAGTGGCAGAACAACACTGGTCTCAGTAGGGCAGTGGCAGAACAACACTGGTCTCAGTAGGGCAGTGGCAGAACAACACTGGTTTCAGTAGGGCTGTGGCAGGACAACACTGGTTTCAGCTGGGCAGTGGCAGAACAACACTGGTTTCAGTAGGGCAGAGCACTGGCAGAACAACACTGGTTTCAGTAGGGCAGAGCAGAGACAGAACAACACTGTCTTCAGCAGGGCAGTGGCAGTACAACGCTGGCTTCAGCTGGAGCACTGCATGGCGGCTGTAACCAGCCAAGGTGCAGGAGTCTCTCTGAATCAATGTCCGCCGTGTTCCGATCTGTGCGAGACCGCCATGAAAAGTGCGTTGGCCTCGCACAGGCATCTGTGAACATGTCCTGAACAGGCTGGGACAAACCTCCCAGCGCTTGAGGGACATGTTTGTGTGGGTTGTGTGTGTGGGTGCCTGATATGGGCCTCCGGTCTTGGTGTCCACTTGCAGTGCCACTTTCGGGACCTTGTCTAGATGTTGGCAGCAGAGCAGTCTAAGAGTGAGGCTATTAGATGAGACAACACATAGGAGAGGTCACGGGAGCAGGGCACTGGTAATGGTGGCTCTTAGGAAGGAGCAGAGAGAAGAAAAGGAATCTCCCAGAGATTTGTCCTATTGTGCAGTTTCCATCCAGCTAGCTACAGCCCCCCCCCCCCCCAGCCAGGCTGTAACTCCACTATACTGCAGATCAGACCACCAATCTTAAACTGGTCCTTTGACATTGACTTGTAAGGATGAATAAATATACTCAAGAGTGGAAGCTTGCTCCACTCTACAAAGATTGGGGGGATATGTACAATAGAAGTGGCGGAGCGTGTCGTTAGCCTCCTGGGCTTAACGACACGCTCCGCCACTCGAAACGCAAGGCTGCACCATATTTACAAGAATGTGGTGCAACCTTGCGTTTCCCCCTGCGATGGCGCTAAGTTTAACAACTTAGCGCCAACGCAGGCACCCTTGCACCAGAGTGCAAGGGTGTCTGTGTGCAGGGGAGGATTGGTTATGTGTAGGAAGGTCCCCCTTCCTGCACATAAACAATCCAAAAATGCCATTTTGTCACTTTCATGTGTGCTGCTTCATGCAGCACACATGAAAGTGACAAAATGGGATTTTTTGAAAAGGTTTGTTTATGTACAGGAAGGGACACCTTCCTGTACATAAACAAACCATGGCATTTTGCTTTTTCCATGTGTGCGGCACAAGCCAGCACACATGGGAAAAGCAAAAACGAGGAGAAATAATGCATTTCTCCTCATTTTGCCACCTTAAGACCAGGGTTTTCCTGGTCTTAATTTTGGCGCTGCCTCCTATGTACGCCACCCTTGTACATAGGGGGCAGCATCAAATACAATGGGTGTTGCGGTTGAACGCCCACCACAACACCCACTGCACGCCCCTTTCATGCTAAACATAGCGTGAGAGGGTGCCTTATGTACAAGGCAGCATTAAGCCACATTAAGTGGCTTAACGCTGCCTTGTACATAAAGCAAGGCCCCTATCTCCATGGGAACGTCACAAAAAGTGACGTTCCCGTGGCGATAGGGGCTTGTACATATGCCCCTGGGTGTCTAGGGTGGTATTACACAGTAAAATCACTATATGATTTCCCCAATTAATGTCACTGCATGTCAGTGCATCACATTCTTACACAGTTTACCGAAAGGTGGCACAAATGTAAATTTCTCGTCCATATTTTTCACAATTTACAAACATAACCAAGGTTGCAAAGTTTTGTAACCTGTGTAGAAATTTGCTGTGAGCCAAAATTCTTCCAAAACTTTTGGCATATCAATTTTCACTTCAATACATGTTTTACAAGGCAATTCTCCTACTAAAAGTCAGATTTTGTTGAAAATTTTCCATCGAAACCTATTTTGGAGAGTTGTAAAAAGTGTATAGATTAGAAAAAGTTTTTAATTTTGCACACCACTGATTTACAGGTATCTCAGCAGTTTACGCTGCACAGTGGTGGTAAATAAAAGTTCCTTGGGAGAAAGCGATTGGCTGTGTGCCAGTGGAGGACGGAGGCCGCGCGCACTCGCGAGGATGGATGCTCCTCCTCCCTGGAAATGGGGTCACAGAGGGTGCGACCTTACTTCACTGCCTTTGATTTGACGTCTTCTTCCCTGGTGAAGCCTTATATTAAATACATTATCAATAAATCAAAGAGAAGAGGTGTTTATCTTTAACCGCAGCTGCCAAAAGGGGAGGGTCCGCTGACCTGAAAATGAGCCACAGTCATGTGACAGGCATGTTCTGACGCCAGTGCATAATTACAGGCTCCACTGACATCAGTGCTGGCTTTTAACCTGCAAATTATGCCTTGCTTTCAGCAGAACAATTACTGTTCCCCTGGCATTATAATGTACATGATAATTATTTAATATGCAGATAATGCCAATTGGTACAAAGCGCCGGATTAAGTCATTTGCATGGGGAGTGAGGCCACACCTGGTCTTGCATGCAGCCTGCCCTGCAGAAGCTGCTGAGAGAGGGGTGGATGGTGCCTTCCTGGCTGGTAGCAGCCTGCCAGTCATGTTACAGCAATGCCGAGACTTTAATGTAATGGGACGAGCACACTTAACTGGATCAAACAGGTAAACCAGCGAAGGAAACTCTGGTACAGCACACACTGCCTTGCAATCAGCCTCTAGGCACTAGGGTAGTGAAGTGGACAGGGCATATATCTGTATTCAGGATCTTTTTTTATTATATATATAAATAGGGCTCCCGGTTTTATGGTTTTCTTTTTTTAACATTTTCATCTGTATTGATCCATATTTATTCTTTGTCCATCCTATTGGTATTTATCCACACTTATTTTGTATATTGGTAATAAATGATGTCATAAAAGGTTATATTTCCACATTTATTTAACCGATAAACCTGCACTCATACTTTGATGCCTGTTGCTTTTTAGCAAATTAAGCAGCCAAACATAACAAAACACCACCCCCCATGGTTCGTCCTTTCAATTTGTTTTTTTAAAATAATGTTTCATGTGTTGGTATCCAGACCTGGATAGACTAAAATGTCTATACCACCAAAGATGCTCGAATCGCTAAGAGCCCTGTGGCCTCCCTTGTTCTATATATTGCTTTTTTAATGTTCTATTCTTGCTGATATTTTAATGAATGTGTTTAATCTGAAATAAAGATAATTTGAGTGACTGTACATATTAGCATTCTACACAAATGTGTGCTAACATATGCCTGTATTTAAGGAAATATCGTCCTGTTTTTAACTCCCCATGCTGTCTATCTGCTCAGCTGTTGGCCTGGAATTCATGAAGGACAGCATGGAGAGTCACTCACAAGAAGCACAATTTTCTGTACTTTTCCACTTTTAAAAATAAATACAGACAGGAAACACATTTTTTTTCTGTTTGTATTTATCTGTGAAAATCATTACAAAAAGGAAAACGGGGAGCCTTATATATAAATTATAAATAGCGCCATGGAAAGACCAATAAAGAGAGAAGTGATTAGGCCATCAATGCTCCATAGACTTGTATAGACAGAGTAAACAAGGAAAGCTGCTTTATTTAGCGCTTTGTGCTTAAGCTATGTTGTGGCATCCAGGTGCTGCAGGAATACGTCAGTATTACCCCAATCAACAGTGCCTTTCAAGTGTGAAGGAGTAACACACATTCAATCTATGAGATGCCTGCACTGAAACCTGCGAGCCATTGAATCCGGAATTAAACCTCAGACCTAGATAATGCTGAAAAGGGACTATTATATACCCTGTCTGTGTGCACACTTTTGTGCCTGCACACAATCTTAGAAACACACACTTACACAAAACACACAAAGCAAACATAATAAGTACACCCACAAAAACACAAAACAATGCAAATCAACCACACTGCACACATAAAACTCATACCACAGGGAAATAGAAATAATTGGTCCTAATGGTACCTCTATGTGTCAGTTCTGAGACTATTGACAATTTTAGATATTCAAAATAAAATATCAAATGTTGTTAAATAGATAGAGAGAGAGATTTGGGGGGAATTAGACAGACATACATACAAACATACACAGTTGTGTATATTCAGAAACTTCTCTCTGAATCCTGCTGCGTTTAAAAATGTCGGTCATTTACCCCTGACAGGGGCTGCAGTAAATTATTTTCCAAGGTGGAAAGGGAAGAAATCACCCCCCAAATTAAAGAAGGGAGGGTTGGCTTTGTGATTAGGTATTTCTCTATTAGGAATATTTTTCCAGTCACGAAAGAAGAAAAATAAAGCTAGCGAGGGCATTTGTAAAAGCACATCATGAGCATCAACAAATCTCTCTGTATATTTCCTCAGGCGAAAAAGGAGTTTCCTAAAATTCCGCAGGACTACACCTGGAAACCTCTGACTGTCACAGGTTTCCTGGCTCCACCTCGGAGACATTTTTCAGTTTCAGAAATCAGTAACTCTGCACACTCGAGCTCCAGCTGTAGATTAACTCACTGTTTGGATACTTTTGTGGAGGATTGGGCCCATAGTCTGTTGTTTGTGCTGTTTTTCACATTAAATGTATTTACCTTAACCAGGGACACCGTGTTAATGTTGCTAATGTGTAGGTTGTACCATTTAAACATCATCGCAGTATGTCTGTTCTGGGGTGTGAGGGGGCATAGTCATTCAAAATCAATATTGTTCAATATAGTAAATGATATCAAAGGGAGTGTAGATGTCAGTGTTAGTGGTCGTTATCAAAAGCACTCCAAAGGTCTCGAGATTACTGTTACCCTGCTTGAGTGCGTTACGGGCTAGGAGATGGTCGTATTCCAGAGCTCTTTGGTGGAATCTTTGACCGGGACCAGGCTCCCACAAACACGTAGATGGTTCAAATCATTGCTCTGGTGTGTGTTTTTGTACGAGTGCTACCAGTAGGTATAATACAAATGATAAAATGTCACTAGCAGTGGAGTTCCATGGAACTCACGATGGACTACGGTGAAAGTCTGCTTGGATGGTCAAATGGTGAGAAATTCTGAAAGAAAAAGGATTCAGTACATTTCAGGACAAACAAAATTGAATAACAACTGTAAGAATAGGCCTATACAAAGGCAACTGACAAGTCTAAAAAGAGTGGTTTAAGACATGCAGATGTTTATTACAAAATTCCTCATGCCCGTTGTTCGAAACAAAATATATTTGGCCTAAGAAACGTTGAAGAAAATATTGTCACCAGCCGCGGCTGCTGCAGGTGAGAGCGGTAGGGCGGTGGGGCCGGCTGGGGGGGATTTCGAGAGATGACCACGAGGGAAAATTAATTATTTATTTAATTTTCCCTTGTAGTCATTTCTTGAAATCTCCCCCCACCCCCCCTGACCCCAGCCCCACCGCTCTTACCTTCAGCAGCCGCAGCTGATTGTCACACGCCTATTGTCACACGCCTATTGTCACACGCCTTCTTAAGCCTCAACAAGTTTATTGAGCAAAAATAAAATGATTAGTTCTGTGAATTCACAGAAACGGAGATACAGGTTCCCCTGCATCCTAATGAGCATGAAAGCTCTCACACAAGATACGTTTTAGAGTTATCACCCATGTACACAAATGGAAATCTTACGACTTGACCCAATATTAAGGTGATGCTGCAGGTGCAGACAGAGCAGTGAGACAGATCTAATTCGACATTCAAATCCTTTCAAGAATGTAAACTTTCCAGAGCTGAGCAAGCTGTTTGAGAATCCGTGCTTACTATGGCCCCGTCAGAAGTGGTACAGCTCGAATTAGAAAGAGCAAACAAGATGGAGCCGGAAATCACAGTAGCATTAAGGCAAACCTGGAAAACCCAATTCTACAAGATGGCTGCACGTGCTCGACAATTGTTATTTGGCTTGTAACTGTAAGAATGTTTAGATAGCGGTTACTGAATTAAAAATAGGGTTATTAAATTATAGAAGAAAGATGTTATTTCATACATATATGACTTGAGTGTGGTGGTACAGAGAACACCCAATAAATACATCAATATCAGCTTATAATTTCATCAACAGAGATTTTTCTAGCTGTTTTCATAGTTGCACATCTTGCGGAGAGAATGTCCTGGACCCGCTGCTTAACCTGGTCAAAATCCATCCTAATGGAGATCCCATTCTTTACCATAATGACTGAAAATTCTAAAAGAGATTTTTTAAGATAATGTCACATTTTGTAAAGGCATAGTTCTGCCATGAATGACATTGGGACTTACACTCTGAAGGGTCATTCATGTCTAGTGATATCACGTAAAAGGCTAGTGATATCACGTAAAAGGCAGGCCCTGCCTATATCACAGCAGGGATTATGCGCATACATGCAATATAAGAAAAGCAGTCCTCCATCTGAAAATATTCAAAGGACACGCAGTTGCTGAGAGAGCAAAAGCTATTACAGTGTGCCTTGTGGTGACATCAGTGATCGGCCACTGACTGCTAATATATTTTGTAGTAAGAAAACAAAAGTAAGGAAGACTCTTTGAGAGCCTCAATGCATCAAGTTATCGGAAAGGTCTGTGATTTGAAGCCCTTTAGGATGTACAATATTGATCAGGGTGACAAACAATAGCTATATATGTATGGTGTGTTTGTGGGTTCTTCACCTTCTATATCTATACCGATGGAGTACGTAGCCTCCCACACTCTGCCTGCAAGTGTAATGACGCCGACCACGCAATTTTAATATGCATTGTTCAATTTCAAAGAAATAAAAAAAGTGTGTATGGGTCAAGTTTAAAGTTTATTGACAGATTGAAACAACGTATTTCATCATCACACAAGAGATAAAAACAATCAACATCCCATCACTTTATTGTTAAAATAATTTAGATAAAAAACTCAAAAGTATCACAAGAATAATTTAAAATTAAGTTAACAACATACATATAGTCATATACATTAGGAAAAAATAAAAAGATGGACATTTGCTCACATCCTACAGGCCTCTATGCCTGATTCATTGTAGTTTCCATAGCTCTTTTTGACTAATAGTACAGGCTGCGAAAAGAAATGTAGAGACTGCCGCCACCAGCACTGAGGCGGATTCACTCTTACAGATCCTTAAGGCATTAACTCGGTCTGTGATTGGGAAGCCCAACGTGCAATGAAAGTAGCAATAGGGAGGGTTCCACGCTGGAGGAACAGAGTGCGGGCTCGTACTGGGCGAACGTCATTGAGGAACTCCTCAGCTGTAGGTTCTGGTTTGCGGATTTGAAAGCATCTAGTCAGGGTTCCTCTGCTGCTCGCCTGCTCAACTCGGGAGCATGCCAACTCCCAGTATCTCTGTTTGACCATTTAAGCTGCATTGATCCGGATGGAGACAGGATCTTCCCAGAACTCTACCAATCCTAGCCCGATCCATGATTTCCTCAAGTTCTTTAGCAAATTAATCTTCTGAGCTGCGAGTTCAAGCCGCATAACATTGCTAAGGCCAGACCTATGACTTTGTAGTTCCCTAGTGGTCCAAATATGGACCCAGTATAGTAGCTGTCTTAAAGCTGCAAGCTCTGCCACAGGATAAATCCCAGGGTCTAGTGTTAGGGGCAACAGGGGGTCCGCATCCCCACCACTAAGATGGCTCTTAGGAAATTGTTCTCCTTTATACCCAAAGTGCACAAATTGCACTGACCCCAAAGTTCTGTCCATTAGGGGCCGCTCCCCATACCTGCATTTTATATTTTTCTACTGCAAGATTAACTGGGAACCACTGCACCTTTGTGCCAATATAATAATGGCCCCTGCTCTGTGGCTTATGGCATTAGAACTTTTAGTAATCGGAGGGAGCCATGATCCAGAGTCCGCCAATCTGACACCTAAATAGTCAATCTCAGAAACCCTTTCCAATGTTTCATTGTTCAATGTAGCGTCTCCATGGAGCCTTTTTTTCGTGTCTACCATCAGCTTCTTCTTTGCAACATTGACTTCCAAGCCAAAATCTTTGTAAAATGCACAAAAGCTGTTCACCAGATTTTGAAGCCCAACCCTAGTTTTGGCTCGAATTATATGGGTCTGTGCCAAGGTGATGAGTGTGAGCAAAAGCAAGTACCAAACGAGAAACAATTTAGGTTAAAAAACAAAACAAGTGTTTGTCACAAATACAATCATTTGTTATAACGATCTGGAGGTATATTGTGTCCAGTGTTACCAATGTGAAACCTCACACAGGATAGGATGGTTTTGCAATGGTTGGTAGTAGTCTGCTGATCAGGTCAAAGGCATTCTACATATCAGCTGGCTCCCCTGGCCAAGGATTCCTGTGACAACTACATTATGACACTAATTGAGTTTGATTAGAGACACATCACGTCCACGCTTGCTGATATTGAGCTGCACGTAGACAATCATCGTAGTCGGATGGAGTGAGATGAAGATAGCAGGTCACTGGACCTACACTCTGGTGCTCAGGCAGGTGCATTTATCCATCGGATGATGCATTCCCTCATCACACCGGGACATACACACATCCATTCACAGACCCTCCCCACACTACCTCATACGGTTGCATGAAGCTGTCTATAGTATTGACCTACAATCATATGTTATCCACTACACGGCAAACTAAGAATACATTTAATTTTCTTAACTCAGCCCATATTTTACATGGGAGACTGGTATAAGGGGAATTAAGAATGAAAATTACTTACTTACATTTCGATGAAGTGGTCAGTCAACATAGTGGATATGATATTATTGGTGTACCATATATCACGTGCGCTATAGTAACCGAAGAAGAGCGTCATATTTCCTCAGTTCAACTGCAGACTCTGCCGCTCCAAATCACATGAAAGTGAATTACCCTCCCCAAGTTTCAGACTAATGTGGAGTTAAAAACAGACAACCAGTAGCTCCCTTTGCCGGGATATATGACATATCAAAATATAAATACACAGAGAGATCTTTATATCTGTCATCTACTAAGGGTACCTTCCCACCAGAATTCACATCGGTTGAATAAACAGTGTAGACATATCTAGTGCATTATTAATGGTCTCCAGTCTCTGGGCAATCTCTCCAATATACTTATTTATTGAAAAAATACTTTCTTCAGTATGTCTCCTCACTGTAATAATACATTTCATACAAAATTCAAGAATCAGTACAGAAGAATTGAAAAAATATTCCCAAATTGTGGTGAATGTGCGTGACAATCTTCGGCACACAAAAATTGGACCATTCATTGTCTTCTTTAAAGAAAAAGTGATGATATCAATTATCCCATTAGAGGTCCGGTACCCTTTTACTCACAGGCATCCTGCTACTTCACCTGTTACTCAGAGGAAAGGATTATCAGTCCTTCAGTAAGTTGCCTAATGCCTCCAAGGAGGTACTCTTTTAGGGGCAAAGCTGTTTTTAGCATTTGTTTCAGCCTTATGTATCACGTGAGGTCTGGCCTTCATCAGGATTCAACTTGTTTCTACATTTTTATGACCATGAACCTCGAATTTCAACTATTAGTGCACACAACCCGCCATCCATAGTTCTAATGCAAGCGGGTCATAGAGATAAAAGCTGTCTTAAGGTACAGCAGTGCTTAATTTGTGAAAGAAAGAGTGCCAGTGCCCGAAGCTCTCCTCTGAAGTCTGCAGGCAGCGCAAATAAATGTCGGCACACCAAAAATCAAGGCCAGCAGTCATTAATCCACTACCAGGCACTCCCTGCCCCTTTTTCTCTCTCTTGTACGCTCTTGCTCTCTGTTTGTGATTGTTTTCCCGTCTTTTTCTTCCTCTGTCCTTCCTATCTGTGGGTTTTTCCCTCTCTTGCACTCAGTAAATATTTGATACAGAAAAATAAGTGCTAGTCCCCAAAAATAAGTGCTGGTGCCCCCACTGGCACCCACCGGTACAAATTAAGCCCTGTAACACCGATGTTGGTGAAAAAGTGCATCATGTACTCTGCCATATACAGATGATGCCTGCTGGAAAACTACTGTTGCGTATTTCTTATATGGTGACGTTTTGGGAGAATTTGTGGACCTTGTTATGATTTACGCACATGAGCTAAAACAGAAACAACTCAATAAACCCAATTAAATAAAAGGGACGTCAAACCTTATCAAATCAATGACTAAATTAGTCCGACCTGCGTTCATTGACCTTAACACGCTGACATGGAGCGCTCTCTCTTGGATTTTTTCACTCAAAATCAGTGGAAGTGACATCACACACCATTTGATATTTACGTTCACTCACACACACATGCTTATGAATACACACAGAATCACACATACACTCTCTCTAACATAAACACACTCTCACCTGCACGCATGCACACAACATACATTTAAAAGCATTTTGTACTTACCCCAGCTGCCAGGAAGGGTCATATTCCAGCTAAATGTACTCCATTTTTGATTACACTAATAGTGAATAATATGTTATTATTCACTATCAGTGTGATAAACAATACAAAAAAACAAGGTGATTGGAGCCCCAAACGTTTTCCATAAGGACGAGGTGCCACTGTGTTCCTGGCACTGATGTGGCTACCTCTGAGGCCAGGTGTCGGAAATGCAGTGCCAGGGGTTGCAAGGGGCAAATCAGGGGGTCGCAGCTGCGACCCCTAAATGACGTCCATGCTCGAAATGGAGTTGAATGAATGTCTTGCAAAACTGAATCCACTGGTTGCTCAACTATGAGTAACCAGTGCAAGAGATTCTTGTGATGTCTTCCCAGTCTCACGGTGAATATTTGGCAGCCAAGTTCTCCGATTCAATTAGCAACATTTGTCTTTTAGTTTCAGTGAAACTCCTATGAGTGTGCAATTATGTGCAAAATGCAACCGATTTTATCTTACACCTCTGCACAGCTGCAGGGTCTCCAAAACATGATTGGAGCACTGTTCAGAGCCCGGAACATTGCCATTGGCCGCTTTATGTATCCACCCAAACGAACCACATACAAGAAAGGGATTCGCCTCGTCCACCCAGAAGCTCTTGGACTGGTGTCAATGGTGTGAGGCACTAGAAAACTGTGCAATAAAATACAACATAGATCTTTAAGTTATTTTTCTGTTTTTAAAAGCCAAACAAGGAGAAATAAAATATAAAACAGCATTTCGACATTTTTAGCACTTATTTTACTTTTTAACGTTAACAGAGCTGAATCCATGACAACATACTATTGTATTTACTAATGTTAAAAAAATGTTTCTGAACCTCTTGTTCTTGCCTGAAAACATATTGTACAAGTCATCCCCTTCCAACTTCCCACGCCTGGGTGTCGTCCCCTCTCCTGCAGGCCCTGGCAGGATGACTTCCCCTTCAGCCCTGCAGCAATGCTGACCCTGCTTTGAAAGTTGACTGAATCACCCGTGGCGAGGGCTTTGAAGCTGCGAGTCCCAGCATGCACTGCACGGGTGGAGCAAGTGGGGACTGGCACAGCTCGAAAGTGAAGTGCACACACCAGGCTGTCAGGCGCTGACAGCCGATACACCCGATAAAGGAAGGTCCGCGCCGTTCACGTGATGTAAAGATCTCTTTAATCCGCTCACAAGCTCCCTTTCCGATCCTGTCTCGCTGCCAAAACAGATTGTGTGTCAACTTGCTTCAAAATGGGCTGCACAGACGCAGCGAGACAGCCATGTCAAGGGCCCTAATGAACAAGGAAAATGGACTCCATAGCCCTCGCTGAGCAGGAAACGACAACCAGGTGCCAGCCACACCCCTGGACCGCGGTGCCACTACACCTGTTGCACCATCGATACCAAACCCCCTGCACAGACGGAAATCATAGACAAAGTGCGAGGAAAAATTCAAAAACAGATGCAAGCGTACTGCACTTAGAACACTAAACACGTGCACATCTGCAAATGAAGTCAGCAAATTCATGCGCAAGGAAGATGATGCGTTTACAGAAAGAATGTTGTAAGGAAGATAAGATGACGGGATACTTTAAACAAGTTCAGAACGACATCGGCTGTCTTAGAAAAGAACTGTGAGCCAGAGGGTTGGTACATGTTTGAAAATGCCCAATTCACTACATTTTCTGCAACAGGTATCAGAGGCCTCACCCCAAGAGCTGGAAAGTGCACCTCGTGTTACACGTAATACCCTGATTACCAGGAGTTTCAAGTGTCCCTGTCATTCAAAGTGGATGGGCGTCACCCGAAAACCACTCAAAATCAAGTAGCTGTCAAGAGGTCAAGAGGACACGAGTGTCTGTGGCATCCGAGACACTGTGAGACCACATCAGCGAGACATGTCCATGGCAGGAGACGAGCCCTGGTACAAGATCCCCAGCTACGGGGAGCCAAAAGGGACATTCCATGGTTGCAAAACAATCAGAATGAATGTCTAAGACGCTTAAAGGCGCAAATTTGATTCTGAAGCAAGCCTTATTGTAAGTTACTGAAACACTTTTGCTTGTGAAGCTGTCAGTATCAGGCTCCCCCACTCAACTCTAGGCATTTTGTGTGGGACTAAACGTTTCTTGTCAAAACTAGAACACTGCAAGGGAGCCTATAGTAAACATAACGCAGAATCTTTTATACTTCAGAATTTTGTCACATATAGTCGTTGATATCTGTACTCACCTCGTACAAAACACAGTGATGCAGATGTTATAAATTTATCCAAGCTTGCGCCTATTACAGCAGTCGCCAATCTCATCCCTTGAACCATAAAAGGAGTGGTTCAGGGGTTGAAGCAGCAGATAAACAAAACAGCAATAAATGTTTTTATATGCTGGTGGTTGTGATGGAGCGAGGTTTCATAAATGAAACTTGCTTGTACGCAATACTTCTCATAGTACTAATTTATTAAAATTTGTATTGTTATTACTAACCTTTGCATACACTACACAAAGGGGAGAGACGCTTGCATATGTGTTTTACTAATGAATAACGCTTGTCTGTAATCCAAAATGGCCGCTAAAGCGCGGGAACCTCTCTGCGCATGTCGCAACCTGATCACATGGTGTGACGTCTTTCTTTGCTTGGTGGGAAACTTATGCTTCTGCGCAGTGTGCATAAAATGGCTGCTTGATGTTTTCACATGCTTCAGCTTGCTCTCATGTCATTACTAAATTGTCGTTTCTTAACGCTACTAATGTGGGATAGTATATATAATTAAATGGGAATAGAATAGAAATAGTGGGTATACAGTGAAACATTTTATTTGTGATTTTAATATTTCCTTCTTGCACTTTTAGTAATTCGTAAACTTGGGCCTGGGTTGGTGACTTGTAACTCGAAAGACGATGGTTCTGCGCATGTATCCTGTGTGCCTGCCAAGTGAAGTCAACTTGGACGTCTCCCAAGGACATGACCCATTGGCCGAAGATACTGTACTTGATGTTTCCGGTGGACAAAAATGATACTTTTCCCCTGTAAATTGTATAACATTTGTCGTGAGACGGGTGGGAAATAAAGCAAATGTATTAAATTGAAGGGGTGGGAACGTAAAGGACAATAGGCTTTACAATTTAGGACAAATCAATATGGTGCGACAATCCACCCCCTGTCCCTGTCCAATCAGAAGTAGTGGTCCCATAATTTAGCAACATTAAGGGGAGGTACATGGGCGTAGAAGTGTATAATAGGTGTAGAATTAGCTAATTAGTTTAGCTTCTAGCTCAGACCGCAGAGAGTGCGCACAGAAGACTAGCACTCTTAGCTCCAGACTGCCAAGCTGATCGATTGCAGACTGAACCGCTGTCCAGAAGAGGTCCTGAGGAGGGGCGGCGGAGTCCATTAGAAGGAAGACACGGGAGAATCGAGAGAAGTCGAGTATCAGAGAGGGAACGACGCAGGCGTCGTTATAGAGAGGTCACCGGTCCTGTCCTGATCCTGGAGGAAGTCTTTGCTCTTCATCCTTCCTGGGTCCTATATTTTCAACTCCTTGGCTAAGGGGTTTGGTTCTCGCACTTAGGTAAATATAATGCAACCTTTAGTTGCGCTGCTGTCTCTAACTTCTTCTCTTCTTTAAACACCGACATTGATTAGCAATAATCATTTCTATGCTTAATCCTGGGTATTTTCGATCAAGTATCATGTGGCTTTGTATTTTACTCTGCTAAATCTTTAGATAAACATTTTAAAACTTCCTGACTCAGTGGTTATTTCAGGATTTTGTATTATAATGAATGTCACTCATTTTAAACTTCCCAATTAGCAAAGGATTCATCGGTAAATCATTACTCTTCAATCAGAAGGTAATTGGTAGCAGGGATTTTTGATAAGAGTAACAACTGATAAACCCAGCGTAAGTATTAGCGTAGTGTGAATGTATGGGCCCAAGTGAGTATATGGTGTATGAATGCTGTTTGCTAATATCGCGCTGGTTCAGTTTTCTGGTAAGCAGAGGACGGTTGTGGTTACTTTTTGTTAATTGGGTAATGAGAATTTTATTTGTATTTTTATGAACTAACATCCGCTTAAAATTTTGAGTTTTTGTTTTATGTTGTCCAGAATACCCCGGGGTAAAAAGAATAGCGGGTGGTAAGTGGAAGCCATACTGCAGTGAGGTTATCTGCCAGGCAGAAATAGTACTGAGAAGTTAAGCAGGACTTTCAGTACTCGTTAGGGACTCTATGCGTGTGAGTAATAGCAAAAGAGTACGCTGTTAAAAATTTGATGTTATATCACCTAGTAAGGGTAACATTGGAGAAGTAACAGGTACTTCTGGAGCTTGTGTGAAGAGTAGACGGAAGTGTTTTACTCGTAGTGTATGTTTAGTAACCGGAAAGGTTTGACTAAAGTGTGGAAGAAACTATCTTTTTAGAATTTAGAAGAAACTGGCACGATAGCGAATGTTTTATGTTGTTACTGAAAATTCTATTAAGATTTATAGAGAAAATAAGTTTGCGTAAATTTTTGTAAAGGGAGGGTCAGTTACCGGAGAGGGAGCTGACGTCACAAAACGCCGCGCTGAGATTGGTTGAATCAGCGGGTGTGGTAAAACCCTTGTAAAGGAGGGGTCAGTAGTCAGGAGTAGTACTGACGTCACAGGTGCTGCGCTGGGATTGGTTAAACCAGCAAAGACAGGAAAGAGCGGATTGTAAAGGAGGGGTTGACAGAGAAATGTCACCAAAAGGCCGCGCAAGGATTGGGTCGGAAATAAAAGATAGCAGACATTTGATTGGTCGAGAATTTAGAAGCAAAATTCTTAGTGGAAAAAGATTGCATGTTAAAACGCGATCCGACTTTAACAGGAACTTGTCCGGATAGGAGATTCTTAGGTTTTGCAGAATATAATTTTGTACACCGAAGATTAGATAGAATGTACGGAGAAAGGAGAAAAATGTCATTTTTACAAAAGATTAAGAATTATTTTAAAAAGGACAGACCAATCAAAACTAGAGAAGGGATTATTATTCCACCAGCTAAAACGCCCGCTTCATTTATGATGATGGAAAGAGGTTATCATACTTGTGTATGGATGGAGAATTGGATAGAATACACCAAAAATGATGGAGTATTAGCATTTCCTGAGAATGGTACCTTCAATGGAAGAATTCTTCAAAACTTGAGATTGAGGATGAATGACTTAGAACCCAGACCTAGATTAACCCAATACGAAGCTCTAGAAGAATGGGAAACCGAGGCATTTGAGCGTGATCGACCTCGGAGTAATAGGAGTTATCCAGGATTTTTCCCCAGATATCAACGTGAGTCTAGAGATGGTCAGATGAAACAATGGAGAAGGGCAATGATTACAGAAGGATTATATCCATTGTTCTCAGCAGAGGAGAAATTAGGAAGTAAGTGCACAGAAAAGACAAAACATTTAATGAGAAATGAGGAGTCTGAAGACGAATTTATGGAGGAAATGTTAAGAAATCCCCCACCATATCAGGAAGGGACAAGTGGATGCACTCCAAGTGCACCACCGAAAACTCCATTAGTGCCACAGGTAATGCATGAATTCACCACGAGTAGAATACTTCATGACAAAGAAAAAGAAGCCCTAGAAAAGACTAGAGCAGAATTAATACAGAAAATAACACAGATAAAAGGGCATCCTGATTCGTTGACCATACCAGTAACAATTGGTCCAGTAGTTCCATTATATGGTACTCAGGGAAGCTGTCCTCCACAGATACTTACACCTACTGCTGTGAATAATCCTAAACCTGAAGCTCCAGTTATAATTGAGGATCAATTTAGTGACTGTGAATCCACAATATCACTCATGGACTTACCTATTAGAGGTTCTGTAAATAGTACTCCCAGAAAAGAGGTACTTGGAGGTTCAAAAGATGTAAGTTTGGTAACTTCATCGGGAACAAAAAGTGCTACCATAGTAACACCTGAAGATCTGGAAAGATGGGTGCAAGGGTCAGTTAAACAGTGTACGTCTCCAAAAATAATAGACATTCATAAATTGAAAATCGAATTAGAAGAAATAATAGCAGGAAATATAGGACCAGAACGCTTAAATACCTATGATGAAGAAGAATTATTATTTCTGTGCAGGAGTATCACCAGAAATGTAAAGATATTCCATGAAAAATTGTCCAATTTAGCACTACAGATGGGCATAGAAATAGGGAGATCAAAAGTACTACAGAAACCCTATAGGTCAGAATTTTCAGACAAAGATTTAGAAAATATGAATGCCTCTGGAAGAAGATTACAAATAAGAGAATTAATGTTAGTTTTGCAAAAATGGGGTGACCTAGATAAATGGAAAACTAGGTGGGCCAAGAAAAAGGAAGAAGCACGAACAAGTAGAACAGCATCAGAATATGTGATGAAGGAATCAGGGAAAACAGACCAAATGTATCCAATGCAAGAAGTTGCGGGAGGAGGATATGTACATGTTCCATGGAGCAGACAGGATATTTTGTCATTTACGAATGACTTTCCAAAATTGAGAGAAAAACCAATTGAATGGTACAAGCAGGTTGACAGGTTTGTGAAGGTGTCGAAGGTATTGTTGAAGGATTTGGATGGTTTGTTTGACATAGTGGTACCTGCCGATTTATGGACAGATTGCAAAATCACAGTAGATTGGCCAAGTGATGAATATCCTAGAGATCCGAAAACAGGTGCCCCGTCAAATGATGTGATGAAAAAGTATCAGCAGGTGATAACTTACCTGAAAGGGAAAATACCACCGAAAGAAACAGATTGGGTAAAAATAGATCGAACTACCCAAGAAGGTAATGAATCAGTGCATTCCTACTATGAGCGTTTATTGCAGGTATTTAAACAGTATAGTGGATTTGAGGATATTGGAGACAAGAACATGAGTCAGTTTGTGTATCGGTTTGTTTACGGTTTGAAGCCAGAGATTTGCCAGATGATTAAACAACACATGCTGTGTTGGCAGGGAAAGCCCATAGATGAGATTTTGAAGTAAGCAAAATATTGTGGAGATGATATTGAGGATAGACATAAGAAATTGCAGGAAAAAGTAATGTGGGCACAGGTGAAAATGGCTGAGAAACAGGGAATCAATTTGGAAAATCCAAGTGAAAATCCAGGAAAAGATTCTGGAACGAATGGTGATACTGGGAATGGTGGAAAATTTAGACGACGAATGAGTAGAGAAGAAGCTAAAAAGAAATTTCCTTGTCATGGATGCGGAAAATTGGGGCATTGGAAGGATGAATGTAAAAAGATCAGGAATAATAATGGCCCAAATCAAAATTTAAATCCACAGACGTAGAATGACTCACAGCAGAGTGTAAATCCTCAGAGTCAGTTGCCACCTGCTCTTATTCAGGGTAATGTAAGCAGAGCAAAGCATGGTACAGACATCGGATATCAGGGAGGAAGTGGTAAGAATGATTATATGACATCACAATTTCTTTTGCAGGACAATTACTGTGAATTCAACCCATGACGGTGCCTAGGAGAGGGGAAGAAGGAGTGCATACTTGGCGCATCCTTACAGGTAGATCAGTCAGGTCCATATGTTGAAGGGAATGTGAAAGGTAATAATATTACTTTCCTTTTGGACACTGGTGCTACCCGGTCTACTGTGATCAAATAGGTGCACATGTGACAACTTCTCAGAGCAAGATACTCTACACATATTGTTCTTTTGCTCCCATTATGATCACCTACGCAGAAAGTACATCCTCCCGCTGCTAAGGGATCAAAATTTTGTGCAAGTAAGGCCAGCTTTGGTCTACTTGCAAATGTTAAGTTCACCTGTAATTTGCTTGGGGGTAGCCAGTTTTTTAACTGGCGCAATTAGATACAGGAATAGGATGAAGTAGAGTTAATCCTTCTGAACAAGATTGATAGTATGTCTATGCGGATTATAGGCTAAAGTTATCTGATAGTCATAATTGTGGTTGGTTTTTATTACCCTCTGTATGATGTTTTAATGGATTTTAAATACACAAAGATACAGATTTTTTATGGATTTAAATAATGTTTATACGATGTTTTATGTTTACAGATGTTTTATGTTGTACTTTTATGGCTCTAACCAGCCGAATAAAGTTGATTTGACTGACTGACTGACTGACTACTGTGAGAACAGCAGACATTCCAGACCTTCCTCTCTCTGGTGAAAATATCCAAGTAGTGGGGGTAGCTAATCAGCGGATTAGGACACCTCTTACCGAACCAATGGAAGTTAAAATTGGAAACTTCAGAGAAATGCATCAATTCGTAGTGTGTGATTCTACTCCAGTAAACCTATTAGGTAGGGATTTGTTGTGCAAAATGAATTGTACAATTTTCTGCACACCGGATGGTGTGGCAGTTCAGACACCAGATGAAGACCATGTATATAAAATTATGATCGCAAAACAAGGTACAGAAGTGGATGAAATGTTTTCATTAATAACAAAAGATGAGTTGACAGAAGAATTAAAAGGTACAGTAAACCCCATAGTATGGGATTTCACTGGAAAGGAAGTAGGACTTATGGCTAAAATAGACCCAGTTAAAATTACTGTAAAAGAAGGTGCAATTTTCCCAAATACCAGACAGTACAAAATGAGTGCAGAAGTAAAAGCAGGAGTAATTGAAGAAATAAATCGAATGGTAGAAAAACATATCTTAAAAGAAGTAATGAGTAGTCCATGTAATTCACCTATAATGGGGTTAAAGAAACCTAGTGGAAAATATAGGATTGTTCAGGACCTGAGGAAAATAAATAAGATTGTAGAACCATGTTGTCCCATGGTACCAAATCCTGCAGTAATTTTATACCAGATCCCTTGGAGTGCAGGATGGTTCACAGTAATTGATTTGTGTCAAGCATTCTTTTCAATACCATTACATCCAGAC
The DNA here is from genome assembly GCA_963921515.1 of Calotriton arnoldi. Classification (NCBI taxonomy): domain Eukaryota; kingdom Metazoa; phylum Chordata; class Amphibia; order Caudata; family Salamandridae; genus Calotriton; species Calotriton arnoldi. Next base: position 353,290 of record CAWUFW010001223.1, read on the forward strand.
AGTCAGTATCTCTTCTCATTTAAATTTGAGAACAAGGTCTATGTGTGGAATCGTGTTCCTCAGGGGTACACAGAAAGTCCTTCTATTTTCAACCAGATACTGAAAAAGTGCCTTGAAAAACTAGTGATGCCAGGAAGCTCAGTATTAGTCCAATATATCGACGACTTATTGGTGGCATCGAACACCAGAGAGGACTGTGTTGTTGATTCCATAGCGTTATTAAATCTTTTGGCAGAAGAAGGACATAAAGTCTCACCTGAAAAATTGCAATTCTGTACAACAGCTGTTAAATATCTGGGACACCAAATTGAGAGGGGAAAAAGAAGAGTAACCTCCGAAAGAGTAGAATTAATAAAGAGAATGCAAATGCCGGTAACACAAAGACAAGTGAGAATGTTCCTAGGAATAGTAGGTTACTGTCGACAATGGATACCAGGATTTTCCATGTTGGCTAAGCCCTTAATTAACATGACAAAAAAGAAAGCAAAGGACCCTGTTGAGTGGGAGGACGAAAGTGTAGAAGCTTTTGTAAAATTAAGAAATGCCCTATGTTCAGCACCTGCCTTAGGCATGCCTGATTATAAAAGAGAATTTGCATTGTTCTGTCATGAGAGAGAAAATTGTGCACTTTCTGTCCTAACTCAAAGACATGGACTGGAAAGACGTCCTATAGCATATTTTTCTGCTACATTGGACCCAGTAGCAGCCGCGTTGCCAGGATGCTTAAAAGCAGTAGCGGCTACTTGTTTGAGCATTGAACAAAGTGAGTCAATTGTGATGGGACACCCTGTAAAAGTGTATGTTCCACATGCAGTTGTCATTCTGTTGACAAGAACCCGAACTCAGCATCTTACTCCTAGTCGGCTGACTAAATATGAGAGGATAATAATGGGTGCTGAAAATGTGAACATGGTAAGGTGTACTATAATAAATCTAGCAACCTTACTACCAGACCCATGTCATGAGAGAATTAAAGACGATGAAGAGGATGAACATGATTGTATGCAAATTACAGAATTATGCACAAAACCACGTCCAGATATAGAGGAACAGCCTCTTAAAAAGCCAGACAGGGAGCTATTTGTTGATGGTTCATGTCAAAGACATGAAGACGGCAAATTAACTGCTGCCTATGCGGTATGTGAATTAACTGGAATAGTCGAAGCATCCTATTTACCAGGAGTCAAATCTGCACAAGTAGCTGAATTGATTGCGTTGATAAAAGCTTGCAAAATTGGGAGGAATCAGAGAGTGACCATATTTACAGATAGTCAATATGGTTACGGGGTCGTGCATGATTTTGGCCAACTGTGGATGCAGAGGGATTTCATGACTTCTTCAGGATCCCCCATTAAAAATGGACAATTTGTAAGGGAATTGCTAGAAGCAATACAATCACCAAAAGAATTGGCTGTGGTGAAATGTGCCGCACATCAGTCAGGAGATGACTGGGTGGTAGTCGGCAACAGATATGCAGATCTGGTGGCTCAACATTGTGCCAAAACCAGAATGTCAGTCAATAAGAGGGTGGAAAGAATGGGAATCAGCTGCCAATTTATGCTGTATATGCCACCTGAAACTTGGAATGAGGTGAAGAAATTGCAAGATGAGGTTGATGAAAGTGAGAAGAATTTGTGGATCAAAGTGGGTTGTTCTCAAAGAAAAGATGATGAAGTGTGGATCAGTGCTGATGGCAGACCAGTCATGCCAGACTGTTTACTTTCACAAATGGCTAGAATGCATCATGGAGACACACACATAGGGAGAGGTGCAATGATTAGGCTGTTCAGACAAAATTGGTACAATCCCAAATTCAGAGCTGTTGCAGAGAGTCTTTGCCAGAGATGTCTAACTTGCCAGATGCAAAATCCAGGGAGGAAGACAGTAATTGGATTTGGAAAAATTGGAAAGGCAAAGGGTCCATTTATGAAACTTCAGTTTGATTTCATACAGTTACCACCATGTAGAGGGCTGAAATATGTACTAGTCATAGTGTGTCTGTTTTCAAAGTGGGTGGAGGCTTACCCTACTAGGAGAAATGACAGCATTACAGTTGCAAAACTGTTGTTACGAGAGCTCATTCCTAGATTTGGTTTTCCAGTAACTTTGGAATCAGATAGAGGAAAACATTTTAACAGCGAAGTGATTCAAATAATTTGTGAAGCATTCCAAATCAAACAGAAACTGCATTGTGCATATCGCCCAGAGGCTTCTGGAGTGGTTGAACAATTGAATGGCACTATAAAGTCAAGACTGGGAAAAATGTGTGCATCAACATCATTAGAGTGGCCAGATGCATTACCACTCGTTTTAATGGGACTCAGAAGTATACCTGACAGAACCACAGGATTGAGCCCCACGAAATAATGATGGGAAGAGCAATGAGACAAACACATGTTCCCACAAACAAACTGGTGAATATATCTGATGATATGGTTCTGGACTATTGTAAAGGATTGGCTGATCTAATGCGTTCTGTCTCTCATCAGGTTGGAGAAGACGCAGTTTCCAGGCAGCCCGAGCAAGAACATAATCTGAATCCTGGTGACTGGGTGGTAGTGAAGAATCACACCAGAGAAACGTGTCTATCACCTAGATGGGGCAGACCATGTCAAGTCATACTGACAACGAAGACAGCAGTGAAGTGTGCCGGATTTCCTAATTGGATTCACGTAAGCCACACCAAAAGAGTGCCAGATCCTGAAGAAGAAAATATTCAGACAACGCCAATCACTGAAGAAGCTGAAGGTTGCCCAGCAGAGGAATCTCAAGTTCGAGATTCAAGAGAAGCTGAAGAAGAACAACCGAGCACAAGTCAGGATTGGATACCAGTGGTAGAAGTTCCTGAAGTATACCACAGAACAAGAAGTCAAACAAAATTGGAAGAAATTGAAGAAGATCAGATAGGTGAAGAAGAAGCAGTTCAGGAGCAAGAAGAAAAGACACTAAGAAATCCTGAACAAGGTCAGATAGGGAAAGAAAACTGGACTCAAAACAGTGAAGACCTAATAGACTTTGATCAGGGACAGACAGGTTTAGAAGAATCCGGTCAGGCTGCAGAAGTTCACAGTGCAATAAGCCCTGATCAGAACAAGTTAGATCAAGAAGAATGCACAGAAGAAGAAAACCTTGAAAAACATGAACTTGAAGAAATAAATAAAGAACAAGGCCAGTTATTGGAAACTCACAGCGGAGCTGTTACAGAGAAACCAATTAGACCTGAAAAAGAGCAAACAAGAAACACAGTAATTGAAGAACACGAAACAGTGCAAAGCAGTGAAATTAACAAGATCTCTGAAGACAAAAACAAGAAAGCAGTGCCAACAAAGAAAACAAGAAAAGGAGATCATTGGCCAAGTGTCATTAAAAGAGTGAAGTACCACATAACAACCAGAAGTGAAGATCCAGATCAAGTGAATGAAGTAACAAGCCAAACTGATCAAGAAAATAAAACTGAGAAAAGAAGAAGTAAAAGACTGAAACTTGTGAATAACAAATTCAAAGGTCCTGATTGGACTTATATCATTCTTGAAGATTTTGAAAGCTCAGAGTCAAGTGACAGTGGTGGCGAAGGAACAAGTGCAGAATTGACGTACGAAGAAGAAACAAGACCACCCTGACTAAGCAAAAGAATAAGCTAAAGAAAAGAAGAAAAGATAAGAAGAGCAATCTTCCTTGTCGAAAAATGCCTGATGATAGAGTTACTGGGAGACCAAAACAGAAGTGTTGTAGGAGATGCTGTGCAATCTGCATATGTAGTCTAGTATTGGTGCTTATAGTATGGTTAGTCCTGATAGTAGCAATTCCTTACCTTATGATAATAGATAAAAAGATTCATAATGAAACTAAAGGGAGGACAGCAAACATGAAGGGCAATAGAGTAGAACTAATGGCAGAAGATGAGGCAGAAATTCATCATGAAGTAGCTGACAACGACACTAGTTTAAACGTTTTCACAAAGTTATTGTTTCAATATGTAGACACAATGGAAGTTAGTAATTGTTATGTCTGTATGAAGTTACCTGAATCAGTAGCAGAAGGATTAACATACCATCACTTACCACTGACATATGGCATATCATGTAGTGTTTTGTTCAGTTTATTTTATAGAACAGGGAAACTTCAGTATTATTATTCAAACTTAGATGTGATATTTTCAGAGGTTCCGATTCGCAAGAGTATGAACCCAGTGCTTAGTAATCAAGACGCACAGTTTATGGGAGAATTTTTCTTAACAATGAAATCGATAGATATAACACATGCACATAGACACAATCTAACATGTTCCTTACATGAAGAAGAAAAGATCTTTTTGAATTTAGTAGAAGATAGAAGACAAGATTTTCAAAAGAAAGCTTCTGAGCATAAGGCTCATTTACCACCTTGGGCAGAGAAAGAAGGAAGTTACACACCTGGAAAGGCTCAAGCTGCTATGGCTCTGGATTTCGTAAAGACAGGGAAAATTTGTCTTCATAGGTTAAAGACTGATAATAACAATGTTTTCATCGGTACCAGTGAATGTGAACACAATTTCTTAATTATTGGAGGTTGGGGACTTAAAGGAGGAACAGATTCAGTTTTTCCTGGAATCTATTATGTATGCGGGAATAAGGCTTACTTTAGGCTTCCTGCACGGTGGTATGGAAGTTGTTATTTTGGAATAGTATTTCCAAAGATATACCACGTAAAAAGAAACACTGGAAGCAATGAAAACAATAATGAATTAATACGTAGTAAAAGAGCTAGTTTTTCAGAAATTGTAGGTGATATATTTGGTGCATTGATACCTTCAGTGGGAATAATTCTGAACTCAAGAAAAATATGTAAATTGTCTACAGTAGTTGATCGTTTATCAACTGACACTGCTGGAGGATTTCTAATGATTAATGCGGAAATGGTTGCGATTAGATCTATGGTGATGCAAAATCGACTTGCTCTTGATATTATATTGGCAAAAGAGGGCGGAGTCTGTAAATTATTGAAGACGAAACATTGTTGCACTTATATTCCTGATAAGAGTGCAGAAATTGGAACGTATATTCAGAACATAACAAAACTTGAGAAGGAACTTAAACCACTGGAAGTTGATAGTGTATGGGAAAGATTGACAAATAGTATCTCGTCAATTGGAACCTGGTTTGCTAATGTAGGAAAAGGACTTATAGGTCAAATATTAGTACCCTTAGCAGGGATAGCAATAATAATATTGGTAATAATGATATGGTGCAAATGCTGTAGAAAGAATAGAACATACAAAGTGACAGAAAAAGGAAAGAAGAGAAAACTAGATGAAATAGAACTTGAAGAGTGGAGGAGTGAATTATACAAGAAATTAAAAGGAGAATGTAAAAAGTGAAAGTGTAAAGATGAGAATGAAGTAATTTGCAAGAAGTTGGCATCTGATTGAGGGTAGTGTTTTGATGGCTCAGAAACGCCATCAGAGAGGGGATTGATGGAGCAAGGTTTCATAAATGAAACTTGCTTGTACGCAATCCTTCTCATAGTACTAATTTATTAAAATTTGTATTGTTATTACTAACCTTTGCATACACTACATAAAGGGGAGAGACGCTTGCATATGTGTTTTACTAATGAATAACGCTTGTCTGTAATCCAAAATGGCCGCTAAAGCGCGGGAACCTCTCTGCGCATGTCGCAACCTGATCACATGGTGTGACGTCTTTCTTTGCTTGGTGGGAAACTTATGCTTCTGCGCAGTGTGCATAAAATGGCTGCTTGATGTTTTCACATGCTTCAGCTTGCTCTCATGTCATTACTAAATTGTCGTTTCTTAACGCTACTAATGCGGGATAGTATATATAATTAAATGGGAATAGAATAGAAATAGTGGGTATACAGTGAAACATTTTATTTGTGATTTTAATATTTCCTTCCTGCACTTTTAGTAATTCGTAAACTTGGGCCTGGGTTGGTGACTTGTAACTTGAAAGACGATGGTTCTGCGCATGTATCCTGTGTGCCTGCCAAGTGAAGTCAACTTGGACGTCTCCCAAGGCCATGACCCATTGGCCGAAGATACTGTACTTGATGTTTCCGGTGGACAAAAATGATACTTTTCCCCTGTAAATTGTATAACATTTGTCGTGAGACGGGTGGGAAATAAAGCAAATGTATTAAATTGAAGGGGTGGGAACGTAAAGGACAATAGGCTTTACAATTTAGGACAAATCAATATGGTGCGACAATCCACCCCCTGTCCCTGTCCAATCAGAAGTAGTGGTCCCATAATTTAGCAACATTAAGGGGAGGTACATGGGCGTAGAAGGGTATAATAGGTATAGAATTAGCTAATTAGTTTAGCTTCTAGCTCAGACCGCAGAGAGTGCGCACAGAAGACTAGCACTCTTAGCTCCAGACTGCCAAGCTGATCGATTGCAGACTGAACCGCTGTCCAGAAGAGGTCCTGAGGAGGGGGCGGCGGAGTCCATTAGAAGGAAGACACGGGAGAATCGAGAGAAGTCGAGTATCAGAGAGGGGAACGACGCAGGCGTCGTTATAGAGAGGTCACCGGTCCTGTCCTGATCCTGGAGGAAGTCTTTGCTCTTCATCCTTCCTGGGTCCTATATTTTCAACTCCTTGGCTAAGGGGTTTGGTTCTCGCACTTAGGTAAATATAATGCAACCTTTAGTTGCGCTGCTGTCTCTATCTTCTTCTCTTCTTTAAACACCGTCATTGATTAGCAATAATCATTTCTATGCTTAATCCTGGGTATTTTCGATCAAGTATCATGTGGCTTTGTATTTTACTCTGCTAAATCTTTAGATAAACATTTTAAAACTTCCTGACTCAGTGGTTATTTCAGGATTTTGTATTATAATGAATGTCACTCATTTTAAACTTCCCAATTAGCAAAGGATTCATCGGTAAGTCATTACTCTTCAATCAGAAGGTAATTGGTAGCAGGGATTTTTGATAAGAGTAACAACTGATAAACCCAGCGTAAGTATTAGCGTAGTGTGAATGTATGGACCCAAGTGAGTATATGGTGTATGAATGCTGTTTGCTAATATCGCGCTGGATCAGTTGGCCACTTCAAAAATAACGTAACATGTATTTGTAAAGCGCATGCTCACCCAGAAGGGTATCTTGGTGCTGAGTAACAGATGTTTATTGTTACCCAACTCAATGGTACTCATTGTATCGGCCTCAGAAGGATGAAAGGCTGAGTTGACCCACAGGGATTTGAACCTGTGACAATGAGGTCAGACACTGGCCCCTTCAGTGGATGCATTAGTCCACCAAGGCACCAGACAAAGCTAAAGCGCTTTGCAAGAATTGGAGGTGAGAGCATCGTATCATCAGAATTTGTTACCGTGGTTCACCTGTTCAGTGGGGCAGAGAACTTTATGTAACCCACGGCTTTTCAGGAAAGATGTGCCCTCCAGGTTTTCCAAAGCACAAGAAAGTGCCCTATTCACAAAAATATTTCTGGTCATGAGCATATGTTTATGGCTGAAAATGGCTGGATTTAAGCCTGGCAGGTATTCACAAAAGGCTATCTACTAGGCAAAAATCCATTTTAAGCTGTGTAGTTGTACACTACGACTGCATACAGTTCTGTAGTTGTAAATCACATGCAGGAGTGGCCAGTGGGAATTACAAAGTATGGATAGGCTTGTGAGCACATAAGCCTGTAGGCATTCACAAACTCCTACTCAACCTCTCCCACAGTGGAGGTAGTTGAAATGGTGGAAGATTCAGTACCCTCAGAGGCAGGAGTAAATCCCCCTTGAGAGACAGAAAGGGAGCGGAATAACCCTAAACTTGATGGAGGTGAAGCGTTCCCATGGAGATAAATGTTTTCTGCATGGAGGTAAAAAGAGTTAATAAACTGCAACTGCCCACTAGTACTGGAATATCCCAATACTAAATTCTACAGTGAGTGGAATTCCACACTGTGGAAATGTAAATGCCTTGAAATGTCAAGTACCTTTTCTGGGAATACGCCTGGTAAACTGACTGGTGCAGCTGTCCAGATGCATCAAGGAACGGGTTTTGAATTAGAAATAAAGTGTAAAAATGCGTTCAGGCGTAAGTGTAACTCTCTGTATGTACTTGTTTTGTGAATCTGTCCCGAAGAGTTCGACCTCCAAAACATTTGTATTTCTATGTCAGGCAATAAGCCTGTTTGAGTGTGTGATCTTAGGCATCTGGTCAGGCAGTAGAATGTCAGGTTTGAAAGGCAGGAGGCACCTTCGTGGAGAGTCCTGCACACAAAACACACAATTTTGAAGTTAACCCTTTGTTTAGTTGGAAGATAATGCAGAGACATATAAAGCAGATGAGATGAATTCCATGTGGTTTTTTTTGGGATGAGTAATCATTTTGGGATTAATCATGTTTTTAAGTCAATTTTGCATTACTCTTTTTATAGGAAAGTTGACATCTATCTTGGATTTTTCTTTTTTATTTACCGGGAAACTCCCTTTGCATTGCACCTTAATCTACCCATGGTCCTTTGCTTATTACCCCTCCTAAACCTATATGTTACCCTTTCCCTCACCCTATTCCTAACAGTAGCCCTTTCCTACAACCAAACCCTAACCACTAAACTTACCTTGTCCTTATTCTGGGATACGCCCTTCCTGATTTCTCCAATTTTTCTCGTCACACAATTGATTTTAACCCAGTATTTTTTACTCACCAATGAGATGTGGTCAAGTACTGCGAGCCAGGGACAAAGCAGGTGGTATCGTGTTGCCCTCTTTGATTCACATTCACTATACTGTCACATATGTTACAGGGATTTCATTGGCGTAAGTGGCGCTGCGATGACCAATGAAAAGACAAAGGTGATCTTATGAGGCAGGTGTAGCAATGCCAGGGTGTCACAGAGGATAGATTTAAGTTGAGTCTATCAGAGACAAATTTGAGTTGAACACTGTGAGAAAGTGGATTATTGGATGGGGTGAATGGTGGTTCACCCCTAGCAATAATGTTGTTGTTATTCTTGTTTGGTCCATTACCAGTTTTAGTAATTTAAACCTGAGCACAACCCTGGTAATTTATGACATAGAGCAGGCAGGCTCAACCTATGAAAATGTTTCAAGCATTATAAAAGGACCAAAACAGTTAAAAAGTAATAAACACAACAAAAATAAAATCCCAATCCAATTTGTAAAAATAGAGACTAATGTAATGAACAAAATGACACTAAATCAATACCAAAAAAATACAGGGAAACATATATATACCTTTTTTTAAAAGTTTTAAATAAAAATAGCTCCAAAAAGCATTATGAGGCAACTGCGGTCATCTGGTTGCGCTCTACTTGTAGCTTGGCATGATTTAAGGCTAACTACAATGGAGAGCGGGTTGGAAACCAGGTTTGACCTGCTCACAAATTTTATCTTCTGTCTCTGAAATGAAAGTCAAAAATCCTCAGCGCAGGACGACAGCAGGCTGTGACCAAAAAGGACTCCACAAGGCCAGATAGCTGGCAGACGAGGTCTTGGTGAAGCCATTGACTCTTGACATGAAAACTCCGAGTGGGAGATATTCATTATACGTGGCCAAGTAGGGTTCCTCTCCAACAAGATGCTTTTGTCTGGCTAAGATTTTCAAGTTCGGACTTAGTCACTTTTTTGGAGCACAGACTCCTCCAGTGGGGCAAGGATGCGAGCTCTGGCCGAACAGGGTTACACAAGGCCGGACACCCTCTCTGTGACATCTCACTGAAACAGATTTGCTGCTGTGGAAAATCTCTGAGCAGAAGCAACCTGAATCTTACACCCAGAGGTACCACGCCTTCATCAGATTGGCTTGGTGGGTTTATCCCAGGTTTCTCAAGATGTTACTAGTACACTTTGATGTTGCAGAGGGTTCCAAGGACCTCTGAACCTCACTTGTGAGTCAAGGCTCACTCCAGCAGAAGCACCAGCAGGGTCAAGGGCAGGCCCTGTTGGAACTGGTCAGCTGGGCTCTGCTGGAAAAGGGGCTTCTTGTACTCAGTGTGTCCTGGTAGCTTAACAGGAGGTCAGCAGTTGACCCTTTGGAATCTACTTCTTTGTCCTGGGTACAAGTGGGAACAGGTCCAGCCTTTCAAGTCTTCTCAAAGGTTTCAACAGCAAATGCAGCCCTTCTTCTGTTATTCACAAGTCCAGTAGTGTTCTGAAGAAGGTACACCAGGGTGCCATATTTATGCCTGGCACTAGATCATGGGTGGGGGAGACTCCTGGCCCCTCCCTGACCAATAAAGAAAGGTTCCCAGGAGTAAACCTACCCACTTTTGCAGCAGGTTCTGTTTTCTTTACAGTAAACAATATCTCACTGAACCTCTCTACATAAATTCAACATGACAGAACCCTTCTTCCCATGCCGAACGCCTGTGTGCCCACCCAGAGGAGTGTTCATTATAATGAGCAATCCCCGGCTCCTTATTCACTCTAAACCAGTTCTGGAGGCAGCACCCCTAATACTGGTCTTGGCACCTCCCTGACTATTTGGACAAAGGAAGGGGCTGGCCCAAGTGTTAGCTACATCTGCTTGTGACAGAGAAGGCCTCTTCGAAGTCAATTAAGTTCCTGGGCCCAGCCCACAGGTCATTCTGTTAAGGGGACAACAGCACCTCTCCACCCCAATGTCTTTGTCTCAGTTCTGGGAGCAAGGTCACACCTCATTCAACTACTTGGTTACACCCGGTGCTCATGCAAATGGACCTTAAGAGGCTTTAGACAGGAAAAAGGTAACTTTCCAAAAGTAACATTTCCTTTATAGTTATACAAAATTAAACGTTATTCTAAAATTGGATTTTAAATAACTATTAAACTGAGTCCTTGAATTGTATTTCTAGCTGTTTCCTAAATGAAATTAGCATTATTAAATGTGATAATGTTATCCGGTGCGTTCCTATAGAACAGCCAGCCTTTACAGTGAAACTTGCTATTGGGGCCTTTTCACTGTAAGGACACATATAAAATGTCCTACTTTTAAATACTATACATCCTGCCTTAGGGCTTATAAGCCCTACATAGTGATGATGTATTCATATTTTAAAGAAAGGTTTAGGTCTATCAAAAGGGTTTATTTTGACAGGTTGAATCTGCCGTTTTAAAACTGCACAGACAGGCTACAGGGGCAGGCCCACAGTCTTGTTTTTGTCTGTCACTGTAGTAGGAGGCACCATGGGTGCTGCAGTCCACTAGTGACATTTAACCTACAGACCCTGTGTACACATTGTGCCATATACTAGGGACTTATAGTTAAGTTAAATTCCAGTATATCCAATTTCCTCCAGATGACGGGATTGAATACTCAAATGCAGAAAAGGCAATTTGAAAAATCCACGTTCAGGTGGGTTGCAAAAAACCTATATGAAATTAAAAAGGATATTAAATCAATAAAAAATAAATAGGAAATTTAGTACCCAGATTCAGTGCTTCACTTATTCCAATCAGCGAGCCGACAAATATTTATTTGCACAAAATAACCCTGTTCGACATAAATGGCCTTTCACTCAAGAAGCACAAATAAACAATATATAAAGGAAATTAATGTCCATAGTATAAAGCAATTTAAACTGTAGTTGAATAACTTCCCGAACTGAAAAACGAAAAGAGTTGTGCTTTTGATTGTAGAAGACGGTCTTTATTCTTTTAATTCATTAATTTTTTCTTTAAAATACAAACGCACAATGGACAAGACTGCCAACGCGTTTCGTCCCTCATGGGACTTCTTCAGGGCTAAAAACATATACAAAAAAACACTATTTACAATTTGCTCATAATAAAAACATACAATGCATAAGAACCAGACAAATCATTATTGTAGTTTTCAATTGAATTCATAATCATATTGCATCATCGCAAATACTCATTAAATATAATTTGGGAAGGTAATCCTTTGACATTTCCAAAGCAATACATATATATTTTACTTAGAATTGGGAGAAAGCTGGACAGACATACTGGCTTGACATATCTTTTAAGCAATTGGTACTGCAGATATGATTTGGATTTAAGTTTGAATTTGAATTTGATGACAAAAACATCAAAGATTTAAAAAAGAAAAGAAAACAGAGCTAAATTAATCTCACCAAACAGTGCACACGAGAGAACATATTCCAAACAAAATTTATCACAACAAAGTTCTATTGATTCTCTTCGTTTTATACAATTCTTGGACCATACCTTAGAACATCTGTTGTTTTAATTTATCTCCTATTCAAGATCATATATCCGGAAAAGACGAGGAAACCAAGCATCTCCAAGACGCACTATTCATGGCTTCTCCATTATAAAAGTATCTGTAAGAAATTATTATAGACTTACGGTTTATGTATAATCTAAAACTGCATGTAACTAAAGTTTTTTTTAGTGTCAGGACAGTGGTGTGACAAATGAAATGTCGCACTAAAATTCATCTTGTTACACCTGCACCATCTCTTATCATATACAAAGGATATGAGTAGTGCATTCAAATGATCATAAATCTAAAAAATGGCCTTTATTATAAAGGCAAATGCGATTCACAAATATTCCCTTCTCAAATGACAACCGATATTCCATCTTAGATGGCGGTTGCTATTTTTAAAAGAAATACTCGTGAACAGCATTTGCCTGTATAATCAAGGCCGTCTTTAGTTTGTTTTTATAAAATCGATTTATTATAGCATCGAAGCCCTATAGTAAGGCCTTTGTAACTATCTCGTGTTTATGTAGCAACATTTGTAAAATGGAATATCGGTTGTCATTTGAGAAGGGAATATTTGTGAACCGCATTTGCCTTTATAATAAAGGCCATTTTTTAGATTTATGATCATTTGAATGCACTACTCATATCCTTTGTCTATAATAATTTCTTACAGATACTTTTATAACGGAGAAGCCATGAATAGTGCGTCTTGGAGATGCTTGGTTTCCTCGTCTTTTCCGGATATATGATCTTGAATAGGAGATAAATTAAAACAACAGATGTTCTAAGGTATGGTCCAAGAATTGTATAAAACGAAGAGAAACACTAGAACTTTGTTGTGATAAATTTTGTTTGGAATATGTTCTCTCGTGTGCACTGTTTGGTGAGATTAATTTAGCTCTGTTTTCTTTTCTTTTTTAAATCTTTGATGTTTTTGTCGTCAAATTCAAATTCAAACTTAAATCCAAATTATATCTGCAGTACCAATTGCTTAAAAGATATGTCAAGCCAGTATGTCTGTCCAGCTTTCTCCCAATTCTAAGTAAAATATATATGTATTGCTTTGGAAATGTCAAAGGATTATCTTCCCAAATTATATTTAATGAGTATTTGCGATGATGCAATATGATTATGAATTCAATTGAAAACTACAATAATGATTTGTCTGGTTCTTATGCATTGTATGTTTTTATTATGAGCAAATTGTAAATAGTGTTTTTTTGTATATGTTTTTAGCCCTGAAGAAGTCCCATGAGGGACGAAGCGCGTTGGCAGTCTTGTCCATTGCGCGTTTGTCTTTTAAAGAAAAATTAATGAATTAAAAGAATAAAGACATCGTCTTCTACAATCAAAAGCACAACTCTTTTCGTTTTTCAGTTCGGGAAGTTATTCAACTACAGTTTAAATTGCTTTATACTATGGACATTAATTTCCTTTATATATTGTTTATTTGTGCTTCTTGAGTGCAAGGCCATTTATGTCGAACTGAGTGTGGTGGTTTGCAAACCACCTATATGGGATGCATGTAGGTCACATCCCAGGCCCAGTGCACCAAGCCATCATTATAATATTATAGCCACAATACGTAGTAACGACTGGTGCTGGACTGTCTTGCTCTGACCTCCGTCTTGTGTTATTACAAAATAACCCTGTGTTGGAACTTGGAATACAGTCTAAGGTGCATAGACCATTACATACTGAAGCTAAGCTTATAGGGTGCAGAATCTACCATAACAGTATACATTAATGCTGCCACCTTTGCCAGTCTCTGTCAACCAGGTGAGAGTACAGTAGTCACCCTCAAGGCACACTCTGGGTTCTCAGTCCATTTAGAAGGGAGGCTTTTGGTAAGCACACATCATTGTCATTTCAATAAGGCAAAAACAAAAACCTACAGCAGCATACAGTGTCTTTAAAAGGAGCTGAACATCGGTCAAGTGTCCACACTCTACAGAGCCATGCCGGGCACAACTGTGTATTACATTTTTTTGTGTATGTATGCTGGTAAACTATCTGCAAATCATTGGTGAATGACCGCAGGCTTATGGTTTTGTGCATGTTACGCGTGTTCACTTGCATTAGTAGGTTGATAAAACAGAAATGTCAACAAGCCCACTTGACTCTGGATCTGTAATAATGCAAATTTCACCATAATGCCCGAATGTTCTTGTTGGCAAATTCATAGTGCTAGGTTAAATGCCTACCATTCAAGTCTTAGAGTCGGGAATCTGAGACTTCCCATCCACAAATCTTCATGAAAAAAACATCCCATATCTGTTATCTTTAAGTACCTCAGTAGTCAACATCTGGAATATTCAGAAAGGCATGGATGACTATGGCACAGTGGGGGAAAAATGATGGACTAGAATGTGGCCCAAGCGATAACCAGTGGCTGAAATAAATTCAAGATTCCTTGTATCTCTTTGATGTTTGTTGCAGTGCATAGCTTAAGGACAATGGGTGGGTCCAGATGTTGGTCCCATTCTTATTGCGAAATAGGATTCAAGCTGCAACTCATTGAAAAGACCTAAGGAGGCTGAAACTGATCTGGGCTAGGTGAGTCCCTGTTTAAAGGGAACCAAGCCCAGCCTTTTGGGAGAGACTGTTCATGTAGAAGAAGGACCAAGGCTCATTTGCATATGGCAGGTCTTTTTCTCCTATGACATAGTGGGCAAGAATAGGACTGAACTGTGAGTGGTCACCCATGGCTGAAAAAAACTCATCACTTTGCTGTTTGTTGCCTTTTCTACTTCATGTAGCCTCCTTCCAGCAACGTTCACACACTGTATAACATGTGTATTTGTAAAGTGCATGTTCACCCTGAAGGGTATCTTATCCTGGCGCTGAAAAACAGATGTTTTACTGTTAACCAACTCAATGGTGCTCATTTTATCAACCTCATAAAGATGACAGAGTGAGTGGCCCGCAGGAATATGAACCTGTTACCCTGAGGTCGAACACAGACCCCTACAGTGGACGCATTGGTCCACTAAACCACCAGACCCGGCTAGGCATATTTCTAGGGGTAGCAAGATCATTTCTACTCCTTTGTGAGGTGTAGAACAGGCATGTCAGACATGTTTGTGGGAAGCAGATCAATAACTTCAGAGGGGGCCCTCTGCAGAATGACTTTATAAAAAAATATGTCCTGCATGGAAAGATAAAACAATGCAGTTTCAGCACCTGACAGCGTGCAGTGGTCTTTGCTTTGTTAAACGCCTCATTGTCAATGAACAGAGCCGCCTTGAGTTAAACTCTATAAATAAATATTGCTGTGGGAGCAAGTGCTTCTCCCTTCTGATGGTCCTGATGTCACAGGAAACTGCAGAGGACAGGTCCTTCAATACCCTCCCTTACATGGCACCAGGTGCCCCAAGCTGTGCTGCAATAAGGCCCTTCCCTCCACCGGTGTGGATGCAGGTGACCAATGTGTCACTCCCAGGTGTGTCCCCGACAGATTATCCAGGGAGGGAGGGCAGGTAACGCTTGCTTTGCCCATCTTGCTCTCAGCAGCACACATCCCTCCTTTGTACAGATTCTCATGCCATGAACCCTAGGCACCCAGCCAGCCTCTGACTTATAGGTTCTACTAGCCACGGGCTGTGAAAGGAATTCACTAGGCTTCTCCTGCCAGGTTAAATGTATTATTATTTTTAAGCCAGTGGTAAATGTCTGCCTAGTAGGAATCCCTTACTGCTGCATACAAGAGGTTGCCTACTTACAAGCCACGAAGACAACATTGGTAAATAAATGCCACATCACCCTCCCAGAGAGCTCTGCAACTGGACTGGAGAGAGGACAGCATTTACTCTTCAGAAGCTACATGGATCACGAAAACTGCATGCTGGGAAATCTATATGGTAATGAGGTTTGAGCCAGGGCCGTACTATTTACCTGAACAGGATTTGAATAATTTGAGGGGAGGGGGCATTTCTCGTGTATACTCGTTTTTCAAATCTTAGATTTTCGTTGCAAACATTGTCCTGAATAAACTTCTTTTCTCTTTCACAGAAGGGACCAAGCTCTCCAGGGACTCGCGCTAAAATGATATATATTCAAAGGAAGTGCAGCGTAATCCTCGAGTCAGAACAACAATGTTTTCTGCTTGTAGTGTAAAGCAACTTGCAAATTAGATCTCAAGAGACTATTCCATATTTATGCCCCAACCCACAATAAAATTACATTAAATGCTGTTATTAGCTAAGTACTGACGCTGAACATGAGTGATATGAGACAGGGCTTCAACTGCGACCATTTAATCTGTTTCAAAATGGCTGTCTTCATTAATTTGTTTGTCAACAGTGATGCACACTACCCACCGTG
Organism: Calotriton arnoldi; assembly: GCA_963921515.1. Lineage (NCBI taxonomy): Eukaryota > Metazoa > Chordata > Amphibia > Caudata > Salamandridae > Calotriton > Calotriton arnoldi. The sequence continues at coordinate 369,766 of CAWUFW010001223.1, forward strand.
CTCCGAGTTTTTAATTAATAAGCATAGTTTTCAACTTTGCTGACTAAAAATACGCTGCATGCCCGAAGCTGTTAATCACCTCCGCAGGAAGCGCATAATCTGACAAATGAAAGACCTCATCAGAGCTGCAAGTCATGTCCCATTCTGAAGAGTAAAAGCCAAGCGCAGCGCGCGCCAGGATATTATGGAAGGGTCCAGAGATGGGCTCGCTTGGGGAAGCAGTTCAAAGGGACTTGGCTAAAGAACGCAAACCAGGTCTGGCTGGGGAGAAGGGGATGGGGGGAAATGGGAGCAGCTGATATCATTCATTTTTTTCTTTTCAAATATTTTTTTATTATAGAAGAAATTCATCAGTAAACTGCATACCTGCCAACTCACAGGTGTGCCACCATGTGACACACGATATCGGCTCCCATCACACGGTCACCTGGTGAGGACCTGATATCACAGTGTATATATATATATATATATATATATAATATCAACAGTATATGTTGAGTCCCTTATAGCTTAGGAAAAAGAAGAAGAGGGAATATGAAAGAGAAATCAAGAAAAAAGAAAGGAGTGGAAAGAAGAGAGAAGGATGCAGAATCATGGAAGCAATCGCCGCGAGCACTGTCGTGTAGTTCCTACAACTCAATATAGGATCTGCACGTTTAGACAACATAAACTAAGGGATTGGTGTCCAGATTGATTCCAGACACCCCCGAAGGATAGGTTAGTCTGTAGACCAGCTAGCTCACAGTGCCACTATAAGCCCCACAACCTTACCAAGGAGCGAATAGTTTCTGGCAACTATCGAACATGACAACCCTGACCACTCAGGGATCGTGGAAACAGTACAGTACTTTTCGCTTAGTCACTCGTGCTCATTCGTTCTCAGAGAGATACACGGAATAGACGGTGGGGACGTTTTCAATAAGTATTTATTGAACCAGCGTCATTGTAGTATAAAATACGTGTGCTGCAACAATCATTAGACATAAACAGATGTATACGGTTATAAGCACCAACAGAGTAAAGAAAAGGTAGAATTCTACCATGCTGCTAAAACAATGGATATATGCAGGCATATAGATACAAGGCAATTTATTTATTTATTTGATGAGTTTTATATAACGCTGGCTAGACCCGGAGGTATCAGAGCGCTTTACAAGAGGTTACATTGTTGCAAAGTTGCATCAGTTACAAGTTGCACATTATTCCAAGAGTAGACATATGAGAAAAAACAAGAGGTTATACAATAATATGAGTTATTAGCGTGTAAAATAGCCAGGCGAACACGTCTTAACGGGTAAAGTAGGGTAGGGGGGAATGGTGAACATGAGGGAGGGATGCAGATTGAGTCAGGCGGAAAGTCAAAGAATCAAGGAAGGAGGAGGTTGGGGAGGGAAGGAGACACAACAGGGAGATGGGGAAAACAATGTCAGATGTCCGGCTGGGTAGGTGACGGCCAAGGGGGTGAACCTGAGCCAGACTCCTCTATAGCTGCATAGGACAGCTCCACCGGGCATCGCCAAGGTTGCTCAAACAATAATCATGAGTACTCCTAAGATGCAAACCCTAACTAAATGCACCTAAGTGTACCTAGCATGTATGAAGGTGTATAGCCAAGAATCCCCCTAAGAAAGAGCCAACCCCATTACCTGATGGGAGAGAACGAAGGACCCCATCTTGGTCTCGAGTTGGACACCCCGCAAGAGATGTCAGACCACTGGGTGCTGGAGTGTCTGCAGGCAGGGACTTCAGCGTCTCGCATCAGCGTTTGCCCAGAGAAGGTATGGGACTTATATACCCAAAAGGTACCCTCAGGGGTTCTACCTAGATGGGTCATGGTACTGTGGGATTGTCGGCCAAGTATGACGATAGTGGTGACTTTTGTACAGAGGAATTATGCAGAAGAATGTAATCCTGCTGTGATACTAAGAATCCTCATGCATAATAAATTAGGCTAGTTTTCGAAGAAAACCACATGACATTTATTCGGCACCTAACTAGGTAAAAGGTCAGCAAGGGAGCTGTTATGTAGAGCAAGGTAGGACAAATGCAGGTATAAGGTCGTGCAACTACCTAGGCCTATTTTGGGGTACATTGGGGCTCATAACAGCACCTTGAGAGCTCAAGGGATTCATCCTTTTTAGATATAGGTCTAGTTTCGACCACAAAAGATGTGACGATTTGTTGTTAAAAGTAGCATTGTGTATGGTTTTATCACCACCCCTAATAAAACAGACCCATGCCAACCATGTATGATAGGAAATGTTAAAGTATTTTTTCCAAATTGAGAGTATGGTCTTTATACCAATAGAGAGCAAAATGTCATTGATGAAGCAATCCCAGCCAGATAAAGGCCAAAGACCTGTCAGAACAGGCATGTATTCCCAATGTGACTAATAAATGAGTTAGGGACAATTTAATATTAAAAATGGTAGGCAGTGTGGACTCAATATACTTCCATCAAGGCCGTACATGTTTACAATAAAATAGTAAGTGGTCCAAGTCACCTACGGGGTAGTCACAGTGCCAGCAAGCAGCTGATGTCGAGAGTCCTTGTTTGTGTAATCGCTCAGGGGTCCAATAAGATTTATAAGCAGTCCAGAAGTTACATTGTAGTATAAGGGGGGACATTTTTTGATCCTGAAGAGAGTCCCAGATATTGTCCCACATTGCGGAGGGAATGGGTTCAGTATTATGTTTGGAGCAAGAATCCTCCCATACCCGCTGAATCTGAGCCGTCCACGGAATTGAATTTTTTTGTAAGGTTCTGTAAATTAGTAAAACAATATGAGTCTTGGAAAAAAGTTTCTCAAGAAAGTGTAAGCAGTTTGCCGGGTGCGGGTGTCTAATGTCCCTTAATGCAACTTTTAGTTTTTAGAAATTATAGAAATCCCATGGCTGTAGGCTGAATCTTTCATTTAACGCAGCAAAAAGATATAGGGTTATTAGGTTGAACAATGTCTCTAACAATGAGAATACCCAGGGATGCCTATTCTCTCCAGAAGGACAAGAAAGGATCTCATTTTATGGCATTATTAAGCCATAAGGAGGCAAATTCTGAGCACTTAATTATGCCAAGAAATCATCTGTCCAGGTATTTTATAGCTAAAACTGAGCCCTTATTAATCTGGAAGGAATGAGAGACTTTAAGTTGTTTGATTGTCAAAGAGTTAATAAGCGAAAGAGGGTTTACCAGATCTGATTTGCTATCATTTCTTAAAATTAGGTCGTTTTAAGCCACCCCAGTATTTATTTGTTTGTAATTTCTGCAACGAAATTCTCGCTCTCGTACCCCTCCTCATAAAAGATGATAATATTCCATTGAATGACTTATGGAAAGAAGTGGAAAGGCTGGCTGGATGCATGCTTAAGAAAAAATTGATTTGTGGAGAAACGATCATTTTAACCATTTCAACCCGACCCCACCACGTGATAAATTTTGAGGACTGTGCGTCACTTAGATTTTTTATTTTGGCCAGTAAAGTTTCCTCAATATGGATCCTTGTAGCTTCTACTGAGTCTGAAAATTCAAGACCAAGATATTTCAATATAATCAGTTGCCATTTTAAATTAGATTTGGTGGCTATATGAGCTAGACAAAGGACATTTAATGTGAACATTTAAATTTTTTCTTTGTTTAAAGAGTATCTCGAAGATCGGTTCTCATTCATGCAATTACACCATTGGGTGTTGAGTCCCGACGTGCACGTGGGTGCAAGCCGACCGATGACCCCTTTTGAAAAATGGTTGTTTCTTAAATCGGACAATAAGAGGTTGGTCTCAGAGATTTACGCTTACTTGGGTAAGGCAGGGCTACATCAACGGACCCCTGGCCAGAGGCGATGGGAGGCTGAAGTGGGCAGACCCTTCACAGACAAAGAGTTGGATGATATTTTTTATAGAGTCCATCACACTGCACACACGGTGATAAACACCGAAACGGCATTGGTATTGGTACTATATGCCGATCCGCATCCGGAGTTGGAAGGAGGACCAATCGGGAGACTGTTGGCGGGGTGTGGGAATCCCAGAACTCTGCTCCACCGCCTATGGCACTGTCCCAACTTGACTATGTTCTGGTAACAAGTCCTGGATGATATCAACATCGCTTTTAACACTGCTATCCCACATTTCCCAGCTTACATTATCTTGGGGCTCCCGAACGCATTGACATTCCAGCTGCACTCTCTTCGAGGGAGACAGATGGCCCTCTCACTAAACGCAGCTCATCGTGTTATACCCTGGGGTACAGACAAAACACCAGATCATAGAGCATGACTACACCATCTGTGGCTCCTTCTAGGAATGGAACGACTGTCCATGGCGGGGATCGCCCGAGGGCTCCTCCTATTCAGAGTTATGGGCCCCTTTTACTTCAATTCTTTCTAAATTATTCTGAGAGCTGTCCTGCCCATCCTATCTTCGCATCCTGCGCTTGATCCCAGAATCTTCTCCCTCTGTGCAATGATGGGCTTTGGTAGTGGTGGCCTTGGTGGGGTCTCGGATGAGGTACACACACAGATTAGCTGCTCATCTCCCCGTCTAGTAGCAGTTTGGAAGGAAGGAGGGTGGGGGAAGGGATACTTGCTCTTTTATGTCTCTTTCTTCGTTGTGTTTCCTATCTTATTCCAAACTCTGTCATTCTTATGCAACTCATTTTACTGTTGACGGCAGCCCATAATGTTGAATGAACATGGCCGGGCCTGTTGGGTTGTAGGCGGCTTGCTGTGTTATCAGTGTCTTCGATTTAAATCGTTGTGAGTACGCGGCATTAATCCTGATGGAGTGTTGGAACAGTTCAATTGAAAGCACGAAAAGGAGGGGGGGGGACAAAGGGCATCCTTGTCTGGTACTCTGTGGCAAACAAAATGTATCTGATAATTGACTGGTAAGTTTTATATGCACCAATGGTTTCTGATTAACCGCCATGACCAGTCGTATAAAACGATTATCTAATTTGAACTTCTCTAGTGCTGACCATAGGAAAATACAAGAGACCTTGTCAAAAGCCTTCTCCGCATCTAAGGCCTTAGTCATAATGGGAGAAGGAATCTGCTCAGCTTTCTCGATCACGTGGCAAAAAGTTCTGATATTGTCAGCCGCCAGTTTCCCCTCAACAAGCCAAGGGATGAATAAGAGATAAATACCCTTTTCTAACCTCAGAGCCTGAAGTTTAGTATATATTTTGTAGTCAGTAATAAGTAAAGAAATGTGGTGGACATGTTTCATCTCTAATGGGTCTTTACCCTCTTTTGGTATCACCTCTATATGAGCCTCCAAAGTAGAACCTGAAAGTTCGCTCACGTTACAAAGGTACTGAAAAGATCAGACAAATGGAGTAATAATTTATGTTGGAAGCTCTGATAGAAAGAGGCGGGGAAGCCATCCGGACCTGGAGCCTTTTTTCATTGTAAGAGAGTTAATAGCTTTAGTAATTTTGTCTGGTGTGATTGGTTTGCTAGGAGCTCCTACATCTTTTTTTTGCACGTCTAGGAATCTGGAGGGATTTCAGGAAAGCTCTGCACGCCTCCAAACTCAACTTATTTCCAGTTTGAGGGGATTATATAGCTCATTGTAATAATCTTGAAAGGCTCCCACTATTTTTTATTTTTTTAAATTTTTTTATTAAGGTTTTATTGAAAACAACAATGATCTGCGTATACACTTTTACATTTTTGATGTTACTTCTCTACATACAATCGACATATATTTCTACATGGGTGCACATACGCCTTTACTACTACTACATGTCCTCGTCCAAATCGCTGTCTTCTTCCGGAGGCGTGCAGATGTTTCCCCTATATATGTTCCATTTACCCCACACTCTTCCCCATTTTTGGGGGCATTTCCTATTAATAAATGTGGCCTTTTCCGCTACCATGACCATATCCATATCTTTACACCAATTCAATAACGTCGGTACGGTCTCTACTCCCCACTTTTGCGCTATGTTCCGTTTAGCTATTGTTATGCCTGTCGTTGCCCATTGACGTTCAGCGTGGTTAAGGTCTGTCTGTCCCCAGATATTAAGAAGGCAACATTTAGGCTCTAGCGGGACATGCTTCTCGGTGACCTCTGTGATGGTTCTTACCACTGCCTCCCAATACAGTATGAGTTTTACGCAGTCCCATAAGGTGTGATAAAAGGTACCTACGTCTCCACACAGTCGCATGCAACACGGGTCAGGAGTTCTCCCTATCTTGTGCAGAACAACCCGTGTGTAATAGGTCCTATGTAATATTTTAAACTGCACCAGTCGTAGTCTAGAGGAGATTGCCACCTCCTTAGGCGATGCTATTGCTTCTCGCCAGTCAGGGTCATCCATGTCTCCCACCTCTGACTGCCAGGACTCCCTGAGTCGGTCCAGTGGATCTGCCCGGTTATTGATGATTTTTCTATATATTAGTGAGGTCGCTCGTTTATGCAGATAGTCAGTGAGCAGTCGGTCCTCTAAAGGGGATGACTCCGGGAGCGTCTCAGCAGGGGGGAGGGCTGCCTCTATCGCATGTTTAATTTGCATATATCTGAACTGTTCGCTCGGGGCCATTTTTTACTGTTCTTGCAAAGAGGCGAAACTTACGACCTCTCCATTACGCCAGAGGTCCCCTAGCCGGGAGATGCCAATCAGATCCCATTTTTGAAACCCTTTACTGTTACCCAGAGTTCCTAATTGGCTTGTGTCCCACAAGGGCGTGTGTTGTGTAAGTCTGCCCGACCAGCCCAGGTGTCTGTTTACCATGTGCCATATGCGGGTAGTGTGCATCGCCGGGCCGATAAGGCCACGGGCCTTCCGATTGTTGTAAAGTGCTCTGTTAACACCCCCTTTCCCTAGGGTCATTCTGTCCAGGTGGTAGGCAGGGTCTGTGTCCGGCACATGAAGCCATTGATTGATTACTGTGAGTTGTGAGGCCCAGTAGTACGCTTTGATATCAGGCAGGGCTATCCCGCCATCATACCAACTCCGCACCAGTTTATTTGCTGCCACTCTGGCCGGTTTGCTATCCCACAGGAGAGCAGCGACCTCTGAATTTACTGCTCTAAAGTAGGAGTCCGGGACTGGATATGGCGTATTGTGTAGGACGTATAAAAACCTGGGCAGGGCCATCATTTTAAAGAGAGCCGCTCTACCCAGTAGGGTGAGTGGTAGTGCCTTCCAATGTTTAATGTCACGCTTCAGCTTGTGCAAAGGGGCTTGTAAGTTGAGTGCAAAAAATGTGTCTTGATCCGATGTTACATGTATGCCAAGGTACTTAAAGCTATCTGTGACTATCTGAACCTTGCAGTCCTTTGGAAGACGCGGGGGCGTTCCATGTAATATGTATAGCACGGACTTATCCCAGTTAATGGCAAACCCAGATACTGAACCAAACACTGCGCAGATATTGAGTAACGCGTGGAGGGATCGTGTGGGTGAGGAGATATATAGTAATACATCGTCAGCGTAGAGGGAGATACGATCCTCCCATTCCTCCCTCCATTTTAGACCTCGAACCCTGGGGTCCCACCTTATCCACGCTGCCAGTGGTTCTAGGACCAATGCGAACAGCAAGGGCGACAATGGGCAGCCCTGTCTCGTCCCTCTACCCAGGGTGATTTCCCTCGATATGTGGCCATTAGCAACCACATGCGCTACAGGGTCGGCGTAGAGTAAATGTATCCAAGAACAAAATTTCAGTCCGAACCCCAAGTGTTGAAGGACCGCAAATAAGAAGGCCCATTCCACCGAATCAAAGCCATCTTCGCGTCCAGGGAGAGGACCGCGGCATCTTCCTGTATAGTATGTTTTCTGCCCAGTACGCCATGGAGGCGCCTGAGGTTTAAGGCTGTGTTTCTGCCAGTCATAAAGCCCGATTGATCCGGGTGGATCAGTTTGACGAGATGGGGTGTGAGTCTAAGCGCCAACGTTTTGGCTAGTATTTTCCCTTCCGCATTAATTAAGGAGATCGGGCGATATGATGTGCATTCCTCCACTGGTTTACCCGGCTTATGTATGGCCACAATAGTTGCCAGCCGTTGATCTCTAGGGAGTGTCCCTATGTCACGACTTGTTTCAAACATGTTTAATAAGTACGGGGCTATCTTGTCTGCTGTGTGTTTATATAATTCTATTGGGATGCCATTCGGACCGGTAGCCTTGCCAGATTGTATTTTGGAGATGGCTATCTTGAGTTTGTCTACCGTAATATTTGCTTCTAGACTGTCGGTTTCTTGAGGTGTGAGCCGTGGCATACGAATATTTTTAAGGAAGGCGAGTGCATCTTGTACAGTGGTAGTATTCGTGGATGTATAAACTCGTTCATAGTGTTGCGCTAGTGCATTTACTATGTGTTGTGGGTTTGACGTGATTTCTCCATCGTTTGTCCTAATCTGTGCTATCCATCTATGCGCTCGTTCCCTCTTGTCTAACCAGGCGAGGAGCTTGCCTGCTTTGTCTCCAGATTCATAGATCCGGTATTGGACTGCTTGCAGATGGGACCTGGTGTCAGTCCACAGATATTCCTTGTATTCCTGTCTTTTTATGCGCAATGTGTGTGTTGTCTCATCAGTGGGTCCAGCTGCGTGTTGGGATTCTAATTGTTGTATTTCTTGCTCCAGGGTCTCTATTGCATGTTTTTCCCCTTTTTATGCCCCTCGATGAGAGAGATGGCCTGACCCCTTATCACTGGTTTGTATGCTTCCCATAATGTTAATGGGGAAGAGACTGATGCTTCATTTTCTTGGAAGTATTGCGTGGTCGCAGTGACTAAAGTTTTCCTGATCTTAGAATTCAGGAGGAATCCTGGATAGATGGGGTACATACGACTTTGAATAACACTGTGCGCCCGGATTTCTGCTCTGACCGGGGAGTGATCTGAGATTCCTCTGGGTAAGTGCGTGGCTGCCCCTATCCTTCCTAAATTATCCACTGCTGTGAGTATGTAATCTATACGGGAGAGGCTATTATGAGCTCCGGAGTGAAAGGTGTATTGTCTCTCACGTGGGTTTTGGAACCTCCATACGTCCAATAGGCCATGGGCTTCCAAAAATTCGGCCAGGGGTGAACTGACACGATGTTGTGGGCGGGTAGGTGTACGGTCCAATGCGTCATTTACAGTCATGTTGAAGTCGCCCCCTAGTATCAAATCCCCATCTGGTAGTGTTAGGAGGAATTTACCCAGATCTTGAAAGGCGGGGGATTGCAGAGCGGGCGGGACATAAACAGACACAAAGTTGATCATACGACCCTCCCATTGAAGCGAGATCGCCGCAAAGCGGCCTAGGTCATCCTTATAAGTGCGGTGGATAATGAGGGGAAATCGTTTACGTACCAGAATCCCCACCTCCCGGGATCCTGTGGTGAACTCTGAATGTATCGCCAATTGAAACCCCCATCGGTCGAGGGCCTTACACATGGAGCCCATCAAGTGTGTCTCCTGAAGCATTATAACTGCCGGGGACATGCGTTTCAGATATTGTAGCACCAGTCCATGCTTTATCTTGTCTTTCAGCCCATTGACATTCCAGGGGAGGAGTGACAGCGTTGGCAGTGTGGTGCGTTGTGTCATTGAATCAGACGAGGTCATTGGAGATGTTAATGGTCGTGACATGTCGAACAGCGAAGGTCATTGTAAATCTAGTTCCAGAGTGACTGTATGTCGAGAATTGCAGATCGATAACCATTAAAACATTAACATTGAGAACATTCCTACAGTGCAAATAAACATTTGTCAATAATATCCTCCCTCCCCCCCCAGACAGAACCCATCCCCCCTCCCTGCATCCCTGCCTAGTAGGTTCAAAACTACCCACCACCCAATAGCAGAGTGCCTATGAGCCCCAAAAGAAAAAAAAACATTGAACGTAGGGTTATGCGGTGTTAGCGCCTAATAGTCTCTTCCTCCCGGGCCCGCTACAATGCCCCATCCGCATCACAGGTCAATAATAGTCCTTAAATTATTGTCGTTAATTTGGCACTGAATCAATGCACCCCAAGTTGGCTAATAGGGATCCGTTGTGGCTATATAGTTGGGAACCCCCCACCCCCACTACACATAGGGGCAATAAATGAGATATCTACAGACCATTATAGTCCATGCAGTCCTTCATGTTCCAGCACGTGCTGTATCGCTGCCAGGGCTGCCAGACTGGGAACTCCTGGATCTCGATGGGGAGCGCAGTTTGCCTCCGCGCCGGTACGCAGAGTCCCTGGGACGATCTTCGGCGTTCCCACTGTCTGTCTCTCCCCTACGGCGCTGGGACGCAGCGGGTCCTTCCTCGAGCCAACGTTGCGCTTCCTCTGGCGTCGTGAAGAACCAAGATTTGTCTCTGACAAGTACTTTCAACTTAGCTGGGAAGAACATCATATACTTAAGTCCTTTGTCCCTAAGAGCCCGTTTGATTCCATCAAAGGAGCGTCTGTCTCGCTGTACTTTCAGAGTAAAGTCTGGGAAGAATCGGACCGTCGCGTTGTCATAGGGAAGGTCGCCTTTAACTCTAGCTGCTTGAAGGATTGCATCCCGATCGCGAAAGTTCAAGATACGAGCTATGATAGTGCGAGGCGGCGCACCAGGCCTTGGCCTCGGGATCGGGGTTCTGTGCGCCCTTTCAATAGAGAACAGTGGGGAGAGTCTCTTGGGCTTAAGGTGGTTTAGAATAAGGTCTTCTAGGAAGAGGTCCATGCTAAGCCCCTCCGTTCCTTCAGGCACCCCCACCACCCGTATGTTGTTGCGACGGGCTCGTCCTTCCTGATCGTCCAGGTGCAGTGCCATTTCTTTATGTTGGTGGATTAATTTTTGGACCTTTTTCTCCAATTCACGTGTAGCGGTCTGCAGCTCTCCTACATTTTCCTCCGTGGCCGTGACTCTTTCAGACGTTTTCTGCATATCCGCCCGCATAAGGTTCATTTCAATCGTGACCTTATCAATTTTGGTTTCCAGGTTAGTTCCGACTGCTTGTATCGCTGCCATTATTGAGCCGAGCGATGGCTCCTCTGTGGGTGTGACTTCCTCACTCATCCCATTGTCGGGCGCAAGCTGCCGCGGCACCGCATACTTGTCCATCTTGTTGACTTGGATGGAGGTAGTATTGCCCTTTGGTTTCGTCATTGCGCTGTGTGATGTTTAAGCCAGGCGCCGCGTTAGTAGCAAGGAGTGCTGCGGTACCTTAGGCCAACGGCTAGGATGTTAGTTTGCGCCGATGGTTCCGATTTGCCTTGGGATGGTAATACCTCGGTCTACCGGAAACGTTGGTCTGGCAGTGCGATCATTCACTCATGAGAGAGTACAGGGGGGGGGCCCCAATCCAGTCCGGTCTGTACTTCCGTCACAGGCCTGCTGGTCCTTGTTCGTGTCGATTCCTCCCCCTCGCTATCCTCCGATGATATGTCGAAATCACTGGTCCAGAGCTACCAAGTCCAGGCGCTTATTTCTGGAGGCCGGATTCCTTGCTGCATTCACTGGATTCAAATACCTTCCCATTCAGGTATAAACTCTACCCTTCTTACGGCGATGTTGCAGCATTCAAGAGCGGGCGCATATAATGCCGGGGGGGGGGGGGACAGCACCTTCGGCGTAGTGGCCGAGTTTCAGGCCCCGCCCACCCCCCTCCGCCGCAGATCGCGCGTCGGCAGTGTTAAGGCCGACGATTGCACTCCAAATGTCTATCTGTAGGCCCCGGCTCTTGCCGATGTCATGCCTCCGTTATGTTGAACTCAGGGGTGTATCCGCTAGTCAGGCTTTTTCCACCGCAATTCAGAGATGGGACACAGAGTTGTTCGCTCTCATCGCGCTTTTCGCATGGGAGACAGGGGGGGGTCTGCCAGCAATTCCCCCCCTCGGGTCTCACCACACTGGTCGCTGTAGTCGCTGTGTCTGGGCAGCGCTCTCAAGGGGCCTCCGTGGGCAGTGATGCAGGCTCCTATGGTAGGCCACAAGCCGCGGCTCTCGCGTACCGCAGGCCTCCAGCCTTTGGGCCTCGCTGTGGGTTACGTGACTCCGCCCACCGCTGCCGAGGTCGACGCGTCGCTGTTCAGTCTGGTACCGGTCCGGAATAATGGCTGACGTGTACGGCGGGAGCTGCAGAAACGAGCCCTCTGCTGCTCCGCACTATCAGGAGCCGCATCGGCACATGTGCTGCCTCCGGGGTTTCGGATTGATGCCGGATTTCATGGGTAACGTCGCGGGCCCTGACGGAGCCCAAGAACTACGCCGCCATCACAGTCGGCGCCAAGCCACGGCTCCCACTATTTTTGATTAGTCTGCCTGTATCATAACATTACCATGTTTAATAACTGGTATATTAATAGATTTTTTGCATCCTTAAGAGTTAACAAAAGGAGTCTAACGGCTTTATTACGTTCCAGAAGATTTTTAGCTTTAGTTTTGGAAGACCATTTTCAGGCCCTTCCACTTAAGATTTTGTTATATTCATATTTAAGTTGTTTAATTTTGGACGTAGTTAAGGGGTCTGAAGTTAATATCCTATCTTATTCCAAGAAGGCGATTTGTTTCTCTAAAAGATTCAGCCTTGCATTTAACCTTTTATTCTTAATGGACATAATGCCAACCATCTCCCCCGATAGTCGCTTTCATAGCGTCCCATATCATTTCAATATACATACTCATGGTGTCATTCTCTCCAAAGAAGTGGGCTAAAGATTGGGCAATTTGGTCTTTAGAATATCGATCGGAGAATATGTCGTCATTCATCCTCATTGAACTGGATTAAGGCTGTTGTAAGGATAGATTCATGGTTAGTGTGATAAATGAACGGGCCGAAATGGGGATCGCTCAATAGTGGGATCAGTGGTTGAGTGGGCCAAGTTTTTACTGACATAGAAAAAGTCAACTGTAGACAGAGTGTTGTGAGTGTGGGAGTGAAAGGTGAAATCGCTTCCTGTCGGATCGTGAAGTCTCTGGATGTCAACCAGTTCATTATCCTCAGCTATTGTAGGTCTGTAAGAACATGCTGAGATTCTTTCTAGAGTAGTGTCATATGGAAGATTAAAATCTCTCGCCAGAATAAGTCTGCTGTCCTTGGGGAGTTCATGTAATTTATGAATTAGAGAAGACCAGAAAGAGGGGTCGTCTGATGTTGGAGCATATATGTTTGCAATAAAAATGGAACAATGTCTTTAGTGATCTTAGACAGGAGCCATCTACCTTGTTCCCCATGTGCAAGAATATCAACCGAGCACCTGGCTTGTTTAGAAACCAGGGTAAATACGAACTTTTTCTTCTAAGGTGCCAAGGAGCAAGCGCTATCACAAATCTAGGTGTGCTGCATACTACCAGCCTCTGCCTGCCCAGCCTCAGACAGTAATCTTAGACCTTTTTCCATTTAATTGGGTGATTAAAACCTTTTGTGTTAAGGGAAAGGATTTTAAGTGATGCGGAAACCATAGGACAAAAAACAATTTCAAAACTGCATGGTATGCACAGAGGAAGAACCTCCAGAGAAGAATAAAGAAGAGGAAAATTAGAGAGGAGAACAGAGGGGAAAAGAAAAGGAGAGCCAATACAAAGAAGCGACAAGTAACACCATATCATATAGTATCATTTCATAGTACTTCAAAAAACATATCCAAAACCGTACCCTATATCCCAAGCCCTCCCCTACCCCAACCCACCCTGTGAAGCCACTCCCCATCAACAAAAGAGAAAGAAGACCATGTAGGCCTCTAAAACAGAAGCTCAGTCCAAAAAAAGGTCTCTGGACCCGAGCGGAACAGCGGTTAGAAAACACATTCACTGAAGTGCTAAAAAATACCAACAGAGCATCCATCTAAAACATCATATCTAATCAGCAAGATGAGGCTAATTGACATATTATTGTATAACAGGCAGTGTATCTTTTTTTTAGCTAAAAGGTAAAAAACGTGCATAAACAAGAACTGGTTGTTTCAGGAGCCTCTGGAATTCATACAGGATAAAAAACTTGAATTAAGGCACTATTCTCTCAAGGATGTAATGAATCTTGTGTGATATACTGTGAATATTAGTCCCCTCGAGTACATTATATCCATGTAACTGACTGATACCTTATCTAAAATTATCTGAACATAGATAAGAGGCAACATTTATAATAAAAGGATATTATTGAATGAATAGTGACAGAAAAGATCAAGGTGTAACTGTTTGCCTGGACCAATAAAACGGAGGAAAGAATCAGTGAGTCATACTGGAGTCCATCAAATTCTTCACAAAGGCCTCAAGATGTCTGTGTTCATCATAAATGCGTGAGTGGCCTTTGTGAGTAATCTTCATCCTTGCTGGGCCTATAGAGGAAAAAGTGATTTTTAAAGACCTCAGCTTAGAACTTAATGCAAGGAATTTCTTCCTTCGATCCACAGTAGGCTTGGTATAGTCCTGTGAAATGCCCACTTTATGACACATTCAGTCAATGACTTTAATACGTCTCATGTGATTTAAAATCAGTTCTGTGTGTTGATACCTCAATGGTCTGAAAATAAGTGCCCTTGGGTGAGTAGATAAAGCAGAGGTCGCATGTGTTGGAATTGTGGGCCCTTTCTATTTCAAAGCTTCTTTCGAATGATATTTCCAGGACTTGCGGGAGCCATGACTCCAGGAAGGCCACACACGACTCTTCACTGTTTTCTCTGTTCTCCGGCAAACCAAAAATTCTCTAATTGCAACTCCTGTTTCTGTCTTGCAAGTCACAAAGTTCTCTTTCTAGTGACACCACCTTTCGTGACATTAAGTCTGATCTTTTCATCAGTGAGTTCTGGTTATCTTCAGCCTTGCTAATCCTAGATTCTGCCTCCTCCATACGATTGGCTAGAGCTTTAATATCTTGCCTTAGGCCCAATATTACAACCTGTAGGTTCTCTGTATTAGGTTTTGTTGACTGCGTCAGGTCATGTAGTGAATTGAGTTGCAGGAGAATGGTTTCAATATTGTTGGAGAGATCTTGTTTCCCTTTTATTGGAGAATCCAGTGATGGAGGGTCTTATTTGGTACGCTTTTGTCCAGGTTTCTGTTCTCTTTGGAGCCTCTGTGTTCTCCCCTTAAATCTTTTTCTTTTGTGCCCGCCATGTTAAGAAATGTCTTGAACCAGCTCCCTAAGACAGTTCAGTGTTGTTGCCACCCAATCATTGCCCTATGCGTGGCGCTATAACTTCAATCCAAGCTGCAGTAAAGGAAAAGGGAGCAAGCACAAAAATTATACGCTGCCACACAAAAGATACAGCTCGACTCTTCTATAGAGACTTGTCTCTTGTCTCGCTTGTCTCTTTTCACTGTTCTACAAGTATGCTAGTATTGGAATAAGCTGTAAAAGGGCTGGTGTTGGTAAGGTGCAGTGATAATGAATTCCCCTGACATCCAATTAACAGACTTTGGGGGTTCACGTCCAGGTGTCATTTTTTGATCATGAACACTCAGCATCCTGGCTGTGAGTAGTCCTCAGCAACAAGGCTAGGATTAAAAGAGGTGAGAGCCTCTCCCTCTCAAAGCGGCAGAATAGGAGAGTAACCATTGCAGGTGATGGCGGAGTAAACAGTGATTGACCAGCGGTAAAAAGTTGCACTCTCTCGCCTTCGTTGGACTCCACAGGGGCCATTTACAGGGACAGCTAGATTTCAGTCAGTCGGGCGCGGTGCAGTGTAGTAAAGTATAGGCGCCATCTTAGGGATTGAGACAGGGCTTCAGCATGCTGGCAAGGAGAAACCATAAGGTAGCGGGGGGGTGTTCAGCGACCACCTAGCATGATGTAATTGCACTTTCCTACCTTTATTAAAGCCAGTATGTTCGTCCAAAAGAAGCCGCTTGTTCGTTTACTGTGCTGAGCACCGTACAGCGATAATGGGTGCCATTTTAAGTCTGGGTACAGCCTCCTGCCTGGAACTCGCTTCTTCGGTCCAAAGGGGGAAGCTTAGCCAAGAAGAACCTTCATTTCGGCATGTTCGTGTCACCAAAAAGTTCACAGCAGCAAGACTGCATTGTGAGATCTAGGAGCGTTCTCAAAGTTGTAGGTTTTCAGGGTCAGTAGCCGCTCGGTACCAGAACTCTGATCCTACGTGACATCCCCATCAGACGTTAGCCACGCCCAGCAACTACTACCATTGGTAACAATGGAACTGGGCAAGCGGGCACCACCAGACGCAGTGGTGGTCCATCTCGGTGGCAACAACCAGACAGCATCAGGCATGTGGACTCTCCTGGACAACTTGAGAGCTGACCTAACAATAGTAGCTAGGCTAGTTCGTCCGGCAGATATCCTCTGGCCAGAAATCACCGCCAGATTTGAACGGCAGGGTGCCGAGAATCATGGTGCGGTTTTTGCTTATGCTGTACTGCATTAATACAAGAAACAAAATTGTTTGCCAATGTGAAGCAACCTCATCAAACAAGGAGCAATGAATCATATGGAAGCATGGGTCATAACGCATGCACACGTATGCGTCATGTTACTAAAACTGCCACAGCACCACCACCACTCATGCATCGCCACACAAGCACGTGAATGCATCATGACATGGTGGCCATTTTGTTGTGCGATTTATTCTATTGTTCCAAGATGGCAGTTGCCCATCTTGGAACGGTAAATTGACAAGTATAAAAAGTTGCCCTAAAGCGCATTATTTTTTCGAAAAAAAAACGCCCAACAGAAACCTGAACATGTAAATAGAACAAAAGGGGGAAAGCAGGATCAATGATGTAAAACTGAAAATGAGGAGCAAGAGAGGAAAGAGATACCCGTGCAGGCGGGTGCAGTGAGTGACTTCACCCACCTGCAAGGGGGTTGTCTGGGGGGTCCATGAGACCCGTTCTTCCCTCCAGAGGGCTGTCGTTAGCGTACTGAAAGTGCGGCACGTTTTTGTGGCGCACTTTCAATGCGCCTCCTAAGGGCATGTTTGCATCTGCGCCCACGTCCATAATACGGCATGGATGCAGAGGCAAAGAGATATCCCCATTTCCATGGGGCCATGCTCCAATGCGAATGAGGGAACGCCCTCTTGATATCGTGCTGGTGCTACATATGTGCCAGCGCTAACTGCATTACAGAAGGAATCTCACAAGAGTCTGCAGCCCCTTCTGTAATACCAAAGTGCCCCGAGAGTGCACAAAGTGGGCGCACATGCCCGTTGCGCCTCCGGGGCCCTTTCTATAATACAGCCCCTGGCAATCTTCAAACCTTTTGCCAGTTTAAAAATAGGGACAATGTGAGAAAAACGACTCCTAAGTAGGTTTGCAGCAGAAAAACCTTTGGAAAAAAACACTTTTAATGGAATAGTTCTAGCAGAATATAAAGTATTTTGATTGACAACCGTCAGACTATATTTTTCTGCCAACCTCTGCTGCAGGGAAAGTTTTGCAAACTTAAGAAACGGTTTAAAACCCCATGCTCCTACCTTTCTTGCTGAATTACTGTGCTTGTGACACATTCACTTGGATCAGCTGCAGGATGTCACATAGTGTTACATAACACAATGGGGGATATTCTCAAGAACGGGCGATAAATATCGCCAAACTAGGTTAATGCAATTTTACATAACGCCGTCTATCGCGGGAAACTAACGCCGTGTTAACGGCGTATTCCCAACACGCCGGCAACAGGTGATAGTAACCCGATAACGCGTCAAATGTCCGCGTTAAAATTACCGGGACGCCGATAAAAAAGGAAACCCGAACGTGAAAAAAGTGGCGATGGGCCCAACAGCATAAAAATATCAGCGATAAGCAGCGCCAGGCTTGCTATTCCCACGTCAGGCGGGGAAAATCACCATAAAAGCTGCAAAAAAAACAACAACAAAAAACAAAACCCAAACAACTGAGAAACACCATGGAGGAAGCTGGAGCAACTACAGAGGCCAACCAGAACCCCACAAACCCCCCGGAGGACCAGCCAGGAACCTCGGGGAAGGAGAAGGGCAAGGAGAAGAAGAAGAGGAACCCGCGATTCAGTCCGCAGGAATACAAGATCCTGATAACGGAGGTGATAGAACACCACCAACTGTTCATCACCTCCTCTGTGTCATTGGCAACTAAAAATGCAATATGGCAGTCCATCTTGGCCAAGGTGAATGCAGTCGGAGTGAAGAGAAGGGAAGTGGACGACTGCAAGAAGCGCTGGAATGATGTGAAGTGCAAAACCAAGCTGAAACCCGCTAACAACCGGAAAGCAGCAATGCAGACTGGAGGTGGAAGTCCAGCGCCACAGCAGGAGCTGAATGAGATGGAGGAAATGGTGTCCACAGTCATCAGTGGGGAGACGGAGGCAGGAGTTGGGGGACCGGACACTGCTCAACATTACCTGACCCAACAGCAACAGGGTGAGTAACGACCAGGGACTGGGGGGACGGGGGTAGATGGGCACAATTGCTGCAGTCTGACAGTGATGGGTACAGGTAGCTGTGAGGAGGCGCGTGACTTCTCACCTTGCACCTATTAGTTGACAATGTTCACTACTATTGTTGGATGACGTCCGTGTACACATGTGATCTGTACATGGCACACATGTCCAGGGGACACCTTGGTGTGTTCCACGCAAGGTATCCCTGCTGGCTTTTTGGCTGGTGTGCATCTCCCATGTTGCTGAGGTGTTCGCTGTGCCCCCATCCCCCTTACATCCATGTTGCTCATGTTGTGGGACTTGAGTCACAGGGTGCATCTCTGCATCAGGGTGGTTCATATTTGACCCCAAATGACACCCGCAATTTCATATTTGACCCCAAATGACACCCTGTTGTCTTTTTATGAACACCAATGACAGCCTTCATGTCATGTTTATATACACATGTGATACGCTGATGAGTGGGATTACGTACTACATTTGACACCCTGAAATGGCATTTTGAATACGTGACACCCTAAACAGCCTCTCTGTACAGAGGTGACATACCCACCATATATTTGCTATTTGTGAGATTGTTAGCACTTAATGTTGCACTTACACTTGTCAGAGTGATGTGCTAATGCAGAGGACTGACATGCACACAGGGAATGTGTGTTGCAATGAATTTATTTGCACATGCTGTTCATGTGGTCATTTTGTACTGTTCCATGATTGCTAAGGACAGTCACAATGTGACGTGCTCATGATACAAAATTGTTAATGATTGTGTTCCTTCGGGCTATTCCTGCTGCAGCTGCAGTGGGGTGTGGTCCACCTGCCTCATCTTCCTCATCATTGTCCGGTGCATCTGGCACTTGGATCCATGGGGTATTGGTGCAAACAAATATGTTGTGCAATACACAACATGCAATGATCATCTTGCACACTATTTCTGGGCTGTACAGGAGTCTTCCACCTGTGATGTCCAGGCACCTGAAACGTGACTTTAACACGCCAAATGTGCACTCAACAATGCCCCTAGTGCGTTTGTGGGCCACATTGTACTGCCTGTGGGCCGGGGTGTTCGGGGCTCGGAGGGGTGTCATCATCCACGGGCAGAGTGCATATCCTTGATCACCTGTGAGAGGTAAGTGAGATTAGTGTAAATTGGTGGTTCTGCATGCTGTGTTGGCAGACTTACAAGTTTTGTGGTGTGTGATTTGTGCGACTTTGGGATTCATGTTTGCCATGTATTGCTTCTGGCAAATGTGCGGGATCAATGTGTATTACGTAGCCTCACAGCTGCTCCTCCCTCCGCCCGAGCCTATTTGCCTGTGTGCGCTGTACGGTTGCATCACTTGCACACCATTGTCATGCCTGTCTGCAAGCCTGACAACAACACTGTAATGTTGGCCATTGAAGGTGGGCGGCCACGTGTGTGTAGGCCTATGGTCAGGATATGGCAGACACAGAGACACACGCAGTAGTTACTTTGGTGGCCATCCCGGAAGTGAACCACGCCCAGAGCCCCGGGATATTTATTCACACTCCTACGCTGGACTGGCGTTCGCCGGCCCAGCCCACTACGCTTACGCTTACAGGGGGGACGACATAGCTACATGTCCAAGGTCTTCCCCTCTGCCTGAGGTAACATGGTTGCATCCACTGTCCACAACACTACAAACACCAGCAGTATATGTCCACATGGACATGTCTGTGCTCTGCATACTCAGGACTGTCCAGCACATCACCGCCACACTTGGCATTGTGGACATTCTTATTCATGGGTCCATTGCCTCCTTCGCACATTCTTGGTTCCCACCTCTCCCCACATTCCGCAATTGTGTGGCAGAGGGGCTATGCCTTTGTGGATGGTTTGTCTACATGTCTGGCCCCTGTTACCACAGTTACTTTTGTTGTCGTGTCTGGTAGGTGGGCATGTTGGTTGGCATGTTGTATGTGATTTTGCTACGTGTGCATTCCCACAGTTGTGAGTTGTATGATTGTGGAGTTGAGGTGTGTGGTGTGTTCCGTTGGTACTTACCAACGAGAGGGCATTTCCATAGGTACCATCCTGAAAGCGCTGGTTGATGATGGACTGTCGGAAGATGTAGGAATCATGCACACTGCCTGGGAAGTTGGCGACGACATTGGTAAACAGTCCCCGGTGGTCCACTGTTGCCTGCACATTGATGGAATGCGTGTGCTTTCTGTTGCAGGAATTGTGTGCAGTGTCGGTAGGGGGCACAAGTAGGACATGTGTGCAGTCAATTGCCCCCAACATGTGCGGGAAGCCAGCTATGGCGTAGAAGCCTTGCTTGGTCTCCATCTGTTCCTGCGCAGTGTGGGGGAAGTGAAGGTGCTGGGGTATCAAGCTGATGATGGCATCCAAGACATGTGTGAGGAACTTTGATAGGGTTGGCTGTGAGACTCCTCCGATTCTGGCAGTTGTTGGTTGGAAGGTACCAGAGGCCAACAAGTGCAGCACAGCCAGCAGCTTTGTCTGCGGAGGGATGTTGGTTGTCCGCTGTGTTGGTACCGTCAGCCTGTGGGCAATGTGGGTCAGGATGCGGAGGATGGTTGTCCTTTTGAGCCTGTAGTGGGCAATGACATCCTCTGGCGTTAAGTCTCTGAGGCTGGTGCGTTTTCGGAAGGTCCGCTGTCTTGTTCTGCGCTGCCTTGGGCAGTCCGGGGGGCAGTGGTCCTGGGGGTGGTGGCGGTGGGTGTTGTGGCCCTCTTGGGTCTCCGAGCTGCATGATTAGTAGCTCCATGGCATCTGTTGGTCTTCAGATGTGGCTCTGGTCGGGGCTCCCTTTATGCTGCAGGTTTTCGTCCTACTTAAGACCAGAAAAAAAAAGGTCTTCGGTCCCTGCTGCTAACGTGCCTTAGCGCCTGTTTTTGGGCCGCATCGCCGATCTGGCTGGTCGTTGAGAATATCGCGAAGTGGTGTTATCATGAGTTTTTGCACGGGAACGCCTACTCTGCATATGATTAGCGTTAGTTGTCGCTGTCAGCCTTGGCGATGTTTTTAGCGGCAGCTATCGCAGGTAAACTGACGTTGTCGGCTGTTAGCGCAGGCTTGTGAATAGGGCGATAAATCTATCACCACTTTCGTGGCGGAAAAGTGCCGCTAAATCGGCGATGTGTCCTTGAGAATATGCCCCAATCTGTTTTCACACTGGTGCACGCATTTTTCACATGTGCGTATCAGTGCTATGCTGCTATTACGTGACTATGTGACGCCTACCGAAATGTGTTCTATTCCTGGCATTGCCCTATTTTCCAGGACAAATTAACCATCAGCCACAGTACTTGGGTCTATTTCTTCTTTAAATGTAGGGCCACAGCAGTAGTACCAACACAGCCTAGAAATGCCATATGCTTAAATCATGTGACAATATAGTGCAATACGTGTCATGTCTCACTCACAGCATCCTGAGAGGACTGGCCCTTGGGTATGTGACAATGCAGTTCAATGCTTGTTATGTCTCACCCACAGCATCCTCAGAGGACTGGTCCTTGGGAATGTGACAATGCCGTGCAGTGCTTGTCATGTCTCACTCACAGGATCCTCAGAGGACTGGCCCTTGGGTATGTGACAATGCAGTGCAATACTTGTTATGTCTCACTCACAGCATCCTGAGAGGAATTGTCCGTCGGTATGTGAGAATGTAGTGCAATACTTGTCATGTCTCACTCACAGCATCCTGAGAGGAATGGTCCGTCGGTATGTGAGAATGCAGTGCAATACTTGTCATGTCTCACTCACAGCATCCTGAGAGGAATGGTCCTTGGGTATGTGACAATGCAGTGCAACACTTGTCATGTCTCACTCAGACTAGTCCTTGGGTATGTGACAGTGCACTACTATACTCGTCATGCCTCACCCACAGAATCCTGTGAGGACTGGTCCTTGGGTATGTGAGAATGCAGTGCAATACTTGTAATGTCACACTCATAGCATCCTCAGAGGAATGGTCCTTGGGTATGTGACAATGTGGTGCAATACTTGTCATGTCTCACTCACAGCATCCTCAGAGGACTGGCCCTTGGGTATGTGACAATGCGGTGCAATACTTGTCATGTCTCACTCACAGCATCCTCAGAGGACTGGCCCTTGGGTATGTGACAATGCGGTGCAATACTTGTCATGTCTCACTCACAGCATCCTCAGAGGACTGGCCCTTGGGTATGTGACAATGCGGTGCAATACTTGTCATGTCTCACTCACAGCATCCTCAGAGGACTGGCCCTTGGGTATGTGACAATGCGGTGCAATACTTGTTATGTCTCACTCCCAGCATCCTCAGAGGACTGGCCCTTGGGTATGTGACAATGCGGTGCAATACTTGTCATGTCTCACTCACAGCATCCTCAGAGGACTGGCCCTTGGGTAAGTGACAATGCGGTGCAATACTTGTCATGTCTCACTCACAGCATCCTCAGAGGACTGGCCCTTGGGTATGTGACAATGCGGTGCAATACTTGTCATGTCTCACTCACAGCATCCTCAGAGGACTGGCCCTTGGGTATGTGACAATGCGGTGCAATACTTGTCATGTCTCACTCCCAGCATCCTCAGAGGACTGGCCCTTGGGTATGTGACAATGCGGTGCAATACTTGTCATGTCTCACTCCCAGCATCCTCAGAGGACTGGCCCTTGGGTATGTGACAATGTGGTGCAATACTTGTCATGTCTCACTCACAGCATCCTCAGAGGTCTGGCCCTTGGGTATGTGACAATGCAGTGCAATACTTGTCATGTCTCACTCACAGCATCCTCAGAGGACTGGTCCTTGGGTATGTGACAATGCGGTGCAATACTTGTCATGTCTCACTCCCAGCATCCTCAGAGGACTGGCCCTTGGGTATGTGACAATGTGGTGCAATACTTGTCATGTCTCACTCACAGCATCCTCAGAGGTCTGGCCCTTGGGTATGTGACAATGCAGTGCAATACTTGTCATGTCTCACTCACAGCATCCTCAGAGGACTGGTCCTCGGGTATGATGCAGTGCAATACTTGTCATGTCTCACTCACAGCATCCTCAGAGGACTGGCCCTTGGGTATGTGACAATGCGGTGCAATACTTGTCATGTCTCACTCCCAGCATCCTCAGAGGACTGGCCCTTGGGTATGTGACAATGTGGTGCAATACTTGTCATGTCTCACTCACAGCATCCTCAGAGGTCTGGCCCTTGGGTATGTGACAATGCAGTGCAATACTTGTCATGTCTCACTCACAGCATCCTCAGAGGACTGGTCCTCGGGTATGATGCAGTGCAATACTTGTCATGTCTCACTCACAGCATCCTCAGAGGACTGGCCCTTGGGTATGTGACAATGCAGTGCAATACTTGTCATGTCTCACTCACAGCATCCTCAGAGGACTGGTCCTCGGGTATGATGCAGTGCAATACTTGTCATGTCTCACTCACAGCATCCTTAGAGGACTGGTCCTCGGCAATCCAAATTCTGATGCGCTGAGGCTTCACATCTGATGTGACCATGACATAGTCAGATCAGATTTCACCTGGGTGGTGAAAATGCAGATCGCCTTTGGTGACATCCCTCTTGTGCACGCAGTTAGCTGGCGTAGAATTAGTGACACACTTATTGGTGCTTTCAGTGCCTCGCACAAAATATTGATCTTTTCCATAGAAACCGAAAGCATCATTTCAAATGAAAGTGACCAATGTTTACACGGGTTCACATTGATTGAAGTCCATAACTGTACTGGTGCGTGCAGGAATGGAGCAAATCCTAACTCGCTCCCTTTTACCCCCAGTGTTATAAGGAATCAGGCTAAGTGGGTTTACTCCGGCCCATATTCCATCAAGATCTTCACTCTAGATCCAACAACGAAGCAATCAGTATGTGGTATATTTTTGTTCAAATTAAGTAATGCGAAGAATGAGACAAAGAAGAAGATATCTGTATTTTAAATGTAAAAGATACAAATATTGCGTCATAATAAATCAGTTTGCTAAATTAGTGTAGAAACTGTTTGCTTCATCTTTTTTAACAAACGTTGTTCATGGTTGACATTAGGAACATTCTACAAAGAAAGTTATTTATAAGGAAACTGTTCTATCACGTGGTTTGTCAGTCTGAACCATCTCTTTCCTGCATTTGCGCCATCGTGTAAGAATGTTTCTGTGGGTTTCATCCACACCTTTGTGCGCAGGAGCAGATGGCCCTAGTTTTGCACCAAAGTAAAGTAGGTGTAACCTGCCCATGGAGTTGCCAGTACATTCCCAAGATTTTAGAAAATACAAGCTGCGCCCTGAATACTGGACTCTGTGACTCCGTTTCCAGCAGTCAGCTAATTATTTCTGCGATTAAATACTTTTTTGTGCCAACCCTAACAGATTTCGGCATATTATGTTTATGTAAACATTGTCCCTCGTTAAACCTTCTTAGGGAGATTGTATTCTTAACTTCAGAAGTTAATTAGAGGCCTGTCACGTGCAGGAGATGGGAAAGGCTCCATGGCAGGCCGACCTATCAGGGTCAGCCTCACAGCCTGCTCCTGTCAGTGGAGAGGGGATATGGGGGGGCAGGCCTGGGGCACAAGATGGAAGGAGAGGTTCTTGTCAAGTGGGAGAGCCCGAGGTGCTGATTCACAGTTTTCTCAGCTACCCCTCTGCCTTCACAGTGGGCTGAGTGCTTCCCAGATAGCTGAGTGGGTCTAAGTGGGTGGTGAGTGACAGAGGCACCTCTCCCACACCCATCCCCGAATCTCACGCTGTTTCTCCTTACTCGTGCAGAATTCTTCAACCTGCCTCCAGCGTCGTTCTCGTTCGTTATTCACTTTAAAAACAAACTTCCACGTTGCACAGCATGCTCAGATCAGACATTTTGATTTTATGAACCCTGGGCTTTTTTAATGACTCTCCTTTGTGTTCAAACTCTATTTACATTTGATTTCTGGCAACATACACATTGCACCTAAAAACAAGCATTGGCATAGCCAATAGGTCTCGCCTTTGGGACCTTATGAGTGTTTAGCCATGCAACAGTTGATGTTGTTGCACCAAGGCTATTGTGCTGCATAACTAAATACTTATAATGTCCCAAAAGCGAGACCTATTGGCTATGCCAATGCTTGTTCCATGTAGCTTCGGAAATTGATAGTCCATAAAAAAATACAAATCCCAGAATTCAAGGAAGACATCAGGAATGGATGAAAAATTAACAGTTGACTTGGACAATTTGGGAGCTCTGAGTGTACAATTCGACTTGCACACCCTCAGGAGACCACCGCCCATTCTGGTCTGTCCGATCTCACTGGTAGCTAAAACTCTTGACGCTTTTAAGGGCTCGTGTCACGTTTCGGATTCTAATTGTGCAAATGGTAAACAATGATAACACAAGGAGTGATATTTATCAGCTGTACAATTTACATAGCATCCCGAGATTGAGACCTGGGTGCAAGGACGCGAGTTAATTGCAGTTTCCCAGTTCTGATGTGTTCAAAGTCCAATTTTAAGGTGTTTTCGCAGACGACTTGCTCCCGTTTTTAAGTAGCGAAAATGTCACAGGAAAACACCCATGCTGTGTGCCATTAGCACCTGAGGTGGAATCATAATTGAAGCGCAAAATAGCAGTTTTCATCTAAATCAGAATTTGCGTCCTAGCTTAAATGAAGACCTTGGTCTCCAGCCCTGTCTTTGTGCACATATAATGATTGCAGTACGTCTGTTCCTTGCTCTTAAAATTATGCTAACATACAGCGCACAAAGGGGCGAGAGCCATGAGCCCGCGAGCAGCTTCGTGTTCAGCATTTTTTTCAGTGAAGACTGCCAAAAAAAATTCAGTTTTTTTTAAATCCCTTGTAATTAGTGTTATCTGGGTACATTAATTAATTAAGTTGTTTTCTAGTGGCTGCATCTTGAAAAAGGTTGAGGAATGTGGAAAGGCGCAGGGTTCTCACGCAAGAGCAGCTAGATGGCTAGACTGTTTACAAAATAAATAAAACAAGCAATGGCCGTGCGGCCGTGAAACTGACACGGCCGCGCGGCCGCGAAAGTGAAAGTAATCGCGAGCAGATGGCGAGGGAAGCCATATGGCGCCTGATCGCGCGTGCACGCTCGCGTGGACGCAAGCTGGTCGCCAGCAAACTGCTGTTTGCACTTCCAAAACCCGCTTACTAAAACTCTCGCCAGAGCAGCGCATGCGCTGGCTCAGGCGAGACCTAAAAAGACTTGCCTTTTGTTATTTTATGTTATTAGTATTTATCGAGCGCACGTACACAGAGCTTCTTGGTGCTGTGAGGACACATAAGAAGCTAAGACCTATGAAACACCTTCATGGATGAGAGTTGGGCAACAGTAGACATCAGAGTTAAGTTTTATTAGTTTCCTGAACCTAGGATGACTTGTTTCAGTGTGCATATCATAAGGTAAGGAGTTCCAGGGCTTCCCTGAAGCTATCGAGAATAACTGATCAAAGTTAAGAGTCCATTCTTGGTTTGGGAACTACTAGCAAAAGATGGTTAGAGGAACTCAGTCTACGAGGACATCACCAAAGAGAAACTGTACTCATTAATAAAGCGGCGATTTTGCTAGTTATTACGTACTGGAAAATAGTCAGTGCTTTGAAGAGGATTCTGGAATGGATGAGCCGCTAATGTAGGTATGTCAGAGCAGGAGTAAGGAGGACCGGTATTGGGGCGTGGTCCATTCTGCACAAGTTAGAGAGGGTGGGGATGTTTTTCTGGAGCGACTAGATAAAAAAAGTTCATAGTATAGCATTGATAGAATGAGAGAGCTCACAGCACGAATGTTGAAGTTCCTTCAAGATATAGGTGAATTATTTTCAGGGTACCAGATGGGCAACGCATGTCTTTGCTACCCATTTCCATTAGGGGTACGCTTTACACTCAAAGATGAGCAAAATAATCAAACTTGACACTTTGTGCAGTTTTCCACCTTTGGCTGAAGGAGAAAATTCTTGGAAAAATGTTTTTACTATGGAATTCTATAATTAAAATGTTTTGTTTTGCAGACTTCTCCTACAAATGTACTTTTAGCAGACGCACGTTTTCTCTGAGGTGTCTAAGTTTGCAAAGTTCCAGATTTTCACTCTTAGCATAGTAGGCCAATTTTCTCAGTTTAGCTGCGCCTTCACACATGCAAAGTTGTTTTCACTGATACTGCTATGTAGCATTGCAAAGTGAGTAGCTATTGCTGTCTACCGAGCTCATACAATGTATGATTTTAAGCTTTTTATGTTTTTCATAAAATATTTCATAGCTAAAGTTGACTATGGTCTGAACTTAGCTATGTGTTTGAAGAACATTTAAATAAATGTACATACAAGGATTTAATCAGATTTGGTCATGTATGAATTCGGTTGCGTTGAAAACACCTTCACTGTCTACATTTTCTAAAAAATATCATTAGAAAAATCGAAATATTTCTGTTTTTGATTGATTTCCTTGGATATACAACAAAGGCACATGATTCAGAGCAAGAAAGACACAAAGAAAGATCATGTGTAGCACAATATTTAGAATCCAGTAGAGCTGGATATTTAGCAGCTGAATTTAGTTGAATTTGAGGGAAGACGAGAAAAAAACTTGAATTAAAGGTCATCGGGGGTAAGTGACCAGTTTTACACCTCTTCGGCTTTATTTCACCCAAGATGCAGCACATGTGTCTGTGATAATTGAACACATTTGGAAATCTGCCAAGTGGCCCCTTCCCATCTGTGACGCCTGAACCTAGTCCCAGCTTTTTATTCTGGGACCTGCAGCTTTACATTTAACATTATAAATATACATTCAGACTTCCCACTGTGCAAAGTGCTGTTAGATAAGGGCCAGAGAAACCAAGGGGCACTCAAGGTGCTGCAGAGATGTGATCTGGATTCCTATTGGCCAGCCACGTCTAAACTTGGTTATGGATGGAATCTGTGACTGTTAAAGAGAAAAAACTCTATCTTGCTTGGGATGCGTTTAACGTAAATGGCACTCATTCATGGGTGGATGTTATTAATTTCTCACCTGAGCTTTAGAGGGTCACCAGGCGCTCACAGCTCATAATGATGAAGAGCAACCTCATGTTTGCTAAGTTGTACTCCCAGAGCATCCGTGTTCAGATTAAGGGTTGGGGAGTGGTTGGGTGAGGTCATTTGAACAAGTTGAATCCTGTCAGCGGGAGATAGGGTGGCCATCTCCCTCCAGGTCATTATGCACACTGTTTCCAGTTCTGGACTTATGTGTGATAACCTAATGCATTATGGGCTTTGTAGTCTTGTTTTGCTTCCATTGAACAAAACACCTGAAAACAATCATTTGCTGGTGAAAACTTCAGGACTGGAGACAGTGCCCAGGAGTGACCAGGAGTGAAGAGGTCATCCTAGGGGCGGGGGGAGTGAACACTTTCAGGGTTATGTCTAACATGGACATACATACGGAAAAGGTCTCTAATGGTGGCAAATGGTCAATGGTGTAAAATGCAGCTGAAAGGTCCTGAGAGCATCACTGGTTCCAGTGTCCATGCCAGAGTTGCCGCTGGATCGTGGGTGGAATCCGAGTGAGAAAGGACTGCAGTAATTCATGGAGCTTGAGGAACTGAGATTTTGCTCAGTATACCGAGTAGGGGGATGAGACGGTAGTTTGAACAATCATGAGGCGGAAGGTTTGATTTTTTTGAGTAGAGGAAGGATTAGGTCTGATTTTAGCGAGGAAGGGTTCTGCTTTTACTGAGAGAAGAAATGGAATTGTCAAGGAGAATTGCCAAGAGTTAGGGAGGATGTTCTCACTGTGAGAAGTAAGGAGATTATGATTTTAGAGGAGTGCCCAGAGGTCAACAGAGTGGGGAGGAATGTGTGATTTTTCCTTGTGTTTGTTGCATCAAGGTAATCTCTGACTGTGGTCACTTTCCTCTTGAAGTATTCACTAACACTGAAAGATTTTTAATCTAGTGATGAGTTTGAGGAGGGGTGATCAAGTTAAACAGTACTTTTCATCTCTTAACAAGGTTTTTGGTGTATTCTTGGCTTCCAGGATGCTTTTAAGATAGAAAGCTTATTATGCTCATTTTGCAGGTTTTCTGAGCTGCTATGGCATTTATGAGAGATGCAGAGGATTTTACTCTACACCACGTGTTTACTAGCCTTCAGAGAAGTTTCTTGTTAGTCTTCGGTTCCTGGTTGAAACAAGGTGTGGAAGCGAAGGATTAAGTGCAAACTTCCTAGTTTGTGGAAGGGCATGTTTATCACTCAGTGCCTGAGCAGTGGTGTTAAGTCTGTGGTGAGTAAGACAGGTTGAGTAAGTGACAATGAGGAAAGGATGAGAGTGATTGACAGTTTCCATGGGAAATTTCTTAATGAGCAGAGGGGTCATTTGGTTGCTCTTTATTGGGTGCTTGAGGCTGGTGATGGTGATGGTGATTGGGGGTGCTGCAATCATTTTAGTCTGGGGGACAGGAACCAGGCATGTCAGATGATACTGTTCAAGTATAGCTGCTGGCTTGTGTAGAACGGGCTTCGAGGTAGGCTGAAGTCCCCAGTATAGGTGCCAAGTAAGCGAGAGGGGGTTTCTGTAGATTACAGGCCAAAGCAGTTAGATATGAAGTGCTTGTTACAACCTGAGGTGGTATACACGATGAAATATTATGGGAGTGAGAAGGGGTTTGGTGGATAGGTGTACAAGGGAAGAGGAGCACGAGGTTGTGAGAGTTATGAGTTTCGGCGCTATTTTGTAGATGATGGTGGACTGCACCTGATTTGTGAGTGTGTTGTCTCTTACCAGACGTAGCCAAGTTGAGTTTTGTAAGTTTCTTTATTACCTTCTTAGTTGCAGGATTGTAAATATATACATCTGTCTATAAGTCTGGTTATCCTTAAACTCCAGCCTCTTCAGCTCTTACACCAGGAGCAGCCTGCATGCTGCTCAGCCCATCTTCCAACTGTCACCACTCATCCAAACAGGCACCCAAGCATTCCAAGCATCACAGTCACACCAACATTCCAGTGTCAACACTCACACTGGCTGAGCAGCAGGGAGATAGCTAAGCTGGGAAACATATACTAAATAATCAGGATATAACAGAGTGCATGACTAGTGTATGATTGATTGTCGAAGACAGAGCCTGAAGAAGCATATAGCCTTGATGAGGAGCATGTCCAGGATGTTATGTATGAGGCATGCAAAAATGCAAAGTGAGCGTTTGTGAGAATGACTGGGAGGAGTGGAGTTTGATAGGTGGGTGGTGAAGGATGAGTTTGTTCTATGTTATGTTGCCTTTTATGACACATTTTCGTTCAGTTCAACATTCTTCAGTTACTTGGCAATATTGTGACATCAATTAAGGATGTCCTCAGTAGTTTGTAACCTTGTTTAGAACTAGGGTTGTATTTCAAAGTTAGTTATGAGACCACATTTTTAGATAATTGGACTATAAGTGTGTTGCTGGTAGTCCCAATAAAAGGTGATTCAGGGGGCTGAAGGTTGGTCTTACATCCTCCCATTCAACCCAGGCTTGTGCAAGGTGGGCAGCTGATGTGGGTGGGAAAGGAAGGGTATTGCTGTTAAACCCAGTGCATGATATACTTTAGACCTTTTGTATTGGGTGCTTCCATCTCCAAATGTTTGATGGGGAAGGGTTGAGATTTTCAACATTTCCTGGTGTGAGTGGTTGAGGGTCTTGGGTGCTATGCTCTGCTGGGCTGGTGTGAACTGTCAGCTGGCGAGTAAGACCTTTTAGACAGTAGGCTGGTCTAACCTGAGGAGGTTAGGCCAGCCTACTGGCGGGCACGTGTTGGATTAATTGTGTAGCTTGAGCTGTAGGTCTGAGTATTATTTTGGATGAGATTTCTGCGGGTGATAGGACGCTTCTGATAGAGTTTAAGAGAAAGGAATTATGAGTGTTTTAAAAGATGAGTTATGTGTAAGGTGGTACTAGGCAAATGTTTGTGTCTTGTGATGCTGGTGCAAGGGTTCCTGGCCATGGTCCTTCCAAGCTGTAATAGAGCCAAACGAGGGATTAAGTCAAGAGAGTCACGCACTGCTGTCTCTGTCCTTCACTTAAAGATGTCATGATATATTAAATAAGAAGGAAGTACTGTGATGTATGGCCAAACTTCGAACAATCATGGGCATGGAGCCATCACAGGCACTATTTTAGATCACACCAGGTCTAGCAAGCAAGAAGATTCAGGAGCAACCAGGTAGCTTAAGGGGGCCTCCTTAATGGTAAGAGGCAAGAGGTCCCAACATGCTGATTGGTGTTCGCTTTAGGTGCACTCACACAACAGAGGGATTCTTGGCAACTTTTGCAGCTTGTTCTCTCTTCATAAGTTTGAGATAGAGGTCAAGACGCCCCTGATGAATTTGGAAAATTTTAGAAAAGAAACAGTACCCACCACTAGCCATAGATTAAACTATACATAACAGACATACACAATGAATTAAATCAATGTGCATACATGTAGTATTGGTTAAGGATTCATTAGTTATAATCACTCTACTCAAACCTTGAGCTTAAAAATATTTGAAAAACGTAACAAAGCAAGTTAGAAGGCGAACATATCAAAAGACATTACAAACAGCAAATATAAATGGTACACCTCAAAAAGCTATTATTTAACTGACTGTCAAGATATATACATCACACAAGTACAAACATGAAAACTCAGTGTCCTGTAAAAGTAACTCACAAGCATGAATCTTGAAGTCCTTTTCAGTGATTGATTATATCATTTCAGTCAAAGGAGTCACAGAGGTGGGTGTTTTGCTTTACTGAATGCTCCCAAGGACAAACGTTTGTGTGGCCCTTCTACTAGATTCTTAAGGGAAATGTTCTGTTTTACACAAACACTCAGCCTCGCTTAATATACTGACGCGTTTCAACCTCCATCAGGTGGGACATGCAAATTATATTGAGGTCATCATCAGGGTGTACTACTGTAGATGTGGACACTTTACATAGAAAGTATAAATAATCAGTGGTATATTCGAATTCTTCAGATGTGGGTCGAGGGAATATATACCAGGTAGGGTATCTTTAATAAACGGGCCCATGCATTGCATGCATGTGTCAAAGCTCCAGACACACCTCCCATGAGCTGGTTTGGCTACTTAACCAGGTAGGTATCTTAACTGTGCAGAACTTCCACAATCAACTTGCAGACCTACTCTGTGATGTTCACCTTCTGTTCACCATCTGATATTGGCTCTTCAGAGAGGGACCATGTGAAGAGTTCCCATATCACGTCATACACAGCAGCACCATATGAGTTGGCAGGTTTTGCTGCTGTATCTTAGATCAGAAAATAAAGTAAGGCAGGTGTCACTGTTGCTCAGTGTAATGATGTTCAATTAACTGGCGTCAGAAGGATAGAAAGGCGTAGACAGCCTTGCCATCATTTGAAAAATAGGGGCGTGAAAAGTTGTGTCTTTTTTTTCATTACGTTTTGCAAAAATTCATGAATGTTCACAAAATTACACTGTTAGAGTCTGGTTTGACAGTATGTCGCATGGTTTTTTCACACAGGGGTATACCAAATGTAAAAAATCATGCAAGATTACACCAGGAGAATGGTTTCCCAGAAACTGTTCCTCAGTGAGAGCAATTTTACAAAAAATATGCAAAACTACATAACACAAAATTGAGGAACTTGGCAAATTATGTTTGGTTGGTTGATGCACCTGGGGATGTGGGTTTGAACTTGCCACCAGAATGCTACACCGTATGTTGTTGTGTTAGGTAACTTACCCAGTCGGCAGAAGGGGAAGAGGGAAGACTCATCACAATTGAAAAATAAGGTCATACACTGGCTGAGCACACGTCGAGGGGCGGGCAGCCTTGGTCTCCATACTATCATGGTGAGTCGGATTAGTTGGGTAGGTATGGGCCTGAATTGTTTTGGGGGAGGCTGTGTGGTGGTCAATTTCAATCGACAGGGTGTGGCGGCACGTGTCTTGGTGCTGGCTTCCAGAGTATTTGGTAACCCCCTCTTTCATCTCTCTGTTACCTCTGATCTTCTATAGGCTCCGTCATGTTGCGGGGCATCCTACTTTGCTGCAGGCCTCGCACCCCCAGAGTGCTGCCACATCCAAATTGCACATGCTTAACATTCCAACATCTAACCGATTTCAGCCAATGAACCTTTGGTAGTGTAATGACGGGCTGTCTCCAGCGTGTCCTGGTCCTCAGTCTCCTCTGATCTACCCCGCTCGTTTACCCCTTACGTGTGTTGACAGAACACATCGCAGCATAAAATGTGTTAGTTGGAATGTTCCTGACTTGAATAGTAAGAAACACGATGAATCATGGATCAAATTTATCAGACAATTTCAAGTAATCTGTATTAAGGAAATTTGAGATGTGTTTAATGCTTTCCATCTGGACAGGTATATTTCTTTTGCCGTGCCTTCAATTCCTTCTCCCTCTGGTAGATCTATAGGAGCTACAGTAACACTGATATCACTCACTCTTGAGTGTCAGTTTGAGGAGTTTCATACAGGGTCCCTCTTTATCTAGGCTGTATTGATTATCTTTTCTAATTGGACCAAATGAATTTTGCTAAATTTGTATAATGCGGATGCTGCATACAATAATGCCCAGCATCTCCCTTCGTTAAGATTGTTGCTAGAACATCTTGAGGAGAGTTGTGAGTTCCCAAGTTGGTTTATGTTATTGGGAGACTTTAATACACATCCTCGTGTGGGGGCATTACTATCCATCAAGGTGAAATCTAGGTGTACATTTACTGAGACCTTTCATTTGGAACACACCAGATCTGGGGATCTCTTGAGATCCATATTGTACAAATGTAATTCCTGTGGTTTGTAAGGCTGAATTGTTATTAGTTGCGCAAGAAAAATTTATGTTTTTTCTTGACGGAAGATTCCCTTGGTCATGATATTTTGGGGGACTTTGATAGATATCTAAAACGTTTTAGATCGTATGACTGTTTGTAATCAGATATCACTACCGCTTAAAAACAGATGGTTTGACAAAAGCTGTTTCAAACCCCGTAGAAATCCATAGAGCGCCCTTAGTTCACGCCCAAGAGACAAAGCTGTAATAGTCTCCTGCTGGTCGTGCTATAAAGTAGAGCTCCAGAGGCAAAGACATTTTTAAGGGATGAGGCATGTGAACAACTTTTCCAAGCCAGCTACCTGGCCAACAGCACAAAATTTTGGAAAATCATTAATCACGATATTTGTCTGGTTTTGACAGTGGTTCAGTTTGTTCTCACATTGCCTCTGACTGTTTGATGAGCCACTTTGAAGGCATTTGTAACGCAATGCTCAATGTTCATAACGCCGTGATGTTGCCTCGGTGCTTGGGTTACTCCAGATTGGTCTTTGCACTGGAGGAAGTGAAAGCTGCAATCTTGGGATAGTTGAAATGCAAAGCCCTCAGATTTGATAGGATTCCACACGATCTATACATCAGCGAATGAGCAGTGTGGACTCCTTTGAATATCCAGGGTTGGTCCGCCACCATCTTGGTCCGCCTCAAATATTATGGGAAACATCACTTACCCCGCATGCGAAACAACGCATGCCATTACAACGCGGTCATTACAACGACTTGCTGTAGGGGGCAGAAGGTGTTGGATTTTAAATCCAACACCTTCCCTACTGTTGCACAGACTGGAGTTGGAATAGTAAATTATACTATTCCAAAATCCAGCGCCCCCCTACAGCAAGTCGTTGTAATGACTTGCGTTGTAATGCTATGCGATGTAACAACACGGTCGTTGTAATGACCGCGTTGTAATGGCATGCGTTCTAAACGCATGCGTTATAACGTGGCCTATTCAATTATTATACCTGTATTTAAAATGGGTGATAAGAATGCCCTCTATTGTTACAGGCCCATCTCGTTAATTGACCCTCTTTAAAGGTAATCATTGGTAGGGTTCTTCTCGATAGGTTAACCGCTAAGGTGGAGGTTCTTTTCTGATGTGCAATATGGTTTCAGACCCGGCCTGGGCACAATTGACCAGTGTATGTATTTGTATCTCATTGTTCATAAATACACCGTTGCCAGACTTGGTTCTCTCCATATGGACTTAACGCTCCTTACCTTGGCCTCCGACAGGATTAATAGGGAGAAATTGTGGAACATTCTCTTGTCCCTGGGTGTGGACCCTGATATAGTGTATTTCCTGAGCGATCTGCATATGAATGTGTCAGCAGTCATCCATTATAATAATGATGGCTCTTTTACAGGCACGTTTCAAGTTAGGAGAGGGGTTTGCCAGGGTTTTATTTTAGCTCCATTTTTGTTTTTGTAATGCATAAATAATTTAGAAAATTCTCTGTTGTCAAATGTGATTGACCCTCCTAAAGTTGGGAACCGGCTAATTGCGGCAGTTTCATATGTGGATGATGCAGTTCCGCTTGCCTCCAAAACCTATTGGATTCTTCCATGGTTTTTATGGATGCACCAGACCTGTCTATCAATATTAACAGCTCCTTTGTTTTGCTGGCTGGTTCTAGGAACACCAGAACTAGAACCTTTTGTATACAAGGTCAGGAACTTGCCAATTCCTTTCTGTCTCTGTTTCCGCTGTTTCTTCTAGGATGGACAAAAAGCCTAAAAGAGCCCTGTTCAAACTGTATCAGGCAAAGTGTGCGTCCTCAGTCGCCCACAGTTGTGACATCTGGATGTCTCCACCTTGCAACTTGTGGAAATACATTCTGTAGGATGCTTCTGAGTGTTTCTCGGTCTATTCCTTCCCATATTGTGCACCAGGACCTGGGCTTTAATTACCTCTGCAACCTAATAAGACATCCTCTCCTCTAAAGATGGATCGCAATTTGGATCAGACTTGAGACTGAACAGGGCCATTTTAAGTGACTGTCTCAACCTAGATAAATGGCAGTCTATTCCGTGGTTGAAATATGTAAGGGACTCTTTTGCCAAATTGGGAAGACATGCCATATTTGAATGACCTAGTTCTGTTACAAAACTTGACCTAGCTTGGACCCATAAGCGGCGGCCTTTAGGAGAGGCAGAGGAGCTTTTTGGCTAGCTATGTCTTCCTGCCAGCATCTTACCTTTTACATTTCAAATTATGGGTGTGAAGTTCTTGTGTGAAAAATTATGTTAACTTAGAAGTCAGACCGCTGAGGAAAGCTAGGATTTTAGAAAAGAGAAAGTTGGGGAAATTTCGAAATATCAAAGTTTCAAAGCTACACCAGATTAGGTGTAAATTCCTCATCCAGTCCTGGCTTCTACTTTGCATTCCATTTCATGTTGTTTCATTTTGTTTTGCTGTTGTTACTATTTCTCGTAACAAATCCCGATCTACAATTAAAATTATGCAACAACCCAAAACAGGAGTAAATCCGCCCCTCACCCAATATGGGACAAATCGGTTTGGCTGAGAAGTTAGCTGTCTAGTGCCCTCTCATCTGGTGTGACACCTTCACTAGGCCTTGAATTTGCAGCCAACGTCGCTTTGCTTTCTGTCATTTTTCAGCTCAAACACAACATAAAAAGCAAAACTACAAATCCTAGAATGCAACGGACATCATGTATGACATAGGGGTCCTTTAGTAGCCATGTTTTCACAATTTTACATTGGAAGGCCTGAGTAACAAAAGCATTTATAATATAGGAAGTAGTACTACACGAGTACTCCGTTATGCATCTTTGGCATGCCTTTATGAATCATCCCCAAACATCAAATCACTATTAGTAAAAGGGCAAAGAAGGCACAATCCTTTCTATTTGTAATACTTGTATATAAATATTCCCTTTTTACTGCCATTTTAGGTGTTTTTGATCTCATTAACATAGGCAAATAAATACTTTGGGGCATATTATCAAGGGCCGGCGATAAATATCGCAAAGCGCGCTTAGCGCTTGCATATTTATCGCCGGCTATCTCTGTAATTTATCGTCCCGGTCAGCGCGTTATTAACAACGCGCGCATCGCCGAGGCGATAAAAATTTCAGAGATAGCGTGAATATCGCCGTTTTCCATGTGGAAAACGGCGATATCCTAGATGATAGGGCCTGTGGTCTTAGCCACAGAATCCACCCCCATGTTAAGTATGCCTTAGTCAGGAATTTAACAGACGTTAAATTCCTGCGTTAAAGCATACTTAACGCGATTAAAATAATCGCTTCCCGCATTGTAAATATCGCGAAGCTGCCTCGCGATATTTACCCATGTTGTTTCCACAGACACGCCTACTTTGCATCTCATTATCGATGCGAAGTCAGGCGGGCTGGAAACGGGAGCAAAATCAGCAAAACACGCGATAGCGTGTCTTTGCTGATAAGGCGATATAATTATCGCCGCTTTTCGGCCAAAAACGGCCGCAAAAGCGGCGATAATTGTTTATCGCCGCCTTGTTAATATGCCCCCTAAAAAGGTATTACAGGAGTATTACTGCACATACTCTAACATGCCTTTGTGAATAAGCCTCAAAGTGGAGAGGATAAGGGTAATGGTCAGAGCTCTCGACTTTGGAACTGGGGAACCAGGTTTGAGTCTCCGCGTCAGCACAACATCTTGTGATTCTGGGCAAATCACTAAGGGGCATATTATCAAGGGCTGGCGATATAATTATCGCCGCTTTAGCGTCCGTTTTCGGGCGAAAAGCGGCGATAATTATATCGCAATATCATCAAGGACACGCTAGCGCGTGTTTCCTTGATGTAGAGCCCGTTTCTTCACAGCCTCCGCCTTGCATCGCTAATGAGATGCAAAGAAGGCGTGGCTGTGAAAATAACACAAGTTAATATCGCGAAGGCAGCTTCGCGATATTAACAAGGAGGTGCAGCGATAAAAGAAATCGCGCTACCTCAGCTTTAACTCAGGAATTTAACGTCTGTTAAATTCCTGACTTAAGCATACTTTACATGGGAGATGGATTCTGCTGATACGACCACAGGGTCGTATCAGCAAGGTTATCGCCGTTTTCCATGGAACATCGCTGGAAAACCAGCGATGTTCCATGGAAAACGAGCTATCGCAGGAATAATTATCGCCATTGCGCTATGCGTTGTTAATACAGCGCTAGCATGGCGATAATTATCTGCGGTAGCCGGCGATAACTGTTCTCACGCTGTGAACGGCCAGCGATAATTATCTGCGGTAGCCGGCGATAACTGTTCTCACGCTGTGAACGGCCAGCGATAATTATCTGCGGTAGCCGGCGATAACTGTTCTCACGCTGTGAACGGCCAGCGATAATTATCTGCGGTAGCCGGCGATAACTGTTCTCACGCTGTGAACGGCCAGCGATAATTATCGCTGGCCGTTGATAATATGCCCCTTAATCTCCTCGTGCCTACAAACAAAAAAAAAACAAAAAAAAAAATAATGTGTCCTTGTGTAACGTAACCGGTGCTCATGTAAAGTGCTCCAATACCTTCGAGTACAGTTCGTGCTATAAAAAACTGCAATTAAAAAAAATAATAATAATTTGGGTCGAGATCGCGCTACATAAAACAGCCCCCTCCCTCAAAACAATAAAATTAAAAAAGTGTTTTACAAATCCCTGCATTAAAAGTGCTACTGGGTAAAATGCCAGGACCAGTGAAAGGGTCACAAATCTTATGGATTGTGCCTTTACATAACTGCTCAAGAGGTGTACAGGCAGAGGCTTTTTAAAAACAATATTCATAACTCCTTTCCTCCACTGAGGCTGTTCAGTGGATGCTAAACTGGTCTCAAGAGGTTCTGCGTCTTTAGAAAACACGGGGCGGAGCCCCCCAGTGAGAGAAAGCTTCACTCTGTGGTAAGCCGTGCCCACCAGCACGGAGCCCCCTCAGGCAACCCCGCTCCCAGCAGCAAACACTCTCCTCGCTTCAAAAGAAGCCCCGAACCCGTCTCCCCACCTGGTCCTAAGCTACACCCCAACCCCTCCCACGCCCATTTAGCCGCTAATCGTGTTTGTTATGCAAACGCGGCCTGGGTTGGTTTAATCAATGGAGACTGAGGGGTGTCGATAGCCCCGGGCTCTCCATCGCCTCGGAGTGGGATTTGACTCTCTGGGTGGAGGTTTGTACAGCTTGCAGGCCTCAGCCTTCCCAAAGCCAGGCTGGATTTGTGTTACAGGGAGTAACGCTCCCAGCGTCCATTACACTTTCGGCAGAGACAGCAGTCTTCGATTACCACAGAGAGCAAGGAATGCTGTGCAGTGTGAGAACAGTATTTTTTGCTAAGTGCTCATTTTGTGTTTTCACTCGGATGCGAGTTGAACAACCCGAGGAAGGAGTAATCCATTCATCCTTCTTCAGCAGGGGTGTATGAAGTTGGAACTTTGTTTTTTCCCCAAACTTCATGGAGCTCTGGGCAAAACTCTGTAATTTCGTCTTGTGTGCACACGTTTTGGCTTATGACCTGCGGCTCAAAAATCGCCTCTTTTACGAGAATTTATGTAGCATACATCAATGTTTAACACCAAAAAATGGTTCTGCAGAAATAGACTTTGCAGAAAACAAGCCCTTGTTCTCAGGGCCTCACTACAAGTTCAGGGCTAAATTCTAATCCCTCTACAAACAGAGGTCTGCACAGCCCCACAGTTGTTCCCTTACCTAGTCAATACTGCTAAGTTAGCTGGGGAAAAGGTCTGGAAAAACAGGTGCAACATGCGGAAATCAGTGTGCTAAATACCAGTTCGAAATGTTGCGCTTCGTTTCCCAGATAAAAGCTTGGACAACTCCCCACCCAGGGGCAAGGGATTTCCTTGGTGTTGTAAACACCCCACAGTTTTCAGCGCAGTTTTCATTGAAGGCGGAAGCACTATTGGAACTCTAATATCCGATGCAAAGAACATTTACCCCCAATTTCAGACTTCGGGTTGTGCAAAGTTACTGCACTGCCAGGGGGTGCTTCCACTCAAATTCTTCCAGGTGCATCCTGGAGGAGTTTGTATGGTGCAACATAGGGCTGAATGAGAGAAAATCTCATCAAAATGTAAACTCCTGGAATGTGGAATGACATCATTATATTGTTGGGCTTTCACTTTACTCTGTACTGTCAACTGGCCCTATGCCAGGAGTGAGCCCCTTAGCTATTTCAGTGCTTTTTCAGTCAAAGCATGCTGGGATTTGTAGTTTCACCTCCCCATTCTTTAGGTCTACTTGTTCAGTTACGAGTACAACCCTCCTAGTCCCAGCACGTGTGATCCTTTCAGCTGAAAAAAGGGAGATTGGCTAAAAGTCACCATCAGATCTAGGGACTAGTTGACAGCTATGTTCTCTCTAAGCAGCAATACTACAAGGTAATATTCACTATGTTTTGAGACACTCTTTTCACACGTATATATTGATATGGCCTTAAGGCATGAGTAGCGCCATCATCCCACCCTGGGGGGATATGTACAAGTAAGTGGAGGAGAGAGGCGTTAGCCTTCCTGGCATAACGCCTCTCTCCTCCACTTCTGAAAGGCAAGGCTGCAACATATTTACAAGAATGTGGTGCAGCCTTGCGTTTCCTCCTGCGATGGCGCTAAGTTTAGCACCATGGTGCAAGGGTGCCTGTGTGCAGGGGAGGATTGTTTATGTGTGGGAAGGTCCCCCTTCCTGCACATAAACAATGCTAAAATGCCATTCTGTCACATTTATGTGTGCTGCTTCATGCAGCACACATGAAAGTGACACAATGGCATTTTTTTAAAAGTTTGTTTATGTACAGGAAGGGACACCTTCCTGTACATAAACAAACCATGGCATTTTGCATTTTCCATGTGTGCTGCACAAGGCAACACACATGGAAAAAGCAAAAACGAGGAGAAATAATGCATTTCTCCTCGTTTCGCCATGTTAAGACCAGTTTTTACCTTGTCTTAATTTTGGTGCTGCCTCCTATGTATGCCACCCTTGTACATAGGGGGCAGCGTCAAAATGAATGGGTTTTGCGTTGGAACGCCCACAGCAACACCCACTTCCCACCCCTTTCACGCTAACCATAGCGTGAAAGGGGGCATTATGTACAAGGCAGCGTTAAGCCACGTTAAGTGGCTTAACGCTGCCTTGTACATATGGCGCAGGCCCTATCGCCACCACAACGTCACTATAGGCGACGTTGTGGTGGCGATAGGGGATTGTACATATGCCCCCGGATTTTTACCACCTTTAACACACACAAGGTTTTGTGTTCTTTCTGTTCAGTAAAGAGCGCTTTGCATGCTGAAGCTGTTGGAGCTGCATGTATAATGAACAATGTGGGACTAGAAGCGCCTGAATGCAAAGTGTAGGTAGCTTCAAAAGTGAGTTCAGGCTGAACGTGTCATGCACCTCATGGGAGCAGGGCTGGCTTTAGCACTGGCGGCGCCCGGTGCGACGTTTGTTGGCGCCCGCCCATCAGTGGTGGAGGTGGTGACCACCTCCACCACAGATTCCCTCATCACCACCTTTTAACAGTGCCCCTCAAGTCTCCATTACCACTCTCTTTCAGATGCATTTAATTAGTTATATAGCATCACTCATACCAGTGTAGGGTTTCAGACCACTTTGCATCACACACACATTACACAGAGACAATCAATCCTACGTGTGTAAATCAGTGTATAGGAAATGTTACATAAGCCAGAGGCCTACAAGGTGTAAGAGTAACATGCCATCCTTACTTGTAGGCAGTATAGTTTAAGAGGGCTCGGGCTGGAGAAGCACAAACTCAGAATTGAAAATGTAACACCATAGTAGAGGGGTTCTCTTTAATAATAAGAATTGATTTCCACCCAAATGAACCCTTTTCGCAACATTAATCTATGCTCCATGCTATTTTATGATCAGTCAAAACATCAACTAGACAAAACTCCAATCTCTCTCCAGGAAGAACATTAATCACCGCAGTTATCTTGACATTTTTATTGTTGCCTGGAAATTGCTGGAGGCAAGGAAAGCGGCAGCAGGTGCTTTTAAAACCAAAATAGACTTGCAAACTCAGTGCCCCGTGAAGTCAGCACCCGGTGCAGTGGCACCGGTCGCGCCACACTGCTGATCCCCAACCTAGGGAGGTGCTTTGAGGCCTCAGGCTTTAAGCACTAAAGCAAATTAATTAAAAAACATAAACACACAGGCTATTTTGCAATTGCCTAGCACATGACCTGTTTGACACATAAGAATCTTAGTCTCCCAAAAAAACTATGGGTGAGTGAAAAAAAAAAGTCACCCACAAAGTCGGGATAAGTTTGTTATGTTATGTTATATTATGCAGATTTGTAAAGCACACTATCACCCGGGAGGGTATCCTCATGCTGAGCAGGTGTGAGTCTAGGCACACCTAGGGCCTAGTGGGTCTATTCAAAAAGCCAGGTCTTCAGCTTCTTCTGGAATTCAAGAAGTGAGGATGAGGCTCTTACGTGTAGCGGCAGGTCATTGCACACTTTAAGAATAATGTAGGAGAAGGCACGACCGCTGGGCCTGGTTTTCCGTATGCGCAGGATTTGTGCAAGTAGGAGTCAAGATGAGTGGAGGTGTCTGGAAGGTTTGTGAAAGCAGCTGTGATTGTTGAGGTATGCTGGGCCAGTGTTATGTAGTGCTTTGAAAATGTGGGTGAGGAGTTTGAATTTTGCGAATTAGTGAATGGGGAGTCAGTGGAGCTCCTTCAGGTGTGGTGTGATGTGAGTGTGGCACAGGAGGTTGAGCGTGATTCTGGCTGCCGAGGTGTGCATGACAGTTTTCTGGGTGCTGTTTGGGAGCCATTAGAAAATCTTCCTCAGCATCTTCAGAGTATGGAAGCATGAGGAAGTGACAGCATTGACTTGGGCGGTCATGTTGAATTTGCTGTTGATGATGATCCCGAGGTCCCTGGCGTGGGTGGTGGGTGGTGGGTGTGGGTGTTGGTCCAGATCTATTGACCACCAGGTGGAGTCCCACGGTGATGTGCTGTTCCCGAAGCTCTCAATTCTGTTCTTGTCTATGATCAGTTTTGACGTAAGAAAGGATGTTGAAATCATGAGAGCAGATGATGCTGGCAAGAGGGATCATGTATGCATTGAAGAAGGTCGGGCTCGGGGAAGATCCTTGCAGGACTCTGCAGATGAAGTGGCGGGTATCCTTTGTGTATGGTGCCAGGCTGACTGACTTAATCCTTCCAGTCAGGAAGGAGCAGATCCATTGGAGTGTGAGTCCTTGGATTCCTATGGCGTGTAGGCGTTGGATGAGGATGGGGTGGGGTGAGAGACTGTGCTAAATGCTGCGGAGAGTTCCATGAGGATGAAGGCCGCCTTGTCTCCTCTGTCCAGAGTCATGAAGATGTCATCCGTGGCAGCAATGAGAGCAGTTTATGTGCTGAGGTTTGGTCTTAAACCAGACTGAGTGTCGTTGAGGAGTTGGTGATCCTTGAGACCTTGCTAAAAATGGTAGCAGGGTGACAGGTCTGTAATTGGCGAGTGTTGAAGGGTCCACAGAGGGTTTCTTCAACAGAGGAGAGTTACGTGCCTTCAAGCACCTGAGAAGGTTGCGGAAGAGGTGAAGGCATTCAGAATGAGTGTGAGCATGTCACTTATGCGTTGCAGTCCCCTGGAGTCATGGGGGCAGGGGTTCGATGGGGCCCCTGAGTGTATGGACTTCATGGTAACTGCAGTTTCTTCTGGGGTGATGACAGGCCATGTGGTTAGCATTGGTTCTTTGGATAAGATCGGGAGGCATTTGGTGAGGTCTATCGGGTCCGGTTGTGGGCTGAAGTTGCTGTAAATGCAAATTTTGTTGCTGAAGAATTGAGAAAGATTGTTACAGAGGTTCTGCAAGGGAGTAATCAAGTTGGAGGCTGCCGATGGTGAGGTCAAAGCTTTCATACTGGAGAAGATTCCTTTGCTTCTGTTGGTGCAGGCATCGATGTGGTCTGCCAGAGCGGTGCATTTGGTGGTCTGAATCATTTGGTGGTAGCGTTTCAGGGCAAATTTGATTGTGCTCCTGTCTGCATTGTCCTGGCTCATTTTCCAATTGCACTCCAGTTGTTTGCAGTGGCATTTCATCAGCCTGAATTCCTCTGTGTACCACCTAGCCTGGCATGTGGATCTTGTTGTGTTATGGTGCTTGGGGTGGCAGGCAGTCGGAGCAGGAGGGATCCATTTGTTAAAATTCCTAATGGCTTGGGGAGGTTGTTGCTGTGTTCTGGTTGGTGGTTGTTGAGAGCGGTATCCCAGTCATTGTCTGTGCTATTGTGCCAGTTTCAGCAGACTGAACTGGTCGTGGTGTATGTGCGTTGGACCGGGACAGGAATGCTGAACTTGACGAGAGCGTGTTTTGTCCAGGGAACTTGTGTTGGCTTGTTGACTCAGATGTTGCTGAAGTTGGAGAAAATAGGGTCCAGGATGTGTCCGGCGACATGGGTAGGTCCCCTTGCTCATTGGATGAGGACTAGGCTTCCAGGATCTTCAGTGAGTGCTCTTGATTTGCGGTCAGCTTAGTCTTCCAAGTGCAAGTTCAGGTCTCTGAGTAGGATGTAAATGCTACCATAGAGGGTGAGTGGTGCTTTTCATGTTGGAGGATAACATGTCTGTGTGGTGCTGCTGATGGTGGATGA
Organism: Calotriton arnoldi; assembly: GCA_963921515.1. Taxonomy (NCBI): domain Eukaryota; kingdom Metazoa; phylum Chordata; class Amphibia; order Caudata; family Salamandridae; genus Calotriton; species Calotriton arnoldi. Next base: position 414,501 of record CAWUFW010001223.1, read on the forward strand.
TGGCAATTCCGCCTCCAGGCTTGTGAAGTCTGTCTTGCCTGGCAATCATTTAGCCAGGGGGGGTGGCTGTGGTAATGTCAGGTGCCAATGTAGGGTTCAGCCAAATTTCTATGAGGAAAAAGTAGGTCAGGGGGATTGTCATGCATCAGGTTCCAGATCTCTGTGGAGTGCTTGGTGAGTGAACGAGTGTTGAGGAGAACGCATGCGGGTATGGAGTGTTGTCAGGGCCGTATCTTGGTCAGTATGATCGGGGGGGGATTTCAGATTCCCCAGCAATCACGCTGGGACATCTTGTTAAGATACATTATATGAGAAGCCTGACATGAGGGGGGCTTAAGGGGCTGTGGAAAAAGAGAGGAGTTGAGATTGTTAGGGGCACTTAAAACACAATATTTTTCAAGCAAATCAACATTTGTTAAGGCCTTCAATACATCAACGAGATAGACTTTGTGTGTTTTTTTCAGTGTGGGCATGTATAAATCCCAGGTGAAATCCAACAGACACTTCACATTACCTGACTGAAAGCACTTGTACCCAACTACATACTACAGAATTCGTTTTTAGGAGATGTAACACCCAAACACCCCCCGGAGCTATGTTCCTGAGTGGGGTGTTGGGTGCTGTCATTGCAGGGAGTGTTGGGTGTGGGTAAGTGCATGAAAACTTGCAGAAAGTGCAGGAGAATGCTCCCTGGGTGTTGTGTGGTGCGGCAAGGCAGCAGCGTGTGGATAAGCAGCCGGGATTGAGGATGTGGAGGGTTGCAGCATGGTAGCGGCGGGAGGATCAAGGTTCCTGTCTCTGGATGCGGTTCAGGCATGGACAAGCACAGATGGGCTTACCTTTAGCGTGCCTGTGGCGCACCCACTGTGGGCATCCCCTGTGCACCCACACTGTGGCAGCCATTAAGTAGGTCCTCCTGGGAGGGGAGGGAGGGGAGAGGAGTGATGTTACTTCCTGTGCAAATGGATGAAGGGAAATCCAGTGATATCACTTCCTGTGCAGATGAATGATGGGAAATCCATTGATGTCACTTCTTGTGCAAATGGATGATGGAAAATTTTGTGATGTCACTTCTTTTGCAGATGATGAAGGCAAATCCAGAGATATCACCTCCTGTGCATATGGATGATGGGAACTCCAGTGATGTCACTTCCTGTGTACATGGATGATGGAAATGACTCCTCTTGCTTGAATTCTTCTTTTAAAGAGCACTTTGCCACAAAACCTATGATGTCACGACCTGTGCAGATGAAGTGCAGTTGCTGTCTTTGCCCTTCGCAATGCAGGCAACGTTTTCCAATTCCACCAGACTTCATCCAAGGTGAAGTTAAGCATCACCCAGCACCTATTCCCAACTGCCGGGTATCACATGGAAGATGTGCGGTTAAGGCTGAAGGGATTCAGATTATGAGGAGCAGTTTCCTCTAGTGCCACTCAGGGCTGTCCTTTCATTACATTTGCTGCACGGACTGGAAGCAGCTCAAGACGTACGAGAGGTAGGTGTACCTGTGTGCTCCTGAACAGCAGTGGAAATGTTTTTCCACTGTTTCACAGGGACCATTTTTGATCCCCACTATTTAGGTTGAGCCTACCAGATAGTGCAAACTGTCTAGTAGCAAAAGACCTACTGTGAACTTACAGTGGGCTTATGGCCAGCCCATTGCTTACCATTGGTTGGCATTATTGTAGCTCTCATTTGCTTGCTTCTTACTCAATGGCTTGCCTTCCACATTTTGTGTTTGTCTCTCCCTTGGAGCACAGCCTCTTCATAATTCTTTTGACCGGCTGACTTTTATCCGTCCACTGCTCTCACTTAGAGAACTATTTTTTCTTTTTCATTCAGCACTCCATAAGAGTGCCTGTGTTTTCTAGCTCTCTCACACTGGTTGTATTGCTCCCTCAAATACCCCTCCTGTAATGTGTTGCTCCCCACCACTCCCAGCTTTCCTTAAAAGCACAGCAGCAGGAGTGTTTTTGCTGTGGTATGGCTACAGAGCAGACTTTATGTTTTTTTGTTTTATCTCCTGACTTTCACATATTGCAAGAAAGCACAGGCTATGGTATTCAAAGATGCTCATGGCACTGAGGTAAGGACCATCACTGGCATCTGAGACAGAAGGTATACTTAGCATGACACTTCTCCTGGTGACCCATACATATCTTTCCTATTCTACTACAGAAGATAAAATGGCTGAATACCTTGGGAAAATTTTTTCGGCCTTGGCAGACACTGTCCTTTCCATTTCAACAGTTCCTTTTTATTCTCTTTAAATTCTGTTTAGTTTTCTGAGTGAAATACATTTATAAAACAAACTATGGGCCAGATGTACGACCATGCCATTTAGTGACTCGCAAATTGTGCTCAATTGCGAGTCGCAATTTGCGAGTCACTAAATGCCATGTACAACAGTGTCTGAGACAAAGTTAGCGATTCCTAATGGGGTCGCAAATTGCATGCCTCATGCACATTAATGAGGCACTCGCAATTTGCGACCCCATTAGGAATGGCTTGCCCTCCCAGGTATGGTGGCCTGCTGGGCTCAGCAGACCTCCATGTCTGAGACTGCTTTTAAATAAAGCAGTTTTTTTAAAAAATGCAGCCGTTTTCCTTAAAGGAAAACGAGATGCATATAAAACAAGCATTGGCATAGCCAATAGGTCTCGCCTTTGGGACCTTATAAGTATTTAGTTATGCAGCACAATTGCATGGCTAAACACTTATAAGGTCCGAAAGGCGAGACCTATTGGCTATGCCAATGCTTGTTCTATTAGTGCGTGGAAGCTGCCAATGTCTTCCGTCAGAGAATCCGCAGTTTGGGGAGATGGAGAAGCAGGCGTTGACTTAACATAGTCCTCCCATTCATCTCCTATTTGCCCATCTTTCTGAGGTTGACCCTCCTCAATTTCTCCGTCATCAGAAGTGTCATGTTGTTGTTGTGGCAAAACAGTATCACTCACAGGAGAAGCCGCAGGAGAAGGCTCAGATCTACGTGGAGGAGAAGCCAGTGGTAAAGGTGCGGGTGGTGGCAGCGGCGGAGGTGGAGGAGCAGTTGTTGAAGGAAAACTAGTGCGGTAGTCATGTAGCATGTCTTGAACAAAATGACAGTGAAGAATCGCTAGGCAACACTATGGTCAAGAATTAATAAAACAAGACCTAAATCAGAGAACTGATCAAGGGACAACTTAATGTACCAGACAAAGTTAGAAAAATATTTTTTTATTCTTTTCACGAAATATTTAAAAAAGGTGGCTAAACTGCATCAAGCAAAACAGTGAACATGGTGACAATGACAAATAGATGTATCAATGGTTATTCCCATGGATTGGATGCCTATGGGTAATTTGCCAGCTCTCGAAGTTAATTTACAAGTCTGGACAGCAACTGGTGTACAGCAAAACATTCATGACAATATAATAGGTGTCACAAAACATGAAGACACTACATACAAGTGTTTAGCCACACTGAAACCAGAACAATTATGTCGTAAGTACACAATCAAATACAAAACATGTGGCGATGGTTCTTGGAGGAGCCGACGTGCGTTTCGGCGAGCGTGCCGCCTTTGTCAGGAGACCACATTAAAAAGTGTTATCTATAAAGTAAGATAAAAGGTACATTAAGTGAAAACATCTCTCTCTGAAGATGGAAATTATAGGTGCAACACACTTAGAATGAGACCTAAGAAACCAAAAACAACCCGAAAGGTGAACAGATTAAAAGGAGAATTGTGCTTTGGTGAACATCAGATAAGATAAAGGATATATGAAATTGGAGAGTAGTATGTGGGATTGAAACTGATATGGCATCTGAGTGTCGTGTGAAACTGAAGAGAAAGTTTGAAAGTCAAGATCATGAATACTACATGGTACGGTATTGCTCACCTAGACCATAAGGCACCAGAAGAAGAATGGCCTCATGAGGCTGCCTCAAAGGGGTATACTAGTTCGAATGAGTGCTACAATCAACAACAATGAAAAAGGTGCAGTTATTAACGGAGGAAAGGTTACTTAGTGGATAAAGGGAAACTAGGAAGTGTCTAAAAAGACATCTGTACAATCTCCAATACCTGAGATATAGGGCCGAATCAACAGTTCTGAAACCGGTCCCTGAAACCAAAGGGGATACTATAAACATAAGGCATAAGCTCGCACAAGTACTCAAGACCATTGGAGTATCTATGAGACTAAAAAAATCAATGAATTAAAAACAAACCTTAAACTAAGTATATGAACTGGCGTGTGTTAGGACTGTGTACCTCACATCAGGTTTTAAATACGTCGTGATAAATCAATAGATGCGGGGGTAGGGCACGCAGTCATCAAGCCTCAGATATGCTGGTTTGAAGTAAAGGCGATCAGGCCAGCATGGATACCTCTTCCCTGAGTTGAGAAAGCACAAAGGAATGGAAACATGAGGGTGCATATCGTGCAATATAGTGGCCTGTCTTTGGTGAGCACAGAAGTGCTCCCAGCTGAATAATGAAACCGGCCAATATCACGGAGGTATGCAGCGCCAGAGGCCAGGGTCAATATAGCCACTATACGGAGAAAATACAGTAAAATCGGCAAAGAACATGAGTAATAGACATGTTCCAAAAGAAAGAGGGGGTGCTCGAAAACGGCATGGCATGAGCAGCAAACTGCTCGACATAACGCGGTGCCAAACAAAACTGAAATAACAAGCGCTGCTGGCGCAAATAACTTACTTGATCGCATGGGAAGCCGTCGGCGGATATGTCCAGAGACTCGAGGTTGTTCCAGCCGGTTGGGCTTTTTGAAAGGCAAAATGCTTACATCAGCCTGACGGAGACGACCCTATTAAAGGGACATAGTACCACTGAACTTCGTGGTGGTCCAGGAGAGAAACACTGTAGAAAGACTCGTGATAGATAGGGTTCCGAGGGGCGAGTCTATCAATACAGTAAGAAGATGTACTCGGTACAAGGATGGGTTCAAGCAAACCTTGGTGAAGTACTAAATTCCAATTTTAATGATAAAAGAATAGCTCTGGGGGAAACAGAAATATTGTTATGATTCGAAGGTAGAAATGGGTCAGCTAAAAAGATTAGGCACTGCGCCTCTATTTATAAGTATGAGAAAGAGGCTGAGCCACTAGCATCTAAATCACATAGGCAGATGGAAATCAACGGCAAACAATGGCCGCGCGGCAGCGAAACTGACACGGCCGCGAAAGTGAAAGTAATCGCGAGGGAAGCCAGATGGCGAGGGAAGCCATATGGCGCCTGATCGCGCGTGCACGCTCGCGTGAACGCAAGCTGGTCGCCAGCAAACTGCTGTTTGCACTTCCAAAACCCGCTTACTAAAACTCTCACCAGAGCAGCGCATGCGCTGGCTCAGGCGAGACCTAAAAAGAAAAATGAAACGTTTTCGTTTAATTTTTTAAGGGCAGGTAGTGGTCCCTGGGACCACTGCCTGCCCCTAAAAAATATTTTCCCCTGCATTCACAGAGGGGAAGGGGTCCCCTGGGGACCTCTTCCCATTTGCGAGTGCTTTACCACCCTCTTGAAGAGGGCGGTAACTTGCGAGTGTTTTGCAACTGCAATTGCAGTCACAAAACATTCTTACATAGGCCTCTGACTCGCTATTAGGAAGGGACACCCTTGGAACGCCCCTTTCTAATAGCAACTCGCAATTCCCATTTAGCGAGTCGCAAAAAAATTGTGACTCGCTAAATAGGGATTGTACATGTCCCTATTAGACTTTGCATGCGCAAACAGGTCGCAAACCCCATTTGCACATGCAAAATAGGGTCGTACATCTGGCCCTATGTCTTTTATAAAGATTGAAAGAACTGAATTCAATGTAAAGTTTTAAGATGCCATAAGATATGTGTATACTTTTTCTCTAGTATTTTGAATTTGCTTTTAGAAACTTTTTTTAAAACATCTCTGTGATGTGTCATATTACTTCACATAATACGAAAAATCAAAGAGAAAACATATAACTAATTAAGGTTGCCCCAAATTCGTAAAAACCTATATTTCAAGTACACTATCTTTAAGATTTGAATTCATTTGTTAAAATCAATTTTGGCTGAAGCATGGAATTAAAATCCCAGTGACAAGATCATAATGTATGCACTTCAGTTGCGACATGTGGGAACGAGGACAACACCCATCTGCATTGAGGTCTCATGTAAAATGTTTTTCATGTTAGAAGTTTCTGTGAAAACTAGGATTCATATATTTTTTTCAGTAAATTCCTCATTTTATCACGTTTTTTTAAACGCTTTTTGACCAATAGATCTTTTCCAGCTTCATCAAACATTAAAAGCTGGGAGAGTTTTAAGAAATGTTTGAAAAACTTCATCTCTAATACCCTTGCCCTGAAATGTGTTGCTGTTGCCATTATGATGCTTATGACTAAGAGTGGGCGAAATTGGCAGAGTACCACTATGCGTAACTCCGTTTAATCTTATCTAGGCCTGGGCGGTGAACTTCGCTCCGTTCGCGGAGTTTGCAGAGTTTTCTGCACTCTGCGGAACGCAGAAAACTCCGCTTCGCGATGTGCAGCAGAGTTTTTTCCCTGCTCGCGATCGCGAACGGTAAGTTCACGAGCGCGAGCTGCCGCTCGGGTAGAATTTCTACCCGAGCGGCAGGAATACCAGCACAAACTGCAGTTCGCACTGCACTCCACCACTCGAGGAGTTTTTTTGTAACTTTGCGGAGTTCCACGTAGCGAAACTCCGCGAACTATGCCCAGGCCTGATCTTATCCCAACTAATAAAACAGAAACCTCAAATACCTTTGATAAAAGAAGTAACTCTATCTTTACATGCTAAAATGCATATAATCATCTCACAAAAGCAAAAATGAAAATATAGCAAGCAGTGAGAGAGGTGATGTTTTTGGGGACCTCCCTAACGTAGGGAGAGAACCAAGCAGAAGCCTTGAACACAAAGAGCAAATCATGCTGAACGATTCGGTGGTGGTCCCATCCTCCTAGGACCACCCCAAGCACAGTTATGGGCAAAAATACAATCCCAACCAAAGGCCCTGCAAAGCATTATGGGACGAGATTCTAGAGTGCAGTGAATATTATAGTATCCAATATCAAAACATTCCTCAAGGGGAAGTGGCTCTCCCAGCTCAGCTGACAGCTAATACTATAATATTCAGATTGCATGCCTTCAGGAACGGCATGCTCCGCTGCTGCTACGCTGCAGCCACAGCCCTCAGACTTCTCATGCTTGGTGTCCCCCGGGAGCTGCACGTTGTTGCATACCTTGTTTCCTTGTTTTTTCCCCCGTCCAAGGGTACTCTATGACACTCCCGGGGTCGTATGAGGGCTGTGGAGGTAAGGTTGGTGAACTGAGATGTTTTTTGTGGCTGTTGGGGCCAGTGCCAGGCATGTCATTTAAGTAGTACGGGCGTGCTCCCTCCTTCCGCGGTGCGCCGTGCCCCCGTTTTGTATGTTGTGATGTTCCCCTTTTGTGAATTGTCTCTGTGCTTTAATGCTGCTTTTTTTCGCCCCGGTCCGACTTTCCCGTATCCTAAGGCCATATTGGTTACTGTATTGTGTTTATTGTTCCTTGAGGCCGTCTCACGGCGCTGTGGAATAGAACCATCACCGTAAACGCACCCCCAAACTCTGCCCGCACACATTTTATTCATATTCCATAATCTCAGTTTTTATTCACGCTGCGTAAACGGGCTAGGTTTATAGCAGAAAGTAATTTTATGAAAGGCAGAGAGGAAAAGGCATGCATATAGAGCTGAAATGCTGAGCCACCTACTACTGAATGAACCACGTTACATCTTCCAGGAAGTCGTACTTATAATGCGGAAATGCCGAGCTAACCAATGCCAACTTAAGTATGCTTCTCCTTTCTGGTGTATATATACAGCTGAAAGGCTGACCCCATCATCCGTAACTGAAAAAGTCCCATCCCTCCGGTAGGACTAGCTTACGCAGCTGAAATGCTGAGCCCAATTTAAAACTCTGTACCTCCCACAAGACTCGCTCGTGACCTTGTTTTCTGCGCCAGCGGTTCTGCTTTGAGCCTACAGCCCAAAGAACTTCCCTGGCCCATGGGGCGAGACTTCCTTTTGTGTAAACGAGCTGATTAACTCAATGACATGGTCACCTGCGCAGAAGGTCGTTTTCCTCTAACCTCGCTCTCTTGCTGCAAAATAGGAATAACCGGAGATACAACCTACTGGATGAAATGCTGAGCAAAGAAAGTGCTACATTAATAGCAATAATTTGAGACACAACCTATCGGATGAAACGATGAACAAAGAAGGTGCTACATTAATAGCAATAAACAGAGAGCAAAAATTAATTTGCGTGTGGATCTGTTTACACACAGATTGAAATTATTTTGTGGCAAATTATTTCGCATAGCATGCCGTTTGAGAATCCTTTAATGTTATTATGTTACTAGGATTAATATGCATTTGACCCTTCCACCAAATACCATGCTGGTTTGGGGGCCAGCTAGACGGGCAGCGCACAAGTGGTATTCTTATTTCAACAGGAGAATGAGCATCTATTGAATATTGTCAGATGCTTGTGTGTATTTCTTAGAAACGCATAGCATGCCCTTGGAGAACATCATTGGTGGATGGTGACCGATCTAGTTGATGAGCAATCACTAACCTAGGGGCTCATTATGATGGCGTAATGTTCGCCTCCGCCGGGCCGGCGGTGGCGACCGTTACGCCATCATAACGTGAAATACCCCCGCCATATTATGATGGCGGTGGGTATCGCGGCGGACGCAAAGTCCGTCCGCAGCTTTTCCGCCGGTCGGCAATCGTTACGATTGCCGGCCGGGCGGAGCTGGGCCACTGATATGGTGGCGGTGCCTAGCACGCACCGCCAGCCATATTAGGATGTGGATATATTAAAGCCTTTCCATGGCGGCGATGCCGCCATGGAAAGGCTGGCGGGGATTGGCTTTGGGGGCCCGTTGCGGGCCCCCTGCGGGGGGGAGGGGGTGGGGGGATGCACTTGGGGGGTTCCCATGGTTCACCCCTGCAGTTCCCTGCACCAAGTGGCAGGCACCGCGTGGTGCCTGCCACGTGGTGCAGGGAAATGCTGTGCATGCCCTTTTACCATTGCGGACGGTGCTGCAGCCAGCAGCACCATCCGCAATGGTAAAAGGCCAGGATGCGCCCGCCAGTATGGCTGGCGCATCCTAATTGGGCCGGTGGGACCGCCGCATGTCTGGCTGTCGGTCCCATCACCGTTATGATGGCGGGCGGACTGATGTCCGCCCGCCATCATAATGAGCCCCCTAGTGATTCTTTTAATTCCATTATGTGACTAGGATTAATATGCATTTGACCTTTACACCATCTACTATGCAAGTTTGGGGGCCAGATAGACAGGCAGCGCGTAGGTGGTTGCCCTGGTGCCCACTGAACCAAATGCTATCTCAAAAATGGTGGAAGTGTTTCACCAGCTCCGGGGACTGACCGCGATAACCAGATTTCTTTTTGCAATAAATATGGGCCATCGCCCCTAAGCAAGTAACTAACACAGCCAATTTGGGTGGCTTAGTGGGCAAAAATTTCTACAATAGGGACCTGTGTTTGACCGCATGGCCACAGGTTTCAGTACCTGGCGGGTTCATTCAGCTTTTCATCCTTCTGGGGGCGATAAAAGGAGTGCCATTGAATTGGGTAACAATAAATATATGGTATTTCAGCACCAGGATACCCTTTGTGGTGAACGTGCGCTTTACGGGGACACAGGTTATACCAGTTGTAGGTCATGGATAGCAACAGCTAGGGAAAAAGTATCTAGGTGTGTTGTAATGGGCACATTATTTTGGAGTGATAAGTCTCTTGCCCACTTGAAGTTTCCAACCCAAACTCATGTGGTGAGGTTGCCATTTACTATTGCCAGGGAAAAGTATCTATCATTGCCTGAGCCATTATAAACACAACGAGGTCTGCGGAAAGGGTTACGTTGCGTGAATTGTCAGCTCTAAAAATTGGCTTCAGAGAACTCAAAGTGTTTGGTCGCCAATGTTTCGGCCCGATATAGTTTGGCAATACTCCATGCTAGCGGTGAATGTGCGGCTATCAGCGTATGTTCTCACTGGCCGCCGAAATCTTCGTTGCCTTGCAACTGGCGAACGCAATGGGCTTGTCTCAGAGGGTAGTATTTGGGCATTTATCTAGCCAAGAGGCTCTTAACCCGGGGTTACCTTCCAGAGTTATAGGCCATCTGCCTAAAACGAGTCACTCGGGCCAGTTTTGGGTCATTTAAAAGCATGAGTGTGTCAAAGTTTTTCTGTTTAAGTTTAACGTTAGAATTGATGAATTAAGCCTCTACCACGTCTTGGCCTTTGGAGGTCCCAACTCAAACTCTTGGGGAATGAACAGCATTTCATGTGGTCAGAAAGCTGCGCCTGTATTGGCCGGGATCTGGAGGCATGGGCGGATTATGGCAGTGCCCTCGCAGGCTTCACGGCCTGGATGATGCTGCAGTACAGTCCTTAGTGTCAAGGTCGTTTGATTTTGCATAACTCAGCAAAGCTGGAGTGCAACGCTTCTCACGTACTTCCGCAAATGTCATTGCAGCCCTGTTGGAGTACCTGGGGCACCGAATACTTGTGGTCCAGCTACATCTGAGGTTAATTGAATTATACTCTCTTGTCGGCTTATCGGGGATCCTCCAGGGGAAGACGAGGTTGCTTTTCCGCAGCCGGTGGCGGACCAGCTGGTGTTCAGGAAAGTGGGGAGTTGAATCCTGCTATTCGTATAATTTCCCAGGGTTGCTCGATTTTCATGGTCGATCATACAGGCCAGGTCTGGGGCGGATGTGTGGAACCGCCATGCTATGGCTCCCATTTTGGATTTAGGGTGCCACTGAGGCGGCAATGATGGGCTAGCTGGGCCAGAGGTGCAAAGGCCTGGTGTGTTGGGCTCTGACAGCTACAAATAATAGGTGAACTTAATCCTATTGTTAGGTTTGCCTCTAACTCCTTTCTCCCTTTGTTGTATCTTCCGGTTGGCGCAAGTGAAAAGCGGGAGGAGTTGAAACAGCAACTGGGTACCTCGTTGTCTTCGGTGAACACGGATGCAGTTTTCCAAGGGTCCTGGGGAAGGGCCACTCACACGTGAGGCACTGACAAGGTGTAAGGTGCATGGAGTTTCTTGGACAGTAGCTGGATCCTTTGTCATTTTCTGAGGGCGCAGAAGGGGTTACAGAGGTGCAGGTGCAGGGCTGCTGACCTCACACCCACCCGCCCATGCGCAGTGGGCACAAGCTAAGCACAGGCCGTTGGAGGGAGGAAGATGGGTGTATGGAGGTGCCCGAGGGAGGTATCCTAGCGGTCAGACGGGCCCCCTGCACAAGCACTACCGGTATGGTTGGTGGGTCAGGTCCTCACGAAAGGAGGGACCCACCCAAGTCCAAGAGGGTCTTGGACTAGGGGTTTCTAAGAGGAAGAGCCCCGACCTAGTCATATTCTCACTCTGAAATTGTTAGCAATGAATGCACAGGAGCAATGGAAGGGTGCGGGGGGAGGGGAAGTTCCGCTTCCGGTAGGCATTTTGGGCCAACCCCCGCACAAGCGCAGTGACGCAAAAAAACTTGCCATGTCGGCACAGCCCCTTGGAGATAATATTGAGGGCGTAGGGGGTGCCGGGGGAGATAACCTTCTGGCGAACTGGGCCCCCTGCGCAAGTCACTCCGGTAGGAGGGTGGGCTCACATCATCTCATGATTGCAGTGGCAGGGGTGATTCGGTCTGGGCCTGGAACCATTCTGTCAAAGAGACCTAATAAGAAGATAGATAGGTTGGGCGGTTAGGTCCCCATAACCCCACACCATCGCGCATGGATGCATTCGGGGGGGGGGGGAGGTTTTTTCTTACAGGATGGCGTATGGATAGTTGGTCACTCATATGTGGCAATTTCTCTTTACAGGCAATTATGCACACCAGGCACGGATGTGAAAAGATTTTGCTATGTGTTACTGACGGTGTCTTTTTATGTTTGGTTTGGTTTGCAGTTTCCATGTCCTGTCCCGCAGGGAGGAAGCTTGCAGCGGTTCATCTGTCGTCAGATCCCATCGCAGCCCAGGTACTCGCCTGGGGGCGAAAGGAGGTGGAAGTGTGGATAGTTCGTCACTCATATGTAAGCAGGTTGATACAATTTTTCTTTGCAGGTAACTATGCACACCGGGCACGGCAGGCAGGTTTCAAGGTTTCTTTTCATGACCGTGGGGGTTTACGTCTTGACCAACTAAAGGACATGTTGGGGAGTCTACTTGACAGGGTGCACATGCCCTCTGCAGCAGTAATTTTGCATCTGGGGGGCAATGATCTGGTTCACCTGGGTAGGAAAGGTGTGGTGGAAGCACTGATCACCGAGGTAGGTGGGCTGGCAAGAAGATGCCCACAGACAGTGATAGCATGGTCACACATTGTCCCCAGATTCCAGTTGCGGTGGGGTGAGTCTGTTTGGGCCTTGAACCACTCGGTCAAAAGAATCAATAAGCGTATTCGTTCCCCACGATTGCAGATGATCGCACATGGGTGCATCAGGGGTGAAATGTTTTTTCTGCAGGATGGTGTGCATCTCTCCAAAATTGGAAATTAAATTTATCTGGAATACCGATTAGCCTGGTTAGAGGGAGCATGGAGCAGGACAGGACCTTTTAGATGCAAGGGGGGGGGGCAGATAGTCGGTCAATTATGCTGGCCTGTGGCGGTAAGGGTATGATTGGTGGGCATATTCTTTCGGTCCTTAGTAGGCATCACCACTGTCAAATGGGGACGCCTGAGGGGAGGACAGATGGTCTCTCTTGGAACTCAAGGGGGTAGTTACAGCCGGTAGGCTGGAAGGGTGTGGGGGAGGGGAAGTTCCGCTTCCGGTAGGCATTTTGGGCCACCCCCGCACAAGCACAGTGGCGCAGGAAACTTGACATGACAGCACAGCCCCTTGGAGATAATATTGAGGGCGTAGGGGTTGCCCGGGGGAGGTCACCTATGGAAAACTGTGCCCCCTGCGCAAGACACTCCGGTAGGAGGGTGGGCCCTAGCACGATCTTGGACCAGTCATTGACCTTGCCGTAGGCTCAAACAGGGATACGCAGAAAAGGATTGATTGTTGAACATTTAGCTTAAGACAGGAATGGCTATGTATTAGAAACATGTTAAGGATAGCCAAGTGGAATACTGTACATATCATTGTAATGCTGTACATATCAATGTAATGGACTGGACTTTTCTGCGTATTATAAATAATGTAAATATGAAAGTTAATGTTTTGTTATGTTTAATAATAAAATACGGCCGGGGTTTTACGACCCCTAACCCAAGCCACTGTGTGTTGATTTTCCATTGCGGATGCCTTGGGGGAAAGTGGAGGGTATGTGGTTCCCTTAGGTCAACAAGTGAACAGGTAACAGGTATGTCTAGGGGTGGGGGGACTCGGCAGTACCTGGCCATATCCTGAGGCGCCAACTGGACTCGGGCACGCCGCAGAGTATGGCAGTTGTGCCGGTCCCCATGTTGGAGGCGGGTGGGCGTAGCGCACTTGTGACGTGGTCGTTGGCACCCGGCCTTGCCTCTCCCCTGATTGGGCGCAATCGGTGGGCAACCCGGAGGCATTCAAGTGCTTCCGGGTTGCACGTTGTGAACACGGTCGGGAAGCCGGATTTAGCCGGTTTCCCGCAGATTAGGCAAATAAAAGGAGCTGTGGAGCAGCGATCGTCCTTTTCGCGTCGCCGCTCCACAGCCGGATCACCAGAGAAACGGTCTTCAGGACGGAGACTGCATTGCGTTTCTTTCCCCTACCACCATCCCCTAAGGCAGAATTGCTAGTGTTTGTTAAATTTCTTGTTTGCTAAGTTTCTTGTTTTTTCTGCAATTTGTAAATTGTGATTTACTAATGAGGGTTATAGATGTTTTCTTCCCAAATGCAGTTTAAGTTTTATTAACCAGTTTTCCTTTAAGGGCAATGCTATTGTCGTATTATATGTAGTATCCTTGGTCAGGGGGTAGGGTCATGATTGGTGGCCATATTTTTTCGGTTCTTAGTAGGCATCACCATTGTCAAATAAGGACGCCTCGGGGGGGGGGGACAGTTGGTCTCTCTTGGAACTCAAGGGGGCAGTTCTAGCCGGTAGGCTGGAAAGGTGGGGGGGAGTGGAAGTTCCGCTTTGGGTAGGCATTTTGGGCCCACTCCCGCACAAGCGCAGTGGCGCAGGAAACTTGGCATGACAGGACAGCCCCTTGGAGATAATATTGAGGGCGTAGGGGGTGCCCGGGGGAGGTAACCTCTGGCAAACTGGGCCCCCTGCGCAAGACACTCCGGTAGGAGGGTGGGCCCTAGCACGATCTTGGACCAGTCATTGACCTTGCGGTAGGCTCAAACAGGGATACGCAGAAAAGGATTGATTGTTGAACATTTAGCTTAAGACAGGAATGGCTATGTATTAGAAACATGTTAAGGATAGCCAAGTGGAATACTGTACATATCAATGTAATGGACTGGACTTTTCTGCGTATTATAAATAATGTAAATATGAAAGTTAATGTTTTGTTATGTTTAATAATAAAATACGGCCGGGGTTTTATGACCCCTAACCCAAGCCACTGTGTGTTGATTTTCCATTGTGGATGCCTTGGGGGAAAGTGGAAGGTATGTTGTTTCCTAAGGAGAGGGGGCTGCCCAGAGGCCCCGGAGATCTCACGGATAGTTGGGCATACAAGAGTTGTGGACACGTCTGCGGATTGGCTGCGGTGGTCCGACTCCGTTGAGCCCTTGATTCGGCTCTCTAGTAGCGTGCAGCGCTCCTGCCCCGCCTGCCCCGTGCCAGCACCAGGCGGCATCCCTCCCTCCGCAAGTCAGCAAGCTGGGACCGGACGGCCTCCCGGACCTCAACTCGGCTGCAGAGGAATCACAATCAAGGTAGGCACACCAGCAGCCCCTCCGGGAGGCAGGCCGGCGCTAAGCCGCTTGTTGCGTCGACGTGCTCAGGACCGGCGCGTTCTGAGGATCTCTGCAGTCACAGGCTGGACACCACTCCCACCCCTCTAGTAAACGAGCAAGGCTGGAGGCATACCGGGGTGAAGGCAGTGGCTGGCCCACGATCGGATAATGCTCACTTTTCTCAAGTTCTCAGCGGAACACGCTGTTTTAGGTTAGGCAAAGCGCCCGATGTAAAAAACAGGTCTTCAGGCTATGCACATGCCAAGTGGATAGAAAGTAGGCTGGTAGACTCTGATCGCTTACTGGTTTACCACAGACTGTCGGGCAAAAACTAGGACATCCATTTAGAAACTCATATACTTGGATCAGGTAAAGATTGACTCTTCAAAACACGCAAAATGGCCGCAATAGCTAGAAACAGAGATAAGGGACTATAATCAGGGTTTGAATGGAAAGAAACACTGGACTTCTCAAGAGTACTAAATACCTAGAAAATAAAAAAGGACCAATCTCCACTTTTTAAATTAACAGAGAAAAAGGACTTCACCCCAAGAGGACCCTTAATGGAAAGCGAAAGAGGACTACTACAAGTACAGGTCTAGTCAGCAAAACAGGGCAGCCATCTTGGACTGAGACATCCGAAATGGGTAGTCACCCAAAGAACACAGTCAACAGATTCTTCTCCTAACCCCAACAATTACTAAGGTGAGAGTAATGCCCATTATACCTAGCGCCACCTCTCCCCAAAGTACAACACACCGCAGGCACACCACCCTGACCGTCCCCCTCTTACAAGCTCTAACCCTCACGATGGAGCGCACTGGCAGCCACACCTATTCCCTTAAATACCCCCCCAACCTTACAAAAAAAGCAGCTAAAGGATTTAAACACAACATTCTAAAATCCCACCCAGAAACCCCAATCTCTGATCCCTACTTCTCAATGAACAAAGGGCACATTACTAATGATATCATTTTCTATACTAAAAGAAGAGCCCAATGGAGAAAAGCCATTCTTGCTCTTTTTAAGGTCGCCAACGTGAGGAAAACAGCACACGGACACACGCTATTGATCCTCCCATCCCCATTTTATAAAGCAGCAGCTACAATCACTATATATCATAATGGGATCATCCTCATACAATCATCCGACCGCAACCTAAACCTGCTAGATAACATCTTTCCACTCATCAAGGAAAAAGTTATAAGAACACACCTCCCCTCACCAGCCAACCACACCTCAATTACCAACTCCCAATTTGATTCCCAATTAAGTCATGATACCCAGCGGTCCCCCCCCTACACATACACCCACCCCAGACCTAATTGACACCCGGGCCATCAACACGTACCACCTTAAGCCATTTTCACACCCTAACACCACCACCACACACACTATCTCCCCTCTCCCCACCTTACCACCCCCACCATCTCCCAGCCCCAATACTCTCAGCGTCCCATTTGCACCACTTAGCCAAGCCATCACACACCCTCATAGCGCCACTCCTCTCCCCCAATCCTACTCCTCCCCCAACAACAATAATAGGCACACGGTCCCAACCACACATATAACCCCTACCTTCCACAATCCTGACGTCCCAACTGTCCCTTCTACCCCCACATATACCACCACAATCCCCCTCACAGCCCACATCCAGATCCCTCCACACCCAGCCTCGACACTCACCCTCCCCATTGACAAACACACAGAAAGAGCTCAACACATTCATCCTGAGTACGACTCCCCCTCAAAATGCACACAAGGCATAACTTCTCCTCCTTCACCCACAGTCCATCTATCAAATATGACAACTCTCATTCCAGACCCTAGACTAGAAGAGATTTTATTATCCCTTCAACAAGTCAAAGCTGACATCCAAACTTTACATGATTTGATTCTGCAGCAACCCAAGATCGCGCGCCATAAACAGGAAGCCAGAACATACCCACACAGTAAAAAGTCTAATCGCACCCAACAACTACACTTGTGCTCCCAAAACCATGAGCCCCCAAGATGGAGTACAGTGCCCTACCCCAATGCCTTATCACGCCCAAACAGGATGAAAAACCCCTTATCACATAAAGAATTAGGTTCCCTACTCCGCTCTTACGAACTATCGTACTTCCCACATAACTCTGTGCACCCAGAGAACTTACATTTAGACTCCTTAATCCAGACTATCCCTATCAACACACAGAGAGCTACAAGACACAATCCCAGAGGCATAGTGGAAAACAACCTCACGCGAATCCCTCTCACACTCGAACCCACAATAGTACCCAACAAGACGCAACTAAAATGCATACTCCTAAACTGCAGATCCGCATCTAGACATGCAGCCGATATAGCTGACCTTCTACTCATTAACGAACCACACATTCTAATCCTGACGGAAACATGGCTAAATGAATCATCTACACCCATCCTGGACATACTAGTACCCCCTAACTATGACATCACCAGACTAGACAGAATTGATAGGTTGGGGGGTGGGATAGCCTGCATACATCAGAGCAATCTAACAGTGACCAACGACAATGCCCCCGCACCATCCTCCTGTGAATACCTTCACTTAAACATCTCTAGTAATAACAAACAAATATGTTCGCTACACACATTCTACCACCCTCCAGGAGATAACCTCACATTCATAGAACACCTCATGGATATTCTAGCTACAAATGACGGCCAACAAAGTATGCAAATATTCCTGGGTGACTTCAATCTTCACTGGGATGACCAGAGCGACCCAGGGGTCAACAGCCTCAAAGCTTTCCTCTCAGACCTTAATCTTAACCAAATCTGTAACAGCCCCACACACGACAAAGGCGCAACCCTAGACCTAGTAATCTCCAAAGTTGACTCCACTGAGCTCGACTCGATCCTACCCTGTGATTGGTCTGACCATCACATCATTACAATTCAAGTCATGGAATCAGTTAAACGACTTTCCACACAACCCCCAAGAACAAAGATCTGGAAGAGAAATCTGAAAAACCTCGAAGCCAACCTACTAGCATCCTCTATTCCAAATATCCTATGTCCCCCAGAAGACCTAGCCGATGTACAAGGTCTGACCAACCACTACTTCCACTCCATGAACAGCCTCCTAGATAAAATAGCCCCTCTACAATTGAAAAGAACTACCACAAAAGACTCAAAACCCTGGTATGATGGTAGGCTAAATGAAGACAGACGGTCACTTAGAGTAATTGAACGACGGTGGAGATCCGCACCTTCAGCTGACCACCTCAAGTTACTAAGAACCACCAGAAACTCCTACTTTAGGAAGATCAAAAGATCTAAAACTGACTTCTTCAGTAATCAACTAGACCAAGCCAAGAACCGTCCCAAAAATCTATTCGATCTAATCAAAGCCCAAACCAAGAGTGCACCCACCCACTCCAAGGCTATCCCTGTCTCGCTACCCAACTGTGAGGAATTTGCCTCCTACTTCACAACGAAATCAGAATCCATAAAAACCGACTTACTCAATGACCTTTTATCCCTTACGGACATGCAAAAGAACTCCCCACTGCCCCTGACAGGTGCCCCAGTCAAATGCTCCTCAAAATTCAACCTTAAAAATAACGCAACATGGTCCTACTTTAACACTTACAGTGAAGATACTATACTAAAGACGCTAACCGCCTTGAATCCCTCCAACCACTTCACAGACCCGCTTCCTGCTAACAACTTAAAAGACTTCATTCCACTTTTACTACCTCTCTGGACCAAGATTATAAATTCCTCCCTCCTTCAAGGAACCATCCCAGAAATCCTGAAATCAGGTCAGGTATCCCCTATCCTAAAGAAACCAACAGCTGACCCATCGGACTTAAATAACTATCGCCCGATATCCAACATCCCCACTCTAGCCAAGCTCCTGGAAAAATGTGTTCACACGCAGCTTAACAACCACATCGAACAATTCAACCTGCTTAACCAATACCAATCAGGCTTCCGTGCAGGTCACAGTACTGAATCCGCCATGATTCACATAATTGACGACGCTCTAAAAATTCTGGACCAAAACGAAGCCTGTCTACTAATCTTACTCGACCTGTCTTCGGCATTTGACACCGTCAAACATGACAACTTGCTAGAGCTCCTGAAACACAGAATGGGCTTATCGGGATCTGTGCTTACCTGGTTTACCTCTTTCCTCCAAAATAGATCTCAAAGATTCAAGGTCAATCAATCCTTGTCCAGCCTCGTGCCAGTCACGTTAGGAGTGCCGCAAGGCTCGTCCCTATCACCCACACTTTTCAACCTTTTCATGGAACCACTCACCGAACTTCTCAGTCTCTCCAAGATCCATTTCCATATGTATGCAGACGACACCCAACTCTACATCAAGATCCATTCACTTGAGGACATCAAAGCTCTCAACACAACGCTACAAAAAACTGAAACATGGTTGGCCGAAAACCATTTGAAACTAAACTCCCTCAAAACAGAGTTCCTCTTAATCGCCCCCCCCAAACAAATCATCCACCATCCTTGACTGGATGAAGCACCTAACAGCACTCAAAGGGCAACCTCTCATTGTCGAATCAGCGAAATCGCTTGGTGTGACTCTGGACAGAAACCTAAAGATGCAGAAGCATATCAGCACCTCCACAAAAGGAGCAAATTTCCACATGAACACCCTGCAAAAACTGAAACCCTTCCTGCCAGCAAATGACTTCAAACAAGCAGTTCAAGCCCTAGTAATCCCAAGAGTGGAATATGGGGCTGTAACCCTATGCGGCCTCCCCAGATCGACGACAGCCCCGCTAAGAGCCGCTATCAATTCAGCTGCGAGACTCATCATAGGTTCAAAAATAACCTCGCACATCTCTCCAGACCTTAGAGCACTCAACTGTCTACCGTTTGAAGCTAGAATTCATCTGAAAATCGCATGTATGACGCACAAGGCCTTACACCACAACACTCTGAGCTACCTAGCTCAGAAACTGGTACTCTCCGCTGGTAACAGAGCATCCAGGAGCTCCAAGAATCTTCTACTGAAACCACAACGATTTGCCAAGAAAAAAACTTACAACCGGTCCTTCTCGGGAATAGCTCCCAGGATATGGAATGCTTTGCCCACAGAAACAAGGCGGAACCCTTCCACTGCCTCCTTCAAAAAAGATGTGAAAGCAATTCTCATGGCTAAATTCACGTGAACTACTTACTTATTACTGTTATTTTAATTACTAGTATGTATTATTGAGCACCATATATCTGAATCACCTATATTTGTACCTCACTAGGCTTTTACTTGTTTCCAACATATGACATGTAAAGCGCTCTGATACCCGCAAGGGTCTTGTTCGCGCTATATAAAACCTTCAAATAAATAAATAATAAGGTCAACAAGTGAACAGGTAAAAGGTATGTCTAGGGGTGGGGGGACTCGGCAGTACCTGGCCATATGGGACTTTATACAATACAACTTTATATCTCTTTATTACGTTCTTTATACATGTATACCCTTTGTACGTAGTTATGTATCTACATATGTATTGCTTTACTCCTACTGTAGAAAAAAAGCCTTCAACTCCCTCCAATGCACTACTCTATGTTTCATACTATGCCTCTCTCAATATATCCTCTACCTCCACTCTCTGACGCATCCCAAACCTCATTCTACCTCTATGATCCTATGATCTCCCTAATAACCCTTTCTTGACTCTTGACTCTTCTCTGTCCCTCCTTGACTCACCCCAAACATTTTGCTAATTTGATCTCCCTAATAACCCTTTCAAGACTCTTACCTCCTCTATCCCTCCTTTGACTCATCCCAAACCTCATCTTACTACTATGATCTCCAAATAACACTTCCTAGACTCTTCTGTCCTCTATCTCTCCTTCATGCTATTCAATCAAACTACCAGACTCACATGTCCACTGCTCAAATTAACAACTTATGTTCCTTATACTAATCCATCACTAATCCTTTTTGGGCCCTGGAGTAGCATGCTACTCGCCAAATAGCATTTTAATGCCTTGTCAGGGTTAGTAAGCGCTATATAAATACAATTACAATTACAAACGTTTACATTACTGGAATTTCACAAAATGTTTTGAAATTGTGCATTATGTAATTTCGCGTAACAATTTTACTGGAGAGGACATCACACCTAAAAAGGTTTCATGAGAATGCAGCAGGAGACAGAATCTGGTTCTCAAAGAAAACGTTGTGTAAAGGGACATTTTATGCTCAGACAACTCTCTTGACAGTATCGCCCAAAGAAGAAAAACTTATGCAAATTTGCACACCCTTAGGGTATGTGCCAGAAATCCATGAGGTGTTACTGTACACATGAACATCAGGTGCAGTACAGCCACATCACTTGCAATTAGGCCTAAGTAAAATTTTAATTACATTAGAGTAACCAGAGTATTTTTGGTAATTTCTCGTTACTCTTCTGATGCGAAATTAATGAAAATTAAGTGACCACGCGAGTGTAATTACGAGTAATTTAGCATAAAAAGCCTACCACAGGCGCACAGGAACAATGGGGCTTATTTACAAGGCCCTTGCGCCACTTTTGCATCATTTTTAACATGGGAAAAGTGACGCAAAAGTGGCATAAGGGGCTTGTAAATCTGCCCCAATGAATTTAGCGAGAATGAGCGGCGGCTGCTCCTCGTGTTCTGTAGCACTTGGCGCTATTTACTTCCAAAATATATTCTCGGGGCCATTTTGGACGCAAATGTGTATTTTGCGCCACTAAAATAGCACTAAATGTTAGGTTATGCTCCTTGCGTAATTCCGTATGATCTAGCCTAATTTTGCGGCAATTTCACTGTAATGACCCTATAGCAAATTATTCGAGTTATGCCCATACTTGTAATCCTGTTTAGTCCAAAAATAGACGGTTTCAGTAAAATTAAGAACACTATGACGTTCGTAATGAGGCCCATATTTTTTCTTGCAAATTGTACCTCACGGAGAACCATTTTACTGTGTTTTATAAGGAGTACAAATGAGACATAAAAAGTCTCAAATATTTCACGCAAAAAACGTTTGCAGCTATTGTGAACCTGCGCTTTACGGGTGCCATAGCATAATTCAAAGGACTGTGAGCCCCTTCACACTTCTTGGAGTTCAGTGCAGATTACCATCTGCGTCATTACATCTGACTGAACCGGAACTTTATTTTCAGAAGAGATAAAAAAAAAAAAAGAACACTTTTACCTTCTGCTCTTGATAATCCGCCCTACTTGGGACATTAACTGAAATCAAATACTCCATTGCTTTTGCCCACGCCCTCCCCTTCCCACGGAAGAGTGTAGCTGCCAGCGCGCGGCTCTGTGGGATTACTGCCTAAGTGACGTGGCGTGCAGTAAATCTGGGTTACAGTGTGGTACTGTGGTTCGATACAGCCGCCTCCTCGCTTTAATGTATTAAACCTGTCTGAGGAGCCTTAAGTGGGAACGTCTTTATTTTATCGGATAACACCAGGTAATCTTTGTCCCCAAGTAAAACGATACCATTTAATCCCGCCTTCCACCCTTGAAATCCCCTCTGCCTTTCACATGGTGCAGGGGGCCCTGGCAGGGACCAGCCGGAAGGAGGAAGGCTTATCACTGGGCCAGAGAAAGCTTTGTAAACCGATTGGCTCATATTTAAGAGTCACATCAATGTCTCTAATCGGATTGGATGCATGTCAGAGCACACACGCGATGCCTGCATTGTAGCTTTGTAAGGTATCACAACACGGTGTTCTCACTCTGTTTCGAATGTATCCTCTTTGAGGGGCGGGGGCAGGGCGTTACGGAAGTTTAGTCAACATTTGAACTGACGGATAAAATGTCTTCATGTCTTTGAAGGGACTGATGCATTTTTTCTGAATGTCCATATATTTTGCAGGCACATATGATTTTCCCACCACAAATTATTTCAGCACGCAGAAAGCATGACTGGGAAAGTGTATGTGTGCGATTGACTTGTGTTGTTGGAGTGTTTGACTCATGAAGAAGTAAAGAAACGGTAATTTGTTCCTGGTTTGTAAAGTGTGAAACAGCATAAATGCATACAATATAAAAGTGTGTAGATTACTCAATCAAAAGTAAAATAAACTGTGCACTCAAGTACATTCTGAAAGAAAATGGAAAGGCGTCGAAACGTGTTTACCACTAAACGTTGCAAATACATTCATTCATACCTTGCGGGAATTGTTGCAGATCCGTAAAAGGGACATCTGTATCCACATGGACAGAATTCATGGTAAAGAGCTTCAGTGCTCCCTCAGGCCCTCCAGAGTTTGTACTGCCAGCCACCACCTCTCCACTCCCGGTAGCGACTCGCTGTTGCCCCCACCTATATTTACAACCTGGTCAGAGCAAGGGGACGGGAGGGTCATATGAATGAGAAAACTCCCCAGTATTCCAGAAAACCTGAGGTATTTGACTTATTAATTCAGGGTCAAATTCAGACTCACTCCTGTGTCTGTCCTGCCCACCCACAGTCTCTGCCCCTTTGCCACCTGCACAGTGATTTAATGCTGCCTCGCCCATATTTAATACTTGGTCAGAGGATGTAGCATATATGAATGAAAAACACCCAGTACCCGGGAAGACCTGATTATCAAGGGTCAAACAGTTTATTCCCCATTCAAGGGTCTATAAATGCAAATGCCCGGATTTAGTAGGTCGAGATAACAGCCAGACCAGGTCATTTCGACCCTGTGTCTCCCTGACTCAAACGTGGAGAGCTCAGAATCAGTCCTACCGTTGTCTTCAGGCACCTAAAGATGGAAGGATGGAGATGGAACAACAAATGTAAGTCAGGAGTTTTGGAAGGTCAGCTAGGGTGTATCACTCACCAGATCCAGTGGGGAGCATTCATTGCAATGTGTCTGCCATAGCGACAGACATCACATTTGTACTGTTGTTACCATTGTGTGGGATATATCACCCCTGGGGGCATGCAAAGTTTATACTTCAAACTGGGAAGCACCGTCTTTACCCAGATGGGCGCTGTTTAACAACTTTGCCGGCGGAACATGTTAATTTACATGGTTGCTGATTTTGATTTCCTGCAGTTGATAATCTCCCCGTAAGAGTGGGTTTTGCAGAGATTCTGAGTAATTGCTACCAAGCTCGGGGTAATTCACCACCATTGGATGCCCCACCACATTGATGTTGGTACTATGGGGGCAAGGAATTATCCTACTGATGAGTGGCCACAGGGAATATTTTGCCACAGTCTCGCAGGGCCACTCGTATCTCAATTTTTAGTGTCGAGCCTGCGAAAGCATGCACTCGCGCATGCGTATTGCTTGCAAGACCATGTTGTTAACACAAAAGGCTTGGAGCCCGCCCGTTGAATACCATTTGTTGGCTTGCGTGACACTCTTCTTTACAGCCTCAGAACCAGGCACAATTTGGTTCTGTTTAACTTTTAGTGCCCTGCAAACAGAAGTGGTGTGACTGGCAAGAACGTGCCCAGCAGAACAAACAAAATTGCAAAGATTTATTTTTATAGGTGGCTTTCTTTTATTTTTCCAAGTCTTCTTTTCTCACTTTACACTCAAGTTGTCTTTTCTTGTGTGCGCTGTTCTCAAAAGATGAGGATTATTTTATTACAAAGCAACATTGTTTCTTTCTTATGCATATTTCTGAAATTATGCTTTAACACATAACCGTGCAGTACACCCCAATCCACCCCACTTCAACACGCCCTACTCCAATCCGCCCCACTCCAATCCATGACACCTCACCCCACACCAATCTGCCCCACTCAATCCAATCCACCCCAGAC
Source organism: Calotriton arnoldi (assembly GCA_963921515.1). NCBI lineage: Eukaryota > Metazoa > Chordata > Amphibia > Caudata > Salamandridae > Calotriton > Calotriton arnoldi. The sequence goes on from CAWUFW010001223.1 coordinate 439,175, forward strand.
CAATCCAATCCTCCACACTCCAGTACTCCCAACCCACCCCACTCCAATCTGCCCCACTCCAATGCAAAACAATCTGCCCCACTCCAATCTGCCCCACTCAATCCAAAACAATCTGCCCCACTCTAATCCAAAATATCTGCCCCATTCCAATCCAAACCAATCCGCCCACTCCAATCCAAAACAATGCGCCCACTCCAATCTACCCCACTCCAGTCCAAAACAGGCCGCCCACTACAATTCCCCCCCACTCCAATCCAAAACAATATGCACCACTCCAAACCAAAACAATCTTCTCTACTCCAATCCACCCTACTCCAATCCATCCCACTCCAATCCAATCCACCCCAATCCAATCCAATCCACCCACCCCAATCCAATCCATCGAAATCCAGTTAAATCCACTCTACTGCACTCCAAATCCCAACCCCACTCCAATCCACCCCAGCCCAGCCCAATCTACCCCTCCGCAATCCAATCCACCTCAATACAATCCACCCCACCCCAATTCAGTTCACCCACCCCAATCCAATCTACCTCAATCCAATCGACCCCAATCCAATCCATCCCACTTACTCCAATCCACCTCACTACAATACAATCCACCCCACTGCAAACCAATCTACTCCACTACACTCCAATCCACCCAAACCCATGCCAATCCAATTCACCCCACGCCAATCCAATTCTCACTACTCCATTCTACCCCACTCCATTCCACCCCACTGCAGTCCCCTACTCCAGTCCAATCCACCCCACTCCAATCCACCCCACTCCAGCCCACCCCACTCCAGTTCGCCCCACCCCAATCCAAACCACCCCACCCCATTCCAATCCACCCCACTCTACTCCAATCCACCCCACTCTACCCCAATCCAATCCACCCACTCCAGTTCAGTCCACCCCACTCAATCCAATCCATCCAGCCCACCACACTCCACCCCACTCCAATCCAATCTACCCCACTCCAGTCCAATCCACGCCACTTCAATCCAATCCAATCCACCCCAATCCAATCCACCCGCCTCTAGTCCAGTCCAATACATCCCCCTCCACTCCGCTCCAAACCACCCTACTTTAATCCAATCCACCCCACCCCAATCCAATCCAATCCACCCCACCCCATCCCACCCTACCCGAAACCAATCGAATACACCCCAATCCAATCCCCTCACCCCATTTCAATCCACCCCACCCCATTCCACTCCAATCCAATCCACACCATCCAGTCCACACACTACAATCCACCCCACTCAATCTAACCAGTTCTACCCTAATCATTCCACCCAATCTACTTCAATCCAATCCACCCCACTACCCCAATCCAATCCAACCCACTCCACCCTATTCCACCCCACTCTATTCCTCCCTATGCCACTCCACTCTATGACACTGCACTCTATGACACTGCACTCTATGCCACTCTCTGCCACTGAACTCTACTCCCCTCTACTTAACTCTACTCCCCTACTCCACTCCACAACACTCTGCTCTAACAAATCCAGTCTACAACACTCTACTCCCCCCACTCCACTCTAGGACACTCCACATCACTAACTTTTAGCCATGCTGAACACCAGCCACACCGGTGCACGACATGGCAAAAACACATTGCCGAAGCCAATAGCTCTTTGCCAATGCTTGTTAAGAGCAAGGAGGGCCTAAGTAATATTGGTCCACAGTTCTGCAACAGTATCAAGTTGGGTGTGCTGGAAAGCGTTGTCTTGGGGCAGTATAAAAAAAGTAACCATAGTATGAAAATGAAAATTTGTAAGGGTGACAGAGGAATAATATATATAAGACATAACAGGATGCAAAGAAGAAATATATTGGTGGGATACTAAGCTCTTCATGTACAGATCCCTTTTGTGATCGCAAACCCAGTGATTTGCAAAATCATAAGGTTTGCAACCGCAAAAGGTCTTTTGTTAATGTACAGAATCGCTTTTGTGAGTCAGAAAATTGTTTCCTACTCATACAGGGACCTTTGTGATACCTTTGTGATCCTTTCCTTATTGTAAATTGGAGAAAGTGTAGAAAGGGCATGCTCCTCCTGTTTCAGAAAGGAATGTATCACTGGTTTACGAGCAGCGCAATTGAAGTTGCAAACCATTAATGATGACCCAACTAAGGGTGGGCGGGGCTCACGGAGTTCTTCTCTGTGGAATTCCGTAGAGTGACATAACAACTCCACCAAATTCCGCGAAGTTCCGCCATGTCCGTATTAGTCCGTAACCATTTCCAATCTCGTCTCACACAACTGCATCATCAGGGAAAGCTCCTGTGCCAAACTCCCTGACATGAAAGCTCCAGCAGTATTGGGAATGCCACCAACGATATTTCAAAGAGCTAGCACAGGCAGGACTGGCTTCACTTGCAGCCGTAACTAAATAAAATTGAAGCACACGCCTTTTTCAATGCAATGAAAAAATATTAATGTATCCCGTACTCCGCTCAGTACAGTGTTCTTCATGCACACTGACTAAATTCTTTATTCCTAATAAATTGAGTAGGGAGGCTTACCTTCAGCAGCAGGGGCCCATTTTCCTTGCACCTACTGTTCTGTTTACAGCTCCCGGCTGCAATTAGGGGCTCTTTGCTGCCCCTGCTAGTGGTGCCCTCTGGCTCGTTGATTGGTTTGTCAACCACCTTCAAGGGTCCACCTAGCGGTATGGACAATATATGTGGGGTGTGATTTGGCAAGAAAATTCCTCGCTGAGCAACGTGAGCCAGTTGGCGGCCTAAGAGCTTTCCTGCAGTAGCCGGCAGCAGAAGTGCTGCTCCAGGAGTAGGAGTCCGGCAGGCTCTTCTGGTAGTCAGAACCTGCACACAAACTACAAGCCCCAAATGGAATGAAGGCTCCGCCCCAAGTAGACCGAGACTAGAGCGAGGGGCTGCTAGTTCTGGGACATCATTGTACCAGTGACGTTAGCTTTATGTAAATCCAAGGGTGAATTCGCCATTTTCAAAGGATCAGCTTCTGTCTCCCACAACTTAAAAAAATGTGTTACTGTACGTTCCGGTCTTGCTCCTTGCAGTGAAAACTTGGTGTGTGGTTCTCACTAGGGCAGCAAACTTCCCTGCGTGGCAGAGCAGAGTTTTTTGCCAAACTCCGTGCTCCAAGCGGAGTGTGGAGTGGAAAAAACTCTGAGAACTCCGCCGGTGGAGCGGAGCTCAGCACCCACCCTTAGACCCAATCCCTAAGTTGGCTTGGTAACGGATTCACAAAGTGGATGAGATTGGGGCCCACTTAAGACCCCTTTCCCTTTGGGAATCATGTTGGCAGCCTCAGCAGAAGAAGGCAGTAGTTCGGGGTACCACTGCCTGCTCCCCATGAAGTTTTCCAAGGCAAAAAAACATTTTTTTTCTTTTCTTTTTTAAAATACCAGCACAATTTCCTTTAAGGAACACAGGCTACTTTAAAAAAAGTTTAAATTGCGGAATGCAATCATAGTGATGTTGGTCTACTGTCCCTTGCAGGCCACTATCCTTGTAACTCCAAACAATCACAGTGGTCATAAATTGTGACAATGGAGAGGCAAGTGGGTGCAGTTCTGGCTCCTGCTTCAGCATCAGCACCTACTTCTGCACCAGCAGTAACAGGTCAGTGCGCCAATTGTAGGTCTGTTTGAAACTTTACTACACCTGCCAAATTTGCAAAGTTTGCATGACAGAAAATGTGAGAAGTATCACAGACGACTGTTGAACTTGATCCATTAGTGACTGGTTTGATCATAAAATGTCTTGCGGTAGTCGCCAGTATCATGTGCGAGACAGTTTTCCTTGAACCAGTCCCCTTTCCAGTATCTTACTTAACTTTTGAATGTGAGGTATGTCATAACATTCAATTAACAATCAAGACACCATAAAATTAAATGAAATTTCTCAGAATTTCATGTACTTTTTAAAAAAAGTTCGCCAAACAACGTTTTGCAGTTTCACACAGGAGAAACTAATTGCATAGAAGCTACTTCAGCAACAAATAAAGGAAAATGTACTGGCAGTCTACCGGGTGGTGGAAGGAAAGGAAGAGAAGCAGCGGATTTCACTTGCACTGCCCACTGGCCAGGATCGACCTGACCTCCACCACCACCACTGCCACCAATGTAGATGGAACAAAGGCATGTAGGCCCTCTTTTTGACAGTATTGAACTCCCAACACCATTCCATAAGGAAGCACCTAGAGAATAATTGCAATCATCTGGCGGCATCACTGCTCTCAAGGCCATCCAGTTTTGTTCTTTTATACTCACTGTTCTCCCCCACCCCCATTTATTTATACGAGTTGAGGTGTTTAGTCTGTGTTATGGAAGAGAAGATTTCCTTGGCATGACATCCTACAGCAGGAGATTGCCAGAGCATGTGTGGAATTTCACTCCACATATTAGCTGGGAGTTGATACCGCACCTGAATTTCCTGCGTGTGGGAACACCAGACCTGGCTTTGCTGACTTGAAATGTCCATGCTAAACTCATATTAGGGGATGGGTTGCAGTGCAGCCTGGCCCCAATCTTCAGTCCCTGACCGACCCTGTACCAAGATATGGGGAATTATGTAATGCTATTCTCTGCCGGGCGACATCGTTCTCTATCCACCTCTACCCCCGCCCCACCATCTCACCCTGGATTTCTGCGGATATGTATCACCTGCTCAGAGCAGGTGGTCATTATGTGCATTAAATCCCATTGAATTGGGAATTTCATGCAAAATTCCACCCTGTAATTCTGGGCCAAAAGAGTTCCTTCCCTTTCCATGGGGTTTACTTGTAATTGCAGAAACTGAAAGTGGACATCCCAGCTGGTGTTGGAAATCCCAGGAGCCCAGCAGTTGCGGGCGGGCAGGGGGGCGGTGCTGCTCTGCTCTGGGAGCAGGGGAGGAGTGGTTTGCCCGCTCCTAAGTGCGCAATGACTGTTTGGTCGGCCCTCTCGGCCACCCAAAACAGTCAAGCGTACTTCCCTGTTCTCCATGCAGGCTGCAATACAGCCTGCATGGAGAACATGCCCATCCCTCCAGCCCCTGGCTGAGCGCCTTGTCAGGGCACACAGACCAATCACAACACTGCAATTAGGGGAGGGAGCCTGGCTGCCTGCTTCCTGTTCCTGTCGGAGGCAGGAGAGCAGGAGCAGAGAAGACGCGGGACCCGGCCTCAAGGTAAGTTTAGGTATTTTTTTTATTCCCCCTGCACGACACCACACCCGCCCGCGGCCCCCACTCGCGACCCCGTGCCTCACCCGCGAGCCATGCTGGCCACCCCTGCAGCCCAGGATCTCATTCCTTAATCCTCGTAATCGGGCTTAGTATGAACACAGGGGATCCTAAACCTGAAATAAATTTTTGGACAGGATCATAAGGCAATGGAGAACCAAATCATTAATAAGTATTGCCGAAATTATACAACACGAAAAGTCGAATTATGCTGTTTACTGAAGCACATTTTATGTAATGTATTATTTTTGTATTTTAGCATATTAATATTGTCTGGGCAAGCATTTCACCTTGTTTTCTAACTGTTTAACATCTTAATTCAGCAATTAGCAACTGAAAGCTGACCGGTTAACCTTTGCAAAGGGTCTGCCACTGCTCTGCACCATGTGTGTGTTTTTTAGTCACTTTTCAACAGTTTGATCTGAAAGCAAACTCTTTTTGTTAAAATCTGAAAATTATACAGTAAATGGTGGATTATGGTGCAAGTGCAGTAAATCCCTAATGATGTAGAAAAGGCCAAAGAGGCAAAACTGCATAATTCCTGTAGATCTAATTTCACAACACTAGTGAGATAAGCTTAATAAGGTAAGGAAGGACACATATGATTGCAAAAACGTGTGTACATGCGGCTTTATTTTCTACTGAAGGCCACATAGCATCAGTGTGCTTTTAGGAGGAAAGTATAACGTTAATAAAGTGGATTCTTTGTCTTCAATTACACAGTAATCTGTATAATTTGCCTCTCCTTTTCATACCACATAATTTAGTTCGACTTGTCACATAATTTGATCCTCTTCTCTCGCATAAATCAAAAAGCCCTTAATATATATTGCATGGGCACACACATTCTGAATTCAAAAAGTTGAAAAGTCCTATTGAAAACAAACCCACTGTAAAGTCTTACTGAAAGAACTCACTTGGCTGCAATATGCTGGTGTTTGGTAATGATGTGTCCATTTCACTTTTGGTCGTTTTATTACCTTGCCCAATTATTACTTCAAGCCCTGGACACGTTGACCCATTAAGTGACAGGTGAAATTCAGCAAAATATTTGACGCAGCCCCTGATGGAGCGGTGATTCATGTGTAAGAGGGCACTGAATGTTTTCTTTGTGAGGTTTGTAATTCCAAGCAGGCCGTCTCCTGTGTGATGCTGAGAGACAAACCTTCACTTCTTTAGCACAGTCTCCTTTTCTAGGTACATCTCACCCGCAGTGCACAAAGTGAGCTCATTTTGAAACTCTATTGGAGTCAGTTGTGTGCCATAGAGTCAGGCACCTGCAAGGCAGGATAGGTAACAAACAAAAGAGCATTTTGCGCAATTAAAAAGTTTGTGATATTTGCGAAGTGTAGTTTTTAGTATTTGCCAAAGTTTGCTGGTGAAACTTAAATTCCCCTCGCCTCTCATCAGTCACCCAATGAGTGATGGGCAAGCCCTCTAACTCTTAAAGTAGGGTCATACGCACCCCAAAGCACCCTGGTTACGAGTCCGCGGACCGCCAGACTCGTAATCAGGGTCTTAGTTTGTGTGTGTGGTGGTCCACCTGCTTTACTTTAAATGATCCCCTAAATCATTAGCTTTGCCACCTGTATACTTTTCTCTCTCTCTTCTGCTGTCATTCCATATTTTTCCACTGCAGTCTGGATAGCTGTCTACCTGCTAGCAGTAGAGCCCAGTGCCAACTTTTTACCATTGTGCTGAAATCTGACCATGGCCTGCCGCCCATTTATGACTGAGACATATTCAGACCAAGGTGTGTAAAATTGCAAAGCTCAACCCTAAGTAACTTCACACAACTTTTTGTAAACTTTACTAAAAAACTGAGTCCTGGGCAACAGTAGGAACTAATTGCTACTGTTGCTCATGGCTACTAGCAGCACTGCCGCCAGGCAAATGTCCTTTCTCAGGTGGACATTCCTCACACTGGAAGTTCTGCCCCTTAGGAAGGGCTTCTGGTGGACTGGGAATAGACCTTGTTAAAGCATTTAACGGATGCCACTCCGTGCAAGGGTCACATTGAATTTTAGGGATCACTGACACAATATTGTGGTAAACAATATTATTGACAAAAAGATGGTGTCAAAAATATCATTTACCATAATATCGTGCTCTAATACTTATATTGGTAAGTGCAAAAATATAGTAAAAATATATCGTTGACACTAATATCATCCAAAATCAGACAGAAATGTCGATTTTTTAAAATATAGAGTTTAAAGTAGTAAATGTTAAACATTTTAATATATAAATGTAATATAAAGTAAAGTAAATATATTTAACTAATATTGAATACTAGATATAAATATATAATTATTTTAACAGACACAGACACTTATGTATTTGTATTTATATAAAATAAAATATTCATTTACATTATATCACACTTTTTATACTTTACATCTATCTCTATATATATGAATACATATATATATATATATATATATATATATATATATATATGCATATTCGTAGTACTACATGTGAAATATTAATAACAATAATATATAATGTAAAATAAATATTTTTATGAATTATGTTACACTATATATATATATATATATACATATATATTCCACTCCACAACGGGTCCTTCTGAGATCACTCCCGTAGACAGGAGGTGCGCTGTATTACCGGCGAACCCATGCCGGTTGTGATAATCCAAAGTTTCCAAGTAAGTAAAGCGCACTCACAGAGGTCCAAGATAATGATCATAAGTTTATTGAACCGTTACGCGTTTCGACAGAATTGTCTTGTTCACACGATAAAGTTGTTCTGTGAGAGACGTGCATAAATAACTAGAATAAACATAGACATAGGACTCAACATACATTCACTCTGTTTGTCAAGGTTAACATGGTGGCCATTTTGTAACGATAAAATTCATAGGCGTTTCAGACACAAATCTAACCAAATACGTCATTTTACCATGTCTGTGCTGGCATACATTTACCGATTATGTATCATATGTACGCAGGTTACAAATTACATACGCAATTCAAAAACATTGTATTCATAACATTGATGTATTATATACTACAATGGTACCAGCGGTCTAGTGCCGTAATCTACTCTCATGTACTACTTTCCTAAGTTTGTCACAGGTCGTAAAATCATCGTAAAGTGTTATTGCAACTTAAACCTGTATGTTGCAACAACCTTGTTGATTAATTAATTCAAACTAGTGCCTTAAAACCTATGTTTAAACCTTATGTTAAAAGAACCTAGTAGATTAATTCTTTCGGACTAGTGCCAATCAAACTATCAACGTATGTAATTTGTAACCTGCGTACATATGATACATAATCGGTAAATGTATGCCAGCACAGACATGGTAAAATGACGTATTTGGTTAGATTTGTGTCTGAAACGCCTATGAATTTTATCGTTACAAAATGGCCACCATGTTAACCTTGACAAACAGAGTGAATGTATGTTGAGTCCTATGTCTATGTTTATTCTAGTTATTTATGCACGTCTCTCACAGAACAACTTTATCGTGTGAAAAAGACAATTCTGTCGAAACGCGTAACGGTTCAATAAACTTATGATCATTATCTTGGACCTCTGTGAGTGCGCTTTACTTACTTGGAAACTTTGGATTATCACAACCGGCATGGGTTCGCCGGTAATACAGCGCACCTCCTGTCTACGGGAGTGATCTCAGAAGGACCCGTTGTGGAGTGGACTATTACGGAGAGATCAGGTGCCGGCCACCGATTCCTGCAGAAGAATCGTGAAAAAGATCGTATCAGCGAGGACGTCTACAGCGACAACCGTAGGTAAGCTTGGCTCTGCGGTTGGTGCGGGGAAGGGAGGCGTGCGGGCACTTGAGCTCGGGCGGGCACCCTTTGACAGCACCTCCCGGTCAAGTACTTGCCTCCCTGTTGTTAGCATTACGAACGAAGAGCGCATTCAGTACAAAACTGTGAAGGCGGCCAATACCGCATATACACGCGCTCTGCTGGCTATTTCCTCACGACTGCAATTTTGCAATCTTGTAATTATACGTGGCAACAGGAACTGCCTACACATAGGCGGGGAGGTCCGTAGATTATCATAAGTACTCTGAGTGTATGGGGACATTGAATTTTCATACACTGAGACATTAACCAACTTAGAAAGCAACGAACCAAAACCAACAATAGTTACCGACATGGATGAAGAAAGTAAACGGCGGAAGGTAGCGCAAACCCTCTTTGCAAGAGCCCCAGGCAAAGGGTTTACCATTGGGACCAGTCACAAACAAAGTGACTGACAATTCATTAAATACTAAACTCAGAAAGTACGAAAAGTTGAAGAAACAAGAAACATCAAAGTGGTGGGAGGCCATCTCCCTACAAGATTACGTTGACAAACAAATGGTGCCACGAGGACTAAAAATCTATATTACTCCATCACATGAATCTCTCAATCCGATGATGCTAGAGGAGTGGTCTGAAAATTCAGCAGGCAGTTCCAAAATATGCTTTGCATATTAATCAAATACGCATGGGAGGATAGAGAAAAGATAATCAAAGAACTGGAAGAAATAGAAACAGAATTTAAAACGAACAATGATCAAGCAACTATAGTGAAATTTAAGGAAGAACTCAAAGAAAGATTAAAAAAACATGAGGAAGATATCCAATTGCGAAAACAAAGGAAATTACACAGAGACTGTGCTGATTATGAGAATGGTCGGATCCTCACATATAGTCGCAAATACGACCATTTATATATTCAACAAACATTGAAAGATGATGAAGGAAGCACAGTAACCAATACTGGGGAGGTATCACGAACAACAACTGCAAGTGATTCTGATACTGAAGGGTCGATACATACAGCCAGCACTTCTTCTGAAATAGAGATTATAACAAAACCTGCTACTTTTTTAGACGATTTTCGGGTGCTGAGAACCAGAAGACTACCACCCGCAACAACAACTCCCAAGAGAGGACGGGGCCGAGGAAGAGGCAGGGGCGCAGTAAACAAAGGCGAGATAAACACAAACAAAGGAGAAGAAAAAAAAAAAAGCCAATGGGAACCAGAGGAAGGGGCTACAAGAAAACATACCAACTATGGATGAAATAACGGTAAATAGAACCATTGTGAATCTTTCGTCACAGTCCCTATCCCAGGTTGAGAAAACAACACTCTGCTTAGGACTAACATTTTGCCCAACAGAACTATTTAACTATGCCAACACACGTGTAGACATTTTTAAATTCATAAGAAAATTAAAATTAAGGAAATGGCACACGTTGAAAAACAGTAGACCCCCAGACAACATCTTACAGAGATCCTTGGATATAGACCAACCAGATCTGACAGTGAGGGATGCAAATACCTTACAAATCATGTATGAACTGGAAGAGAACAGTCATGACAACCATGCTGAACTATCACTAGCAAATCGCGAGGATATCGTTATTAACAAAGCGGCATGCACTCATTTTAAGCCGAAATCGATCTTTTACCCTGTTCTTCCGCATGATTCCATAGACACATTCCACGAAGTAGTTACCAAAGAATTATTGAAACAAAAGCACAAACAACAGAAAACGAATAGAGTAATTTTTAACTTAACAGCTAGACAGAGAGAATGTATCTTGTCATTGGCTCAAACAATAACATTGTAATCAGACCCTCAGACAAAGGAGGAAATATTGTATTGTGGGGTAGACAAATGTATATGGATGAAACTTATAGACAAGTAAATGATGCAAATTTCTATTGTAATTGTAATACCATCGCATATAATACAAGTATCACTACTACATGGGACAAACTAGTAGAGTGGCAGAAATCAGGCTTGATCACTTGGCATGAGTACTGTTTCTTAAAGAAAGATTATCCTAAACTACCTGTGTTGTATTTACTCCCAAAAATTCACAAAAATCCAGAGGTTCCTCCAGGCAGGCCCATTGTATCGTCAGTAGGTAATGTTAACGAAAACATATCAAAATATGTAGATCATTTTTTGAAGGAATATGTTATCCAGTTACCCTCATACATAAAAGATACGAAGGATTTTTAAATAAAATTGAGGGGATTGCTTGGGAGGAAGGACTGGTTATGATTACCCTGGACGTGAGTTCCTTATATACTATCATTGATCACGACCAGGGTATCATTGCATGCATGCATTTCTTAGGAGGAAGAGACATTTGCTCCCTGGAACACACTAAGATGTTAGCTGAAATGATAAGATTATGTCTTACCAACAATATTTTTATGTTTGATGGTAATGTATATAGACAAGTAAGGGGCACGTCGATGGGTACGTGCTTCGCGAACCTCTTCCTAGGTAAATGGGAGGAGGAACTGAGACAGGATAAAGACTTGCAGAATGACTTTGACAAAGTTGTAGCATGGATGAGGTATATTGACGACCTTCTGGTTGTATGGAAGGGAAGTGAAACTGAAGCCCTAGACTTCATCCAGAAACTCAACAGCAATATATATAACATTGCCTTAACACATAACATCAGTACGGCAAAAGTAGAATTCCTTGATACAGAGATTGTTATCAGAGACAACACTATAACTACCACTCTGCACCGCAAAGAAACCGCGGGAAATAGTCTCCTTCATGCCCTCAGCGCCCACCCTGATGCCCTTAAGTGGAGCATCCCGTATGGGGAGTTGCTGAGGGCACGAAGAAATTGCAGTACGGAAGAAGCATTTACCAAAGAACAAGAAACCATGCTTAGTAGATTTAGAGAACGTGGATACCCAGAATGGGTATTGAACAAAGCTTGAAGGAAAATAAAAGCGGTAGACAGAACAGAGTCTCTAGCATATACTAGCAAGGAAGTAACCAACACACAGAGCAGGGTAATTACCACATTTAACCATCAATCTAAAGAGATCCAAAAAATCCTAGCAGATAATTGGAATATTCTAAAGACAGACACAGTCATTGGTTCTGAGTTAAGTGATAGACCAATGGTGACCTATAAACGAGGTAGAGGTCTGAGAGACATACTAGTAAGGAGTGATGTCTCTGAATCCCATAAAACCAACACACACAATCTTAAGGGATTCTACCCTTGCGGACATTGCAAAGCGTGTAAATTCAGTAATATGATCAAAGAGTTTGAAATACCCGGCTCTAAAAAGAACAAAATAATTACACAATTTTTGACGTGTAGTACTACTCACGTTGTCTATGTTCTGGAATGCCCATGTAGATTAAGATATGTGGGAAGCACAACGCTTATGGCTAAAAAACGAATTTTAGAACATCTTAGGGCCATCACAAAGGTTGATTTGCACTGCCCCATAGCTCGACACTTTCAAGAGAAACATCAATCGAATAACTCTCTCCTTAAATATTTTGCCATTGAACAAGTAAATATAGGGAGAAGAGGAGGAAATCGGGAACTAGCACTCAGGAAAAAAGAGTCGAAATGGATATTAGAATTAGAAACTATATTCCCGAAAGGCCATAATTTGGATGAGGAATTGGCAACACATCTACATGAAATGTAAATGGCCCAGATGTTCATGATCGATACTACTGTCACGTACACCTCACACACAAGATTACCATAAATGTACAGTATATAATTTTTGTGAGATGTATAGTATTTTAAATTGTTCTCTTATCTTGTGTTTTCTTCTCTTTTCTTTTCTTTTCATTTAGGAGGAAAGGAAGGGAACCATTTTACACAAGTCACATCACAGGCTCCCTACCCTTTTCTTCGTCAACGTCACTGGTAATCACCCAGCACAAGATAAGAAATATTTTAGAAGCACTGTTTTCACTTTGAATGTTATTATTTAGGAACTTTTGTTTTGTTTTTTTGTTTTTATTTAAACACTTGTACATAGACTAACTTAAATTGAATAATGTAACTACCAACAGACTTTGGATAAATTGGGATATACTTTGGTCAATGGTGAGATCCATTTTCAGTTACTAATGGTATATACTACGTTGATAGTTTGATTGGCACTAGTCCGAAAGAATTAATCTACTAGGTTCTTTTAACATAAGGTTTAAACATAGGTTTTAAGGCACTAGTTTGAATTAATTAATCAACAAGGTTGTTGCAACATACAGGTTTAAGTTGCAATAACACTTTACGATGATTTTACGACCTGTGACAAACTTAGGAAAGTAGTACATGAGAGTAGATTACGGCACTAGACCGCTGGTACCATTGTAGTATATAATACATCAATGTTATGAATACAATGTTTTTGAATTGCGTATGTAATTTGTAACCTGCGTACATATGATACATAATCGGTAAATGTATGCCAGCACAGACATGGTAAAATGACGTATTTGGTTAGATTTGTGTCTGAAACGCCTATGAATTTTATCGTTACAAAATGGCCACCATGTTAACCTTGACAAACAGAGTGAATGTATGTTGAGTCCTATGTCTATGTTTATTCTAGTTATTTATGCACGTCTCTCACAGAACAACTTTATCGTGTGAACAAGACAATTCTGTCGAAACGCGTAACGGTTCAATAAACTTATGATCATTATCTTGGACCTCTGTGAGTGCGCTTTACTTACTTGGAAACTTTGGATATACATATATATATATTCACTGAAAAAACCATAGGTTTTAGGGACAGTTATAGTTACTTGGACATTGCACTCGTACAAAACCCGTGAAATTCCCCGTTATAGTTAGTTCAGCTAACTATAACTCGCGCCCCGCAATGCACTGCTGATGACGTCACATATTACATCACTCATGACATGGTCAGTGACATCACTGATGACATCACTGATGACATCTCAAATGACATCACTGATGACATCATCCAGTGACTGTGTGTTTCTGTAAAGTTTAAATATTTTTAAAATATATAGGAAAAGACGTATTGAAGAATGAGTGGGTGTGTAAGTGTCTGTATGGATGATTTAGTAGGTGCGTGACTGACTCTATAAGTGAGTGATTTAACATATCTTACTGAATGCATGGGTTAGTGACTAAACTGGGTGAATGTCTGTATCCGTCTGTCTGTTGCTGTGTAAGTGGCTGCATGTGTTTGTGAATAGCTAAATGAGTGTCTATATGAGTTATTGAATGCTTGTCTGAGTATCTGTATGGGTGCCTGAGTGTTTGTGTGGGAGGGGTGTGTGCAACTCTGTGCATAGATGTGTGAGTGGGTGATTCACTGGGTGGATGGTTTCAAGAGTGCATCTGTGATAGACTGTATGGGTGGGTAAGTGTGTGTAAGAGTGTGTTAGTGAGTGAATGTATGTCCCAGTGGTACATGTGTGAGTAACTACATATGTGAAAGGCAGTATATATGTGTGTTGGAGTATATAAATAGCTATAAGCAAGAGTGAGTGATTGTGATAGTGGCTGTATGGATGATTGTGTGCTTGTATCAGTGATTGTATAAGAGCGTAACAATGTGCTACTATTTGTATGAGTAAGTGAGCTGGTGTGTGTATAACTGTATAGGTGAGTAAATGGCAGTGTGTTTAATTATTTGCATGACTGACTAGGTGTGTGAGTATCTCTATGGATGAGTGGCGTTGTTTGAGTGTCTATATAGGAGTAAGAGTGCATATGATAGTCCTGTACTGAGTGACCGTAAGTATGAGTGACTGTACGGGTGAGTGAGTGGATGTGTGTGTGTAGACCTAAGAATCAGTGAGTGGGTATGTAGTTATTGGTGTTTGAGTGTCTATGGTTTTGCGAATGGCAGTCTGTAATTTAGAGTGGGTGTATCAAAGGTTATATTAGGGTGTGAGGAGGTGCATCAGATTATCACGTGGATGATGTCATCAGTGATGTCATTTGAGATGTCATCAGTGATGTCACTGACCATGTCATGAGTGATGTAATATGTGACGTCATCAGCAGTGCATTGTGGGCGCGAGTTATAGTTAGCTGAACTAACTATAACGGGGAATTTCACAGGTTTTGTACGAGTGCAATGTCCAAGTAACTATAACTGTCCCTAAAACCTATGGTTTTTTCAGTGAATTTCAAAGGTTTTTTAAATGCTAATTTGTAACTATAACGTGTCTGAAACCTATGGTTTTTTCAGTGAATTTCAAAGGTTTTTTAAATGCTAATTTGTAACTATAACGTGTCTGAAACCTATGGTTTTTTCAGTGAATTTCAAAGGTTTTTTAAATGCTAATTTCTAACTATAACGTGCCTGAAACCTACGGTTTTTTCAGTGAATTTCAAAGGTTTTGTAAATGACAATTTTTAAATGTATTAATTGTTATATTAATTTTTTTCATACTGATTTACTACATTTTTAGAAACAATTTCTTTTTACATATTTTATTTTTTAAATTACATTGTAATTACATTATACATTACATTACAAAAAATACTTTCTCAGAATGAATTACTTTAGTTTAAATACTTTGCAGATAGGCAATAGACTTTTAAGTACAGTAGTTACAGTTGTTGCAATGGGCAACACATTTTCAAACACAATGCAACATTCAGCTCAATGTGAATTTCTAGTTAAATGCAATTAGTTACTTTATGGATTACTTTTGTAACCACAGGACTGGATCCTAGATTCAGTCCTGGTACATCTCCTGTAAACAGTTGAGTAAAAGCGTTTTGGTTACAGTCGTGATTTTTAAGGAATATTATTGTATTTTAAAAGTTGACACTTAGAAACTTTTTCTCATAGAATCACCAATGTTATCCTATGGAAGGAAATTCACTTAGCAGGTAAAAACTGTTATCGTTACTTTTTCTTACTCAGTGTTGGATCCTGGATCCAGCACTGGTGCATCTCCTGTAAACAGTTGAAAGAATGTGTTTAAGTCATACAGGCGATTTTTAAGGAATATTTGTAGTTTGTGAAAATCAACACTTTGAAACTTTTTGCTGAAAACCAGTCAATCTTAGCCTATGAAGGAAATTCAAGTTACCGGTAAGTACGGTTAAAATTACTTTTGAGGATCAGTACTGGGCTGAAAGATGCAGCACTGAGGTCTCTCCTGATAACAGGTGAGTAAATCGGAATTCGTATTTCGGCTGATTTTAGAGGAATATTTTAAAGTTCCAAAACTCCACACTTAGAAGAATTTCCAAGTGAAACCAGTCAATGTTAGCCTATGGAAGGAAATTCAAGTTACTGGTAAGTACGGTTAAAATTACTTTTCAGGACCAGTACTGGGCTGAAAGATGCAGCACTGAGGTCTCTCCTGATAACAGGTGAGTAAATCGGAATTCGTATTTCGGCTGATTTTAGAGGAATATTTTAAAGTTCCAAAACTCCACACTTAGAAGAATTTCCAAGTGAAACCAGTCAATGTTAGCCTATGAAGGAAATTCAAGTTACCGGTAAGTACGGTTAAAATTACTTTTCAGGACCAGTACTGGGCTGAAAGATGCAGCACTGAGGTCTCTCCTGATAACAGGTGAGTAAATCGGAATTCGTATTTCGGCTGATTTTAGAGGAATATTTGCACAATGGTGAAGGGAGTGGGCGGGGCCTGAGGTGACATCTGTGCAAACGCGCCCCGCTTGCGCGTTTTAAGTTGGGGGATTAAGTCCCCTTGAATCCTGAGGGTCCCTAGGGGCCAACTTGCCCACCAGGAACCTCCAATATGCGCTAGGGGCTGCGTTGCAGAGACGTGTAGAGAGGCCACACCCTTTTACACCTCTCTGCAACGCAGCTCTGTGGCGCTTTCTGGATGTACCTGTTGGGCTAGTTGGCCCCAGGGACCCTCAGGATTGAAGGGGATTTAATTCCCATCTTAAAACGCGCCACGGGGCCTGTTTGCACACATGTCACCTGAAGCCCCGCCCCTCCCTTCACCACTGTGCAAACGCGCCCGTGGCGCGTTTTAAGTTGGGGGATTAAGTCCCTTGAATCCTGAGGGTCCCGGAGTCCAACTAGCCCACCATATACCTCCAAAAGCGCCACAGAGCTGCGTTGCAGAGAGGTGTAAAAGGGGTGTGGCCTCTCTACACGTCTCTGCAACGCAGCCCCTGGCGCATATTGGAGGTTCCTGGTGGGCTAGTTGGCCCCCAAGGACCCCCAGTATTCAAGGGGAATTGTTCCCTCTCTGCAAACGCGCCAGGGGCGCGTTTGCAGAGTGGTGAAGGAAGGGGCGGGGCCTGCGGGCCCGATCGTTTTTTTTTGTTTTTTTGTTTTTTTGTCCTCTGAAGGGGGCTGTGTGGCCCCTTCCTTTTTTCTCTTTTTGGGCCCTGGGGACCCCATCCCCCAGGGCCTTACCCCTTTTTTAAATTACAAAAAACAAAAAAACGGGAAGGGGGCCGCGTGGCCCCCTTCCCTGGGCCTGTATTGGCCCCGGGGACCCCATCCCCGGGTCATGGCCTCTATATTTATTATTTTGAGGGGGCAGCGTGGCCCCCTCCTCTGGCCATTTTAAGGCCCCGGGGACCCCATCCCCGGGGCCGGCCTTTCCATTTTTTTTTTCCAATTTTTTTTCACTTTTTGGAGAGGGGGCCGCGTGGCCCCCTCCCGGACCACTACTTGCCCCGGGGACCCCATCCCCGGGGCTGGCCCTCTCCGTTGGGGACTGTGGGGGTCCCCAATCCCCCACAGTCCCGCCGGCTCCCCACGTCCCTTGGGAGCCGGCATTGCTGTTCCACATGGGGAGCAGCTGACATGCTGCTCCCCATGTGGAAAAGCAATCGCTTTGGATATTGGAAGAGAGAGCAGGTTTCCCTGCTCTCTCTTCCAATATCCAAAGCAGTTGCTATGGCAGGACGGGAGCCGCGAGGCTCCCGTCCTGCCATAGCAAACTACAGTGTCCCGGGGTAAGCACCCCGGGACACTGCAGGAGCCGGCCCTGGGGGTGGAGGTCCCCAGGGCCATCAAGGGCTCCAGGAGGGGGCCGCGCGCCCCCTCCCATTCAGTACACAGCCCTGGGGAGGTGGTGGTCCCCGGGCTCTGGGGTCCGTAACGGACCCCCATATTAAAATGTTTAGTGCCCCGGGAGGTGGCGGTCTCGGGCGTGTGGGGGCTGGAGCCCCCCACACTGGTTTTATTTTTAATTTAAAAAAGCCCCGGGAGGTGGTGGTCCTCGGGGCTGCGGAGGGCTCAGAGCCCTCCCGCACCATTTTTTAAAAAGCCCCGGGGGTGGCGGTCCTCGGGCTTGGGGGCCTCTTGAGGCCCCCACACATTAAATTATCCCCCCACCATGCCCCCGGGACTTGGGCCACCCGGGGCCATTACATCGAAGCGCAGGAGACCGCGCTTCGATTTTTCTTTTCGGCAGGATTCGCGCACCCTGAGCGCATCCTGCCGATTTTTTTTTTTTAAATGCTTTTTTTGCCCAGGGGGTCCTTGTGGGGCCCCTGAGCAGGCCTAGGGGTTAGGGTGTTTCTACCCTGCCCCCTTTGTGCGTTTTGCGCACTTGTTTCTTTTTTTCTCGGCGGGATACGCGCACCCTAAGCGCATCCCGCCGATTTAAAAAAAAAAATCTTTTCTGCCCAGGGGTCCTTGTGGGACCCCTGAGCAGACCTAGGGGTCAGGGTGTTTCTACCCTGCCCCCTTTTGCGCTTTGTGCACTTGTTTCTGTCCCTCGGTTCTACCGAGGGATAAAATGGCTGCCAACACTTCTTGATTTGGAGTGTTGACAGCCAATTAGCATGCAGCTCGTGATCGGGAGGGTACGCGGATCCGACGCGCCCAGAGATATATATGTGATTTTAATTGTGAATTTCTCAGGAACTACTGAACGGATTTACACCATTTTAGCAAAAGGCACCAGTCTGAACCAAGGGCTACCTCTTTGCCAAATTTGGGGTAATTCCGTTCAGCAGTTCGGGCTGTAGCTGCGACTAAAGGTTCCTATGGAAAAATGAATGGGAAAACGCGTTTTGGGACCCCCTTTTTCTCGGCCCCCGCTTGACGTATCACCCCGAGACTTTCAGGGTAGGAGCGGACCGGAGCGCCCCAACAAGTTGGAAGCTTTGCGAAGATTCGTCAACCGGCGCCAACGTTATTGCAAATAGAATGTCGCGGATTTCCTATGGATAATAGGTTGTAACTATAACTATCTACTGGCGACCGCCAGTAGATAATATATATATATATATATATATATATATATACATATATATATATATATATATATATATATACACACACTCACACACACATATATAAATTTATAAGACATGAATACACATAACATCATAAAAATATAATCAAGTAAATAAGAAAAAAACATATTCATTAATGTAGACAATAAATAAAATATGAAACATTGAAAAATCCAAAAAGCACATTTGCAAAAAAATCTATAAGCATTAAATTAAATGTAAAAATTAAAACATGTGATACAAAATGTTAAAAAATAAAATAAACAATTAATGCTATATAATCTATTTAACCAATGTTATGAAATTTATTGGAGTCTAAGAATATGAAATATACTATTTACACTCTATGCAACAGTAGGGAAAGTGTTGGACTTCGTAGGGGTGAATTGTACTTTTCCCTCTCCAGTCTAAGCAACAGTAGGGAAAGCGTTGGAGTTTGGAGGGGTGAAATTCACTATTCCTACTCCAGTCTACACAACAGTAGGTAAAGTGTTGGACACTGGAGGGGTTACATTTACTATTCCCACTCCAAACAGTGCAACAGTAGGGAAAGTGTTGGACTTTGGAGTGGTACAAATCACAATTCCCACTCCAAATAGCACACCAGTAGGGAAAGTGTTGGACTTCGGAGGGGTACAAGTTACTATTCCCACTCCAATCTGTGCAACAGTAGTGAACGTGTTGGATTTCGGAGGGGTGACATTTACTAGCCCCACTCCAATCTGAGGAGCAGTCGTGAAAGCGTTGGACTTTGGAGGGTTAAAATGTACTATTCCCACTTCAATCTATGTGGCAGTAGGGAAAGCGTTGGATTTTATAGTGGTGAAATTAGCTATTCCCACTCCAGTCAGCACAACAGTAGGGAAAGTGTTGGACTTTGGAGGGGTAAAATATATTATTCCCACTCCAGTCTCTTCAAAAATAGGGAAAGCATTGAATTATGGAGGCCTGAAAATTGCTATACATCTGCAAAGACGTTATGTTACTATACCTACTGCAGTTTGAGCAAGAGGGAAAAATACTTACCTTCAAACACATTACATATATGAGTAACCACATGAATGTAGAAAAAATATGAAACTGTTAAAAAATATTAACATAATAAATATATGTATTTAAAAAAGTAAAAAATAATTAATCAATTTACAGTATTACTATTCAAAGAAAAGTAATTATCAATTAATAAAAAATAATTATTCAATTATTAGTTAATTAACTTCCCACCCTGTACCTGTACAAACCTAGCAGTCCGCACCTAAAATATAACTAAAACAATAACTATTTCATAACTTACATATTTAAAAGAAATTAAATAATTAATAAATAATGTATAATGCATATTTAATTAATTATTACTTGATTAACTTCTCACCCTGCATCCCTACAAACTTAGCAGCCCGCAACTGAAATATAAGTAAAATAAATAAGTATTCTTTAAATCTAATTATTAAAAAGCTATTGAATGATTAATTAAAAATTATTAATAAATTGTTAATATTTATACTTAATTAACTTCCCATCCTATCCCCCCACAAACCCAACAGCCCGCTACAACACTATAATTTACTATTAAAAATGAATTTAATAAGTCTAAATTACTTAAAATTGCAAGCTATTTTAAAAAACAATAACATTTATATAAACAATAATATCACATAAAATGAATATATAGACTCAAACACATTTAAATTATTAAAAAACTATATTTTTAACCACTATACTATTAAAAACTATATTAAAAACATCAATATTATATACAACGATATTACTTACTTTAAAAAACGATACTCTTGTCAACGATATTTCTGCATCTCGCTATTTGTGTGTCATGATTTATAATTTCCAATATTTATGTCTCCTGATATTTTTAAATCTATATTTTGTCCAAACACCAAATTTTAGCATGGGAATCTTGGAGCAAACTCTGTGCTGTCTGATGTCCCAATCTTCATGATTAGAACATGCGGCTGCAGAGAAATAAGTTAAACATCCCCCATGAGAAGTTGAGTGAAGTCAGCAAACTTTGCCCCTCTTCGAGAAGTTTTCAAACTTTGTACTACTTTTGTGGCAAACTTAAACTTCACACACCCAAACGTCAAACACAGACACTTCCACTTTGATTTCTACTCACCTACATCTTCTACTGCCTCTAAACATGTGGTAAGCGAAATTAGGAAAAGTTCAAAAATCAAGAGGGCTGAACCTGCATTATCCCTAATCCTCCAACTATGGCATTGGGTGCCCGCACTCATCTCTCCAGTTGCCTCTTTCATTGTTTTCAGGGCACAGGACTCTTTCATAGTCACAAATAAGTACTGAAAGAGGAAGAGGTAGACACAGGAAGGGGAGGGGAGATAGAGAAGACACTGAGACAGAAAAACACAGATAATGGGAGACGAGAAACCAGAAAGACATGATAGGGGTGTGGGCAAATCATGCCATTTTTTCTCATGAAATTAAAAAAAACTCTGTCAAGGTTACGCTGTCGCAGGGAAGTGTTGTTTGCCAGTAACTATGGTCACTTTTTTTACCTGAGTTCATACCTTTTGTGGAAAATCATGGGAGATACTGACAGGAGACTGGTTCAAGCAGGCAATGTCTTTCGGCTAGACATTTTATGTGAACCAGTCTCCAACTGATACCTCGTAAGACTTTTTTGTATGTGAGATGCAAACTCGGTTAAAAAACGTTATACAAAATTGCATAATATAAAATTTCATAAAATTCTACTACTTTCCCATAGCACAAAATTTCAGGAATTTTGATTGTGGCCAGATTTAGATTTTGGCCGATGGGTTACTCCATCACAACTGTGACGGATAGCCCATCCGCCGAAATATAAATCCTATATGATATAATATGATTTATATTTCGGTGGATGGGATTTCCAACACCGTTGTGAGGGAGTAACAAGTTCCGCCAACATCTAAATCAGGCCCTATGTGAGTAAAGTTCGACCCAGACCGAATGAGCACTGCACACTGGTCGATCTATCATCTATGCAAACAAGTCCAAGGGAAGACGCCACTTCTCCCTCTCATTGAGCCCTACACAATTGCAGGGGATGCTGATCAACGCTGGGTCAAGCACATTATAAACGTCACCCACGAAGTTGGGAAAAGTTGGGAAACTTCACCACTGAGAAGGAGGACAAAGTTCTCTCACTTCATCCTATTACGTCTTGCTTGGGAATCCTCAGCAGTATTAAGGCTGAGGTATTGACAAATGCCATGTTACACAAATACCTTATAAAACAGCATCATATAAATTAAACCTTACAACAGGCTGTGCTATTCATTACATAAGAATTGGGACCTGAGATTGGGAGTAAGATTTGAGCACACAAGTATTTCACTGGCACACATTGCTTCGGGATCCGAGTCCAACTGCCTGGCTATTGTGCCCAAGATGTGATTACATTAAATGATGCCCGTGCCCTTCCTCCACAAGTACCTCGATCTTTTCTGCTTCAGGGTTCTGTGCTTCAGTGGACATGAATATAAAACATCCAGGGTTGATCACATTCTTGACATAAACTATTTTGGGCCCCAGACGGATGTTACCCCTGGACAACCCAGAGGAGGGCCTGAGCCTTCTCTCAGAAGAAATGGTGTAATTGTGCACTTCCCTGAAATGTACTTGAAGCCCAGTGTTTAATGGGTTATGCCCCATTCACATCATCTTTATCATTTAGTTGACTTTTTTCCTAGATCTGCACAGCTGTACCTGGAACCTCAGCCGGTTTCAAGTACGACTCTGCAAACATCCTGTCTCTTCTTCTCGGCTAACACCTCACATGACTCCTAGGGGTACGAGACTGCGGCCTGTGCCCTCATGGGTCTGACAGAAGGAACCTGGAACACCCCATGTGACTCCTAGAGGTACGAGACTGCGGCCTGTGTCCTTACGGGTCTGAAAAAAGGAACCTGGAACACCTCACGTGACTCCTAGAGGTACGAGACTGCGGCCTGTGCCCTCATGGGTCTGACAAAAGGAACCTGGAACACCTCATTTGACTCCTAGAGG
Source organism: Calotriton arnoldi (assembly GCA_963921515.1). Taxonomy (NCBI): domain Eukaryota; kingdom Metazoa; phylum Chordata; class Amphibia; order Caudata; family Salamandridae; genus Calotriton; species Calotriton arnoldi. The sequence continues at coordinate 462,421 of CAWUFW010001223.1, forward strand.
TACGAGACTGCGGCCTGTGTCCTCACGGGTCTGAAAAAAGGAACCTGGAACACCTCACGTGACTCCTAGAGGTACGAGACAGCGGCCTGTGCCCTCACGGGTCTGACAAAAGGAACCTGGAACACCCCACGTGACTACTAGAGGTACGAGACTCCGGCCTGTGCCCTCACGGGTCTGACAAAAGGAACCTGAAACACCTCACGTGACTCCTAGAGGTACGAGACTGCGGCCTGTGCCCTCACGGGTCTGACAAAAGGAACCTGGAACACCTCACGTGACTCCTAGAGGTACGAGTCTGCGGCCTGTGCCCTCACGGGTCTGACAAAAGGAACCTGGAACACCTCATGTGACTCCTAGAGGTACGAGTCTGCGGCCTGTGCCCTCATGGGTCTGACAAAAGGAACCTGGAAACACCTCACGTGACTCCTAGAGGTGTGAGACTGCAGCCTTTGTCCTCACGGGTCTGACAAAAGGAACCTGGAACACCTTACGTGACTCCTAGAGGTACGAGACTGCGGCCTGTGTCCTCAAGGGTCTAACAAAAGGAACCTGGAATTTCCAATCCTCCAGATACTTCATATTGCCAGCCCTATAGGAACATCACAAAAACCTTCCTGGTCCTTCAGTCAGAGCCCAGTTTTTGATCAAGACATTTTACTTGGCCCACAATTCACTACATGGCACCAGCATAATTCCAGAATTAAATCAAGCAATGGGACCCTCCCAATAACCTGCTGTCTGCCAATCCGAGCGACCTGCTCCCTTAACCTGACCACAAACTCACTCAGGGATACATAAGGTAGCTCCTTATTGAGGCTCCTGTTCTCTGGGACCAAGCACCCTAATATCTGCTACTACCATCCCTCACCAACTTCAGAAAATCCGTGAACACCCATCTTCCCAGACCACAAGCTTACCTCATAAACATGTCAATTTCTGCACCCTCCGCAACCCCCTCCCGAAGGCAACAGAAATAAAAACCTGCAGCCCCGAATCACACTGCTGTGTGAAAGGCAGCAGTGTTGCATTCCATGAGTGGGAAAACGGGTTTAGCTCCAGATTTCGTAAGATTGATGTGCTGATAGCGTCATCAGCTGTGCTTGTACTAAAAAAACCTTTCTAGTTCAACACTAAGGGGCAGATTTACAAGAACTGGCACATCCCTGCATATTAGCAGAAATGCACCAGTTAAATTCCGACACGTAAAAAAACCCTTGCGCCACCATGGATGTGCCGCATTTACAATGCGGCGCACCGTGGCGCATGGATAGACAGATGCGTGACGCATCTTTTCGGCGTAAGAGCAGCGCATTGCTGGAGTCGTGTCGCAAGTACGACGCAACTCCAGCAATGGTTAGGCATTACTATTTCTAACATGCTGCGTCACTCCTTGTTTTGACGCAGTGGCGTCGTAAAAGTGACTCAGTGAAATCTTGTAGATTTCACTGCGTCACTTTTACGAGGCTTTCCTGCGTGGGAACGCCCACTCTGCATACATTATACCTGACGCAGGTATAATGTAGCGCAGGGCTTTACAACGTGACGCATCTCCCTAGATGCGTCACGTTGTAAATATGTCCCAACGTGGCGCATTGTTTAAGACGCCGCTGCGTCACAGAAGTGATGCAACGGCGGCGTAAAGTTGTCGCAAGGGGCTTGTAAATCTGCCCCTAAACATTTAAATATACTCCAAAGGGCACTCAGTGGTGCCGTTCATGAGTTTTGTGCTCCTAGTATACCCTCTGGGACAAATGTCAGCACCAGAGCAACTGCCCAGGTGTAAGTTCCATAAAACATGTAACTTTGTTGTGATTACATATATTCTACACATAGGAATATTAAATGGTATTTTGCCTGTGCCTTATTTGTGCTTGTTTTCATTTGTCATTATATGGCCAAGTCACACTTCTAAATCAGTCAAAGTTGAGAGAATCCACAAATTATCTGAAATCCTGACTTCTCAACCCAACCCTGCTGGAGATGGAATCCTTTCAACTTATTAAAAGGGCTCTCACCTACTAGGACCAGCTAGTGGCATGCATCATCATGAGTCCCCACCCACACACTTATGTGTCTGGGTGGCTCAACCTTCAGATGAGGGAACTCTTATTTGGGTCAGAGAATGCAGTCGGTTCGGAAGGTCGGGTGTGACACATTAACAATTGTGTGACTACAGGGCCCGCCCGCCTCTAAATCCCCAGTGGGGCGAATAATGTCCCTGTTGAGAAAAGAGAAGAGCCAATGTGCCCTACGAGTGTGTAGGTCTGGCGTGTATGACTGTCTGTGTTTGTCCTGCACACCATAATAATTATAATATAGTTTAGACGAGTGAACGTTGAAATAAAGGGAAAATCCCCTGACCACATTCAGGGATCTGGTGTTGAAGGTCCTGAAGAAAGCCCGAAGACCTGTCTGGGCTGAATGAAGGAGGTCGAAACATGTAGACCCGATCTATTGAGAACTCTCCCTAACATCATCGTTTGTGTTTTTAATCTTGTGCAGGTATTCTGTACTACATTAAATTGCATAAGAGGGGAATCGAGACAATTTACATTTTCAGTACAGATCCCATTAATAAGAGCAACCCAAATACTGATTCATTCGAAAGACGCACAAAGCTGGGGATCAGGGTAACGCACTTGTAAAAATAGTTTTTCAATCATTTTTGTCCACGGCATGACACGTAGTGGCATCTCTAGAGGTGATTTTTTTGGGGGGAATACAAAAATATTGCTAAAGTTTGTGGAAGGGCAAGGTCTTCAGGGCGAAGTAATCACTCCTGTTCTCTTCTTCACAACTCTGTCTTCTGCAGTCTCTTTGTAGAGCATTCATGCTCTTTTTCTCCTCCCATCTTTCTGAAACACTCGGTCTACATGTCTCACACCTCATCCCTTTCCTCTTCAGCACCATCTTTTCACTCTGTCCTGCACACACTCCCTCGCGTCTCCTTCACACTTCACCAATCCCCCACACACAATGAACCCACTCAACTGTACACAAAGCTTTTTCTTTAACTTTCGCCCTGTCAATATTTTGACAGCTGTGTACCCCCTTCATACACTTCCGCATATAATCACAATTACAATTGCACACCTGACCCTTGCTCTGGGCTCTCTGCTGAGATGCCAAGGAATGGATGTGCATGTATTCCGTTTGTGACCCACTGGCAGGCACTGTGAGAAATTCGCACAGCCTTCAGCCTGAACTCCACAGCGCTCCATTGTGGTCCACTCACAACCTTAACTCATACAGCTACATAGAATCAACTCTTCACACTACATGCCGTACATGTGTCATATGTTGCATGAAAAAACTACAGAAACACACCATCCTGGAAAAAAACAAATACTCTTAGGGAATGCAAGAGTAAGTAAAATGTGAAATGTGAAACAGGAACAACATTGCTGTTCCCAGGCTGACAGGGCCGTGTCTGTTTTTTGTTGTTGTTTATTTTGCTGACTGCAGCTGTTGCAGGTGGTGGGACACAAAGTGGACCAGGGTATTTACAGGTGGGGCGCAGGCCCCACAATCGCCACCTCCCTCCCCTACGACTAGCGACGACACTATTCACACGCACCTTTTGCAAGCCGCTTCACCTGCGCTAAATTAATATTAAAAAGGTCTTAAAGTAGGGTGACCAGTATTTTAAAGCCAAAAACCGGGACATTTCACTAAAATAGAAGGACTACAATTTTACTTCAAGCGAGTGCACAGAATGGCAGCGCTCCTCAGCAGAGAATTACAGAACAGCCAGTAAGAACATACATAAAATGCAATTTTTAAACCCAGTAGCTTGCCTGTGGATTAAATTGTTTTCTTGAAACAACTGCTAACTATCCCTGCTATGTAAAACATAAAAAAAGCACCTACGCCCGTTTTCAGTCCACTCTCTCTAAAAAATTTCCTGAAATCTGCGATACAGCTGGTGAAAACCCGGGACCGTCCTGGCAAATCCGGGGCGCCTCGTCACCCTATCTTAAAGGCCACGCGAGTGAAACCTTCCTTTCCCATGCAGAGGACAGAAAAAAAACATTTGGTTTCATCCAAGGGACCTCAGCTTAATTCAGTTACAAAAACAGATTATAACTCCGCAGAACTGCAGAAGAAGTGAATTGTTTAAAAACGAGAATTTTCAAACATCTTTGAAACCACGATGGAGTGAACGACAAACTAAAAGGGTTGGGTTTTCATATGAAAGATGATGCTAACCACTTGTATTTGTAGTCAATGCACAGGAATATAAAAATGTCAGTGTTTCATAAACATGACCAGCCGATGAAGCACGTCAAGGCAGTAATGAACAAAAAACATTAATAGCGCGGTTTGCACGTGAGATGCCAGCCTGACAGGCTTCCACGCCCCGAAGCAGGCAGCGCAGTCAGCGGTAAATAAAAAGTGAGATTGCCTGGTTTAGAGCGCCCCCTAGCACTCGACGTGAACCACAGACACTGAAAGGCATTTTCTAGAAAGCCCTTCAGCAGACAGACACAGACGATATTTTATTTTCACTACATTGGTAAATGCAATATTTTTCCAGGTGTCTTCAAAGTAAAAAATCGAATCCCTCCAATGAAACGACAAACGTTCTGGTAAAAGGAGTTTATTATTGTGCTGGCCAGAATTTTTTAACATTGTTTTTTTCGAGCATTATGAATCTTATTGAGAAACCGGACAGTAGTCGAATCATCATAAAACCACCGCACATTCGTAGAATTTTCCCTCGACTATAGATTTGCGAATCATGACTGTGCTTTTGCAGATCTGGGTTTACTTTTTTAGGCAAATCGGTAAATTATTTACGAAGCTTTTTTTGATTAAGAATTGAATATTTCTTGTGGCACTTCGATTTTTTTTCTTTTGTGATTTATTGAGTCGGGGATGCACCAAACTGTTTCTTGGTTTGCAGTGTTTGGTACAGTAACGAATGGTTGTTGCGATGCCAGATGCATCCGCCCAGCCGAGAACCGTTCGCACCTCACGAAGCCCCTGGAACAGCTCTTATTGTTTTGGGGGCATATTAGCAAGACCGGCGATAATGGGCTTGCTAATATGCGTTATAGAATTCCAATAGAAGCCCAGGTTAGATGTCCTGCACATCTAACCTGGGCTTCTATTGGAATTCTATAACGCATATTAGCAAGCCCATTATCGCCGTTTTAGCGGCAGTTTCCTGCCGCTAAAATCGCCGGTCTTGCTAATATGCCCCTGCGTTCGTAAAACTCACGCAAAAATCACTAACTGAGAGTGAATTGTTGCTAAATTTTATTTAGTTACTACTTGTTAAAATAGGGATAAGCCCCTCTTGCGCACTCTCCTTTAACATCATCTACTGCCTTCCTACCTCCAGATCAAACGCCCAACACCAGCTACCCACAATGCACTATTGCGCCTACTGCTGAGATATTTGCATATTAGGAAACAGCACTCCATCAGCATTCCATGTTGCCTTCGAGTTTGCTCTCTCCTGGTCCCTCTTGTGGCTATCCAAACCTCTCCCCTTAGCACTTCGAGTTACATTAGGGTGGCATAGAGCGTTATAACCAAAAATAACATAACAAAACATTATGTATGTATGCAGCGCTTTCAAAATGAGATGACCAGAGCAATCCACGATGATGACTCTTCGCTGGGCTCGTGCAAGGAATGAGTCTAAGAGCACCTCAGTTAATGTGCCATGTACCAAATACTTGTACTGAACGGGACGTCAGCTTACAGTTTACTAAGCCAAGAGCGGCGTGTGGGATCCTTTGTGGCCCTCAGACCTCCTAATCCTTGGATTTGGGAGAGCTTTTGTTTCTGGTCTGGACATATTTATTTATTTGTGCGTTTTATAGAGGGTTCTTGTCACCTTTCTACCACTTCAGAGCAGTGGATTCCTACAGGATTTGTTTCTATTCGCTTATGCCCAATTATTGTCGACAAAAATGCATTTTTTATGCTTCGCTTTTACGTTCTCATTAATAACATATTTTCCCATTCTTTCCAATGATGTTTACTATTCCCGATGGATTACAGGTCAGCCCCTCGGTTATAACCACATTTGGAATTATGCAAAACATTGAAGAAGTCCCCCCCCCACACACACACACACACAGATCCCAGTTCAGCCCAATTTCAGGTAACCCTGGGAAAAATGTGTATCACGAACCTGAAGTACCGTCAATTCCGCAATTCTTGAATTAAAAGATTCTGTGTACATTTTTTAAGACTGTGCAAAAAACATCACAAGATACCAGAGAGAGACTCATTTGCACAGGAAATGTCTTGCGAGAGTCTAGTTTCTGTAAGGCCTTTTCTCCAGACACAGGGGCAGTCATTGGTTGGTGCCAGTAGGGGGGTGGATGCATCCTTTACCTCTGGCCTCCCAGGCCTTGCACTGACCAGGCACTCCCTTGTACTCTTGGCTCTCCCAGTGTAGCCAGGCCGAGCATTCAAGGCTTAATTCAGGAGCTACTGAGAGGCTTAGAACTCAGATATAGCATGATACAGTATAGATAGACTAAAAAGGATATAGCATGATGTTATGTTATGTTATGTTAATGAAGTTTATAACGCGCTCAGATACTCCCAGGAGTGTCCCGGCGCGAGCCTTGAGGTGCAGCTAGAAAGAGAATCGCAGGTTAAAACAGAAGTGTTTTGAGCTGTTTTTTAAAAAGACTAAGATCATGGGTGTTACGCAGCGAGAAGGGCAACAAATTCCAGGCGGTAGCTGCCCGAAATGCAAGAGATCTGCCCCCCATTCTTTGACGGCGAACACGAGGTAACCGGGCAAGATGCTGAGAAGCTGATCTCAGATCTCTGGTAGGGGTATAGAACTCAAAGCGCTTCCTTAGGTAAGCTGGCCCTAATCCGTGGAGAGCACGATGGGCAACCACAAGGGCTTTGAACTTGACACGCTTAGTGACCGGCAGCCAGTGCATGGTGCAGTATATATAGACTAAAAAGGACATAGCATGATACAGTATATATAGACGAAAAAGGATATAGCATGATACAGCATACGTAGACTAAAAAGGATATAGCATGATGCAGTATATATAGACTAAAAAGGACATAGCATGATACAGTATACGTAGACTAAAAAGGATATAGCATGATACAGTATATATAGACTAAAAAGGATAGCGCATGATACAGTATACATAGACTGAAAAGGATAGAGCATGATACAGTATACATAGACTAAAACAGATATAGCATGATACAGTATACATAGACTGAAAAGGATAGAGCATGATACAGTATACATAGACTAAAACAGATATAGCATGATACAGTATACATAGACTGAAAAGAATATACCAAGGCACAGTATACATAGACTAAAAAGGATAGAGCATGATACATTATACATAGTCTAAAAAGGATATAGCATGAAACAGCATACACAGACGACACTATAAAATGATATGGCATGATACAATATAAATAGACTCAAAAGGATACAGTAAAATACAGTGTACATAGACTAAAAAGGATCCAGAATGATACAGTATACATAGACTAAAAGGATACAGCATGATACAGTATACATAGACTAAAAAGGATACAGCATGATACAGTATACATAGACTAAAAAGGATACAGCATGATGCAGTATACATAGACTGAAAAAGATAAAGCAAGGCACAGTATACATAGACTAAAAAGGATAGAGCATGATACAGTATACGTAGATTAAAAAAGTAAGAGCATGATACAGTATACAAAGACTAAAAAGGATATAGCATGATACAGTGAACATAGACTAAAAAGGATATAGCATGATACATTATACATAGTCTAAAAAGGATATAGCATGAAACAGCATACACAGACTAAAAATTATATGGCATGAGACAATATACATAGACTAAAAAGGATACAGCATGATACAGTATACATAGACTAAAAAGGATATAGCATGATACAGTGTACATAGATTAAAAGGGCATAGCATGATACAGTATACATAGTCTAAAAAGGATATAGCATGAAACAGCATACACAGACTAAAAATGATATGGCATGATACAATATAAATAGACTAAAAAGGATTTAGCATGATAGAGTGTACATAGACTAAAAAGGATTTAGCATGAAACAGTGTACATAGACTAAAAAGGATATAGCACAATACAGTATACATTCACTAAACAGGATATAGCATGATACAGTGTACATGGACTAAAAAGGAAAGAGCATGATACAGTGTACATGGACTAAAAAGGAAAGAGCATGATACAGTATACATAGGCTGAAAAGGATAGAGCATGATACAGTGTACATAGACTAAAAAGGATAGAGCATGATACAGTGTACATAGGCTGAAAAGGATAGAGCATGATACAGTATACATAGGCTGAAAAGGATAGAGCATGATACAGTGTACATAGACTAAAAAAGAATATAGCATGATACAGTATACATAGACTAAAAACGATATAGCACGATACAGTATACATTCACTAAACAGGATATAGCAGGATACAGTGTACATAGACTGAAAAGGATACAGCATGATACGATATACATTGACTAAAAATGATATAGCATGATACAGTATATATAGACTAGAAAGGATAAAGCATGATACAGTATATATAGACTAAAAATGATACGGTATACATAAACTAAAAAGTATATAGCATGATACAGTATATATAGACTAAAAAGGATATAGCATGATACATTGAACATAGACTAAAAAGGATATAGCATGATACATTATACATAGTCTAAAAAGGATATAGCATGATACAGTATACATAGACTAAAAAGGATATAGCATGATACAGTGTACATAGACTAAAAGGGCATAGCATGATACAGTATACATAGCCTAAAAGGATACAGCATGATACAGTATACATAGACTGGAAAGGATAGAGCATGATGCAGTGTGCATAGACTAAAAAAAGGATATAGCATAATACATTATACTTAGACTAAAAAGAATATAGAATGATACAGTGTACATAGACTAAAAGGGGTACAGCATGATACGGTATACATTGACTAAAAATGATATAGCATGATACAGTATATATAGACTAAAAAGGATATAGCATGAATCAGTATATATAGGCAAAAAAGGATATGGCATGATACAGTATATATAGACTAAAAAAAATATAGCATGAATCAGTATATATAGACTAGAAAGGATATAGCATGATGCGGTATATATAGACTAAAAAGGATACAGCATGATGCGGTATACATAGACTAAAAAAAGGATATAGCATGATACAGTGTACATAGACTAAAAAGGATGCAGCACGATACAGTATACATTGACTAAACAGGATCTGGCATGATACAGTGTACATAGACAAAAAAGGATATAGCATGATACAGTGTACATGGAATAAAAAGGATACAGCATCATACAGTGTACATAGACTAAAAAAGATATAGCATGATACAGTATACATTGACTAAAAATGATATAGCATGATACAGCACACATAGACTAAAACAATATAGTATGATACAGTATACATAGACTGAAATGGAAATAGCATGACAGTTTACATAGACTAAAAGGATACAGCATGATACAGTGTACATGGACTAAAAATTATACAGCATGACACAGTATACATAGACTAAAAAAAAGGATATAGCATGACACAGTGTACATAGACTAAAAAGGATATAGCACAATACAGTATACATAGACTGTGAGAAGTTGGCCTGGTATATGCTGTTCACTAATTAAAGTGGACACCTTGCACCAGGGCAAATCGACTCTTATGGTAGATAGGTTTAAGACAACCTTTTAAAGAAAGCTATCCTAGTGGTAGCTGTGGAGAGCAGCCTTCAGGCTAAGTCTCGGAGGAATGTAAAGCAGCTTGTTTTACCATATAATCTCTTGAATCACCAAATGAAAAGACACCACACAGGTATATATATCAAATATATATGTATTTATTTCTAAATAACTCTCTACTAATCTCTTTATGAGATTAGAAGACAAACATATGCACAAATCAACGTTTCACAATAAGTTAAGCACAAAATATGGCTGGGGCCCTAGGGGCGTACCAGACCATATACTAAGTAAGAGACTTAGGGACAACGACTTGCAGGGAGACAAGGCCTAGGGCCTTCAGAAGTGCTGGGGCCTCACGAAACCACCCAAGGCAGGTAAGTAAAGGACCCACGGGGGACGCGTGCAGTGTGGATACACAGGCGCGGATCGCCGTTAACTTCAATGGAGCAAGTCGGGGTTGGAAATAAAGAGTTTTAGGATACTTCGGGAGAACCTACAAGCAAGTCACTTACAGGGTAAGTAGTTCTAGGGCCCACACCCACAGGAGCACCGTAGTGCTGGAGTTACCTCACCCAGGGAAGCCGGGTGCATAGGTGTCCTTTGGTGTCGGGTCGCGGCGTCGTTTTCAATGGCGAACAAAGAAGACTTGCTGCTTGCGGGAGCTGAAGAAGTGTCCGGTGGAATCCAAGCCTGGATTCTGAAGAAGGATGACCTGAAAGCAGAGGGGACAGTGTTCAAAGTCACTTGGCAGTGACCCGGGGCAAGGAAGATGGATGCCCACCGTCGTCGGTTGATTCAGGTCGGTTGCAGGTGCCTTGACTCTTCAGCCACGTGGTCCAGGAGGGGTCGACGATGACCAGGAGCTGGATTCGGTGGGAACCTCGACGTCTGCAGCTGACTGCGGTGTCGGCAACTCGATTGGAGCAAACAAGCCTTGGCAGCAGCAAGTCTCGGGGAGATGAAGAAAAGTCGATGGCACAGACCAGCAAGGTCTGAGGGACTCACCCAGCGAGGGTAAGTCAGGACAGGCCTGGAGCAACCAGGGGAGCCCTTTGGTTTCTTTAAGAAGTCTTCTGGGGACCCACAAGCTGGCGGGCAAGGGATCGCGAAGACACCTCGGGCGGAATCACTCAACAGGGGCCCACGGTCACTCGGGACGGTGTAGGCCTCTGATCTTCGGAGGGATTCCTGCTGGAGGTCGGGACCACACGTGGTCCAAAGCACAAGTTCGTAGAACGTTGTGAAGGGGTTGCACTCGACAATAGTGCACGGTACCCAGGGGTCGCGGTTCCTCGTTACTCGTGGGGTCCACTTGCCTCAGCTTCGCTGGGGACTCACGATGGCCTGGGAGAGGTCAGGAAATCCACTTCTTGGGCTGCAGGGACTTCGGACTCCGGCGGGAGCGGCGTAGTTTGCGACCGTCGTTGTCGTTTTTGGTGCCTGCCAAGCAGGGGAGTCACTCCTTGACTCCAAGGGAGATTCTTCTGTCTTCCAAAGGTAGTGGAACGTCGAAGGGCCAGGATTCTTCTGTAGAGCGTCGTCCAGGGGTTATCTGCTTTGCAATGGCAAGGTTCCCCCTCTTATACTAAAAAGAGGGGATGGACTAGCTCTATGACCCCACCTATGGGAGGGTCAAGGGAGGGGTGGCTACACCCACTTCCCTTTGTCCAGTTTCGCGCCAGAGCAGGGGCAGGTAGCCCCTGAGCTGGTTTGAACTGGCATATGCACAGAGGAGCCTTCTGCTCCCCCAGTGCAGGACTTCAAAGCACTCTAAGAGCGCACCCACCCAGCCCCAATACACTAAACCCTGTCTGGAAGGTGGTTACACCTCCCTGTGACAGGATGCCTATTGTTGGGCTTCCTCCACTGCGAGTTTCGGTCATCAGCAGGAGGGCAGCCCAGTGTCTGTGACTGGTGGCATCCATTTTGTGATGCCAGGGCTCTTTAGGATTCTACCGCGTTTCCACAGCAGGTACATGTCTTATCCCTCTAGAAGGGTGGAATGCTACCCCCGCCGCCAAGATTGGCGGGGGGTAGTATTCCAAGATGTTTGACACCAAACACGACATGTTTTGATGCAGCCATTCCAAAGTTAGCATTTACCGCGAGGATATAATGCACTTAAATAGTATATGGTTTAACCGCATCCACAAACAGCACCAGAGAATGGACTCTGAGAACTGCAGAGGGGCCCTGCTCATGCAGAGGCACCCCCTCACATAGAAGCCAAGCACCCTGCCCTCAGGATTGATAGGGCCTGCCTTAGGGGTGACTGATAGGTTTATATGTGTGTGCAGGAGAGATATAGGAAACCTATATCTCAGTGAGGGGTGCTAGCACCACCTCACCCAGGCTGCAGTAGCAGGCCTGTGGTGTCAGATTTAGACTGCTTCCCAGGGGTGGCATAACATATGCTGCAGCCCCTGGGAGGCCTGTGAAGTACCTATGCCCTTGGCACCTAAGGTACCATATACTAGGGACTCATAAGGCACCACAGTATCCAATCACTAGTGCACCTAGAGTGCACTCCATGTCGTTTAGAGAGAACAGAGAGGCTGGGGCCCCGATTGGCAGGGACCCAGCCAGACTATAGCCAGAAACCAGTGCTAACATCAGAAAAAAAGTGGGGGCAACATAAGAGGCAGATCCTACTCTCCTACACAACCCCCCCAAACGTAGGGACACTAAACTAACCTTGACCAGTTGAGTCTTCGTGTTCAAAGTGGAAATACCTTGAGAGTCCATCTGCATTGGCATGTTGGGTCCCAGGCCTATGTTCCACTGTATAGTCCATCCCCTGTAGGGAAATGGACCACCTCAAAAGTTTTGGGTTTTCACCTTTCATCTGCTTTAGCCATAGGAGGGGCTTGTGGTCAGTCTGAACTATGAAGTGAGTACCAAACAAGTATGGCCTCAGCTTCTTCAGGGCCCATACCACAGCAAAGGCCTCCCTCTCTATAGCTGACCAACGTTTCTCTCTAGGGGTCAGCCTTCTGCTAATAAAAGCTACTGGCTGGTCTTGACCTTCATCATTCAGTTGAGACAGTACAGCTCCCACACCCAGCTCAGAAGCATCTGTTTGGACAATGAACTTTTTGGTGTAGTCTGGACTCTGTAAGATGGGGGCAGTGCACATGGCCTGCTTTAGGTCTTCAAATGCCTTTTGACAGCTAGCTGTCCACTGAACCTTTTTTGGCATTTTCTTAGAGGTAAGATCATTCAAGGGGGTCACTATAGATCCATATCCCTTGACAAACCTCCTATAGTACCCAGTCAGGCCTAAGAAGGCTCTCACCTGTGTCTGGGTGGTTGGAGCAACCCATTCCATTATGGTTTGGATTTTGCTCTGCAAAGGCTGAACCTGGCCTCCACCTACAAGGTGGCCCAGGTACACAACCTGACTCTGCCCTATCTGGCACTTGGTGGCCTTGATAGTGAGGCCTGCTTTCTGCAGGGCCTCCAAAACATTTCTGAGGTGGACCAGGTGATCCTGCCAGGAGGAACTAAAGACAGCAATATCATCTAGATAAGCTGAGCAATAAGTTTCCATCCCTGCCAGAACTTTATTCACCAACCTCTGAAAAGTGGCAGGTGCATTTTTCAATCCAAAGGGCATCACCACAAAGTGGTAGTGCCCACCAGGGGTCGAAAATGCTGTTTTGGCTTTTGCATCATCAGCTAATCTGATTTGCCAGTAGCCAGCTGTTAGGTCAAATGTGCTTAGATACTTGGCTGAGGCCAAAGTATCAATCAGCTCATCTGCCCTTGGGATGGGATAGGCATCAGTCCTAGTGACTGCATTGAGGCCTCTGTAGTCTACACAAAACCTCATTTCTTTCTTACCACCCTGGGTATGAGGTTTGGGTACCAGGACTACTGGGCTAGCCCAAGGGCTATCTGAAGGCTCAATCACGCCTAACTCCAACATTTTCTGGACTTCAGTCCTGATACAGTCCCTGACATGGTCAGGTTGCCTGTAGATTTTATTCTTGACAGGCAGACTGTCCCCAGTGTCCACCTCATGGGTGCACCAGGTAGTCTGACTAGGGGTCAGGCTAAACATATGTCTAAACTGTTGCAGAACTTGTCTGCACTCAGTTTGCTGATGGTCAGTGAGGCTGCTTGCCAAAGCAACACCATCTACTGACCCATCATCAGGGTTCTGAGAGAGCAGGTCAGGGAGAGGGTCACTCTCCTCCTCCTGGTCTTCATCAGTTGCCATGAGCAAGCCCATGTCAGCCCTGTCAACATATGGCTTTAATCTGTTGACATGAAGCACCCTTAGGGGGCTCCTGGGAGTTCCAAGATTCACCAGATAGGTGACTTCTCCCTTCTGTTCAACTATTGTATGGGGGCCACTCCATTTGTCCTGGAGGGCTGCTGGGGCCACAGGCTCCAACACCCACACTTTCTGTCCTGGCTGGTATACAGTCAGCACAGCCTTTGGTCATGCCAAGCTTTTTGCAATTCTTGGCTGGCCTCCAGGTTTTTGGTTGCCTTTTTCATGTACTCTGCCATCCGGGAGCGGAGACCAAGTACATAGTCCATCACATCTTGTTTGGGGGCTTGAGAGGTAACTCCCAGCCCTCTTTTACCAAACACAGTGGACCTCTCACAGGATGCCCAAACAGAAGCTCAAATGGGCTGTAGCCAACCCCCTTCTGTGGAACCTCTCTGTATGCAAACAAAAGGCAAGGAAGAAGAAGGTCCCATTTCCGCCTAAGCTTCTCTGGGAGTCCCTTAATCATTCCTTTCAAGGTCTTGTTGAAGCGTTCAACTAAACCATTGCATTGTGGGTGATAGGGGTGGTGAACTTATAAGTTACACCACACTCCTTCCACATTGCTTTCAGATATCCTGACATGAAGTTGGTACCTCTGTCAGAAATGACCTCCTTTGGAAAACCCACTCTGGAGAAAACTCCAATGAGGGCTCTTGCCACCACAGGTGCTGTGGTGGTCCTCAGGGGAATTGCCTCTGGGTACCTGGTGGCATGATCCACTACCACCAGGATAAATCTGTGCCCAGATGCAGTCTGAGGGTCAAGGGGACCAACAATGTCAATCCCTACCCTTTCAAAGGGTACCCCCACCACAGGTAGTGGTATCAGGGGGCCTTTGTTGTGCCACCTGCCTTACCACTGGCTTGGCAAGTGACACAGGAGCGACAAAACTCCTTTGTGTCCTCTGACATATGTGGCCAATGAAAATGTGGAACAAGCCTGTCCCAGGTCTTGTTTTGGCCCAAGTGTCCTGCCAAAGGGATATCATGTGCTAAGGTCAAGAGGAACCCCTAAACTTCTGAGGTATTACCAACCTCCTGGTGGCTCCAGGGGCTGGGTCTCTACCCTCAGAATATAGGAGTCCCTCATCCCAATAAACTTTATGGGACCCACTAGCACTCCCAGCAGCCTCAGCAGCAGCCTGCTGTCTGAGGGGTTCAAGAGAGGGGCAGCACTGTTGCTCCTTGCTCAGATCTTTCCTGGAAGGGCCCCTGCCCCCAAGAACTCAACCTGGTCAGGTTCAAGTCCCTCTGGGGCAGTTCCTTCTTCAGGTTCTGCTTCACCTCCCTCTGGAAGTGAATCCTTGATCTGAGACAGAGGGAAGGCACTGCCTTAACCCTACTGCTCCTCCTCTTGGGAAGCATCTGGTCCATTGTTCCAGGATCCAGAGCTGGTTCAGTGTCATGCATTCTTGCTTGTGACCTGGTCACAGCAAATACCTCTGCAGGGATGCCCAACATCTCAGCATGAGTCCATAACTCTACTTCAGACCAGGCTGAAGTCTCTAGATCATTGCCCAATAGACATTCTACAGGGAGGTCTGCACTAACTACAACCTTCTTGAGGCCAGTTACCCCTCCCCAGGAGAAATTCACAACTGCCAGACTATGGTTGGTCTGGACATTGCTTGCATTGGTCACCTGGTACATTTCACCCAGGATGATCTGTCCAGGGTCCACTAGGTCCTCTGCCACCATGGTGACACTAGCACCTGTGTCCCTAAATGCCAAAGCCTGTTTGCCATTTATCAAAGGCTGCTGTTTGTACTTGCCCAGATTACTGGGGCTTACTAGGAAGGACATATCAATGTTTCCCTCACAAATCAGCATTGCCTGAGTGGTCACTCTGACTAGGTCAGAATCCACTTCAGAACCCAGGGTCAACCCTACTACACCCTTATTCTGCGTACCACCTCCACCAGTAGCTGAGCTAGGGGGCACAGTTGCCTTAGGGGCAGGAGTGGTGGTGGTTTGGTCTTTGGACTTGGTACAATCAGAAGTCCAGTGCCCTTTCTGTTTACAGAATTTGCACCAGGGCTTCTTTTGGCCTTTTCCCTTGTTGGACTGTGACTCCCCACCAGATGCAGATTTTTGGGGCCCTTGTGAAGACTTCTGGTCTTTTGACTTATCCCCACCTTTCTCAGGGCCTTTAGGATCTTGCTTCTTAGTGTCACCCCCTTGGTTCTGGGTTTTCTGCCTCACCCTGGTTCTGACCCATTTGTCTGCCTTCTTTCCCAATTCTTGGGGAGAGGTCAGATCAGAGTCCACCAGGTACTGATGCAACAACTGGTTCTGGCAATTATTTAGGATCTGTTCTCTCATCATCAGATTATACAATCCCTTGAAATCAGTAACCCTACTGCCAACCAGCCAACCCTCTAGAGCCTTGGTTGCACAATCAACAAAGTCAGTCCAGTCCTGAGTCTGTGCCTTCTGGGTATCTCTGAACTTTAACCTGTACTGCTCAGTGGTTAAGCCAAACCCATCTATCAGTGCACTCTTCAGGACCTCATAATCATCAGCATCCTCTTCTCTAACAGTGAGGAGCTTGTCTCTACCTTTATCTGAAAAGGAGAGCCACAAGATTGCTGCCCACTGCTTTTGGGGGACCTGCTGTACTCTACAGGCCCTCTCCATAGCAGTTATCCACTTGTGGATATCATCCCCACTCTGGTAGGGAGGAACAACCTTGCTCAGGTTCCTATGGTCAGGAATATATTCTCTGCCTCTAGGGACACTGTTGCTGCCACCAGGGGTTCTAACCCCTCTTTTCTAGAAGCTCTCTGGATCTCCAGGGCTTCCCTATCCAGTGCCAACTGCTTGGTTCTGAGGGCCACTCTGGCTTCCTCATACTGGAGCAGTTTGCACCTTCTCTCAGAGGAGGTCTCTCTTAAGGAAAAGTATGAGCTCCTCTGCTGGACAAATTCTCTGCCAGAGTGATAAGAGTGGTCAGATTCCCTGGAAGGGGATCTGGGCCTCTCCTCCTCTCTGTCAGTTCTCTTATGGAGAATTCCTCTGTCCTTTTCAGGCCCCTTGGAGCCTGGCCCTTCAATCACAGAGTCTTGGTCATTCTGATTTTCATCATCTGACCCAGATACTATGACTGACCCACCCACTGATTCAAACCCTTTAGCTCCTAGAGCCAACCTAAGGTCATCTGCTGTCAGCAGATCTATCAGGTGGAGTGTTGAGGGACTCTGTCCTATCCTCAGGTGTCTGTCAACACACATGGCTCTCAAGTCAGAGAAAGCCATGTCCTTATACTGAGGCTGAGTGGATCCACTGGGTCCACCCTTTAAGAACATTCTAGTGTTGTGCAGTGTTGTACTACCTACACTAGTTTGTGGCCTACTGATCCTAGCTTGAGCTGTGGAAAGGGTGTGCTATCCCTTGGAACACAGCTCTAAGTTCAGTAGAACTTATTGATACTAAGCTTGACTTTATATGTACCTTGAGTACCTATAATGGTTTTCAGTTAGTAATTCAAATAGAGATTTTCTGGTAAAACAATGGCAAGCTGGAATCCCACACGCTGCCCACCAATGTGAGAAGTTGGCCTGGTATATGCTGTTCACTAATTAAAGTGGACACCTTGCACCAGGGCAAATCGACTCTTATGGTAGATAGGTTTAAGACAACCTTTTAAAGAAAGCTATCCTAGTGGTAGCTGTGGAGAGCAGCCTTCAGGCTAAGTCTCGGAGGAATGTAAAGCAGCTTGTTTTACCATATAATCTCTTGAATCACCAAATGAAAAGACACCACACAGGTATATATATCAAATATATATGTATTTATTTCTAAATAACTCTCTACTAATCTCTTTATGAGATTAGAAGACAAACATATGCACAAATCAACGTTTCACAATAAGTTAAGCACAAAATATGGCTGGGGCCCTAGGGGCGTACCAGACCATATACTAAGTAAGAGATTTAGGGACAACGACTTGCAGGGAGACAAGGCCTAGGGCCTTCAGAAGTGCTGGGGCCTCACGAAACCACCCAAGGCAGGTAAGTAAAGGACCCACGGGGGACGCGTGCAGTGTGGATACACAGGCGCGGATCGCCGTTAACTTCAATGGAGCAAGTCGGGGTTGGAAATAAAGAGTTTTAGGATACTTCGGGAGAACCTACAAGCAAGTCACTTACAGGGTAAGTAGTTCTAGGGCCCACACCCACAGGAGCACCGTAGTGCTGGAGTTACCTCACCCAGGGAAGCCGGGTGCATAGGTGTCCTTTGGTGTCGGGTCGCGGCGTCGTTTTCAATGGCGAACAAAGAAGACTTGCTGCTTGCGGGAGCTGAAGAAGTGTCCGGTGGAATCCAAGCCTGGATTCTGAAGAAGGATGACCTGAAAGCAGAGGGGACAGTGTTCAAAGTCACTTGGCAGTGACCCGGGGCAAGGAAGATGGATGCCCACCGTCGTCGGTTGATTCAGGTCGGTTGCAGGTGCCTTGACTCTTCAGCCACGTGGTCCAGGAGAGGTCAACGACGACCAGGAGCTGGATTCGGTGGGACCCTCGACGTCTGCAGCTGACTGCGGTGTCGGCAACTCGATTGGAGCAAACAAGCCTTGGCAGCAGCAAGTCTCGGGGAGATGAAGAAAAGTCGATGGCACAGACCAGCAAGGTCTGAGGGACTCACCCAGCGAGGGTAAGTCAGGGCAGTCCTGGAGCAACCAGGGGAGCCCTTTGGTTTCTTTAAGAAGTCTTCTGGGGACCCACAAGCCGGCGGGCAAGGGATCGCGAAGACACCTCGGGCGGAATCACTCAACAGGGGCCCACGGTCACTCGGGACGGTGTAGGCCTCTGATCTTCGGAGGGATTCCTGCTGGAGGTCGGGACCACACGTGGTCCAAAGCACAAGTTCGTAGAACGTTGTGAAGGGGTTGCACTCGACAATAGTGCACGGTACCCAGGGGTCGCGGTTCCTCGTTACTCGTGGGGTCCACTTGCCTCAGCTTCGCTGGGGACTCACAATGGCCTGGGAGAGGTCAGGAAATCCACTTCTTGGGCTGCAGGGACTTCGGACTCCGGCGGGAGCGGCGTAGTTTGCGACCGTCGTTGTCGTTTTTGGTGCCTGCCAAGCAGGGGAGTCACTCCTTGACTCCAAGGGAGATTCTTCTGTCTTCCAAAGGTAGTGGAACGTCGAAGGGCCAGGATTCTTCTGTAGAGCGTCGTCCAGGGGTTATCTGCTTTGCAATGGCAAGGTTCCCCCTCTTATACTAAAAAGAGGGGATGGACTAGCTCTATGACCCCACCTATGGGAGGGTCAAGGGAGGGGTGGCTACACCCACTTCCCTTTGTCCAGTTTCGCACCAGAGCAGGGGCAGGTAGCCCCTGAGCTGGTTTGAACTGGCATATGCACAGAGGAGCCTTCTGCTCCCCCAGTGCAGGACTTCAAAGCACTCTAAGAGCGCACCCACCCAGCCCCAATACACTAAACCCTGTCTGGAAGGTGGTTACACCTCCCTGTGACAGGATGCCTATTGTTGGGCTTCCTCCACTGCGAGTTTCGGTCATCAGCAGGAGGGCAGCCCAGTGTCTGTGACTGGTGGCATCCATTTTGTGATGCCAGGGCTCTTTAGGATTCTACCGCGTTTCCACAGCAGGTACATGTCTTATCCCTCTAGAAGGGTGGAATGCTACCCCCGCCGCCAAGATTGGCGGGGGGTAGTATTCCAAGATGTTTGACACCAAACACGACATGTTTTGATGCAGCCATTCCAAAGTTAGCATTTACCGCGAGGATATAATGCACTTAAATAGTATATGGTTTAACCGCATCCACAAACAGCACCAGAGAATGGACTCTGAGAACTGCAGAGGGGCCCTGCTCATGCAGAGGCACCCCCTCACATAGAAGCCAAGCACCCTGCCCTCAGGATTGATAGGGCCTGCCTTAGGGGTGACTGATAGGTTTATATGTGTGTGCAGGAGAGATATAGGAAACCTATATCTCAGTGAGGGGTGCTAGCACCACCTCACCCAGGCTGCAGTAGCAGGCCTGTGGTGTCAGATTTAGACTGCTTCCCAGGGGTGGCATAACATATGCTGCAGCCCCTGGGAGGCCTGTGAAGTACCTATGCCCTTGGCACCTAAGGTACCATATACTAGGGACTCATAAGGCACCACAGTATCCAATCACTAGTGCACCTAGAGTGCACTCCATGTCGTTTAGAGAGAACAGAGAGGCTGGGGCCCCGATTGGCAGGGACCCAGCCAGACTATAGCCAGAAACCAGTGCTAACATCAGAAAAAAAGTGGGGGCAACATAAGAGGCAGATCCTACTCTCCTACATAGACTGAAAAGGATAGAGCATGATACAGTATACATAGACTGAAAAGGATATAGCATGATACAGTATACATAGACTAAAAAGGATACAGCATGATACAGTTTATATAGACTAAAAAGGATGCAGCATGATACAGTATACATAGACTAAAAAGGATATAGCATGATACAGTTTACATTGACTAAAAAGGATATAGCATGATACAGCGTACATAGACTAAAACTGATACAGCATGACACAGTGTACATAGACTAAACAAAAGGATATAGCATGACACAGTGTACTTAGACTAAAAAGGATATAGCACAATACAGTATACATAGACTGAAAAGGATATAGCATGATACAGTATACATAGACTAAAAAGGATAGAGCATGATACGGTATACATAGACTAAAAAGGATAGAGCATGATACAGTATACATAGACTAAAAATGATATAGCATGATACAGTATACATAGACTGAAATGAATATAGCAAGACAGTTTACATAGACTCAAATGGATATAGCATGATACAGTGTACATTGACTAAACAGGATATAGTATGATATAGTATACATAGATTAAAAAGGATATAGCATGATACAATATATATTTACTAAAAAAGATAGAACATGATACAGTATATATTGACTAAAAAGAGTATAGCATGATACAGTGTACATAGACTCAAAAGGATATAGCATGATACAGTATACATTGACTAAACAGGATATAGTGTGATATAGTATACATAGACTAAAAAGGATAGAGCATGACACAGTTTTCATAGTCTAAAAAGGAATGAACAGGCAGTGCTATTTAACCTTGGAAACATTTTAAAAATCACTTTTCTGGCGTTCCCTCGATGCATTTGTTTTTTAGAAACTTGCGCAATGACTACCCATTTCTGTGTTTTTTTGTTAATGTCAAGAGCTTCCTCGCACCTCTTCCTGCACCCTTCTGGTGGAGTGTGGCATAGCTCACGTTCTGAAGACCATTGGATTAGTGCAACATTACATAAATATTTGATGCAAATGCGGTTGTGTGAATTAGTTTACTCTAGCAGACTGCTCAGCTCCTTGGCCGATGTCTTGATTCCTAGGCATATGTGGTCTTGATTCTTCTATATAGCATAAAGATATTTATTTGATGTGCATATCTATATGGGAATGAGCCAATGACCATCTGCAGTCAGGGCCGGCTTTAGGCATGCGCGAGCTGGGCCCTGATCAAGGCCAGGGCGCTTTACTTCAGAAGGGTGCATTGACTTTACCTAGCAAAATGATTTATGTCTTTTAAATCTGTTTCTAAATTCCACTCACCTGCACCTGTTCATTATCTTCAGGCTTCTCTATAATTCTTTTTTGTTCCTTCCCTTAACATCCCTCTTTTCCTTTCTCATTCCCACACACCCCCCCCCCCCCCATACCTCCTCTGACTTCTCACTAAGCCCGGGCCGGTAACTATGCTCTTCCAGCGTAGTTTACGTAGTTTTGCCTACTCCGTGTTCCGTTGCGAACGCAAAGTTTAGGCAAAACTACGACTTCGTGGCAGAGCGTAGTTAGCCGGCCCCTCCACCCTCCCTAAGTAATTATAAAGTGATTTAAAAGGCACTTACCTGCCGTGGCTGCCTCCTCTTCGCCATGGCCGCTCTCCTTCCTCCTCCTCGCCGTCCTTCTTCACTGATAACCCCTACGTTGTATGTCTTGCGAGTGAACATGTGGTTGGTGCGGTTCCGACCAGCTGGAAGACCCCGAGAGCCGGTTGGAACAGAATAGGAATAACCGGACAGTTTACGTTCCGACTGCTTACATCATAATCGGGCGGTCGGACCGCAAACCGACCTTGTTGGTCGGAAAGCCTCCAAACCGCGCTCAGAAAGCTTCTGACTAGCAGTCGGAGGCTTTCCGACCGACATTGTAATCGGCCCCAAAGTCTGGTTTTCTAAAAAGGCCAGACTGGGCTTTGTTAATGCATAGAATGTGTACTGCCAGGGTGAGCTTCTAGTACAACTCCTACGCTAGACAGCGTACACTCACCGTCGAACTGGGGTGTGCGACCATGCCTCACACAAGGCAACCTGTTTGTGTGCCGGTGCAGTAGATGACGCCAGCAGCAGGCCGTTCTTCATAGATATGGCCCTGCACTGAGTTTGTCCCCTTAATCAACACATCACAACAAAGGTGGGTGCTGCTCTGCGCTGCATTGCTTGAAAAGTTTGTAAATATGGGCATATATGTTTTGCTAAAATTCTGCTCCCTATGCCCAGGCCAAGTAAAGGCAGCTCGTGGCCTTCTTTCTTGTTATTCTGCAGTGTATATTTAACAGATTCATCATGGGCACCTATGGTTTCCTTTTTTGTCACTTCAGTAAATCATCTACTGCAAAGGATTTCCCTCCAGCCTATCATTTTTAGATGTCATTATCAGACTCTACAGTATGAATACATGGAAACAATAATATTATAGAGTTTTTATACTCTCTTACCCCGAAAAGTCTTTGAAAATGCTCTAGAGATCCAACATAATTTCAGCAATTCTTCCTTTGGTCCCAGGTCCTTTCCGGAATGTTCTCTGCAGGGCGCGGGTGAGGACATTCCGCTGAGAGAGGCACTTTGTCACTGCCCACTGTTCATGTGCCCACACTGGCAGCAGAGGGAGTGATGCTGACTGGGGTGAAGAATGCTTTTTTTGTCTATACATGTCATGCCGCATGGCTCTCATTCATCTTAGGAAACCCAATATTTTCTGCTTGTACGTTTACTCCCTCAACTCTGGAATTGTGAAAGCTTTGCAATTCACATGACCTGGGACTTTCAAACCTGAGGCTGGGCTGTAATGCCCTGCAGTCCGCATCCTGGGTCTCCTTTAATCATTGTTGCAAACCTGAGAATTCCTCAAATCTGAGACATCGTTTTCTTTGTGTGGAGGTTACATATTATCAGGGCCGGACTGGCTACCGGGCGTTTTTTGCTGGGGTGGCAGGGTGGGGTTCAGGCTCACTGCTGAGGGGGCTGATTTTGTTGCAGGGGAGCTGCCGGCGCTTCTAAATGAACAATACAAAACAAATAGCTTTAAAGCAAACTTTTTTAAACATTTGTTTTGCATTGTTTATTAAGAAAAGCCTGGTAGCCAGTCCGGCCCTGCATATTATTTTTTATGCCACACAATAGTTCATCCCGTGCCCCCAGTTTGACTCTATTACTTATTCAGGCACAGGATCAACCAAGTTCTAGGATCAATGGCTCAGTTCTTTGTTAGACCCTCACACACTCCATTAAGTGTCATGCTTCATCCTCAGGTCTCACCTTGGTCCCTAAAGACCAGGATGGGTTCAAACATATTTCAGGGAGCACTTTTAGAGATTGTGGAATGGGGAGTGAGAAGGATAAACATGCCTTGAGATACTCCGGTATCCCTTCATTACTGGGTAACACAGGCAAGGTTGAAAATATGAATCGTGATTGTGTTTAGGGAATTAGTATCCTTACACCTCTCTCATCAACATTCTTCAGCCTCATACAATGGCCTTTTATTGTCCTAGGCTTTCATCAGGACAATTGAAAAACACCAATTTTAACGTTTAATGTATAGTCCTGTCCCTAACATATCTGTGAGTACAAGAACAGACAAACACATGTAATCATGCGGTCTTACCATGCCTCATGAGTCGAGCACTTATTAGTGTCCTAAGTGTTACTGGCTAATTGCCTCAATGTTAGGAACAAAAGACATAAGTAGGTTACAAGGTGACATGACACCATTGATGGAAGTGTGACTACAGGGACATGCAGGTCCTGCCTCCCTAAGAAAGAGGAAAATACGGCTCTCATTTAAACATCCTGATGAAAGCCTAGGACCATAAGAGGCCATTGTGAGAGGCTGAAACATGTACATCTCAGGCGTGAATGCAATCTTGTGATTTTAAGGTGATAGGACATGTCTCATACTTCAGAAGTACACCTCAGGCATGACTGCCAGCTGTGATTACAAGATTAATGCATGTGTGGTACATCTCGGTAGTACTTCTCCGGCACTGTTGCCAGATTGTGGTGACAAGGTGCTAGCTTGTGGTGACAATGTGCTTGCATACCTGATGTCCATCAGCGATACTTCTGTAGGCATGTCTCGCTGCTTATGGTTTCAGGGTGCTTGTGATTACAGTGTAAAGCATGTGTGAGATACTGTTCATTAGTAGGAATTTTCAGGTATTATTGTCAGAGCATGCCTGGAGAGTGCCAGGGAATGCATTAAGTATCATTTGTACTTCTCTGGTATGGCTGCCGGTGCATGACCTCAAGGTGCTTGGGTGTGATGTATGGATCATTAGTACATCTCCAGCATGGCTGCCATCAGGTGACTGAAAAGTGCCAGAGTGTATATATATCATTAGTACTTCTCCAACATGGCTGCGGATCATGATTGCACGGTGCTAGGATGTGTAGTATATATCAACAGTACATCTCTGGCATGGCTGCCGGCAAGCAACTGTAAGGTGTAAGGTGCCAGGGTATGTAGTATATGTCATTAGTACTTTTCTGGCATGGCTGCTGGCGAGTGGCTGCAAGGTGTAATGATGTGTAGTATATATCATTAGCACTTCTCCAATTTGGCTGCCAGCTCATGATTGCATGGTGCTAGGATGTGTAGAACATATCATTAGGACGTATACAGCATGGCTTCTGGCGCATAACCGCAATATGCAACGGTGTGTAGTATATATTATTAGTACTCCTCTGGCATGGCTTCTGGCGCATGACCGCAATGTGCAATGGTGTGTAATTTATATAATTTTCACTCCTCTGGCATGGCTTCCGGTGCATGATCGCAATGTGCAATGGTGTGTAGAATACATTATTAGTACTCCTCTGGCATGGCTTCTGGTGCATGACCGCAATGTGCAATGGTGTGCAGTTTATATTATTATCACTCCTCTGGCATGGCTTTCGGCGCATGACCGCAATGTGCAACGGTGTGTAGTTTATATGATTAGTACTCCTCTGGCATGGCTTCTGGTGCATGAACGCAATGTGCAATGGTGTGTAGTATATATTATCACTCCTCTGGCATGGCTTCCGGTGCATGAACGCAATGTGCAATGGTGTGTAGAATATATTATTAGTACTCCTCTGGCATGGCTTCTGGTGCATGATCGCAATGTGCAATGGTGTGTAGAATATATTATTAGTACTCCTCTGGCATGGCTTCTGGTGCATGATTGCAATGTGCAATGGTGTGTAGTATATATTATCACTCCTCTGGCATGGCTTCCGGTGTATGAACGCAATGTGCAGTGGTGTGTAGTTTATATTATTAGTACTCCTCTGGCATGGCTTCTGGTGCATGATCGCAATGTGCAATGGTGTGTAGTATATATTATCACTCCTCTGGCATGGCTTCCGGTGCATGAACGCAATGTGCAATGGTGTGTAGAATATATTATTAGTACTCCTCTGGCATGGCTTCTGGTGCATAATCGCAATGTGCAATGGTGTGTAGAATATATTATTAGTACTCCTCTGGCATGGCTTCTGGTGCATGACGGCAATGTGCAATGGTGTGTAGAATATATTATTAGTACTCCTCTGGCATGGCTTTCGGCGCATGACCGCAATGTGCAATGGTGTGTAGTTTATATTATTAGTACTCCTCTGGCATGGCTTCCGGTGCATGATCGCAATGTGCAATGGTGAGTAGAATATATTATTAGTACTCATCTGGCATGGCTTCCGGTGCATGATCGCAATGTGAAGTGGTGTGTAGTATATATTATTAGTACTCCTCTGGCATGGCTTCCGGTGCATGATCGCAATGTGCAATGTTGTGTAGTTTATATGATTAGTACTTCTCCAGCATGGCTTCTGGTGCATGACTGCAAGGTGCTAGGGAGTGTAGTATATATCATTAGTACTTCTCCAGCATGGCTTCTGGCGCATGACTGCAAGGTGCTAGGATGTGTATATATCACTAGTGCCTCTCCGACATGGATGCCTGTGCATGACCGCAAGGTGCTAGGATGTGTATATATCACTAGTGCCTCTCCGGCATGGATGCCTGTGCATGACCGCAAGGTGCTAGGATGTGTATACATCACTAGTGCCTCTCCGGCATGGATGCCTGTGCATGATCGCAATGTGCAATGGTGTGTGGTATATATTATTAGTACTCCTCTGGCATGGCTTCCGGTGCATTGATCGCAATGGTGTGTAGAATATATTATTAGTACTCCTCTGGCATGGCTTCCGGCACATGATCGCAATGTGCAATGGTGTGTAGAATATATTATTAGTACTTCTCTGGCATGGCTTCCGGTGCATGATCGCAATGTGCATTGGTGTGTAGTATATATTATTAGTACTCCTCTGGCATGGCTTCTGGTGCATGATCGAAATGTGCAATGGTGTGTAGTTTATATTATTATTACTTCACTGGCATCGCTTTCGGCACATGACCGCAATGTGCAATGTTGTGTAGTTTATATGATTAGTACTTCTCCAATGGATTCTGGCGCATGACTGCAAGGTGCTAGGGAGTGTAGTATATATCATTAGTACTTCTCCAGCATGGCTTCTGGCACATGACCGCAAGGTGCTAGGGTGTGTTGAAGGAAGTGACCCGATTAGGGTCACCCGGGTCACTTGTGACCACCTCTCGGCCTTCCAAACAAATGAAGAGTCAGTCAGACAGTAAAGAATATAAAGCAAAATTATTTATTAGTATTGCGCTGCAGCGGAGCCCAGTCTGACCAGCCTCACAAGATGGTTGCCGAGGGACTGACTTCCCCCAACATAACATCAGATATTATACATTTCCAATTCCCTAAGATCTCGCCCAGGCTGGAAAATTCCGGTCCAGGCACTAGCGAACAAAGGAGGCACAGAAGGATGAGCAATGGTCCTGGGACCGGGTACATGCTATCTCCACTTCAAGGTTACTCTGCCAGCGCCCGCCATTCTAGAACGTGGGAACGAGCCTATCTAACAGCAAAGGTATGCCATAATAGAGAGTACATTCATTACTGCAGAGAAACTCGGCCTTGGAGAAATACAAACTAAAGATACATCGAGGCAGTTTTCTGCTGAGGCAAGCAGTATGAGGCAGAAGCTCAGCTTCGATCATAGAACAAAATGGCGGCTGCTAATAAAATGGTGCCATGAATGCTATCTTAATACAGAACGAAGTATGAGCAACAGGACAATTACATTTTCAATTCTAACAGACCCTCCTTTTAGAATTCATTGCTAAATTTTATTATTGCCATCAGGTAAGGGCCTTACAATTCTAAAGATAGGAAAAAATGTTCGAGCATAGGCAACATTTGCAAATTTATGTGGCTACCAGCGAAAGCTAAAACTGTATGCAATATGTAATGAACACATTACAAGGCTAGACATACATCATTAATATTCAAAAATGCCCTAGTCAATACACATCATATCCTGGATATCTTGCATCATCATGGCCATATTCTTAGAATCATGTTCCAAGTGTTTGGGGCGAGGCGTCAACATTTGTACACAGCAGGTACAACAGGCAGGAAGGCAGTGTATGCACATACAACATGTTAGAATTATACCAGCTATGGCAACCAGGAAAATGATAATCTTCCAACACCAAGAGGCGAACAGACCCCAAAACCACCCCATAAGAGACCATGTGCCATTTTCCTGGTGTATGTCAGAGGCAAGCCTATGGAGCTTCTGTATAGCAGCATATACATTTGAAGCGTGGTCCTGTATGTATACACAGCAGTTACTGCAGATGACGCGGCAGGCCCCACCCCGATCAGCAAGGATGACGTCTAACACCATCTGGTTTTGAAGGGCAACGAGTCTCGTAGCCTGGAGCTCAGCAGCGATGTTAGTCAGGATACCAGCAGTTGCATTTATCACTCCTTCTACCACCCTAGCGAGTCTAAGAATATTTAGGCTATTGGTCATAGGGCCCCAAAAGGGTACAATACCTTTCATGGCATCGGTGAACTGCTGCAGAGTGGTGTCTGTCTGATCTACATCTTCTGTATTAATAACCCTCCTGCCTCAGGACAGGTATGTGCTCCTACGTTGCAATCGATGGTCTTTATGGTAATTGGGCGGAGCTATATATACGAGGGGCAAGAGGTAAGAAAGATAACACCTACCCGACCATCCCTCAGGGAGCCAAACATAACCCTGGGATCCACAAACAAAGTAGACATTAGGGGGTAGTACCAGGGGTGGACTATCTGTCACTCTCAGCTTATATGTAGTGTTGCACCTGCTCTCCCCTACCTCTATCTTCCCACTCCCCTGGACACAGAAAGTAGCTGTGGTGTTAACCACTGACAGCGGCATTGGCTTATCCTCAGTGATATTACGAGCCTGGAAGGACTGGAAATATTCTGACGTGTTGAACCCCAGGAAATCATCTATTTCTGTACGAGACCATGTTCCATTTCTTACCCTTTTGGATGCATGCATGCAAGAACTTAGGAACAATCTACCGAACGGCTCTCAACCTGTAGGAGCACCAGGCGGTGCTCTATGCTGGAAGCGTACGTTTTGTATTATGGTGCGGGAACCAATACTCCTCTTTCTAATGTATTAAATGGGGAAGGCGGACGTACCATACTAAGCAATGCAAACCACCCCTCACAACTGTTAATATAGGACAACGGCATGGACAGTACGTTCTCACTTTTATGGGTCACCAAAGGAAGTAGTCCACACACCCAACAGTTTGTCACATTGGGCGCATTATGTGCCTGGTGCAACATTTGTATAAACACGTTATCCTTATAAGACTTTCGGTGTTCCCCTTTGTGAGGTGCCAAAGTTACAAATATATGTTCAGGGGGAGCAGGTGTTGTACCAATCAAGGAATGCACAGGATATTTTTCTTCAAGGAACCACATTATTCCAAGCATTGCTATAAGAGAAATCAGGACAATTATCATAAACACTATTTGACTCTTTCTTGACCAACTGAGCCAACCAACCCCATTCCCCTCCAAACGTGGTGCTGCAAAAGGCTGTTCCTCCTCAACAATCGGGCGGCCAAAAGGATGCATAGTGATCAGAAAAGGAAAACGCAATGCAATTGCGTCAATGACAAGGAAATAGTAGGATGGGAAAACAGTTTCCAGCGTCCATCTGAGCCTCGCTGGCAGACTTCTATTGTTTATCTACGGTGGAGCAGCGCGATCGCAGCCCGTTGAAGAAATCCCACGTCGTCCAGGATAGGGCACCCTCCCTTCCGGGAAGACACCCTAAGCTTATCCCGTTCAGTGTCTTGGACAATGCACCAAACTCCCTTTCCCTAAGCTAGCGTTGGTACCGCGGGCAGGGTACATAACCCTATTCTTCATCCATGCAGTCCATCCCTACTAATCTGACTTTTCCTTTGGTGCACTGTCCCTCTGTCGGGGACGCAAATTGTACCTAGCCACTCTGGGCACAGAGTGATCAGTAAACAGGGGCTCAAATTCAGAGGGGCCAAGGGACTGAGGATCAAGCACTTGTGGGTCAGGTGGAGGAGGATCCTGGACGGCCCTTACTTCTGGGGGGACCGCCTCATTCAACACCGCATCGTTCTCTTCCTCTGTTTGCACCCACGTAGGCAGGCATCCGAGAAAGGGATGAAGCGTGGCACTTTCTCTGTCTCGTGGTCACCTATGCCATCGATCACCCACTGGTCATAGGGGAGAGGCAACGGCACCTTGCGGCAATGGCTGATGTGCAACCAGTTCTTCCGACCGGTCACTTTGACGGCACTTCTGGTGGCAAGAAGTACCTGCAGAGGCCCTTTCCAACGAGGCTCCAGGCTCCCCCGTCTCTGAAAGTGCCATACAAGAACAAAATCACCAGGTCGGATGGTGTGCTCGGGCCCCTCTGTTGGCAGTGGCAACATCTCTTGTATCTGTGGGTGAATAGAACGCAAAGTTTTAGTCAACTCATAAAGGTAATCCACTAACAGAGGGTACTCAATATCGGAAAAATGCTTTGGTCGAGGGACGCCCCAAACATTTGCTGGGCAGCCGAACACGACCTCATAGGGGGACAATCCTGTTCTAGTGTGGGCCGTAGCTCTGGTTGACAAAAGAGCTAACGGTTAAGCATCTGGCCTCTTCAATCCTGTGCTTTCCTGAATTTTTGCCATTTTCAGTTTGAGAGTACCATTGTACTTCTCAACCAAGCCTGCTGATTGGGGGTGGTGTGCAGCGTGGAACTTCTGTCTAATGTGTAACCCATCACACACCAACTGGATAACTTTTGGATTAAAGTGATTGCCATTGTCACTCCAAATCAAACGAGGCAAACCGAAGCAGGGAAAGAACTCCTTTAGGAGGGCTTTCGCCGTCCCCAAAGCTGTATTCTCCTTAGTGGGGTAAGCCTCAACCCATTTACTGAATGCACAAACAACCACCAACACATATTTCAAATTGTTAACCCCCTCCATCTCAATATAGTCCATCTGAAGGACCTCAAAGGGGAAAGAAGGGGGTGCAAAATTGCCAGGGGGTGTAGGAGTGCCCTTCCCATGCATTCCCATGAGTTCCCTTCCCTTGTACATCATGCATACCATACAATACTTAACCAAATGGGCAGCTACCTTCGGGATGTTATCATTCAGCCACACGGGGTCCAATAGCTTGCATATGCCCTTGGCACTGATGTGAGCTGGCCCGTGCGCCATAGTGACTACAGGGAGGACGCAGGCATCTGGTAACATCCACCTTTGCTTTCCTGACTTATCAGTCCAGCACCCATCTTTGTCTAAACGTGCTGTGCTTTCTTGCCATACTGCTAGCTCCTCAATCGTTGCCTCACTCTGTATTTCCTTGACACTATCCAGTGTATCCACAAACATAGTAACTTCGGGTACCCATCTAGCAGGGCCTGCCACAAACATTCTTTTCATTTTTGTTCGGGCTGTTTCCTTAGCTGCTAGGTCTGCAAATGCATTTCCCCTTCCCACATCATCAGTAATTGCCTTGTGAGCGCTGCACTTCACCGTTGCTAACTTCTTGGGAAGTGTCAGGGCTGACAAAAGCCTGTGTATCAATGGGCCATTCTGGATCTTTAACCCGTGTGAAGTCAGGAATCCTCTCTCCGCCCAGAGCCGCCCAAAGTTGTGGGCAACTCCAAAGGCGTACTGGCTGTCAGTATAAATATTGACAGTCAGTCCCTCGCTTAGTTCACAAGCTCGAAGAAGGGCAACTAACTCTGCAGCTTGGGCCGATTGATAGGGAACTCGTGATGTCTTGACTACTGTGTGCAGGGTAGTTATGGCATACGCCGCAGTTGTTGTGCCATCCGGTAATTTGAAAAAGAGCCATCAACATATAGCTCCCCTTGGTGTTCAGATAGGGGAACATCAGTCAGGTCTACCCATCCCTTAGTCTCTTCCTCAGTGCGAAAGATGCAATCATGCACATCTATTTCCTCACTTTCAGAAGGGAGGGGTAGTAACGTGGCTGGGTTCAGGGTGGCACATCTTTTGATGGTGACGTGTGGTGCAAAAAGGGTCAATTCGTAACCAGTCAGACGTGCACTGGTGAGGTGCTGTGTCTTTGTTCTGTTCAAAAGTGTATCCACAGCATGAGGTACCATGACTGTGAGATCGGTATCAAGGAAGAGCCCTGCCGATTGTCGGATAGAGACAGCCACAGCCGCGACCGCTCTCAGACAGCTCGGGAGGGCTCTCGCGACGTTATCAAGTAGAGCAGAAAAATAAGCACACGGCCTCTGCTTACCTCCAAAGGCTTGTGTTAAAACAGAGAGTGCGCAGCCAGCCGTCTCGTGTACATACAACACAAACAGCTTCTGGTAGTCAGGCGCACCAAGCACAGGCGCAGAGCAAAGCGCAACCTTTAGTTGCTTAAAAGCTTGTTGACATTCAGGCGTCCAGGGCAAGGGTTCATGCACATCTTTAGTGGTTAGCTGCAACAGCGGCTTTGTTAGTAAGGAAAAGTTAGGAATCCAGTGGCCACAATACGAAGTAATGCTGATGAAAGCTGGCACATCCCTTTGAGTCTTAGGGATGGGCATTTTGACAATAGCACTAATACGTTCAGGTGTTAGTCTCCTTCCCTCCTTCGACAGTAGGTGACCTAAGTAGGTGACCTCCTGTCGACAATATTGGAATTTGAAAGGGACACTTTATGTCTGTGATGGACCAAATGTAGCAGCATTTTAACCGTTGTGCTTTGCAACCGTCTTCGGTGTCAGAAGCGATCAAGAGAACGTCCACATACTGCAGTAAAACATTACCTGGGGGCAGTGTGAGGGAATCCAATTGGCCTTTTAAAGCTTGATTATATATACTAGGGCTCTCAGTATAGCCCTGAGGAGCCAGACAGAATCTAAAACTTCTGCCGGCAAGGGCAAATCCAAACCCAAACAGATGCCTACTATCTGGATGTATTGGAATGCTAAAGAATGTATTCTTCAAATCGATGACAGAAAAGAATTTGACAGAAGAAGGAATCATAGTCAGAAGGGCAGTGATGTCTGGGACAACTGGGAACTGAGGGACCACGATCTTATTAACCTCACGCAAATCAATCACAAACCGATAGACATCTGGATGATCATCAGAGGAACCAGAGGGTGTCCTCTTAAGAATGGGATAAAAAGGGCTATAACACACATTCGCAGTCGTCTCTTCAACAACCCCTGATTAAATCAAATCCTGTCTAATCTGCAATAGTGCTCGCTCCCCCACTTGCGGTATTTTGTACTGAGGGATACGAGGGAGAACAGCGTTGTCCTTGACCCTGATAGAAACTGGAGGTATCTGTAACAGCCCTAGATCCGTATCACCTGTAGCCCCTAAGGTTGTTGGCACATCCTTAAACTCAGCGGGAAGGGGTTCATCCTTGGACAGACACTGCTTGGAACTCACTACATTGGGACCGATTGTCATATAGACACCATCCAGGGAGCAAGAAATTGTCGCGTGCAACTTCTTTAACAAATCCAAACCCATTAAATTTTCTCCACAGTTGGACGTCAATAGAAAGGGCGAATCTACTGTAAAAGGACAAATAGTCAGGGCAAGTGGCTTGGAAATGGGGCTCACAACCGGTATACCTGAAAAGCCTACCGAAACATTATTTTGGCCGGACAGGGCTGCCCTGGAGACCAGTGAACGAGAAACAGAGCTATTCATTGCGCCTGTATCCACCAAGAATTGCTTAGCTGAGTCCTGCAAATCAGCAGTAACATAAGGTTTGCGCTGATCTACAGGTATCTGAACTGATCCCTCACCCTCTCCCTGGCTGTCCTAACCATGAGCTAACCCAGTCACTTCATCCAAATCGTAGTCATCATGATAGTACTGTCGCCCCCGAGGGTCATCGAAATAGTTCCGATCAGAGCGACCTTGCTGTTCCTCATTTTCCTGGCCTCCGTCATGTCCACCTGCTCCATGACGCCGTCCACGAGAACCCCATCCTCTAGGAGCCTCAACCTTCTGCAACAACGTCAGGCACTCACTGCGCTAGTGTCCCTCCTCCTTACAATATGCACACTGGTTCGGCCCCACAGGCACGGCATTTTTGCCAGTACGGGGCAGCTGTCGGGCCGGACCAGTGCCGCGTCCTCTACCGTTCCCCCTGGACACCTGCTGCATCAACACCTTCGTTTTCAACTCCTTATTTTTCTTCTCCACCTTCTCCTTCTCTTCGTTCTCTCTATGCTCATAATACTGTGCCATACTTAATATCACTGATGGGGAGGAAGTAGTCCAAGTGCTCTCTGAAGCCTGCAACGAGTTGCGATCTCGGGGAGCAAATTCATAACAAATCTGTTAAGAAACAGTCGCACACCTCCCTCCATCGACAAGTCATGTCCACTGAAATCCCAAAACACACCTTCAAACCTAGTAAAAAAATCAGATACACTTTCATCTTTCTTCTGACGACATGCTGTTAACTTGTCCCAATCTACTCGTCTGGGTGGAATTAGAGAGTGCATGTAAGTAATAATTCGACGTGGCAAAGCTAGTATCTCAGCCTTAGGCTTCTCACCAGGCTTCCTCTCTTTATTGCATGCCCTGATCTCATCCCATCCCAAGTGCCACCCAACTCCACAACACGGTCCTGCGTATGCACCTGCCGCCAAATATCAACTGGCACCAATAAACCAAAAAACATCTCAATGTCTGCCAACGTCATTACCGTCGACGACGCAGCCTCTGTTAATTCTTTATAGTATGCAGTTGGATTTTTCCTAGGGTTGGGTAACTGAGTCTTAAGAGACAAGACTTCACTCCTTTTCCAAGGAGTATAAACCCATTATTCTTGGAAGCGGGCCTCTACTCGCTGTCTGACGACAGCATGCCTCTGGTCTCACAGCTCTGGTATCTCAGGGTGGAAGATCGGATGTACTTCCCTCATCAGAAACTGGGACACTGTTGTCGGGCTCTTCTGGTGCAACCTGCCTCTGTATCCAATCAACGTCGCAACATTACTAAAAACGTCGTTAGGGGCCATGTCAGCAACATACACACGGTCCCGGATGTCATAAATAATTTGGAGTGCAACGCCATTAAAGCACTGTTCCCACAACCCAATCAAAGTAGCCGACATATGTTTGAGGGCATGCTGCTGTACAAATGGGTCATACTCTTTCAGCACGCTCCACACATCTTCCACACTGTAAATCGGACTCCGGGCCCACTGGGCAGCTTGGTTAGCTGCCATCTTTTTCTCTGCATCCCCCACATCAGACCGAATCAGCACCCGCCCCATTCGTTCCTTTGCAGTCGCCCAGTCCCCGTCATCCAGTCCACGCACCGGCGTTTCAATGCTCAACAATGTCGGGGAGAGGAGATGTGGGGAGGGGACAATAGTCGAAGAGGCAGGCGCCAGAGTTACTAACAACTGTGTCGTAGGTGTAAGTGATGGAGAGAGGGAAGAAGTGGGAACAATAGGCGTAGCAGAAAGACCTGCAGTCGCTGCAGGCTGGACAGGTGAAGCCGAAGAAGAAACAGGAGGCACTGTAGCAGAGGCAGCCAGGTCGATAGCAGAAGAACCAGAGGCAGGGGCAGGAGAGGCAGAAGACTGGGGCTGTGGGACAGCAGAATATATTCTCTACGGAGCATATGGAGGCGGGGGTCGGGTATCTAACAGATCCTCTACAAATGTATCGCCTTCCTCTCTGGCAACATAGGATGTGTCACATTGCAACCTAAACTTTCTATCAGCACACTCTATACCCTTCTCTATTTTCTCTCTATCATACGCTACTGCTTTCTGGGTTACTGTCTGCATATTTCCTCTTCAGGCCTCCTTTTCTGCTCTCATTCGTCTTTGCTTAGCTTCCTTTTGCCATACCTGGAGATAATCAAACATCGACTGCCTACTTCGTCTTGCAAACAATTTATCCTGCAGGAAATTCAATTTTGGTTCATCAAAGGTACCTGTTATTGGCCACTGCAACTCGGCATTGTCCCTCGTATATTTGTGCCATAGTGTACTAAACATAATAGGGTCAAGGCCGTGCTTAATATACATATCGAAGTTCGGGGTGCCTTCCGGAGGCGCAGGCTGCCTCTCTTCCAATCGAGCATCAGCAGAACAACAACGGCACCCCAAACAACACAACTTGCTCCAGCAGAGCATCTTGAAAGGAAACAAGTTCACTATTCATGCCAGACGAATAATCCGCAAATATCTTTAGAAAGATCGGTCCTCAGACCGTGTCAAACAAAGAAAACCAAAAGTCAGTTCTCAGACTGCACCAAAGAGACAGACCAGAGTAGATACCATGAAACCAAAATCAGCCAATTCCCAGGCATTTTCAAAAGTAAGCCAGATCCATTACGTTGCCTGGCAGAGTGTCCGCAGACACTCTGTCCCCAAATCGGTCCGCAGACCTACCAAGCATTATTCAAAGGGCACCATATTCACAAAGAACCAAAGCAAACTCACCTGGTGCACGCAGGTCGAACAAACTTATTCGCCACTGCCGACTCTTCGGACCAAACGGTCAGATGCAAAGGTTTAACCTTTCAGGACCCCAGCCAGGACGACCACTGGGCGAGGCACCGCCCGATCAGACAGGTGGGGCAGCTGCGAGTGCTAGGCTCTATCGTGCAGGGATCCCCGATCCGCCCTGACGTGGCCCAGTCCACCTCACCAGTCCGCGGGCGAGGATGGGTCACCAGATGGAGTTCCTGTTCGGGCGCCAACTGAAGGAAGTGACCCGAATAGGGTCACCCGGGTCACTTGTGACCACCTCTCGGCCTTCCAAACAAATGAAGAGTCGATCAGACAGTAGAGAATATAAACCAAAATTATTTATTAGTATTGCGCTGCAGCGAAGCCCAGTCTGACCAGCCTCATGAGATGGCTGCCGAGGGACTGACTTCCCCCAACATAACATCAGATATTATACATTTCCAATTCCCTACGATCACGCCCAGGCTGGAAAATTCCAGTCCAGGCACTAGCGAACAAACGAGGCACAGAAGGATGAGCTACGGTCCTGGGACCGGGTACATGCTATCTCCACTTCAAGGTTACTCTGCCAGCGCCTGCCATTGTAGAAGGTGGGAACGAGCCTATCTAACAGCAAAGGTATGCCATAATAGAGAGTACATTCATTAGTGCAGCGAAACTCGGCCTTGAAGAAATACAAACTAAAGATACATCGAGGCAGTTTTCTGCTGAGGCAAGCAGTCTGAGGCAGAAGCTCAGCTTCGACCATAGAACAAAATGGCGGCTGCTAATAAAATGGTGCCATGAATGCTAACTTAATACAGAACGAAGTATGAGCAACAGGACAATTACATTTTCAATTCTAACAGTGTAGTATATATCAGTAGTAATTCTCCAGCGTGGCACTTGTGCATGACTGCAAGGTGCTAGGATGTGTATATATCACTAGTACCTCTCCGGCATGGATGCCTGTCCATGACCGCAAGGTGCTAGGATGTGTATATATCACTAGTGCCTCTCGGGCATGGATGCCTGTGCATGACCGCAAGGTGCTAGGATGTGTATATATCACTAGTGCCTCTCCGGCATGGATGCCTGTGCATGACCGCACGGTGCTAGGATGTGTATATATCACTAGTGCCTCTCCGGCATGGCACTTGTGCATGACTGCAAGGTGTTAGGGTGTGTATATATCACAAGTACCTCTCTGGCATGGCTTCCGGCACATGACTGCAAGGTGCTAGGGTGTGTATATATCACTAGTACCTCTCCGGCATGGCTGCCTGTGCATGACCTCAAGGTGCTAGGATTTGTATATATGACTAGTACCTCTCTGGCCTGACCTCAAGCTGCTAGGGTGTGTATATCTCACTAATAACTCTCCGGCATGGTTTCTGGCACGTGACTGCAATGTGCAATGGTGTGTAGTATATATCATTAGTACTTCTCCAGCATGGCTGCCAGCAAGTGACTGCAAGGTGCCAGAGTGTATATATATCATTAGTACTTCTCCAACATAGCTGCCGGCTCATGATTGCACAGTGCTAGGATGTGTAGTATATATTAACAGTACATTTCTGGCATGGCTGCCGGCAAGTGACTGTAAGGTGTAAGGTGCCAGGGTATGTAGTATATCTCATTAGTACTTTTCTGGCATGGCTGCTGGCAAGTGACTGCAAGGGGCAATGGTGTGTAGTGTATATCATTAGTACTTCTCCTGCATGGCTTCTGGAGCATGACCGCAATGTGCAACTGTGAGTAGTATATATCATTAGTACTCTTCCGGCTTGGCTTCCGGCACATGACCGCAATGTGCAATGGTGTGTAGTATATATCAGTAGTACTTCTCCAGCATGGCTGCCAGCAAGTGACTGCAAGGTGCCAGAGTGTGTGTGTGTGTGTGTGTGTATGTATATATATATATATATATATATATATATATATATATATATATATATATATATATATATATATATATATATATATCCAAAGGAATGCTGTAAACAGTTGAAAACAACAACACCAAAGCCCTTCGCTTGAATCCAACGTGGTTTATTTCATGGCACCACCACCCAACGCGTTTCGGAGCCTTAACTCCTTGTTCACGAGTAATTGGGCGTAAACAACAGTGT
Source organism: Calotriton arnoldi (assembly GCA_963921515.1). Taxonomy (NCBI): domain Eukaryota; kingdom Metazoa; phylum Chordata; class Amphibia; order Caudata; family Salamandridae; genus Calotriton; species Calotriton arnoldi. The sequence goes on from CAWUFW010001223.1 coordinate 500,796, forward strand.
TTTTAAACAATCATGTGATCATTGGTACACAACATAGAAAACAGACTTGAAAGTCTACAAAAATGCCACTCGTTTGTTATTCGTATTTACAAAAGGAAAAAGCAAAATCTGATAACATGTAGCTCTTGATAATGAACTCACAGTTATTTGTAATTCCACTCTCTCGGCAACAATATTATTATACATATCTGATGCATTCCCGATTTGTCTAGCGCTACAGCGTCAATCGAACTTTATTGCTCGTGCATAACACAGACAAAGAGCACCCTCATTCATTGCCCTTACTATAGCTTCGGATCAAATTCTCAATATAGCATTATCTATGCCTCTCTTTCATTGCAAACAGTAATATCGTACTATATATTTTATATCAATGCCCATGGAAATATTACAATTAACAGCATATTTGTTTTTGTTTTTTTATTTAAATTTTGTTTGCAGCACCATAATTACAGTTACACTTTAGTACATGAGGAATTATCAATCTTTCTTCATACAAAAAAAAAAAAAGGGAAAAATATAAACCCAGACAAAAAAGAAAAGACAAAGGAGAGAGACAGGAAGAGAGAAGATATAATTTGGATTAATTCTCATCCCATTTTTCCTTCCATCTACAGATTGGTGCCCAAATTCGGCCGCCAAGCTTTCTTCCATTTCTACCCTTTCTCTCATATATTCCTTTTTCCAAATTAAAAATGGAGAGTAGCCTCGCCAGCCATTGCTGGAACGATGGGGCCGTCTTATCAAGCCAGGCAGAGGCGATACATATTCTCATCACTGACATAGCCACAAAAATAAAATAATAAGAATGATCTTGCATGTTCTCGCCATTGAGCCCCAAAAGAATTAATTCGGATGTTAGTGCTACTTTTAAATTCAAACTTTGGTCCAAAAATTTCCCAATTGCATTTACTAATGTTTTGAGCTGAGGGCAGGTTGAAAACATATGTATTATATCCGCATCAGTGCTGTTGCAGCGAGGGCATCTAGTCCCTTCCTATCCCCCCATTGTGCAATCTTGGCCGGCGTATAGTATAATGAATATAGTGTTTTGAAATGCTGGGCTTGCAGCCCTGCTGAGCACAAAATAGTCTGTCCTAACGCTAACGATTCAGAAAATATCTCTTGGTTTATATTAAGCTTTCCGCCCATTTCTCCCCATGTTTCTCTATATCATCCTGCTTTAGAACAGACAATTCTGAATAAATTCCCCTAATACTGCATCTCTCGGTATCTCTCACCACCTCAATTGTTTTTACTTCATTAAAGCCAATCGAACCCCCTTTTTTACTTTCCAAAAAACTCCGTACCTGAAGATACTTAAAAAAAAACCTAGTCTCCAATTCAAATTTGGCCTGGATATCCCCAAATGTTCGAACTCCCTCAGGCCCTATAAAGTCGCCCACTTTCTGTACACAGCATATTTGTGATAAACTTCATCCTTAAGTAATCAAATTCTCAGACCAGAAAAAATCAAGCCCCAGTGGGCCAAAACAGTTGACACTAAACAAATCACGCCACAGTGGGCTCTTACAAGATGAAGATATTTTAGAGCTGACTTTTGCGTTCCTCATGCGTGGTATTTTTAATTCAAAATCTGTAAAAACATAAAAACATAATTACCATCAAATAAAAACAAAAACACAATTTCAAATATTATGTCACATCCCAAAATGTCCCTTATACTAAAACTGTGAAAGACTACATAAAACATGTATTTGCTCATTATTAAAATTCAACAACTTAATCATTACTTGGACTCTTGTTCAGACAATCAAAAAAATCACAGTTATTCATCCTAGGTGTACAGACAGGACTTCATCACTGTTATGTCCTTGGGGGTACATAGTTCGATATTCAATAATTATCCTAGACTCACGTCTTCTTAATTCCTGAACCCTGTCACCTCCTCTTTCTCTTACTGGTATTTGATCAAGGACACAAAAGGACAAGAGATCACTATTTTGATTATGTTCACTTTTAAAATGTCGCGCAATCGGGTACTGTTTATCATTATTCTTTATCGCCCTCAGATGTTCAAGCACCCTCTTTTTGGCTTTATGTATGGTTCTTCCCACATAGTATTTATTGCATGGGCACCTGAGAGCATACACAACATGGTCGGAGTTGCAGGACAAATGTTTTTTGATTATAAATGGTTTCATATCACTGGACAGTCCAACAGATTTACAGTTAGAACTATATTTGCAGGCTTTACAATTGCCGCAAGTAAAGAAACCCTGTATTAAACTTTGCCTGTTTTTCTTAGTGGTCAAGGTGCGGCAAATGCTGTCCCTAATAATATGTAATCGAAGGGAACTCACCAATGTATTTCATCACATCAACATCTGTTTTTAAAACATTCCAAAACTTGCCAAGAGCCCTACGCACTTCATGTGACTGTTTGTTAAAAGTGGTAATGAATTTCACTTTGGGATCTTCTGCACTCTTTTTATCAACATCTTGCCAAAGTAAACTGTTTCTGTCCCGTTCTTCAACTTTTGTACAGGCTTCTTGAATGTTTTGATTAGACTACCCTCTCGCTTTAAATCTTTGTATCATGTTTTTCTTTTCTCGCTCAAACCCTTCACTAGTACTGCAGTTACGCTTAGCTCGCAGAAGTTCCCCGTACGGAATACTTCTGATCAAGCTAGTGGGATGACCACTTTCAGCATGGAGAAGGCTATTGCCTGCTGTAGCCTTTCTAAACAAAAAGGTTTCCAATTGATTATTAATAACCTTAATATTCAGGTCGAGGAATTCAATCTCATCATAATGCATCTCACAGCTGAACTGGAGATTCAATGTATTTTTATTCAATTCATTAACAAAGACAATGGCCTCATTTTTGTTACCATCCCATACACAAAAAATGTCATCTATGTATCTAGCCCATAGTTTAACATGCTCTTTATACATGGGGAGTCCGCTGACCACCTGCTCCTCCCACCAGCCAAGGTAAAGACACGCAAAACTGGGGGCGAAGCAGGTGCCCATCGCGGTCCCGAGAATCTGTTTGAAAATCTGTCCATCAAATGTAAAGAAATTCTGCGTGAGGCATGTATACATCATATCCAATAACATTTCTGTATGGAACAAATAAGATAAGGACCTATCCTTAAGAAAATGTCTGCAGGCTTTGATTCCTAACTCATGGGGGATGTTGGTGTATAAACTATTGACGTCCAGAGATAGCAAAAGGTATTCCTCCTTCCATTCGAGCCCCTTGATTATTCTTAAAAAATCACTAGTGTCTTTGATAAACGAGGGTAGGTTACGGACCAGTGGTTGTAGAAAATAATCAACGTAACGTGACGTGTTTTCTAAACAGCTACCCCGGGAAGATACAATAGGTCTCCCGGGTTTTTTTTTGTTGTCTTTATGTAATTTTGGTAGGAGGTAGAGAGCTGGCAACTTGGGAAATATGCATCTCAAAAATTGCCATTCCTCCAGCTCCAAGAGACCTCTTTCCTTCCATTCCAGGAGCTGTTCTTGATACTGTTTATTTGCCAATTCGTATTTGCTTTTAGTACTTCTTTCATACTTCATCGTATCACCTACTTGACTTCTACCTTCCTCCAAATACCGCTGTCTTGACAAAACAACAATATTTCCCCTTTGTCAGATTTTTTGATTTTTATATTATCATCGATTCCTTAAATTTTGAATAGTTCTTATATGCTCCTGTGATAAATTATATCTACCATAAACTTTCTTTTTGGATAGTTTCTTCAGTTCATCAATAACACCTTTCTCAAATACGTCAATTGAATCATTTGCTATTTGAGGTAAAAATATCGACTTGGGTTTAAACCCACTGTTATAACTCAAGTCTAAGCAAATGTTATCATTTATCAGATTCAAATATGGATCACCAATCAAATCAGGTCCCCCCTCCAATTCATGTAGAGCAAACAAAAGGTCCACGTCCCCAATAGCAATTCCACTGGGAACATCTCTTTCAATATTTATTTCAACATTAGCTTTTGTTTCAAACCATTTTTTCAGTCTTAATTTCCGGGTGAATTGAAACAAGTCAATTCTTCCTTGTGTGTAATTGAAGTCAGCAGTGGGGCAGAACGATAATCCCAATGACAGTACTTCAGTCTCGATATTAGTCAACACTCGGTTAGACAAGTTAATTACTGTCTTGTATCCATTACTTTACCTTTTTCTGCCCTCTCGTTCTGCTTCCCACAGGGCTGCTTACTTCTTCTCCAATTCTTGTGTTCAGTCTTCTTTCTACGAATCCTCCTCAACCACGACCTCGACCTCTCTTTGGTGTAGCACCTTGTTTGTTTTGTACAGACATACGACCTTGGGCCATCATTGTAAACTCCTTTAAAATTTGTTCTTTTGGTCCTTTCACTTTCAGGACACTTGCGGTGTCCGTATTATCCTCAGTACTTGTATTGCATTCTTCATCAAGGACAGTGCTCCCATCATTCCCCATACTCATATTTAAACTCTTGTCACCTTCAAATGTAACACCTTTGGGGTTTCTCAGATGATCATAGCGCTTAGCAAACGTAAGGATCTGGCCCTTCTCGTAATCGATTTGATCTCGTGTAAACTTCCTTTGTTTTTTTATTTTAATTTCATCTTCTATTTTTTCCAATCTTGTCTCCATTTTGATCATATCATTATTAAATTCTTCTTCACCACAAACTGTTTTCAATTTGTTGGTTAGAATTTCAATTTCACCAGAGATCTTTTCGCAGTCCCTTTTTGCATATTTGACCAATAGCTCCAACATAATAGTGGAACACCGGTGGTTATTCGCTGCCCACTCCTCGACTAGCTCTGGGTCCGGGTCATTGAAAGTTGGGGTTACAAATATTCTTAATCCCCTCGGTACACGTGCAACATCAATATATTTCTGCAACGTTGTTGCCTCCCACCATTTGTTTTGTTCGATTTTCAACAGTCTCCACAATTGATCCCATAGTTGTTTCTTAGAGACAACGCCATTACTCATTCGTGTATCTCCTGTGACCCCGTCTGAATCACCAGTCGTTTCATTACTGAACATCCTATTTGCTGCTTCACATCTTTTAGCATTTCTTATGGTTGCCATGTTGAAAATAAATCACAGAATTAAATGCGCTACTTTTTCGCGCACACGTTGTTTTAAGCTGACACACCACCCAGCATGTACGCTGTTGTGTGACTGTAAGGTGTAAGGTGCCAGGGTATGTAGTATATCTCATTAGTACTTTTCTGGCATGGCTGCTGGCAAGTGACTGCAAGGGGCAATGGTGTGTAGTGTATATCATTAGTACTTCTCCTGCATGGCTTCTGGAGCATGACCGCAATGTGCAACTGTGAGTAGTATATATCATTAGTACTCTTCCGGCTTGGCTTCCGGCACATGACCGCAATGTGCAATGGTGTGTAGTATATATCAGTAGTACTTCTCCAGCATGGCTGCCAGCAAGTGACTGCAAGGTGCCAGAGTGTGTGTGTGTGTGTGTATGTATATATATATATATATATATATATATATATATATATATATATATATATCCTTGAAACTCCAACCTTCCCCCGAACTCACAGGAACAGGACCAGGAACAGGAGCACAGACCACAGAGTAGGTGCAGATTCTTTTAGTTTATTTCATCACCACAGTCACCATCAGCATGACGCGTTTCGACCCCGGAGGGCCTTGATCACATGACACGAAAATATATATATATTATTAGTACTTCTCTAGCATGGCAGCCATCACATGACGGTAAGGTGCAACGGTGTGTAGTTTATTCATTAGTACTGCTCCAGCACGGTTTCTGGCACATGACCGCAAGGTGCTACGGTGCGTAGTATATATAATTAGTACTTCTCCGACATGGCACTTGCGCATGACTACAAGGTGCTAGGGTGTGTATATATCACTGTTGCCTCTCCGGCATGGCTGCTGACGCATGACCGCAGGGTGCTAGGGCGTGTAGTATATATCATTAGTACTTCTCCAACATGGCTGCTTGCGTGTGACCACAAGGTGCTAGGATGTGTAATATTAATCATTAGTACTTCTCAGGCATGGCTGCTGGCACGTGATTACAAGGTGCCAGGGTGTGTAGTGTATGTCATTTGTACTTACCAGGCATGGCAAGCGGTGTGAAAGGGGGTGTGATGATAACCTATGTGTACTTGTCAGACAAGGCTGCAAGCTCATCACTGGAGGGCGATAGCATGTTTTAATACAATACCAGTGCATCATATAATATATTTTTTAAATCTTCGAACACAACCAGGGCTGTGGTTTGTGAGACTGCAGTTTTAAGGAGCCAAATGCAAATCTGAGGTGGTGCAGATCTGACAAATGCATATGATTATTTCACAAAATCAAAATCTCATCTTGCATGACATTAACACCCTCTCTTTTGTACTAATTCTTTGCTGTAGCACCTAAGCTTAGGCGGGAACCTCTCCCTTGTCCCACACGTGGTTATAAATTCTCATATTCTGTATCTTGATCTTCCCTAGACACCCCTTTATTGGTGTTTTTTGTGCAAAGCCTCTCAGATGCAGAGTTACATTTTCCATATAAACTGATACTTACTTAATATGTTTATTTTGTTTTTGGTCAACTTCAAAAACCAGCATGAAATACTTGTCGCTCCCTACCAAGTGCAGTGGCTCCAAAGACATCTCTAACAGTGGGGAGTTCGATTAATTTAAGGAATCAGGATAAGAGCAGTATTGATGGCAGAGTACACGAGCCTTCTGATTGGACGATGAGGTTTATCATGAGATTCCAAGTTCACGCCACATGAAGGGAGGAGGAAGCTCAGAAACCTTCAAAGCTCATCAAAGAAATAGGCATGTCAAATACTCAAAGAGTCGATGACTAGTAAAGGCATTTAGACTGTAGTACTCGTGAAAAAGCACAGACACAACTTATGCACTATCACCTATTCATAGAAGAGGGCATATTTTTACTCATGCTTTAACTGGTGGTAGCAGAGCCTGCAAAATTATTAAAACTGAAAAGCTAGTGCTCAAAGATTTGCATGCCTTGTTCCCAATGTTTTGCTTCTTGGATAAGTCAAAGCAAACACAAGGAGATGATGGACGGAGTGCTGAAACTTTTCAGACACTCACCCCCAGTCACAGATCTGGGTTAAATCCATCATCATTCTTTAGCTCACTTCGCCACCCCAGTTCAGACACAGCTATATGCAAATCAGTCTTGACCCTGTGCCTCATGGGAACAGTCCAGCCCTGATTTGCATGTGGCTGGGTCCAAACTGGAATGGCATGGTGAGCAAAAAAACAATGGATTTAGGCCCAGATCTCTGTACTGGAGTGAATGTATGACATTGTTCTGCATTCTGTCCATCAATTGTTCTTTTTGCATTTGTCACCCCGAGTGGGACGGGTATGCCCAGACGTGGGTCCCGTGCTCTCCATGCCACTGGAGTCGAGCTATCCTGGCTGATGAGGGGTGAAACCCTGAAACCAGTCCTAGGATGCTTGTTTCCAGTCCAGGGAGGACCTGGCCTGGCAGTTTGGGCTGGACTGTACCCATGAGGCACAGGGTCAAGACTGATTTGCATATGGCTGGGTTCAAACTGGAATGGCATGGTGAGCAAAAAAACGATGGATTTAGGCCCAGATCTCTGTACTGGGGTGAATGTATGACATTGTTCTGCATTCTGGCCATCAATTGTTCTTTTTGCTCTTGGATAAGTCAGGCATAAAAACTGTATAAGAATGTTTGTTTTTTGCCCAGAATTGCAAATCGAGTCTAAATGGAGTCCACTCATTCACTGTAGATTTCATGACAATTTATCTAATCATAAGTAGAGACAGATGAATTTCACTCTGGGTCTAAATCAATGGATATCTCTTCCTCAGTCGTATATTATTTAGTAATTCAGCCTTACTAAAAAGATTAAAATCATGATAAGATGAAGGAAGTATTATAAGTTAGGGTTGCTTTTCAGGCCTGCTTATCTGTAACCGTATCAGCCAAAGTTACGGAGCCATTTACGTCGACATGATGCCCATGTGCATGATGTTCCCACAGTTTGATCTGTCAGTTTAGACAACACATAGAGCTGGTAGATCTTAGCATATTTCATTCACCCCAAAAAATTTTTTTAAGATTTGCCCCAGTTTTCAGTTCTCTCTGAGTTAGCCCATTTGGCCACAAAAAAAATGGCAAGATAAAATCACAAAAAAGTCGGCATTTGCAAAAAAATAACGTTTTCTAAAAACTGAATCATGAATTGATAGTAAAATCTAGTTTGACAAAAAAAACATCAATTGAAAAATATAGATGCCAGAAACAAGAATCACTTCCCAAAGAAAAAAATTATAGTTTACGCTACGAAAATTTAAATGTGGTGGAGTAACACAGCTAATTCATATTTGGGAGGATTAGCCCAGTTTACGGCATTTTAGTTGTATTTGCAATATGTTATTCACGGACCAAGCCAAATATATCGCCCCCCAAACCTAAGATTACACAACAAGACAGTAGAAAGGTAAAACAACTCCCATCTAGCCTGCCACCAGTTTCAATACTGAGAACTTTGCTTTATCTTCAGCATATGGTACGTTAAGGTTTATAAATCAGCCCTGGATCAGAGGCACATTTCCTTTCTGCTTTGCATTTGTAAGGCGGAATTCTAATAAAATAAAAAAAAACTATTAAATGCTGTTTTTGATTCTTGATGTTGCGGGGTGTTCAACAGTCAACAATATTTGACAATTTTTAAACCTACAGACCAATTAAATATTTTAAATGTACTCATCAATTAGTGACCTATTTAGAGAAGGGAATTGATCGCGAAGTCGCCGACTCCACAAAAATAGGAATTTGACTCTGCAGAAATGGTGCAGAGCAGCTACTCAGTCCGTATATTAGCACGCCACTGAGTCATGATGACTTCAGTTAATGAAATACCATAAAGGGAAGCGTGATGGACTTTCAATCAAAGGTATTCATGGTGTCCCTAATAGGCTAAGACCCCCTGTCATTCATCATATCAGGTACATTAGATATGTGAGCACTGACATATGCCTATCTAGGTACAAACCAGGCCCACAAAGCTGGTGGTGGAAATGCCAACATCGGTGTGACAAATGTCCCCTGGGGGTTTTACCGCCAAAATGGCCTCTTCTTCTGTGGAGTCAGTTGCACTGGTAGTGAGACATCAGCAGCTGCGGCAGGCCTCTTCAGATGCAGAATGTGCCTGTGATGGTGATGGTTTGTATTAGAATTCACCACACCTTTCTAGTTTGTATGATCTTGTACAGCTGCTGACTTTGAAATCTGTTTATGTAGTACAGATACTGAAATATTTTAGCAGTGTGCAAACCAGGAAATTCATAAAAAGGGCAGAGGCTGAGCCGAGCCAGAGGACAGCCCTGGCTCTAACAGCCTAAACACCAGTAAATGACGCATCAAAAGTCCTGTAAAATATGGTAAAGAAACTAACAGATTAATAACCTATGTGTTTGATTTTAGTACATAAGATTATATTATTGTGATGACATCTATTATAAATAATATTTTCTAAACATTAACTTTTCCCCACCTCTAATGCCATGACAACACTACCATGAGGTAACCAAGAGATGCCAGATTGTCATGTGCACAATATCTATTGCCAATATTGGTATCACGTGGAAAATATTACTGTCTATTGACCATGCTTAAATGAGGTTTCGCATAGCACGCATAGTGAACTGAATTTCTTCAAAGTGGTCACAGATTGATGCTCATTCAAAATGCTTAATATTGAAGTAAAGTTATTAACGTCGGATTACCATCAGCAACATCACATAACTTTATTTTCGCTCACTAAGATCATAAAAGTACATACTTCAAAAATAAATAGTACATATTCATAAAGGTCCAACAATCAAAGGGATAACTGCTCACCCCCTTGGTAGCTTGGCACAGAGGAGTCAGGCTTATCCCACAGACTATGTTTAAAGGATTTATACACACACACACATGCAGTAACACAGTGAAAACACTACAAAAGGAGACCACATCAGTTTAGAAAAATAGCCAATATTTATCTTGAGGTTCTTTAATTTTGACCCCATCTTACAGTCACCGCCATTTTTGTGTTGCCTTTACACAGGCTGCCCGATGAGCGAAGTGTCTCTGCCCTTTTGGACTGCAACGTGTCAAAAACCCCTCCGTCCTTGTCCTTAAACCAATCTCAGACACCAGCCGGCCTAACTAATCCTTGTCTGGACTACCTAATCCCCGTATCAACTATCTGTTAGCCTTTAGTATTCTCCTCTCGCCATATCTTATCTTCTGGCCTTCGCTATTCTCTCCCTGTGTTTTCCTACTTTGTAACCTTCCTCTTGAAGCATACAGATATGTCCTGCCATTGCAAACACCGAACTATGGGTACCAGTATTGATTAACTTTGGGGGCTGGATAACACACAACATGTAAGCAGAGAGCATTCTGGTGACACAATATCTTGTTTTCAAACTCTCCTGATTGGCTAAAAATTTGTGTGATGGGTGTATGTTTGTACAGATGTATTTCGACGATAAAAGCTTGTGAGCCACGGAGTCAAGTGGCAGTCTCCTGAGAACCTACTTGATGTACTTCTTGGACAACTGTGCTTAGCTGCAGCTAATAAACTTGGTTTTCTACGCCAACAGGGTATTCCGTGTCTCTGTGCAACAAGGCAGGTGAACCCGAAGATTTCAGGCCGCCAGGCCCAAAGGCCCGGTTCCTCAATCTGAATAAAACAAGACCAAAACAACAAAAATCCAACATACACAAGTCAAGATATCACTTTTTAAAGATTAAATGCAATTGTAGTTCCTTGAAATCAATGGATGCGCTTGACTAGGCCAAAGTACCTTAGATGCGTTAAAATAAAAAACGATGCGAGGCGCAGGGGATATGAAGCGTCTAAAAAGCCAGTGACCCGTCGGTTCCTTACTGGCACAGGTGAGGTGATGTGTTGGTTCCTTACTGCTAGGAAGGGGAGGTCATGTGTTGTTTGCGGTACAATGCGTCGGTTCCATATTGCAATGCGGTGTAGATGACAAAAGCAGTGCTTCGGGACGGTGCGTCGATGATGCATCAGAAGCCAAGTCACGCTGCGTCGGTTTCACAGGGTCAAAGTAAGCGAAGAGTTGGAGACGGGGCAGTTCAAGACAGACTTCAGGGATGCGGTGCTCGAAACTCACGCAGAGGTGATTCCTCAGAGGCACTGTGACAGAAAGCTGGGGCCTGCAGTGTAAGTTATGGTCGTTGCGTCAAGTGGAAACCACGCTTCAGTGGAGGCAGCGGCGATGCGTCAACTTATGCAAGGATGCGCCGATTCCGAATGACACTGAGAGCCGATGTATTGATTTCTTCTTCTTGGTGCTCCAGAACTCACTTCCAAGGACCCATGAACTGGATTTGTCACCACTTGGCAAGACAGGACTCTCTGCAGGAGAACGCAGGTGCTGGTAGGGGAAGTCTTTGATGGCTCTGAGACTTCTTCCAGGAGGCAAGCTCAACTCACGCCCTTGGAGAAACTCATAAAGCAGGATGTAGAAAGCAAAGTCCAGTCCTTTCTCTCCCAGTACCGAAGCAGCAAGCAGCAGGCCAGCACAGCAAAACAAACAGCAGAGTGGCAGTTCCTCCTGACACATCCAGCTCTTCTTCCTGGCAGAATGTCCTCAATCCAGAAGTGTTCTGAGTATATGGTGTCAGAGGTCCAGTACGTATACCCATTTCTGCCTTTGAAGTAGGAAAACTTCAAAGGAAAGTATTCGTAGTGCTCAAGATCCTGCCCTTCCTTGCCAAGGCCCAGACACACTACAGAGGGGTAGAGACGTCTTTGTTTGACTGTCTAGAGTGAATGCACAAGAGCCCAACTGTCAGCCAACCCAGACGTGTATTCCACAGGCAGGCAGCGGCACCGAATGGTTATGCAAGAAAATGGCCACTTTCTAAAAGTGGCATTTTCAGACTTCCAATTCAAAAAACAACTCCACCAAAAGATGTATTTTTAAATTGTTGAGTCCAGAGACCCCAAACTCCAAATCTCTATCTGCTCCCAATGGGAGATTACACTTAAAAAATATTTCAAGGCAATCCCCATTTTACCCTAAGGACAAGATAAGATAGTCCTTGCAATAGTGAAAAATGAAATTAACAGTATTTCACTATTAGGACATGTAAAACACACCAGTTCATGTCCTACCTTTTAAATACACTGTACCCTGCCCATGGGGCTACATTGGGCCTACATTAGAGGTGCTTTATATGTAATAAAAGGGAAGGTTGCTGCCTGGCAAGAGGGTGCACTTGCCATGTTGACATGGCAGTTTAAAACTGCACACACAAACACTGCAGTGGCAGGTCTGAATCATGTTTGCAGGGCTACTGATTGGATGGCACAATCCGTGCTGCAGGCCCACCAGTAACATTTGATTTAGAGGCTCTGGGCACCCCTGGTGCCCTGTGCTATGGACTTACTGGTAGATCAAATATGCCAATCATGGAGAAACCAATTACCAGCAGGTTTTAAACAGAGAGCACTTGCACTTCAGCACTGATTAGCAGTGATAAAGTGCCCAGAGTCCTAACACCAGCAAAAACGACATTCAACACAGGATAAAAAACAGGAGGTCGGAAGCAAAAAGACAGGGGGAAACATGCCAAGAGCTGACAGGTCTAATAATCGAATATTGAAAATACAGTTTTATAAAATCACAGAAAAGCATGAAAGATCAGAGCATCTAACAACCTGGATCAGCAAAATAAAAAATAATAGACTTTTAGGCAATTTCTTACACATTGCTTATTGTAAATATACAACATATCGCAACTTTTGTTTAAGATAAAGTGCCCATGCAGTGCCAACATCACTAACATTAGGGACCAAATCGAAACAAAACTTCTGGCTTCCCGAAAAGTTAGGATTGTTAAAAAGAAATAAAAACTGTATTAGTCATTCCACAACACGATGAAAAGTTAAAACCATGTGAAACACTATCATACATATTATAATATTATGGGGCTAATCCCTACATTTGCGACTAAGCAAGTGCATCTCGCCCCTTTTGCAGCTCTGAATTAACATTTGTGTTGTAGAACATGGACACAAGGCACATATTCAACTTTCCACCAGCATTTGACCATTGCTTTCTAGACACTTACTATGCCTTAACCATACTGACATTAAATATTTTGCCAAACCAAGAAAAAGTACCCTGTTTGTGTTAGGTTTCAAGATTCTGAGGGCATCTAAATACCTCCTAGTGACCAGATTCTTACAAAGGGGCTCAATCCACTTGACCCGGAGGTTGTGATAACAAGGACAAAAGAATAGTATATTTTCCAACAATTCTATACCCCCGTGACATGTTGGACACTGGTCCAACATCTCGCTCTTTTCATGTCATTTAGAGCTAAACACTTTAATGAGTAGGGTGCCCTATCTAAATTGGAGGTATAGCTTGTGTTTCGTTGATGGTCACTTCATAGTGCGCACAAGGTTTTGCATCAATAACATCTAATGTTAATCTGCTCTGTTTCACAGTTTCAACGGCTAAAGGCTCCCAATATTGGCATTTGATCCTATCACTTGAGAGCAGGCTCATCGACTCTGGAGAGGACCAATAGTTATCAAGGCTCAGTTTCTGCAGGAGTGACTTTAAAGTGCGGAACCAGGATTACACCACCTCTTTAAGTGAGGAAGTTGGGATCTGAACCCGGTTTTCCTGGTTACCCCATGTATGAATCAGCCACTGGTCGTTGACCTAAATTAGTACAGCGTTTTCAATAAATTCAAGCATCACATATTAACTCAAATGTCAATATGTCTTTTGTAAACAATGTTAAGAATATAGGAAAAGAGAAAACAATGTAATGATAATGTTACTGCCATCTTCTGACTAGATAAAACATTAAGAGGGAGCTGTTCAGCACGTCAATGATGGCAAATACATTCATTAGCAAAACAAAGTGAGGTTCAAAGGAATTGTAGCTCAGTTCGGCTGCTGAAACACACAGTAGAAAACACCAGGTAGATTTCATGTGTTCTTCAGTCTTGCGTCTATTGTTTTTTGACTTATACAACTGCAACTGGGAGGGGAAAGCCCAGTGCCTGGAATGCAACACTCGACTGTATTTTGGCTTGCCGGTCCCTATGGTACAAAAGCCAAGCCAGAGCCACTCATTCGGCCCAAGCCAGGATCAAGCTTTGCTTGCCCGCATCTAAAATGTATTATTTAGTGGATGAATTTTATTCAAACAAACACATTTGACTGTCATTTTCAGGGGTCATTCATATTATGCAGTTTTGGAAACTCGTTTTTATTGCATCTTTTTAGGCCTGCCATTAGCTAAGACCTTCTGATTTTACTAAATCAATCAAACAGTGCTTGTAAAGCGCGGCTTATCACCCGTGATGATATCCAGGCACTGGGCTGCTGGGTTTAGTCGAAGAGCCAGGTCTTGAATTTCTTCTTGAAGTCTGTCAGCGAGGGAAATGTTTGGAGGTGGGGGGGGTATTTCTGGAGTTGGCGGTGAGGTTGGAGAAGGAGCGTCCTCCGATGTGGCTACGGCAGATGCGCAGTGTCTGTGTGAGGGTGAGGTAGGTTGAAGTGAAGTTTACTGGGTGGTTGGTGGAAGTTGAGGCGGTGATTCATGTAGGCAGGTCCTTTGTTGTGGAGGGCTTTGTAGGCGTGTGTCAGTAGCTTGAATTGGCATCTCTTCTGGATGGGGAGCCGATATAGATTTCTCAGGTGCTGGATGATGTGGGTCCTTTGGGGTAGGTTGAGGATTAGTCTGGCCGCTGCATTCTGTACATATCTGGAGTCTTCTCATGAGTTTGCTGGTGGTACCTGCGTAGAATGCGTTGCTTTAGTCCAAACGGCTTGTGATAAGGGCTTACATGATTGTTTTCCTGGTGCTGGTAGGAAGCCATTTGAAGTTTCTACGGGGTATGTGGAAGCAGGCCACTGAGACGGTTTTGATCTGTTGTTTCATGGTGAGTTTGCTGACTAAGATGATGCTGAGGTTGCAGGCACGGTTTTTCGGTGTAGGTGTGGGTACGAGCTCCTCGGGCTACCAGGTGTCATTCATGAGGAAGGTGTGGTTACCAAAGTCAGCACTTCAGTTTTGTCCGTGTTGAGCTTCAGGCAGTTGTCCTTTATCTATGCTGAGACGTTCTTCATGCAGTTATGGAAGTTGGTCTTCGATGTGGTGGAGTCTGCTGCGAGTGAGAGGACGAGCTGGGTGTCATCGGTGTAGGATATGATGTTGTGGCTTCTGGGGATGTCGGCTAGCGGCATCATGTAGATGTTCACGAGGGTGGGGCTGAGTAATGAGCTTTGAGGGATGCAGATGATGCTCTTAGGTTGGGAGATGAAGGGGGGAGATGGATTGTCTGCGTGAGGAATGATGCCATCCATCTGAGTGCGTTTGCTTTCATTCTGATCTGGTGCAGTCTTTCGATGAGTGTCCGGTGGCAAACGGTGGGCGATAAACTCCGCTCTTCCGGCGAAGTTCACATAGTTTTTGTCACTCCACACTCCGCTTGGAGGGTGGAGTTTGGCAAAAACTCTGCTTACGCTGTGTAGCGGAGTTGACCGGCACCCACCAGTCAACACTAGCATCTGACCTACCATCCTATTTCTGTTTCTCAACACAAGACTTTCTTTTCTACCTACTCTTAGACATCAAAGGCTAATACGGATAGCGATTGGGCAGTACACATCTCGTGGCATTTCTGTGCCGCCTCGCGAGATTGGTTCATGTCGTCTTGTCAGAATGTGTAAGGCAGCTAGCATCCGGCATTTTATTCCTTTCTTCGCAACTCAGTAAGAGAGGAAGGAGCGTAGCTGCTATGGCTGACTATTACACAGTTCTGACCACCACCCAATGCCAGCTCTGTCGGGGGAGTCAATTACAACTTCAAGGATGTGTTTCAGCGGGCCCGCCAGGTGTGTTCATTAGTGGCGGGTGTAAATGCAAGGATAAGTGTTTGCGGCCCTGCGGCAATGGGCTTTTAGCATGGGGAAAAGAGGAAATACGCATGTGCGCCGCAGCTGCTGGTGTGAATCATGGAGGCTACTAGATGGTCTGTACCGCCTTATCGCTGTCTGGTGAGCGGGACTCTTCTACTTGTATAAGTAAGAAGGGAATAAGCCACAGTACGGCACCCTGTCCTGAGAGGAGGTGTGCTCATTCATTTACTATTCTCTGTGTACGATGCCTTTACTTTTTAGTGGGCCTCTCTCTAATACAGATTGACCCTTGTTCCGAGATCCTGCGCTGTCATTCTGGGCGAGGGTCTGATTTTTTGCTCACTCTCCATGTCTTGGTCCTTACGTAATTATTGTGCTTCCGTTCAGAGGTTTTTTAGTGTGGACAGACACCTGAAAATCTTACCTTAAGGTCAACAATTTTGAATTTTAAAGCAGGAAACCCGGCTTATTACAGGTATCAACATATTGCAGTTTGCCGGCAACATGAGGTAGGCACTGACTCTGTCTAGGAGATTCGAATCTTTCATTGTGCAGTATTTCTTGTGTCGTACACGTAATGTAAACGTATAACAGGCTATAGCACGCACATATTGTAGGCCTCCACATTGCAGCACACACCATATATTTTAGGCAAGCGAATCTGATTTTTGGTTACCATTAGGCGCGCACAATAAAATCTCAAATAAATAAAAATCCGGCTCTTTATTAATTTCCTTAACACATTTTTAAGTTGTGCTCTTTACAAAAGCAGCATGAGAACCGCAGCAGCTGAATATCTTCTGCTACGAAAAGACCCTTGGTCAAATCAGTTGTTCTCTCATTTATAAATTAACTTAAATAAAGAATGACTTATCGACAGCTGTTGCTAATACAGAGTCCCCACCGCACATGAAAGGAATATTATTCATACGGCAGCCTCTCCACCCTTGGGTGTCATCAGCAGAGCATGTTTTTAAGCACCCTAATGCATAGGGGTGGGCGAGTGGGGCAATTCGCCCGCTCGCGGAACTCTACTGAATTCCATGGAGCTTTTATGCAACTTCCATGGAATTCCACGTAGTGCAAGTCCACAAGCTCCGTCCACCCCTAGTCGAAGGCTGAGGAGAGGTCGAGAAGGATGAAGGCAGCTGATTCTCCTCTGTCGAGTAGGGTGCGGATGTCATCCGTGCCAGCAATCAAGGCGGTCTTGGTGCTGTGGTTGGCTCTGAAACCGGATTGGGAGGGGTCTGGCAGGTTGTTTTTCTCCTTATGTTCGGTGACCTGAAGGTTGATGGCCTCCTCCAGGACTTTGGTGGGAAACAGGAGCAGCAAGATGGAGCGTTAGTTCTGGAGATTGCTGGGGTCTGCGGAGGGTTTCTTGAGGAGAGGTCTGACCCCCACGTCTTTCCAAGCATCAGGCAAGGTGGCTGTGGCGATGGCTCCGTTGAGGAGGGTGGTGAGTTAGTAGCTGATCTCGTCGCTTCTGAGGTTGAAGAGGTGGTGGGGGGCATGGGTCAGAGGGTGCTCCTGAGTGGATGGAGTTCATTATGGTTGAGATGTCTGGTCTACTGAGTTGTTCCCATGTGGTGAGTTGGTGGTTGGGGGCAGTCTCCATGGGAGTGGGGAGGCTGAGGAGGTCGGGGGTCAAAATTCTTGTATATGGCGGATATCTTGCTGTGGAAGTGATCTGCAAGAGCGTCGCAGAGTTCCTGTGAAGGTGGGATCGAGTTTTCGGTGGCTGCTGGGCAGGAGAACTCTTGCTGACGATGGTGGAGAGTTCTTGGTCTGGTTAGTGCTGGCCTCGATGCGGTCTGCAAGGGCCTTCCTTCTCACGTCTTTGAGTTCCGGGTTGTGATTTTTGAGGGCTGTTTTAAAGGTGGCTCGGTCTATGTCATCTCTGCTGGTGTGCCATCTTCTTTCTAGTTGTTTGCAGCTGCATTTCACTGCGTGGAGTTCCAGAAAGTACCGCTGGCTTGCTTGGTGGATCTGCGAGTTTTGTCTGGTTTGATGGGGGTGACTCGATTGGTGGCATTGGTGATCCAGGTGTTGAAGTTGTTGACTGCTTGATTCAAGTTGGCGGTGGGGTTGGACAGGGTGGTGTTGAGGGCGTTCGTCCATTGGTTCTGTGTTACTTTGTCCAGCCTGGGGAGGAGGTGCTGGGAGGGTTGGTGAATTGGATGATCGAGTGATCAGTCCAGGTGTGTTCCGTGGTGTGGCTGTATTGGACTCTGTTGCTGGATGTGAAGTTTGGGTCTGGAGTGTGTCCTATTCTGTGTGTGGGGTTTGTGACCAGCTGGGTGAGGCTGATGTTGTTCATTCGTTCCAGGAGGGTGGCGAAGTTCAGGTCCGGGGGGTCATCCAGGTGGAAGTTGAGGTCTCCTAGGAGGAGGTAGTGCATGGATTCAATGGTAAGTGGGGCGATGAAGTCTGTGATGGTGTTGCTGTTGCCGGTTCATGGTCTTGGGGGTCTGTAGGCGAGGGTGCCTTTGCTGGTTGTTTTGTCATCAGTGTGGAGTTGGAAGTTCAGGTGTTCCATAATCGGCGTGGTTTTCATTTTCGGTGGTGGTGCAGAGGATTGATTCCTTGTGTATGATGGCGATGCCACCTCAGTGTTTGTTGCTGCAGTCCCGGTGTTACATCTAGTAGCCATTGGGTGTTGCGGTGGTGATGTCGGGGCTGATGCTGGGGTGAGCCAGGTTTCTGTGATGAAGGTTACTTCGGGGGCGAGGGTGGCGATGGTGTCCCAGACTTCGGTGGCATGTTTGCAGAGTGATCTGGTATTTGATCAGGAGGCATTGGAGTGGTTTCGGGGCGGTGTCGGACAGTGTGGTGGGGTGAATGGCACTGCTGTGAAGCGAGCAGATGCGAGGCAGCAGTTGTGGTTTCATCCAGGGACCAAGGTGCGGAGATCTGCTGCGGAGTACCTGTGGGTGTCCATAGGGCCAGGATTCCTGGCACTGGGCGCGGTCCAGGCACAGACAAGTCCTGGCAAGCCCAGACGGGCTTGCGTTTTGCACGCCGGTGGCGTGCACGCTGTGTGTATCCGCTGCCCGGCCACGCTGCAGCATCCATTATGTAGGTCCTGGGAGGGGCGCTGGGGAGGAGGGTGGCGGGAAGCAGGAAAAATGGTGCGCAGGAAAAACGGCGAGCATGGGGAGCATGCCTGGGAACTGTAACCTTGCTGGCCTCAGGGACAGGAACCGAAGGGCAAAAGCAGGCTCTTAGGCGGTCTTACCAGGCTTGCTCACATGGGCAGGAGCAGCCTGGCAGCAGTCAAACATGGCGGGACCAAATGGGAGGACCTGGCAGCGAAGAGAGCTGGTCTGGACTAGCTCAATAGGGCTGCGCTGCGGCCTCAATTAAGTAGGTCCTGAGTGGATCGCTGAGGAGGCTGGTGGCAGGAAGCGGGAAAAACGGCAAGCAAGGGGAGCTGGCTGGGGAACTGGAACCTTGCTGGCCTGGGGGACAGGAACCTGAGGGTAAATGCAAGCTTTTAGGCTGTCTGACCAGGCTTGCTCACACAGGCAGGCGCAGCCGGGCAGCAGTCAAGCATGGTGGGACCAAATGGGAGGAACTTGCAGCGAGGAGAGCAAAAATTATATAAGATATATTCTATATATATAGAGAGAGGGTTTTCAGCCAGTCCTCTTAATCCATTGGTCTATTATTGCGTCAGTCACATTTGTCTTCCGCCCATTACAGCACAAAGCATGGGTAAATGGCTCAGCCCACTTTAGCCATTTGGTAACTTCACTGAGAGACGGCAATCTGGTGTTTCACAAGGAGCACATTCTTACACCAGGTAGCTCCTTTTAGCACTAGGTTAATTTATTGAAATGTCTGATTTTTGAGACTAGAAAAATATTTTGGCTTTTAGCCAGTGTTTTATTTTTAATATTGTCGAGGGTTCAGCAGTTTCCCAACAATAATGGTTTACAAAATCGTGACAAAATAAAACGAGCATTGACAAAGGGAAATGGTTGGCAGCCAAAGCCAGTGGCTTTGCCAGTGCTTGTTCTATATAGGCGCCATGTTTTCTGTTCCCATGTCTAATGCGCAGTTGCATTTTACAAAGAAAGGTTTCAGTTAAATAAAATTCACAACTAGTCCTTCTAGTTTAAACTAAGCCTCAAAAGCACATTTTAGGGAAACATTTAATGTATTATACAGAAGTAAATTCCTTGAATAAACATGCGTGTAAAATCAGCTATATGCAGTTCTTACATCCAGTGCTTAGCCCACCTGCGTCGAGTGAATTAGCTGTTATATTTCACTTCTTGCCAGACGAGAAATCAGGAAGTGGTTCATGCAGAAATGTTTCGTGTGAGAAACAACTTTTGCACATCGTTTTCGGAGAATAGAAGTTCTGGCTGTTCAGTCATTGGGAAATAGAAAAGATTTGGCAGCTGGATGTGCATAAAATGTGGGGGTTTCTCTAAAGTTGTGTGATCTGTCTCATGATAGATTCTAAATTGAAGGGATCCTTTTAGATTAGATGGATTTCCAAACAAACATATTTTGAGACAGAAATTATCCAGACTTCCCCCCCCCCGCCCAACGACGATTCACACGCAGTTGAAATAGCTCACTGGGCAATGCACCTGCACCGTAGATTTGTTTGCAAACCAAAGGTCACAAGTTCAGAAGTAGACAGAGTCAACTCGGTCTTTTATCCTTCTGGGGTTGATAAAACAGTCTTGTTTATTGCTTCTTGCAATGTTTAGGTTGCAGATCTTGCAAACTCCACTACCCATGTTCAATCTCCAAGCTGATGATTCTCACCTGTTCCTGAGGTTTGTTCATCAGTCAGAGGACAGCAACAGGCGCCTGCCGGATGGTCACTCCGCGAGTTCCAGCTTTATGTCACCCAACTACTTAAAATTGAATGAGGAAAAAAGTCTGCATCATTAGTGGAGACACTTCAGACTGGAAGTCTGGTCTCTGGCCTGACATTTAGGGTCCTCTCATGATCACTCTCATGAGCAATAAAACTTTGGCATGGTCTTTTAGCGTGATCTTAATTTCAGCTCTCAAGTTTAGAAAGTCCGTTCATCATGATTGCTGATGATACACGTTCTCACAAAGATTGCCTGTTCCACAGCTATGGAGACAGTGTGGCCTCTTATCTTGTCTCGCTTCGACTATGGGAGTGCCGTCTACACAGCCCGCCGAGACTCTTAATGGAAAGCTACACAGGCTTCAAAACTTGGCGATGAGCGTAGTCCCTGGGGTCAGGACATTTGAGCATGTTTCTCCACTCGCTGGTCTCTACATTAGCTTCCTGTGAAACTGTGCATTCGCTTCAAGGTGCTCCTGTTTATGCTGCGAGCATTCGGTCATATCCTTCTTGTCCTCTTCTTCTGTGGGGTTCTGGTGATATCCTGTGTGCCAGCCAGAAACAAGACCAGCCTGGAAGCCGAAAGCAGCCATAGCAAAAATCTTCAATCCAGCCCTGCCCTCCTCCTCCAACTCTGCTATTCATTCTCTGTTTCTCTGCTCTTCCTCTTTCTCTGATCTCTCACAGCCCAGGCTCTCTACTTTCTTTCTGATCTGTCTCTCACATAAATCTTTTTCCTCTTCTCTCTCTCTATGATTATGCATCTGCCGCGTCAGCTGTAATAAACCCCGGGAAGAAAAGAGGATGATGGAGGTGGCCCTGAGCTTTCAAAACCTGGGGGTCAATGGCTCCATTCCACAGTGAAGTGGCAGATGAGATTCATTCTACACCTGCAATCTGTGACTTGTGCCCCTTTTAAAAGTTTCCTGGGTCCATAGAGCTCTTTGTGGTAGGCAATCTTTTCGGCTCATTGGACAAAAAACACTGGAATGATTTGCCAGTACAGCTGTGTCTGATCTCAGACTTTTCTCACTATAAAAAAGCTCGCAGAGCATATTTGTACTGCTTTTTAGGTCGAGCTTGAGTCAGCCCGCATGCCTGCTCTGGCGATCTGCTGTAGTGGAGTATGGAAGAGAAGCCCCGCCCACTCTACTACGCCCATATTTGTCATTGGCTTCTGTCTTTGTCCTTCGTAAATGCAGGCTTATGATTCACTAATCAGTTTGTTAGTCCCTCCTTAGTACCGCCTTTTCTTCATTTGTAACCTCCCATGGCTACTGGCCCCTTTACTTCTGTTGTTACACGGTACGTGTCTTTATTAGTCTGTAAGCACTATTTATTTCCTAGTGGTCCGCCGCCACAAGAGGAAACACGAGCGGTTGCCCCATGCGCACGCATTCAAGCGATGCCGACCCTGCCCCTCCTCCGACACCCAGAGGTAGGGCTTGGTGCTCTGGAATATGGCGCCGATCTCAATGCCGCGGCCACAAATGGAAAACCAAGCAGGCTGCCCCATGCATGCGCACGTAGGCAACCTAGGGAGGCACCGGTAAGGAGGTGATCCCTTCTGCTCAGGAAGTACCGGGGCTGCGGTGCCGCCACAAGCAGAAACGTGAGCGGCTGCCCCCCTCCACAGGCTTGCCAACCCTGCCCCACACAGACAACCAGAGGTGGTGCTGACACGATTTTCAACCAGGGGGTGGACGTTATTTAATAGCAACCCTTAATGACTTACCCGTGTGTAGAGGCGGTAATACTGTGACGTAAAGCGACGTCGAAAACTACTCATTA
The DNA here is from genome assembly GCA_963921515.1 of Calotriton arnoldi. Lineage (NCBI taxonomy): Eukaryota > Metazoa > Chordata > Amphibia > Caudata > Salamandridae > Calotriton > Calotriton arnoldi. The sequence goes on from CAWUFW010001223.1 coordinate 523,387, forward strand.
GAAACGGTGACAATATGAGGCGCCTGTAATCCATTAAAAAATCACTGGGCGCTTTGCATGGTGCAAATTGTGCTGATATATATAATCATACATCTAATTGTAGTACAGTTCCCTTGGGGTGTAGTGTGCATAAATGCACACGGCTCACTCCAGTGTGAACCGCGGCGCTGGGAGTGTGCCAGCTTTTTGTATGTTCCTAATGATGTTTGCATTGCCTAATGTGAGAGGTAGTCTGAGACCACACCCCTCATCCCTTTTATTGTAGCACAGTCGAAAACAGTCAGGACACTCTCAACACCAAAGGGTCTGTTTACAAACCACAGTATTTTAGAAGATACTGAACAGGAGCACACTAGTTGCTCCGGTGGGTGGTGGGAGGGGGGGGGGGACCCACATCTCCCCTGTGGACACAACACCCAGTGCAAATGTGTCATCAGACTTGACCACTCTGCTGTCTAAGGCACCGGGGATCATCGAAACCTCTTTTGTTTGGCCCTTGCAGGTTTCCCATACAGAAAGACACCCTAATAATTCAGTTGAGTCAGGAGTCAAGTGTTAATGTGTGCGTCAGTGTAAATTATTGAGACATCGAATTCCTTCTTGCACGTGACATCTATTGATATTGCAGCACTCCATTCATGGTCTGATGTACTCTGCGCTGTACCACAACTCACCGTCTCAAATGCATTGCAATTTCTAAGCAAATGCCAGAAATAGTGTCCACTTACTGTCCGCGTGCTTAGTCTTTCATTATGTACAGAGTGTGCTCACGATTGGTTTTACTAGGGTTCTTACCATTAAATCATATTTTTCCTTTTGCCTTTAGGAAAACCCTCAGGGAGCTACAAAAGACGAGGCTGACATTGGGGACAGTCCCTGCGAGCAGAGGCAGGAGCGGTGCCTGCCCCCGACATGTAAATGAGCGTCCGCCGCTCTGCTTGCTGGGTCTCCCCGTAGGACCTGGACTCGGACATATCCGTTGACTCGGACCAGGAACTGGGCATTGAGAGCGACAAGGACTACTACAAGGCGGCCCACTAGCCGTGGGAACAGGACAGACCCCTCTCAGCCTGCCCTTAAGCTGGACCCTCGTGGAAAGTTGCCACCAGGGCACAAGGCAACCTGAACAACTGCTTTTTCTTGTACATTCAAGAAATGTTTGTACAGAGAAATATTCTATTTATCGTAAAAACGATGGCAGTAGTATTTTTATACAAACACTGATTTTCTAGTTTGACTATATCTACTTGTGATTTGTTTGTAGGGCCCTCCACGTTTTTTGGCTTCATTGAGCCACCGTACATGACATTTGTCAACACATTGCCAGGACCAGTAGTACAAGCCAGGTCTGTCTGTACCTCCTGTGCCCACCTGCAAACAGGACTCAATGCACCAGGATGCAGGGGGCACTCCTTGTGTCTTGTTCACTTTTAGATGCTTGACGTGACAGCATTATTCTATATTCTGGAATTAGTGGACTCTTTTACACACCATGGAATATGCCAGCCCCACATGGAAATACTTTTGTTTTCCTCAGAGTTAAATTAAGTCTGTCTGTGCCGTGCTGGTTGTGGGTGAATGCTGCACAGGACTGTGAACACGTGTAGGCCCTTGTCCCCGGCTGGAAACCCCTACGGAAATTACTGTGCCATCAGGGGTTTCTCAGTGTAAGCCCACTTCGACGGTGTCACAAAGTGGGCATGAAATTATTATTAATATGTCATCACCAGGCCAACACGTAGCATTGTCACAGCTGGTGATGCCGTCATTAATTGCCCTTATTAGAAGTTGACAAGCACGAACAAAACCAGCCTCGTTGCAGTAAAGTGCAATAATGTGCTGCATCGCTAAATACTTATAAGGTCCCAGAGGCGAGACCGATTGCATTTGCAAATGCTTGTTAAACTTATGTTTATGATGTTCAGACAGGAAATACGTCAAGAACGGGACAGTGATTGGAGTTAAGCTTGAATCGAAGTCAATACTGACTTTGTCATGACATAAACATGAAGGTGAACCTTAAGAAATCAGAAGGTAGATATTAGTTTCTGAATCATACGTTATACAAAACAAGAAGTATTCAATAACAACCTGTTTAGCCTATCACATCTTCTATTATCTCACAGTGAGGCAGGCTCTAACAGGGCCCCAACTGTCTCTGACATGAGAAGCACTAGGAAACATGATAGCATGATCCTCTGCAAGATTACAGCCGACAAGTCTAGGTGGTTTGCCCATAGCCACGTAAAAGCAACTCAACGTCTACTCAGTAAGAAAGCTAATGCAGACAAATTTCTATAAATTTTGGGGATATTTTTGACAAACTCCAAAAGGCCAGAAGCAGGGAGAGCTGAGTATTATGTCCAGTTTTTGTCTGTGTTCCTTCTAATTTCTGCACCTAAAAAGCATTGTTTGGTGGACTTTCCCACACAAGATGAAGAAGACCCACCTCCGAGCTGTGCATCGCCAATAACTTGAGCTTTCAACCATCTCAAACTGAACCGTTGCACAGTGGTGTAGTGGGCTCAATGTAGAACTTTATCATGAATAAGTCTATGTCTACCATTAGAGGAAACCTCTTTAGTTTGCGGACAACGTGTCCACCCAACATCTGACATTTCATACTGGTAGGCTATTTATTTGTGACCTGTGCGTGGTCAGCATCAATGTGTTTCATAACACAGTTGTACAGTGTGATAAAGTGTTTAGCAGGGTAGGGATTGGTTATAACCATGGAAAGGAGATTCCACTCAGCAGGCTCAATCGGGCTGGGGAGACACAGCACCCAATGGGCAGCGCAGTCTATAATAAACTGGCACTTCGAATAGATTACTAGTTGATTCCTTAAAAAATTAAGAATAGGAGAGAAACTTTTCGTCAGCGAATATGTCACCCAAGTTAACAAATTGTTTGTTACTTTAGAAATGTAATGGTGACAGGCTGAATAAAGGATAGTTTGGAGAATATATTTGCTCAATTTTACAATGGTTAGCTAGGTAAAAACCAGGCTCACACATTGCAACCAACTGTGTTAATCTCCCTATTGGGTCTGGGTGGAGTCAGGATCAGTGCTGTATTTGGGGGACCAGGTGTGAAAGGACTATATTGAGATCTTAGTGTGGGGCTCGCCTGACTTTAAGCATCCATTGGTGCACAAACTGTGCCGGTGCTGTCAAATATTAGATTTCCATACTAGAAATGCCAAATCCCCCTTTCTGTAACTCCATTTTGGACCAGCTAATTCTAGGTTGTTTATCCCCCCAGGCAAGTCTAGCCAACATAGAATTCAGTTGTCTTAAAAAGACCTAGCATGTGGGATAGGAATTTTAAGAAATAAAAATAGCAAATATTGCAACAAAACCATCTTCATTAATAAAACTCTTTCTTTGAGAGATGGGGGTATGCTATCCATTTCTTCACCAGAGATAACATTGCACTCACACAGCTACTATAATTCTCCCTCAAAACCACATCCACATATGTATGATTCGATATACCCAGATATTGAAGAGACCTGGTTTGCCACTTAACAGGAAATTCCAGTTCCGGGGGAGGAGTATATCTAGTAAATGGGATTAACAAGGATTTAGTCCAGTTTATTTTCAGGCCCAACTTGCTGCCTAACTTAATGAGTTCTCTAATGATAAGTAAACTTAATGCAGGATCTTTTTTAACACTAGCAGAATATCATCAGTGTAGGTAGACATTGATATCTTACAAGAGTCATGGTTAATGCCCGACATATAATTAAATTCCCTAAAAATACAGGCCAGGCGTCCTATCATCAGAGCATATAAAATAGTAGATGGGGGCATTCTTAATGAATCCCTCTGCTGGATCAGAGATTTAGATATTGACTGTAATTTTGGCAATTGGGGACTATAAAAGTATTGTGATCCAGTTAACCATTGCCTTTCCTAGAACCATGCGGTCAGTTACAGTGAATAAACAAGGCCATTCAATTGAATGAACAGTCTTAGCTGCCTCCAAAAATGCTGGCATAGTTTCAATATTAGGGTTTATTTGATGGATAAGTGCAAATCGAGTGCACAAATCTGTGCATCTACTAGGTCAAAGCCAGACTAGTCAGGCCTTATGAGGCCCAGCATCAGGGAGACCTGACTATTGGCTATTAATTTTTGCTAAAATGTTGTTTCTTACATTGATAAGGGAAAGAGGCCTATATTGTATTGTAATTGATAAGGGAAAGAGGCCTCTATTGTATTGTAATTGCATTTATATAGCGCTTACTATCTCTGATGAGGCGTCAAAGCACTTTTTCAGCAAGTAGCATGCTACTCCGGAACCCATAAAGGATTAGTGGTGAATTAGTATAGTGAAATATGAAAGTAATTTGAGTGGTGGATATGTTAGTCAGTTATTTGGATTCAGAAGAATAGTGGAGGGATAGAAGAGGGAAAAGGTTTGAATTTATATAACGCTTGCTACCCCTGATGGGGTGTTGAAGCGTTTTTTTCGGCGAGTAGCACGCTACTCCGGAACACATAAAGGATTAGTGGTGACTCAGACAGATGGGGAGATTTATCAGGCTTAAGCAGTGCTGTCTCTATTGCCTCTCTCATTGTCGGAGAGAGGGTCCCACGTTCCTGGGCCTCCTCAAAGACTGCATGCAGGCAGCGTGTACTCTCCTCCACATACAATTTATAAAATCCCACGCAGGGGCGCTAACATTCTTCATACCTTTAATCACATTTTTGATTTCCTCAAGGGAGATGGGTACCCACAATGACTCTCGCTCTCAGCTTGCAGCCACCCTAGTGTGGCGTTGTGTAGGTATTAGGAAATTGTTAGTACAAGCACAGGAGTTTGTGGGGAGTATCATGTGTTATAGTAACTAGTGAAAGTTGGCAGAATTTCAGTCGGGTAGTATATTGCAATTAGAAGGATATCTGATGACACTGAATTGTAACGAGCAAGAGCGATCCCGGGCATGTCACCCTCACCGTTATCGCGGGTGACTGTACATTTGAAAAGAAATTTAGCTTATCTGCATCCATAAATCCTTCATCTTTAAGTGAATGTCTAATAAATGCTTTGGGTCATTGGTTCAGTCGTATATATTTCAGATTGTTTAATTTAACTTTCAAGTGCGGCCAATCGATTTCAGATCACCAATTTGAATGCGTCCGATGACACTGCAACAGGTCTAAACAGAGCACTAGTTTGTCTTAATATATTCAGGTCTTGTTTGCACCTTCTCAGACTTATTATGTATTTCTGTTTTAAAAAGTTTTTTAACCCAAAAAAAATTCTTACTGCTTTTATACTGTGTGTGCTGCCTTTTATGAATTTTTAATACAAATCGAATAAAGCTTATTTTGAGTCTGACAGTCACTCTCATTACAGTTTTCCATGTTCCCTTTGGCCCATTTGTCGATTTTCTCCATTTGAAAAGGTTCAGCTTGCTAAGAGTGTTAGCCACCCCATTGTGCATGTTTGCAACCAGGGCTTCCAGGTCTGAATTGTGTATATAACGAGTTAATATATGCTCAAAGAAATACGTTATGTCTCCGTACAAACAGTTTTTATTCCTTGCGACGAAGAGAACACTATTCTTTTAAAGTACAAAAGTGGTGAAAATGCATAATCAGGAAGGTAGTGAGAGAATAGGGTCTGTGTGACAAACCGCTGAGCCTTCATGCGAAGTTTGATCCTGAGCCAAAATCAGTGACATCATTAATCCAGGAGTGACAGGAGCTCCAGTTTTTGTAAAATAAAAGGGAGTAGAACGATGCATCTCAGTTGATGTGAATGTTGAAGGCAGAAAACACCACAACACTGCAAGAGCCAAGCAAGGCTGAAACTGGCTCCAAGTGTATCCCTGCAGACACTTGAGAAATCCTTTGAAGACAGGTTGTGACTTGACGCGAGCAGGCGCACGATGCATTTTTGTGCCATGTGTACATGTCCTACATTCAGCAGTGTGAGGAACACCATGAGGTGGATTCAGATGCGTGATTCAACTACATAAAGTAATTTCAGGCTGGACTGGGAACCAAATAGAGTCCCATAGTGCCCCAAACAAGCGTAGTGAGCAAGACGGATGTCCTGCTGGGGTGTTTGGGATATGGGTGAAGTTTTGAAGCTTCGTGTACTTGAACTGGATTTATTTTAATCTTCATCATCACCTTCTTGAACTCTACAAAGTCTGTACAAAGAGTGAGTAAAAAACTCACTGAAGAATTTTGTTACATCGGAAATACCAGACAAAAGTTATTTTAACTTAAGCAGTCGAATTTATCCATAATTTTTGTTTTGCAGGAAAATTCTCTAGCATATACTTTGTTTAGCAGGAAGCTAGAGAAAGGCCTTAACCTTCACAGCTTGGAGAAATATGAAAGTTGTAGGTTTTTCTTGTTCAATTATACATTTGCAGGGTCATTGGAGCCGAACAACAACATACATTTTAGTTAAATGTGAAGCGCACTGCATAACTTCAGGGTGCGCTCCAGGACCCAGGAGCTTTATTCCTCCACAACCGCAAAAATCCTCATCCAACAGAACTCTCAGACTGTGCTGAGCAACTGACGGGCTTAGGAAAAGGACACTCGCAATGAAGGCTTTCTGCCAAATGTTCTAAAGCGTGTCATGCAATATTGCCCATTGCAGGTTGCACGTCAACCAATATTCCTTGACAGACTAAATTAGGCTAAATCACGCAGTCACGTACATTTTTGGCAGCCTTCAGATTTAGGACGTGTTGCTTCCAGCAAGCATGCTGCATTGCATGGGAAGCATTAATGACCATTCGATAGGGCATTAATAATTATATAATTGTCACGTGGGACTGCTTTTTAGCAACTTTTGTTCAATTTCAGCTAGATACAGTTTTTTTCGTTAAATAAAATGCTCCAGGTGGTGGATCGTACAGCAAGTGTGGTAAATCCATACTCATTCAGAAAAGGCGATGGTTGCTGAACCACATATTTCCAATGGTCCTGTCATAGTCAAAGTCTCTCTTCATAATGCCCTGCACAGTGTTCATTAACACTATTGCAATAACCCACCATTTTCATACGTATCACGCCACGCCCATAAGGTCCATTCTGTTGTGCTCTCTTCCACTGGATCTTATTTCCTCTAGAAGCATATCCGTCGAAAGAGCAATAATTAATGTAACTCTAGCTTACCAGTGGGTCCCAGGATTGTCGCCTGGGTAAACAGATTGTTGCCAGGTTGTTGAAATAAACAATCTGGACTTGGACATTTGTTTTCACAGTTGGTTCTTCCTCTGAGTCTAGTGCTGGGACGCCCCGTTGCTGGGGCAGCCATGCGCTCTATAAATTCTATAACATAACATCACTTGTGCAACCCTCTGTAGCCCGAGGGTGCACTGACAAAACCAAGTAAAGCGCTCTTTTTCAGTGGCCTCTTAACCATGAAGGCTGGTAGCCATTCAATGCTATTGCCCCATTCAACACACATATACAAGTTCAATCAATTGGTAACTTCAAAGAAGTATTTTAATATATATAGATAATTAGCATAAGTGCATCACAAGCCAATGTGTTCACGGCCATTTGAAGAACGTGCATGTCCAGATTGGCCTAGCGGCTCAATTCAGAAAACCGCGCCAACTCTCCTTTTCAGGATGTTTCTGACCTATCAGGAGTGAGTATTTCAATGATAAAGCTGATGAAAAATAGATATTTTCAGAAGCTATAATACTCATTATCCTGCACAGTGCACCTGCTCTTTGACAGTACTGATCTGAGCTAAATGACATTAATAATGATGTCAATATATAATTAGAACAATAATAAAATTAAGGGCACTATCACTACAATTACACCCACTACTATTACTGTTACTGCCACTATGACTATTATTATTAATAATAATAACAATAGTGATAAAGATTACAATAATATTAGCAATAAAGATGATAAAAATAAGAGTAAGACTACAAGAAAAACAATAACGTCTGTATTTATGTATTTGCTTGTTTATTTATTCACGCGATTTTCACATTCTGGCCACTTCACAGTGCATAAGTACAGAGTAGGTGTGCACAGTAAGAGATTGTGTGAGGCTGAGATGTGCAGTGTCTTACACGCTACTAGTACACAGGACTGTGCACACTGTCAAAGCTTTTACAAATATGAGAAGTTATTATCATACAATTGTACGTTTTGTGAAGTTCGTGAAAGGCAGCAATGTGTTTTTTTTAAATTATTGGGAAAAACACACTTTAGGAGGAGAATTATTTGAAATATAAAGGGCTTTGCAAACAATTGGTGCAGCAATCACTCTTTACAGGACTGGCTTAACAGATCAGCTTCCTGCAAGACCTAATGTTACCAATTCTTTAAAATATCCATAGAGTAGGCTTGAGCTCAATCAGAGGAGGAATTTTGTCTCACCTCAAATAATTGGCTGTTTTGTGTATCATTCTACCTCGGATGGTGTGCCTCCGTTGCAGTGCATGAGGGACTATTTTATATTTCAAAATATCACTAAATTGATGCCCATTAAATCATGTTTGTCATGCATCCACTCTATACAGAAAGCAACCCTTTTAAGTTTATTTTTTCCACTGCAGCAGGCTAATGTTCGAATCCGGACTCTCATTTTGCATCCTGGATGTCTCTGTACACCTGGCAAACTAGTATTACCAGGGTGAATAAGTCTGACTTTATATGCCAACTTAGACATGCACAAATGCTATTTGCATACTTACACATTAAAGACACACCTATTGCACAGCTCAATGTGAAGGGGCCGTCCCTCCTTTGCATGGGAGTGTCAAAACAGCACAAAGGTGTGCACCAGCACAGACAGCAAATTTGCACCTTGTGGGCACTTGGACTTATGGTGTTTAATGGAATAGTTTCTAAACTGATCACATTATAGTTACACACATAGAAATTTGCCATAGAAGGACTGTCAGTGCCGCAACAGTGGTTGTCCATTCTGCTATGTTTTCAGGGCCTATCACGGCACCAATGCACGAAAGAGTAAATATGGAAAATAATGGGGCAGGAGGGTGGGAGAACACAAGAGAACGTACAGTGGGAGGAATGATGAGTGGCAAGCAGCACAAGGAGGCATGGGGGAGGGAGGTTTGGGCAAGACCACGGACAGCAGGAGGTGGAAGGGAGTCAGGAAAAGCACAGAGAGATGGGAGGGTGGATGGGCTGCAGACACATGCACTCTTAGAGAGTGCACATCTAAAAGTAATAAAAAAGAAGTACCTCTGGAAGCCCATAGCCAGTGGAAGGACACTGGCCACGGACAGTAAACTGTAGTTGGTCCATGCTCCACGGCAAGGACAAAAACTCGAAGCCCAGCCCGGAAGCAAGGAGTGCTGACCAATAAAAAGCATGGAAACGAGAGTGTCGTGCAAGCCAACCAATGGTAAGTAATTAGCAGGATTTAAGCCTCATTTAAGCTTTTGGTCTTCAAGAGATTTACCTCGCGGACACCTCAAGCGCTGTCTGCAGGCAAAATCATGAAAGAAAAGTAGTTCCATGACATCAGCAGTGGAAGGACAAACAGTATCTAATCAAAAGCAAAGGTAAAGAAATAAATGCTGGAAGGGCAGTGCAAACAAAGGAGTACAGAGGTAAGCCATCCAATAAAGAGTAGGGAATTGAGGGAGACAAGAAAGTCATTCAATCATGAGCAAGAGGTGGACCCAAGCCCCACACTATGTAGTATTGGGTACAACACTGTCTGCAACTAGACTGCAGAAAAAAAAAATACAAGAATGGGTGTCCAAGAGCCGTTTGACCCTTACAAGAGGGCCTCGGGTCCCAGGTGCATTCTGAAACACCAAACATGTTTTCTTAATTTTCCCGTGACATTCTCATTACCGGAATGAAGCAAACATGTCTTTCGATTGCTTTGAAGTGGCGGATGGTGCCTGACACCCCACCCCAGCTTGTCTGTGATTAAGTTTCCAAGGACTCCTCTTCTGTTGCCAAAGGTGATTTTTTTTTAGGGTACTCCGTTCTCTGAGCCTTCTGTTCTCAGCCACTATTGGCCGGCCTCACCAGGTGGCAGGCCCGTGTAATTTCCGGCTGACGCTCACGTCCACGTGGGTTTGCTGACGTAAGCGTCAGACCCGTCGGACATGTCTGGGACAGTGTGGCGCGAGGAAGATGCGCGACAGATAGTGAACCACAGTACATGGGAACATCGCATTCCATTTCACAAACATCAGCAGAAACTATCAGGCGATCTGATGTTTGTTGGGCGAGACGGGATTATGATCCATATAGATGCTGCCTCTCGAATCTGCTCTATTTTTGATCTGTCTACGCGTTACAGCCAGGTTTGAGGATTACCGAGATGAAAGATTAACAGAAGACAATGAGCCGATTGTCATTTCTTTAATGGGGCTGAGCTCCTGCACCTGCCAGCGCCTGCGTCAGAGCGCGTTTCTGTTTGGAAGAAGGTTAATGCATGATGTTGCTGCAGGGTATGACCTTTAGTCTCTGAATATAATCTGCATTGTATACATATTAGGGGCGTAGCTGTCACTAATGCAGCGGGAACAGTGGCATCGGGGTCCTCTGCACTTCAGTCAGGGCTGTATTTTACTATCTAAATGCGGTAGGCCGGTCCATGTGCCCCCATTAGTGCACACTGTACTGTTGGTGCACCACAGATACATCATGTGGATCGGTGAGGCAGTGACTGAGCCTGTGGATTGGTCGGACTGGATGAAGAGGTCCTGCATCGTGGAGGTTCTTCTGATTGTCAAACAATGGCCAATGGAAAAGCTGCTTATGAAAGTGTTCTTTATGACATCACAATTAATTTAGCTAGTTTCCTTTCTTCCATCCCCCATGCCTCCCACCTCCCTTCATCCCCTTACTGCTCACTGAAGACGTCACAGACATTTACTATCTGCTCAAAGCAGGTGGTCAATGTCCGGGAGAAGCCCTCAGAATTGAGAACTCCATGTGGAGTCTAGACTGAAAAACAGGGGGGCTTATTTACAAGCCCCTTGTGCCGTCGGCGCGTCACTTTTAATATGGGAAAAAGTGACTTACCAGCGGCGCCAGGGGCTTGCAAACAAGCCCCAGGGCTTGCATAGTTGGTCCCATTCCATGGGGCATAACTCATAATTGCAAGAAATCCATGTTGGCCTTTTGGCAGGTATAGAAAATTCCAGCCTCTCGAAATCTTCATGTGAAATTCTGCATTACTCATAATCAGGGCTTAAAAGGAGAGAGCAAAGCTCACTGCTGTCCTGTCACAGGACATGCACAAGAAGCATTACTCAGTCCACCATCGAGTAGCAATGTACGAGTGCTCCTGTAGGGGTCTTCTGGAAGAGGACCATGGAGGTCCCATGGACCCTTTAGGTAGCTCACCTCAGGAAGTGCAGTAAGAGATGGTCATTTAGGTGATAAGGTGCTGATGGCTTGATCTAATGCAGAAACCTCTGGGGGTGCTAGACCTCTGTGATCCCATGCATTGTCCCCAGCCTTTGAGGTGTATGTAGGGTTGAAATAAAAGATGTGAGCTCTGTACAGATCCCGCCCATCTGTAGCTCCCTCTAGAAACGGGAGCCGTACATTACTTGCAAAACCGAATACAAAGGCTGAAGGCACACACCTAGGACGCTGGAGGTGAAAAGACAGTGCTGGAATCATCGAATTACTTACGTGCCATTGTCATTAGATTCGCTCCCTCTCTTCCTCATGACAATAGCCAGAACAGTGTTAGGCATGTCCGGGAAGTAAGCCTTTCAATTTAACAAAGTATTTACCTCTGCTTTTTAACTGAGGCGGTAAGTACCCGACCTTTCATCTGCATGTATAGTCATTTGCATGTACAGACATCTGCAGGTATTGTCGCCTGCATATATAGTCATCTGCACATATTGTCATCTGCATGTATTGCTATAGCAGAAGCACAACTTTTGACATGTTGTGATTGGCACAAAGTGTCTTGAATTCAGTACCTTGTTTGACCAGGAGTTAGTGCCAGGATCTCAGAGCTCAGATTATGTGGTCCACGTACTTGAGGCAGAAGATGAGATTGACTGAATGGTGATGAACCAGGTACACTTTCTTTAGCATTGCATTCATCCTTGAGCATTTAATGGCATTCATAGAGAGCCACCTGTGTCATACCATGATATTCAAAATGTGAGACCTTTTTAATTGCATATTCTTTGCGGACACAGTAAAGGCACTGGTAATTACTCCATGTTATGTATGCAGGCAGGACACGGCCTCTTCAGCCTAGGTGTCGATACGTCAGTGGCAGCGCCTCCGCTCTGGTGGGGGAGCGTCGCCTCCCCTCTGCCAGCCTCAAAACTTGAATTTTTTTTTTATAATAGAACAGGTTTATTATGATTTTTTTTTTCCAAGTTCTAGTCTTGGGGTTGGTGCCATCGCGGGGCAGTCAGGAAAGGGAGTGGTGGGCACTGCTATCAGTGCGCATGTCAGTTTGGCCGGACGTCTCACACCGGCCAAACCGGCATGCCCACTGAGCTGTCGCCAACCCAGCTGCGTTGCTGGGTTGGAGACAGCAAAGCACAGGCTCCCAGTCTCTCTGGGAGTGAAAATTCACATCCCTTAGGCCAATCCTGATGCTGCTTTCAAACATGAGAGCAGCATCAGGATTGGCCACAGGGGTGTCTGGGAGCCTGTTCTGAAGCGAGGACTTGGAGAAGAAGAGCGGCGGGCCTGCGTCAGGTAAGATATTTTTTCGTTTCTTTTTTTTCTGTTTTCGTCCGTCGTCCCATCCCCCTCCCCTGTTTCCCCCTGCCCCACCACACCACCCGCCCCGCAGCCGCTACTGCGATACGTACGACAAAGCAGAGGTCGAGAATCAATCCATGCTTCCCACTGCAAAGCCCTGAGAGTGGTAATGCTGAATAATATATTATTCAATTTACAATCAACTCATGAACATCATTTCAAGTAAACCATCTTGTCATAGTTTGAATTCCAACCCTCTATTATAAATTTAAGCATGCAGCGCCTGGAGGCACAGTGGTAATTATCCATTATGTGCTTGTTCATGATGCCCCATGATTTCCTGATGACTGAGCTGCTGTGTACTCTACTGCCAAGGGAACCTGTGTGTGCACCAGCAGGAATGGCACTGGAGGGCAGTCTCTTCTGGATGGATCTGCCATGTCCACCAAGAACGTTCTGGTAAAAAAATCAGAAGTGTCCCCCGCATCCTGGGTGAGAACTCCCAGTGCATGGAGTACTATTGTAATATTTCCAAAGAAGGGATGACTGTGGAGGTTATATTTGGAAGAATGAACTTCCACTGTGGCCATGGGAGCTGTTTTAGTGGAAAAATCTCATCTGACAAGGCAAAGAACTCTAGATTTGGGGAACCACCTGCAGCTGAGGTGGTTGAGATAATGCCTCTACCACACCAGCCGCACAACACGCAACACACTGAGGGCCAAATGGTGCCCATAGCGCTTTTGACTATTTTAGTGGATTCATCTGACATCTATGCAGATATTGCTATAGTTCCCCTTGACTGTTCTGGAGTCCTTGTGTCCGTGGGCTTCTAGTTTTGTGAAAGGACATGCTTTCATTCAGACCTTATAGAAATAAACAGGTAATTATGACCTTGTATATTGCAAACCCAGCACATTTCTAAGTCTCTGGCGATCTGTGTATCAACCTAATTGATAAATAGAATTCAAGTATTTAATCCATATACTTAGTTAGGGAGGAGGAAGGGGTTTCTTGTGATCCCCCTGCATGATTTACCGAGTAGACTCCGCTAAGCTCCTACTTTACCCTGTTCCTTGTTTTTACTTTTCGCTTTATACAGAAATCTTATGCCAAAGTCTAATGGCAGTGATGTAGATTAAGGTACACAAAGGGATAGAGCTGGCTTTACGTTTGGTTGGGGCAAAGATATATAAAAGCATCCTGCTTCAGAAATTGAGTTTAACCTATATACCATATTTTGCATATGGCATCTGTTGTGTTTTTTTAGTTTGGCAATGAATTATATGAATGAATGGTAAAATTAATTTCTCTGTTAACATCATATCAAAGCCCTCGTTGGACCATTGTAAGGAGGCATATATTTGAGAACTCTCTTCCTTCCCCTTGTTTCACGTTACTGAAAGGTATAAAATGCAAAACAGTGTCTGCTTTGTATGAGATCGAACAAGGACTAATCTAATTTGTAATGTGTTTTTTTTTTCACATCCAGTAATGAACCATAAAATCGCATTCTAACTTGCACGTCACACTCATCTAAATTGTGCACTTTGGTTTGTCTTCCATGTTTTTGTGCTGCATGGTAGGCCTCGCTCTGTTTTCAAACTAGGCTGGCCTAAGCAGTACCTCACTCTCCTGCTGAAACCAGTGTTTAGCATCCCTTGTTTTAAAACCTTTCAAGGACACACTGCTGCTTTGCACAAGAGAGGCTGCTCTGTATCATAGATATGACTATCTGCATTAGTTCCGATCACGTGTTTTGGTTCAATTTACTCAAAATAAGTGAAAACTTGTAAAAAGCAGTGTGGAAGTTATCCTTGTATGGAAATTTGCTCCAACAATTGCTTTGCCGGCAGAGCTGTCGTCCGTCGAAGCTAGACAGCCAATAAGTTTGCTATGTGCAGTTTTTCCTATTAAACTGTGTGCACACTTTCATTGGCTTCCGGACTCATTTCTATTTTTTTCAGTAATAAAATGCCAGAACATGTTTTTCCCTTGAAAGCAGCAATGCAAGTCAGTAGAAGTGAGATTGCCACCTACTCAAGGCCAACTGGAGACTTTCTGTAGAAACAGGTTGGATCACTTAGTGCCGGGTACACCTCTGACAGCCAGATATGTAATGAATTCCAACCTTCTAGTTTCTAGTGCTGGCCTTTCATTAAACTAATCACTGCACTACTCGGAGTTAGAATCTTTGTTTAATCAATTAAACTAACACATTTGTTATTGTTACCTTACATTGGTACTACAGTGTGCCCCTTCCACTAGTGTACCTTCATAATGTGTAAGCTTTTCAATTTTTTGCAGGCCACAGCATGCATACCATACCATAACATAACATAAAATAACATAACATAACATATGTATCTGTAAACACACATTCAATCAATCAATCAGTCAATCAGGGGAATTGTAAGCGCACTACTCACCCGTGAGGGTCTCAAGGCACTGGGGGGGGGGGGTGGTTAGCAGCTCCGTTCAGTCGAAGAGCCAGGTCTTGAGTGTCTTCCTGAAGATGTTCAGGGAGGGGGCGCATCTGATGTGGATCGGGAGCTCGTTCCAGGTCTTGGCTGCGATGCAGGAGAAAGTTCTTCACCCTGTTCTGGCTCTGCGGATCCGCGAGATTTCGGCAAGGGCAAGGTCAGCGGATCGGAGGTTGCGCTTGGGTGCGTGGAAGGAGATTCTCCCGTTGAGATATTGGGGTCCTGTGTTGTGAAGGTATTTGTAGGCGTCGGTGAGTATCTTGAAGGTGATTCTCTTTTCTATGGTGAGCCAGTGGAGGTTCCGCAGGTGTTGGGTGATGCGCTCGTGTCGAGGAATGCCGAGGACGAGTCTGGCTGCGGTGTTCTGTATGGTCTGGAGTTTGAGGAGCAGAGACTTGTTGATCCTGGCGTAGAGGGCGTTTCCGTAGTCCAGTCTGCTGGTAATGAGTGTGTGGGTGACGGTCTTCCTTGATTCGGAGGGGATCCATTTGAAGGTCTTTCGGAGGATTCGGAGGGTGTTGAAGCAGCTGGAGGCAACGGCGTTGATCTGTCAGGTCATGGAGAGGGAGGAGTCGAGTACGATGCCTAGGTTACAGGCGTGGCCCGTGGGGGTGGGAGGGCTGCCGAGGGCGGTGGGCCACCAGGTGTTGTCCCATGCAGAGGGGGAGGGTCCGAGCACAAGGACCTCTGTCTTCTCCGAGTTGAGCTTCAGGCAGCTGCTGCTCATCCAGGATGCGACGTCCTTCATTCCTTCCTGGAAGTTGAGCCTGGTGGTGATCGGGTCCTTGGTGAGGGAGAGGATGAGCTGGGTGTCGTCGGCATAAGATACTATGCTGAGTCCGTACTGTCTGACGATGGCGGCGAGGGGGGCCATGTAGATGTTGAAGAGCGTGGGGCTGAACGATGATCCTTGGAGGACTCCGCAGTTGATTTCCGTCGGTTCGGAGAGGAAGGGTGGCAGTCTGATTCTTTAGGTTCTGCCGGTGAGGAAGGAGCGGATCCAGTCGAGGGCGGTTCCCTGTATTTCTGGCATCACAGAGTCTGGCGGTGAGTGTGCGGTGGGAGATGGTGTTGAACGCTGCAGAGAGGTCGAGTAGGATCAGGGCCGCGGTGTGTCCTTGGTCTAGGAGGGTGCGGATGTCGTCTGTGGCGGCGAGTAGAGCGGTCTCGGTGCTGTGGTTGCTGCGGAATCCAGATTGGGAGGGGTCGAGGATGGAGTTTTCTTAGATGAATCTTGTCAGCTGGGCATCGACGGTCTTCTCAGTGACTCTGGACACGAACGGGAGGAGGGAGATCGGTCGGTATTTCTTGAGGTCCGTGGGATCTGCTGAGGGCTTCTTGAGCAGGGGTCTGACTTCTGCGCGTTTCCAGTCGGGATAGATGCCGGTCTTGAAGGAGGCGTTGATTGTGCGTCGTAGTTCTGGAGCGATGGCAGTGGCGGGTCTGTGGAAGATGTGTGGCGGGCGGAGGTCCGTGGGGGCTCCTGAGTGGATGCCTTTCATGGTTGAGGTGGTGTCTTCGGTGGTGACTGGGGTCCAGGAGGAAATGGTGGGCTGGCTGATGTTGCTGGAGGAGGATGTGGTTTCGGGGTTGTCGTTGAAATTGTAGTAGAGGCCCTTGATTTTCAGATGGAAGTAGGATCCGAGCTTGTTGCAGAGGTCCTGGGACGGGATGATGTCCGTGGTTTCGCTGGGGGGCTTGGTGAATTCCTGGATGATGCTGAAAAGTTCCTTCGAGTTTCTGGAGTTGGCAAAGATCTTGTTTTGGATGAAGGTCCTTTTGGTGGATGTGATGCGTTGGTGGTGTTCTGTCATGGCGTTCTTGTAGGTGGTGCGATCTTCAGACGTTTTGCTGTTTCTCCAGTTCTTCTCAAGGTGTCTGCAGGTGCATCTGGATTCTTGGAGATCGGCGGTGAACCAGGTGGCCTTCCTGGGGCGCTGTCTGTCGGGGTTACATAGGGGTGCGAGCTCGTCTGCCCAGTTGGAGATCCATTTGTGGAGTTCCTTGGCTGCGAGGTTGGCGCCGGTCGAGGTGGTGGTGGCGTCTCGGTTGAGGGTGGAGTTGAGCTGCTCCTCTGTGACTTTGCTCCAGTTCCTTCGTGGAGGACGCGGTGCAGGTTTGGGCGGCGTGGGTTCTTCGACGCGGAAGTGTACGCAGTGGTGGTCCGTCCATGGGGGTTGCGTGGTGTGGCTGAAGTGGATGTTGTTACCTCCTGCAAAGATGGGGTCCAGGGTGTGTCCTGCCTTGTGGGTAGGTGTGCTGACAAGCTGTTTCAGTCCGATGTTGGCGAGGTTGTCCAGGAGGGTGGCGGAGTTGGGGGTTGCTGTGGTTGTCGAGGTGGAAGTTCAGGTCTCTGATGAGTATGTAGTCCATGGAAGTGATGGCTTGGGGGGGGCGATGAGGTCGGCGATGGTAGTGGTGAACGGCGCGCGAGGTCCGGGGTCTGTAGGCGAGGGTGCCGCGAAGTGTGGTTCTAGGGCTGGTCTGGATCTGGAAGTGCAGGTGTTCGGTGGTGGAGAAGGAGTCGCTGGTGGTGGAGGTGGAGAGTCGGAGGGAGCTCTTGTGTGTGATGGCGAGTCCTTCCCCTGGGCTGTTGGGGCGGTCCTTCCTCTGGATCTTGTATCCGTCAGGGATGGGGCTGGCGATGTCGGGGCGGAGGAGGCATTTGTCCAGGTTTCTGTGAAGAAGGCGACATCTGGTGAGAGGGTGTTGAGGAAGTCCCAGATCTCTACGGCGTGTCTGTGCAGGGAGCGCACGTTGAGTAGGATGCATTTCAGGGCTTCAGTGGTGTTGGTGTTCGGTGTAGGGGGGGTGGCCGTGGGGGTGCGTACGGTGGTGAAGGTATGGCGGCAGTACGGCAGGAGAACTGTCCGTGGGTGGTGCTCAGCGTGGACCGCTGGCAGTTGTTGCTCCTTCCGGGGTTGAGTGCGAGGAGGGCGGCTGAGTCGTAGCGATGGATGGTGGGAGATACAGGGTTCCTGGCGCTGGTCGCGGTCGGGTCGTGGACTGGTGCAGACGGGCTTGCCTTTGGCGCGCAAGCGGCGCGTCCGCTGCGTGGCCGGCATTAAATAGGGCAGGGGGGGAGGGAAGCACAGCTGGGAGGTGGGCGCGAGAATGGCAGGGGGGAGGGGCCACGGGGGAGTAGCGGCAGGAAAATGGCGGCGAGAACGGGCAGGGATGAGAAAACGAGGGCACAGGCACAAAAAACAACAAAGGGCAGAAAAAACAGAATCACAGACAAAAACAGGCACAAAAATTACAGTGAAAAAAACAGTAAAGACAGGAAAAGACACCACAAGCAAAAACGGGCACAACAAGGCAGACAAACAGCAGTGGAGCAGCAGAAGAGCAAGGCTCTCCCACTGGACCACCAGGGATGAGGTGCAGGCAGGAGCCTGCGGGTGGAGGAGGGCCTCGAACACCTACCAGGAGATAGAGGTGTCTGGGGCAGCGGCAGGCGAGGCTAAGTCGGAGCTGCTTGGGCGGAGAGCGGGACCCTGGCCAGGAGGTCAGAGGTCCTGCTCATACACCCGAGCAGCAGCCGGCATTAAATAGGGGAGGAGGGAGGGAAGCACAGCTGGGAGGCGGGCGCGAGAATGGCAGGGGCCGCGGGGGAGCAGCGGCGGGAAAAAGGCGGCGAGAACGGGCAGGGGGGAGAAAACGATGGCAAAGGCACAAAAAACAATGGAGGGCAGAAAAAACAGAATCACAGACAAAAACAGGCACAGAAATTACAGTGAAAAAAACAGTAAAGACAGGAAAAGACACCACAACCAAAAACGGGCACAACAAGACAGAAAAACAGCAGTGGAGCAGCAGAAGAGCAAGGCTCTCCCACTGGACCACCAGGGATGAGGCGCAGGCAGGAGCCTGCGGGTGGAGGAGGGCCTCGAACAGCTACCAGGAGAGAGAGGTGTCTGGGGCAGCGGCAGGCGAGGCAAGGTCGGAGCTGCTTGGGCGGAGAGCGGGACCCTGGCCAGGAGGTCGGAGGTCCTGCCCAGAAGGGTATCTTGGCGCTGAATAACCGATGTTTATTGTTACCCAACTCAATGGTACTGCATGCCTGGTGGGATGTGTCTGCGTTTCGATGCGTTCAGCCCATATAGGAAGCGTTTCGTGTCTTGTGTACGTTTCTGAGTTGTTTTGTAAATGATGTATATTGATTCAGCCCTTTGGCATGCAGATGTTAGGAAGAGTGTGAGGGAAGAGGAGCGTAGTCATGAGGACCATCATGAAAAGGATTGCTAATGGATTTGGCATGAGCCTAAGTGACAGGTTTTAACCACAGTTGGGCTGTCTTTGCATTAGTGGGAAGGGTATGCCCAGACGTGGGTCCCGTGCTCACTACGCCACTGGAGTCAAGCTATCCTGGCTGATGAAGGCTGATAGCCTGAAACCGGTCCTAGGATGCTTGATTCCGGTCCAGGGAAGACATGGCTTGGCAGTTCGGTCTGGACTGTTCCCATGAGGCACAGGGTCAAGACTGATTTGCATATGGCTATGTCTGAACTGGGGTGGCGTGGTGAAGCAAAATAACGATGGATTAAACCCAGATCTGTGACTGGGGGTGAATGTTTGCCAATGTGCAGCATTCCGTCCATCATCTTGTGTGTTTTGCATTTCACCCCAAGTGGGAAGGGTATGCCCAGACGTGGGTCCCGTGCTCACTACGCCACTGGAGTCAAGCTATCCTGGCTGATGAAGGCTGCTAGCCTGAAACCGGTCCTAGGATGCTTGATTCCGGTCCAGGAAGACATGGCTTGGCAGTTCGGTCTGGACTGTTCCCATGAGGCACAGGGTCAAGACTGATTTGCATATGGCTATGTCTGAACTGGGGTGGCGTGGTGAAGCAAAATAACGATGGATTAAACCCAGATCTGTGACTGGGGGTGAATGTTTGCCAATGTGCAGCATTCCGTCCATCATCTTGTGTGTTTTGCATTTCACCCCAAGTGGGAAGGGTATGCCCAGACGTGGGTCCCGTGCTCACTACGCCACTGGAGTCAAGTTATCCTGGCTGATGAAGGCTGATAGCCTGAAACCGGTCCTAGGATGCTTGATTCCGGTCCAGGGAAGACATGGCTTGGCAGTTCGGTCTGGACTGTTCCCATGAGGCACAGGGTCAAGACTGATTTGCATATGGCTATGTCTGAACTGGGGTGGCGTGGTGAAGCAAAATAACGATGGATTAAACCCAGATCTGTGACTGGGGGTGAATGTTTGCCAATGTGCAGCATTCCGTCCATCATCTTGTGTGTTTTGCATTAGTTATCCCAAAAGCCTGTTGTTGTCTTCTCATGCATGTACTGATTGGTGGGGTTTGTGTCATGAATGTTTGAATCAACTCAGGAAATAGAGGTCAAAGCTGCACACAGTGGCAAGTTGTGGATACACAAGTGGAAGAGAGCAGACCTCGCTTCTCCCGGCTTCCAAGTTAGTGATTACTATATGGCGATGGACCATCCATAGGATGGGGTGGTGGAGGAGACTTACACAGGAGCCGCCACTGTAGCAAGGCATCTATCTCCCACAGGTGGCCCAGTTGGGAGGGTTTCACAAAAGGGACACCATCGGTATTTCCACACTGGGCGATATTTTGCATGGCACAGTGCTTAAATCATTTCAGGAAATGCAAACTGATTATCAGCTGCACCGTAGCCAGTTCTATAAATACCTACAGTTGCATAATGCTATGTCCCCCACTTGAGGGACCTCCATGAATTGCGGGCGTTTCGTCCCCTAGAAGGTAAACTATTGATGGGGAATCCAGAAACCCATAAGATTAGCAAGGTTTACCAAACCCTGGTCATGAATAATTTGACTACCCTACCGGCCCTGTGGGCGACATGGAGTACAGACATTGATAATATTGATGAGGACGACTGGACTGAGGCGTGGGGGCTCCACGGGTTCCAGTAGTGTCTTCTCTACTCTGCTTGATTCAGTTGAAATATCTGCACAGAGTGTACTACACTAGGAGCCGCCTGTGGCGTATGGGCCTCGTTAACTCTCCTATGTGTCTTTGTTGTGGGATGGAGAAGGGTACCTTCATCCACACGGTCTGGAGTTGCACAGCACTGACATGCTTTTGGAAGGGGGTGACATCTACCCTTGTGGAGGTTCTCGCCTGGGATATTCAGCTGGAACCTCAAAGTACTCCAATTGCCCTGCACATATAGTATTGGCGTAAACCGCTCTAATTGTCATCTGCTGTTCCTAGGTCTCACATTGGCAAAGAAAGATATTGCTAGACTATGGAAAGCGAACACTCGACCTATGACAGGGGAATGGAAGTGAGGGATGGACCACTGTATGGAGCTGGAGGTGGCAGTGTTCCAGGCTCAGGGTTGTCCACAAAAACATCGGAAGATATGGTTACGTTGGACAGATTATAGGGATTTGGTTCTGAACCCTGTTCGCTATAACACTGCATCTGGATGCTGAAATAAGACAATTCAGTCAAGAGTCTCATGGAACTGAAATTGAGATTAGTGCTAACTCAATATAGGGGCACTGTTAATGATATGTGATGGGTGGGCGGGTGGACGGGTGGACAACGTGCATGTCTTTGTGTTTTTATTGTTCTGGGATTTTCTATAAAAATGTCTTATATACGTATGAGGACCATACTGGTCCAGCTTTGTGACAAAAACCCAATAAAGTTTGTTGTCGAAGAGAGCAGACCAGTGGTGCCAGGTGTTGAGATAAGCAGGATGGGTCAACAGATATTATAACCCAACTTGAGGTGTTGCAGTTGGCATTGCAGTGGTACTCAGTAGAACTCAAATATCCTTGGAGAAGACTGGTTCAATATTTGTCAGGTATTCAAGAACTGCTTATTAATTCCTTGGGTTGTGAAGTGGGAAGTAGTAAAAATCAAACAAACTGGCAACACCAACTATTTGAGATGTCAATTGGCAATGGAGGAAAAGTGGCAGGGAGGGTCTGCAATGTGAGGGGAGAATGTTCAGTGTCACAGGTTAAATAGCGCTTAGACCTGAGTCTTAGGATTGGGTTAAACTTTGTCATGCATATTAATTTATGTCTTTAAATGAGTTCCAGCGGAAGTACCACTGGTGATCTGCTGCTCAGGTGAGGGCCCTCATGTGATAGAACAATAGATGCCTGTCTAACTCACTGTGAAGCAGCTCCACCTGCCATGTATCCTGTGGTTCTTTTGTCCAAGCACCGCTACCTCGTTTACATTGTCAACCAATTGGTGTAGATTTAGACTGGAGCATTGCTACACTCACCAATTAGTGGGTAGGCTCAATCAAATGTTTTGTTACGTTTGCAAAATCTTGTAAAATTAAAAAAATCCACATTATGTTAATTTTGCAAAAGTTGTGTATTATAACGGTTGCTCAATTTTGTGTAATTTTCACCTGTCTGAGGCTGGTTTGAACAGAATATGTCTTTTAGAGACAGTAAAATCAGAGGACAAAAGACATTTTCTCCTACCGGTCAGTATCTTCCATGACTTTAGTACTCGAGGTATGTCCTTCCGTTCAAGGTTCACCTGAGATGCTGGCCAAGTATATTTCATGCAAGATGCTCAACTCTCCATAATTGTCATGAACATTGCAAGAAGTTTGTGAATTGTTTATACAAATTCATCCACCCCTAATAGAGGCCAGACGTTGCAGAAAGACTCAAGAGTGAGGTCTTCATTTCGGGTAGTGACTTGTTTTCCTTTGAAGTTTCTCCCACTTCCTTGCCTGGACCCACTCAGGGTGAATAATCAGTGATGGCTGGTCTGCTGTGCCATGTTAGCATGGCTGACACGACGGCACTTTTGGGACCCCTAAAGAGAGACCCTCCCAATGTGGGGATTTAGCTTGAGGAGTCACCGAAACAATCTCCTCCCCTTGCTGGGGGTCTTCAGGCAGCGTGCAGGGTATATTACAGGAGTTTTTTCTGCATGGGACTGGCGCTGTTTTACATGACAGCCTCAATGTCTGTTTCTCTGAGTGTGCATTCGAGGATATCTGCCTTTGTGTTGCTCTGTCTGTATATAAGCACGTCTGTGATTTATAGCAATGCGTGTCTCTCTCTGCATGCATCATACAGAAGTTAAACGTATTGTCTTTTCAATGCTTGTTTGTCTTTGCGTGTTTTCCTTAATACGACTATTCCATTAGCCTGACTTGGGCTATTTTCGTTTCTGGTGCTTTTTGCAGATCTTACCCCACCCCCTCAGGTTCTGTCTTAAGTAATGTTTGAAGCTAAAGTAAAACTCGCCATTAAAAGAGGTGTTTTTCATTTCAATGTCTTTTGGCGATGTAAACACATCACCATCTCTTGAGGCTTAAATATTGCAGGGCCGCGTGATTCATGTGTTTGTGCAGCTACAGCATCTTCTTGTAATTATGGAACTTGATGCATAACTCACTCCCTGCTGCATATTTGCAGATTTCAACAACAAAAAATGTTTCTACAGCTGAAGTTACTAATAACCGTGTATGGGGGTGCTACGAATCTCTGGCACAGAGGGGGAAAAATAACTGTCCACCTTTCACTTGTTGGTCGCTGTATTAAAGGGACCATCCGGTGAATGATGATATAATAGGTCTTAAAATGTCACCACATTTATGGTTCTAAAGAGGTGATAATTATGCTCAGATGGCACTAGTAATAACATTTTAAGCAGGGTTTTCTAAATGTACATTGTCTTGTTTTTCAGAAACTTGTGTATTTTCTATAGCACTGAAATGCATTATGTATAAAAGTCTGTTAAAACGTCAACACAGTATATAACGCCAATTAATGTTCTACATAATTTGCCTGCAATTGCAAAATGCACTGATTAGTTTTCCTTTACTCTCCACATAATGTTTTTCTTGCCATATAATTTAGTCCACATTGTCATGCAATTTGATCACATGTTGCTAAATAGTTCCAGTCGACCTGAGTATATGTAGTTTTACTTTGAAGGTAGTAACTGACCTTACACCCAAGGTAAAACACAGGGAATTAACAAATATAAACTTAGGGGCATATTTATGAGTGGGATTGCGTCGCGCCTTCTTTCACCAAGTAACATGGTGCATGCACGACGCAGACCCAAAATTCGATTTATATAGCCACGCAAAGCTTCATAAAACCAGAGTAACGCAATGCAGCGCAAATCACTGCACTGCGTTACTCCGCGCCAGTGAGGCATTCCATGTGTGTTGCGTGGGTGTTCCCATGCAACATCCATGGATTTGGATGCATTCCTAGATTTACCAAAACTGGGAGATCTGGGAATGCGCCAAAATACTACTCCTTCCCAGGTGAGGCATAACAAGGAGAAATATCTTTATATCTCCTCGTGACTTCCCCTTTCTATGTGTGTTGCATTTTGCAGCACACATAGAAAGAGGAAAATGCCTCAGGGGATTGTTTTTGTGCAGGAAGGTGCCCCTTCCTGCATAAAAACAATCCTCCTTACAATCCAGGCACCCTTGCACCATAGCGCAAGGGTGCCTGCGTTGGCGTTCGGCACCCAAAACGGGAATAGGGACAAAGGCATAAATGCACTGTATTCTTTTAAATACGGCACATTCCTGCCCTTTCCCTGTTGCGCAGCATGGTGACTTGCTGCGCTGCATGACCTTGCCATAAATAAGGTCCAAAGTTGCCAAAGATGTAAATATTATGACCTGAAGTAGCAGCTTAAAATCCAAGAGCTTATATCGCAGAAAAGGTGGATACCCTGCCAGGAACTATATTTGGTGGCATATGGCCCGATTCACTAAAGTAATCTGAGACAAAATCCTAACTTTACGACTTTCGGTATTCACAAAGGGCATTTAGTAGTAGTAAAGTTAGGATTTTCTCTTAAGTTTGTCTTAAGTTTTGGTCTTAAGACAAAATCCAAACTTAAGTTTAACTTAAGTTTAACTTAAGACCAAAACTTAAGACAAACTTAACACAAAATCCTAACTTTACTACTACTAAATGCCTTTTGTGAATACCGAAAGTCGTAAAGTTAGGATTTTGTCTCAGATTACTTTTGTGAATCGGGCCCAGTGAAGTCTATTGTAGTGCTATGTACCAACCTCGGCCTGACCAAATAGTTTGAGACAAGCTTCCTGAAGACTCAGAGCAGGGCTGCGAGAATAATAGCAAATGGATAAACAGTCCTACTGGATGAAAGATAAACCAAAACCAACAGGCAACAACTTATTTATTTAACAATTATAACCAAAATCAGCAGGCTACTACATATTTATTTAACAGTTATAACCAAAATCAGCATGCAACTACATATTTAAAAGTTATAACCAAAATCAGCAGGCAATAAAATATTTAGTTAACAGTTATAACCAAAATCACAGGCTGCTACATATTTAACAGTTATAACCAAAATCAGCAGGCAACAACATATCTATTTAAAAGTTATAACCAAATCAACGGGCAAGAACTTATTTATTTAACATTTATAACCAAAATCAGCATGCAACTACATATTTAACAGTTATAACCAAAATCAACATGCAACAACTTATTTATTTAACAGTTATAACCAAAATCAGCATGCAACTACATATTTAACAGTCATAACCAAAATCAGCAGGCAACAACATATTTATTTAACAGTTATAACCAAAATCAGCATGCAACTACATATTTATCAGTTATAACCAAAATCAGCAGGCAATAACATATTTATTTAACAGTTATAACTAAAATCAGCAGGCTACTACATATTTAACAGTTATAACCAAAATCAGCAGGCAACAACATATCTATTTAACAGTTATAACCAAAATCAACAGGCAATAACATTTATTTAACAGTTATAACCAAAATCAACAGGCAACAACATATTTATTTAACAGTTATAACCAAAATCAGCAGGCAACAACATATGTATTTAACAGTTATAACCAAAATCAACAGGCAACAACTTATTTATTTAACAGTTATACCCAAAATCAGCAGGCAATAACATATTTATTTAACAGTTATAACCAAAATCAGCAGGCTACTACGTATTTAAGAGTTATAACCAAAATCAGCAGGCAACAGCATATCTATTTAACAGTTATAACCAAAACCAACAGGCAACAACTTATTTATTTAACGGTTATACCCAAAATCAGCAGGCAATAACATATTTATTTAACAGTTATAACCAAAATCAGCAGGCTACTACATATTTAACAGTTATAACCAAAATCAGCAGGCAACAGCATATCTATTTAACAGTTATAACCAAAACCAACAGGCAACAACTTATTTATTTAGCAGTTATAACCAAAATCAGCATGCAACTACATATTTAACAGTTATAACCAACATCAGCAGACAATAACATATTTATTTAACAGTTATAACCAAAATCAGCAGGCTACTACATATTTAACAGTTATAACCAAAATCAGTAGGCAACAACATATCTATTTAACAGTTATAACCAAAATCAACAGGAAACAACTTATTTATTTAACAGTTATAACCAGAATCAGCATGCAACTACATATTTAACAGTCATAACCAAAATCAGCAGGCAACAACATATTTATTTAACAGTTATAACCAAAATCAGCATGTAACTACATATTTACCAGTTATACCCAAAATCAGCAGGCAATAACATATTTATTTAAACAGTTATAACTAAAATCAGCATGCAACTACATATTTAACAGTTATAACCTAAATCAGCAGGCAACAACATATCTATTTAACAATTATAACCAAAATCAACAGGCAACAACTTATTTATTTAACAGTCATACTTAAAATCAACAGGATATTGCATATTTATTTAACAATTATAACCAAAATCAGCAGGCAACAGCATATGTATTTAACAGTTATAACCAAAATCAGCAGGCTACTACATATTTATTTAACAGTTATAGCCAAAATCAGCAGGCAACAACATATTTGTTTAACAGTTACATAGCACCATTATCCTGAGGCATAAGCCATATACCACAAGACAATGCAAATCTATAAGTAAGCAAGTATGTTTGCTATCAATATCCTTGGAGAGTCATGTGTAGGCAATATGGCTATTCAATGGATTGAAGCAGTATCTTATGCTCTGGTTATGAATGGTAAACAACTGTGTCCCCTGTATTTCTTCCTTCTCCGAGTCCTGAAGGGGCTACCGGCGATGTGGTGCAGCTCTGTTTGTAGCAGGCAGGCAGGTACAGTTTTTTTCTTCAGCTGCTGAAGTACAGTAATTGAAGTGCCCCTTGGCTTTGTGGAACAATGTCCATTTTTTTGCTTTGATAGGGCTCAGCTGTTGTATCTTTTAAGATGGAATGTGCAATTTTCTGTGTTGGGTGGAATGTCACTGAGATTCTAGAGTGTGGCAGCTGCTGCCTGCCTAGGGATTCAGATTTTTTGTTTCATGGCTGAATTTCAACATACATCATGTGAAACGTGTCCTCATCAGTGGCAACAAGCGCGACAATGACTATCCTAGAGTCATGTTTTCCTCCTGCCTTGTGAAGCACACATGAAGCATCCACCCATCTTGATGTGTGCACGTCCATTAATCGTACTGTTGTTCCTAACATAGGGGGTGATTAGGATGGTGAAAGGACCGCCACCGCAGGGCCGGCGGTGGCAACTGCCGGCCCTGCAGTGGCTTTCCTTCCGCCATCAAACAGATTTTTCCCACCGCCAGATTAGGATGGCGGTGGGAGCCTGACTGCGTCCCCAGCGGACGCAAAGACCGTCCGCCGCCAGCAATCGTTTCGATTGCCTGGCGGACGGTGCAGGGTGCCTAAAATGGTTGCGGTGCCTAGCAGGCACCGTCCACCAGATTAGGATACATGTAAAAAGCGGCCTTTCCATGGAGGCGATGCCGCCATGGAAAGGCATGCGGAGTTTTGGTACGGGGGCCCGTTGCGGGCCCCCCTTGTGTTCGGGGGGAGGTGGGGTGCACTGGGGGGTACCCATGGTACCCCCTGCAGTTCCCTGCACCAGGTGGCAGGCACCGCGTGGTGCCTGCCACGTAGTGCAGGGAAATGCTGTGCATGCCCTTTTACCATTGCGGACGGTGCTGCAGCCAGCAGCACCGTCCGCAATGGTAAAAGGGCAGGATGCGCCTGCCAGCATGGCGGGCGCATCCTAATTGGGCCGGTGGGACCGCCGCACGTCTGTCGGTCGGTCCCATCACCATCATAATGAGCCCCATAGTTCCCACTGAGGATCAAAGGATTCAAGTGGAGTCAAGTTTGAAAGACCTGTGCTTTGGGGTGGAAGCTTGTTGCGATTGCTGCTCTTCACGTAGTTGGCCATCAAACATCAGCAACATTCTGTTGGAATGTGGCATGAATCAACAAGTCACACCATCTCCAGGCAAATGGCATGCTATACAGACATTCATCCGCATCGGCGATGTTCTGCCCGTAAGTGGTGTGTCTCTGAATGTCTCAGGTGCCATCTTTTAACTGCATCAATCTCCGGTGTTGAGGTAGCTGTGCCACTCAGCAGTTCCAGGCACATCTGTGTGGAAGGGAGTTCCTAAGATTCCTCAACGCAGCAGACCTTCTGGTCATCTGAGGACAATGATAAAATAAAACAGTTGCTATCAGGACCAAGCTGCAACATTACCAGGAGTGCTCCATGACATTCGATGACACAGCAATATTATCTTAACACGTCAGGCAGACGATTGGGAATATTGTCATAATTTCTATTGCTGGTAATGTGAATGGAATGGGTAGTAACTCTAG
Organism: Calotriton arnoldi; assembly: GCA_963921515.1. Taxonomy (NCBI): domain Eukaryota; kingdom Metazoa; phylum Chordata; class Amphibia; order Caudata; family Salamandridae; genus Calotriton; species Calotriton arnoldi. The sequence continues at coordinate 552,238 of CAWUFW010001223.1, forward strand.
GGATACTAACTATGTGTGCAACCACACAGTGGATTTGAAGGAAAACGATGGTGACAAATTAATTGGTTTGGTTTGTTAATTTGCTGTCGTGTTCAGTTCCAGATGAAGTTGTTAACCTTTCTTAGTTTTCTTTTTATAAACGATTGACATGCAGTTCCATCCCCTCGTTTTTCTTCAATCCCCTGGAGAGCCAGTGATGACAGGGTAAGACTGCAAAGAGCTCTATGAGGCATGTCTGTCTTCTAAACAGAAATTGGCTGTGCTGAGGCTTAACCTCGGTGTAGAGGGAAGTAAGATGCTGAAACAGTTACATGGGAGAGGATTTGGCCTATTGGCTAGAGCAGTCAACCTTGAAGCTGAGGAACCGGGTACGGGTCTTGGCAGGGACGCTCAACATCCTGTGATTCTGGGCAAATCACGTAATCTCCCCGTGCCTAACAAAATGAATGTGTCCATCTGTAACGCAACTGGTGTTCATGTAAAACGCTCTTAAACCTTCGGCTCGCGTTCGCGCTATATAAACCTAAAAAAAAAAAATGGACCAAGAAGGGAGGGTGGAAGAGTAAAATGATATGAATTTGAAGGTTGCTAGTGACAACGAGTTTGAATCAGCCATGCAGGCACTGGAGAACAGCAAGTCAAGAGTAAATATTGTGACTGAGAGACACTACATTTCTCCATGGAACAGGTGCCAGTATTTTGAACAGTGGTGGGCTCATGTGAATTCAAAGAGCTCCACAAGGAGATCATTAAAGATCAATTAGAAATTCAGGAGAAATTATTAATTGTGCATGAACCAGCAGTCTCTGTACTTTCTGCTCTCTATACTGAAATGAAACCTTGATATTTCTTTTGAACTGGAATACAAGTAAAGTTGATATGATAACTGTGAGCAACACTCTGGGTTAGATTTACTAAAAACTCATGCAACGCAGTGCAGCAGGCAAAGTTGCTGCACTGCAGGACAGCGCCATATCTAAGATATAGTGCTGGCCACTGATCTTCTCTCTCCCTAGTTCTGGCAAACAATCAGACTGACTAGAGCCATGCACTCACCTTTGCACCCTAGTAGTAGTATAGATGTTGTACTGGAAGAGCATCCCCTTTGAATACAAAATACTATGCTTAGGCAAACTTTAAAACGATTACCACTTTGGATGTGTGTTGTATATTGCAACACACATGCACAATTTCAAAAGTTGGAGAAATTAAAACATTTCTTCTTTTTGACGCTGACCTCAAAGAGGCTTTATTTTTTGGTGCAATGCCCAATCAACTGTTGTTAGTAGACAGGGCTTTGTGTCAAAAACCATGAGTGGTTGCATTGGAAGGACCATGTACCACCACTGGAAAGCCCACTGGATGCAAAGTAATGCAAAGCAACACAAAACATGGCTTTAAGTTATTTTTCCAGTGGATAACAAGTTTTGCACTGGAAAGTAAATCCCAAATAAACATTTTAAACCAGTTTGCATCACTTTTATGACACAAACCCAGCACGAAATGTTAGTAACTCCACCCCTCTAATTTATTACATAATGTTTGCCAGTGGGAAGTACTTCCTATGTTGTGCAATAACTTCCTGTGGTTCTACACACATTCAGTGTAACCGATTGATAACTGTAATATGAAAAGTATTTACTAATTTCATATTATGAAACTATATCCATTGTAATCATATTACTTGTTAGCAATGTCTTCATACCATACTTGTCTCACAGCAGCAATCACATACCAATCTGATTCCACTAATGTGGCTTATGAAAACATCGCTTTAGTTATTAGTCATGTGAGAATAATGGATTGCAAACTAGATTTTGTAATCCTAATAGATTACTTCTTGTGAAAATGAACAAGTGCAATTAATTTGTAATCCTAACAAATAACTCCTGGTGGAAAAATAAAGTGTAAAATGAAGTACATTAAGCCTAATGAATGAGTCTTATGGAAAATGACAAAAATGCAAGTCTAAATCGTTTGCAATGTGGTGCAAGACTACTTCCCTGATCTCAAAGATGTCTTTTGTTGACTTAATTCATACCACATTAAAAGGATTCAAACTTCCAACAAAAGTCCTGACTGCACCAACTTTGTATCATAATTGCCCAGCAAGGATGCCTTGCACCACAACAAACATATTCTCTAGGCATTCAAGATGGCTGCCACCATTGCCAACTGTTGTGAGAGTCATGTGCCTCCAAAGGACATGTAATCCTTCTTGCATTTGCTCAGGCTTTTATCTTTGTGCGTCTCTTTGTGCTGTGAGTCTTCTGTCCAGATGGTGCCTACACTCTGCACACTCCTCCATCCTCTTCTGCTTCTGAATACAAGAAACTTCAGGAGTTTCGGAGTAGTGCAACATGCAGAGCTGACATCAAGCACTGCATCCTGACAAACACTACAAATATAAATAAATTGGCTATTTTTCAAGGTTGAGCAAGAGTGGCAGTGTAAGCAGCATGCAAAAAAACAAGGGAGGATGTGGTGATGATGATACTTTTTAAGAAACATCTGGAAACTTTGATCTTTGCAGCTCCTGACTCCTTATGCCATTCTCTGATATAGGGACCCTTGCTTATGTGCTTGTTTACTCTGTCCGCTATGAACTTTATGCTTTTCTGCTCAGCGCCAGGATGCTCCATTTGGAGTGACAGCCGCGCTTTATAAATGCAATATTCATTCATGAGGATAGGGTATCAGGGGTGTGCATGGATAAGAATGGAAGAGATGCATCGGAAGAAACCGCAATGTATTGCCTCTGAGGTTTCATAGAAATTATTGGCGTAAACTTTGAGATGTTGGTGGATTCCTGTTCATCGTAAACCGGGAATAAGAAAATGTCTCTTGGGTGTAATAAAGTTAGAGTTCCACAAAGTCAACCCTGAAGGATATTATAGGGTTCATGTCCCTAAAACTGGAGGCCTTATTTACAAGAAAGTAACACAGCGTGGTGCCGCAAACCATTTGGCTGCCCCGTGCTGCGTTACTTTCAAAGCAAAGGGATGCGTCATATCTACAACAATATGATGTATCCCTGAGCTATCCCCTGTGCTGGCGCACAATTGGGTGCCATGCGTCAACGCAGGCACCCTTGCACCATGGTGCAAGGGTGCCTGATTGTTTTTGAGAAGGAAGGGACACCTTCCTGCAGAAAAACAATCATGAGAGGTGTTTTCCTCTTTCTATGGCAGCGCGCATAGAAAGAGGAAAAACAAGGAGAAATACAAGTATTTCTTCTCGTTGCGCCTCCTTATGCCTTCCCTGGGGAGTGGTAGTATTCTGACGCATTCCCAGGTTTACAAAAGGTTGAAAATCTGGGAATGCGGCAGAATACATGGGTGTTGCATGGGAACACCCAAAGAAACACCCATGGAATGCCCCTTTCACGCAAAGTCGCTGCGTGAAAAGGGGCCGTATTTACAAGGACACAAATAGCCATGCAAAGTGGCTTTATGTGGCCTTGTAAATTTGGAGCACGACACTGCACCGCCAGTGCCCTAAAAAAAAGTGATACACCAGCGCCGCAAGGGGCTTTTAAATATGTCCCTGGATATTTTGAAACTGAACTGAGTTTCAAGGGACACAAGGAAATTGGAAAGGTTATGTGGTGAGCAAATGCAAAATACATTTAGGATGGGTGAAACAGAGGAAATTGAGGATTGTATAGAAACTGAACCATTCTGATCAGGTGCTATTGACAAATGGGGAGGATATTATATCATAGCTGAAGGAGGAGTTTCTACAAGATTTATCAAAGGAGATTGTGTAATTGAAAGGATTGTCACACTGTAGTGCAGTAAGAGAGGGTAGTATGCCAAAAGCTCACTAGATGAGTGCCATTCCTTATTTATTTATTTATTTATTTATTTATATATTTAATGTTTTCTATAGCGCGAACCAGACCCATAGAATGGGTGTCAGAGCGCTTTACATTTCGAAAAACCTTCGATATCAGTAGATATCCAATTCTTTCACATCACATACACGTCTATGTATTCACTAACATTGGCATATATTTATCCCTACACAGTACATATAAAGTGCGGAATAATAGAGATCAATAGATTACACTCAAGATTGTTGTGTCGTACTTGAATTTAAAATAGTATCATTCTTAAGTTCTTCTATATCCAAGCTGGTTATAGTATTGTTATGTTAAAAACACATTGTTCGTTATGGGAGAAATTTACCCATCAGAAAGGACTTACAGGCACATGCATCAAACATGCCATTTGCGATTCCTTATTAGCGAAAAGTAAGGATTCGCTAATAAGGAAGCGCAAATGCCTATGCATGTAGGAATCCCTGAGAAAATAGCGATTCCTACAAATTCCTTAATTGCGACTCGCAAATTGCGAGTCGCAATTAAGGAATGGCTCCCCATTCATTCCTATGGGCCTACAGGCCCATAGGAATGAATGGGAGATTGCATGCGCAATTTGCGAGTACCAATAGGTACTCGCAAATTGCGCATGCAATTTCAAGGGTGTCAAAATGACACCCTGTTGCATCCCTGAAAAAGTGATGTGCACCCATGTTGCACACACACATGCCCCAAGGGCATGAGTGTGCGCAACATGAAACTTTGAAAAATGCACGAAAGTGCATTTTTCACAGTTTTTGCAAATTACCATGAAGTTCAACTTCATGGTAATTTGCGCCCCCTAATAGCGAAATCGCTATTCTAAAGTGGTTCTTGCATTGCATTTAAGGAATCGCAAATTGCAATTCCTTAAATGCAATCGCAATTTGAGAACTCGCAATTAATTGCGAATTCTCAAATTGCGAGTGCCTTGAACCTTGATGCATCGCAAATGCCATTTTTGCGGGCGCAAACGGCCGATTTTTGCGAGTTGCACCGTTTGCGCTCGCAAAAATGGTTGATGCATGTGCCTGTTAGTCTCCTTTTGAATTGTGGCGTATATGTAATTCTTCTGATATATGGTGGGAGCGAATTCCAAATCCTTGGTGCAGCTCCCGTGAACGCTCTATCGTAAGTTTTTTTCTTACGGAATAATGCTGGTTTCAGTAGAAAATCCTCCGCTCCTCTCGATGGTCTAGTTCCTCCGGAGAGCGTAATTTTATGGGCTAGGTAGTGTGGAGTTTTGTGGTGTATTGCCTGGTGTGCCATGCATGCAATTTTTAGTTCTATTCTTGCCTCGTATGGTAGCCAGTTGAGCGCTTTCAGATGTGGAGTGATGTGGTCGTATTTTTTTGTTCCAGTTATAAGTCTGGTTGCTGCATTGAGACAGGCTTTTAGGGGAGCTGTTGAGATCTTAGGGAGTCCTGATAGAGTTGTGCATCCATATTCAATTCTTGATATGACCAGTGCCTGTACAGCCATTTTCAGATCCCCGGGCTCGATGAGTGGATTCAGTGTTGATGTGTGCTCGCATGTTTAGGTCTTTGTCCAGTGTAATACCAAGGGATTTGGTTGAGTCAACTATCTTCGGGGTACCGTTTAGAGCTGTGATCAACTTGGTCCATTCTTTAATCTTGGTTGAGCATTTAGGAGGGGAGATCAAAAGGAATTCGGTTTTCTGTGAGTTGAGCTTAAGGTGATTGTCCGCTAGCCATTCCACAGTTTTCTTGAGTGCTTGGTTCATAGTTTTGATCTCTTCCGGAGATGCTATCTTCATATACAGATGGGTGTCGTCAGCGTACATGTGAAAGGAAATGTTAGCCTCATGTAATACCTCAGTTAATGGTTCGACATATAGGTTAAATAGTGAAGGGGATAGAGTTGGTTCTTGTGGAACCCCAATTTGAATCGGAGGTGGAGGGGATAGCTTGTTGTCTACCAGGAATCTCTGCGATCTGTTCTCTAGGAAGGAGTAGAACCACTTCAGTACCGTTCCCGACAAGCCCATCCTATTTTCCAGGCGTTCTAATAGTTTGGGATGGTTTACTGTGTGAAATGCTGATGATAGATCTAGGAGGATCAGGAGGCAGGTTTCATTCCGGTCGAGGGCTAGTAGGGCATCATCTACTATGTGTAGGATTGCTGTTTCCGTACTGTGGTTTGGTCTGAACCCTGATTGACAGTCATTTAGTAGTTCAAATTCAGTAATGTGTTGACTCAGTTGATTGTGCGCACATTTTTCTAGTACTTTGGCTAGTAGGGGAATGGTTGTTACTGGACGAAAGTTGTTTGGGTCAGATGGGTTCTCCGTAGGTTTCTTTAGGAGAGGGATGACCTGACCTGTTTTAAGGCATTCCGGAATTGATCCTTGGGCAAGCGATTCATTAATTATCTTAGTCCAGTAGGGAATGACCATGTGGTTGCAGTAGGTCCAGCATTTTGATGGTAGCGGGTCACTGTAATGATTATTTGGTTTCAGAGATAGTACTATTTTGGTAATGTCCTGTTGATCATATAGTTTGAAGGTTGACCACTGGGCATTGTTTTTGGGCATTATTTGTGTCGGTAGGGCATTGTTCCTCTCTTGATCACTCCTTAGGGTTGATGCTTTTTCAGCGTTATTCTTGAGCTCTCTCTCCAATGAGCTGGTTTTAACAGTAAAGAATGTTGAAAAATCTTCACAGTTCAGATCTGATTTAGATGTTAATATGGAGGTTTTGGCTAATTTGTACGATTGTTCTTTTAGTAGATCGAAGAGTTTCCTCGGTCTGTTCTTTGCGTTTTCAAGTTCATTTCTAAAAAATTCTTTTTTTGCTTTAAGTACGCTTTTATTGTAGGTTTTCCTGGTCATTCTTAGTTGTTTTAAGTGGGGGGACGACGGAGTTTGTCTCCATTTTCACTCTGTTATTCTGAGTTTACGTCTTTCTTCGTTAAGTGATCCGTTGAACCATGGGTTTTTATCTTTGATCTGTATTCTTTTAAGTTTTAGGGGGGCAACATCGTCAATTATTTTAGATATCGTACGATTGTAGTGGTCTGTAAGCTCGCTGACGTCCGATAGATCAGAAGGGGGTTGAAGTTTATTCTCGCCCTGCCTTGTTAGAGTCTCCGAATTCAGGTTTCTCGTGTCTCTCATCCACTGTTTGAGTTTGATTGGTTGCAAGATTGTTTTCTTTTTTTTGGCTGGTATTTGGAAAGTGATGACGTGGTGATCAGACCAGTCGCACGGAACGATTGAAATTGCTTGGATCGTATTTTCTTTGGAGATGATCCAGTCTAATGTAGCTCCTTTGGAGTGTGTTGGTAGGACACATGCTTGTACTAGTGATTGGTCTGCTAGAAATTCTTTAAGAATGTTGACCTGATTATCTTGGATGTCGTTCCAGTGAAGATTGAAGTCTCCTAGGAAAATATCATTGGAGTGAGGTTCTCAGTTAGTTGTAATAATTTCCAATAGATGGTCTATGAAAGTTAGGTTTTTACCTGGGGGGTGATAGAATGCGTGTAGTTTGTACACTTGGTTGTCTGTGAATCGTGCTGTGAGTCCCAGGTATTCACAGGAATCTATAGGGTCTGAGACAACTTTAGAGATGGTGATATTAGATCGGTGGATACAGGCCACTCCTCCTCCCGATTTGTATAGCCTATCTAGTCTTACAATGTTATAATTAGGTGGCACCAGCAGGTCTAGGCATGGGGAGGATGATTCAGATAGCCATGTTTCCGTTAGGATAGCCACGTCAGTATGTTGATTCATGATGTGGTCGGCAATGTCAGCGGCATGTTTCATTGCTGAGCGGTAGTTGATAAGTAGGCAAGATATCTTCTTTGAGGGGTTTTCTCGGTCTGAATTGGATTCGGGTCCCTCTGGGCTTAGCGTTATTTCTTTCAGGTTATTGGAGTTTGTTTTTCTTTGAATTGTGTGTGATATTCTGTTGATATTAATTGGGACCACCTGAATTTTCTGGTCATTTATCTTATCGGGCAGGTTGGAGGTCGTATCGTAAGAAAGTAGTAGGTTTTGGGTTTCTATGTCCGACAAATATCTCAGGAAGATACGTGGATGGTAAGTCCTCTTGGAAAGAGGCAGTGGGGTTGTGTTGAGCTTATTGTGAAGATTGAGTGTCATTTTTTGGCTCTGAATAATTTTGGAGAGATAACTTTCTGATAATTGTAGCGTATTCTTCATGTTCTTAATAGCGTTTCGCATGTCTGTAGCTATCCTGTCTGTCTGGGCCATGAGCATTTCTAATTCCTTTCCTGATGGTGAGCGTTGGTGATTTTGTAACTGGATTGCTGATAGGTGGAATGATACCTTGGTGGGTTCCTCTTCCGGCTGTTAGTTTATATCTTTCGCTCTTTCAGGAGTTATTTTATTGCTTTGAAGGGTAGATCTTGTATTAATATCTGTTGTGTGATTTGTCATCCCATGCCACTGGTTGTTGGGTGCTGTGTCTAATAGATCAGTGATTTGTAAGGCTGTGGAGGTGTTGGTATCTGATGTGTGCTGATTGGGCGGCTTGCTAGAAGTTGCTTGGGTTGCTTCCATGGGAATATTGCTGGTTGATTTGCGTAGGTCTACTTTTGGGTTGTTTTCTGTAACGTGTGTCTTTGTGTTTTGACTAATCCTAGAGGATTTAGAGTGTCGACTCTCCTGGTTCGCTCTGCTGTCTCCCTTTTTAATTACCCTCATAGGAGTCTATAAGGAAGTGTCTAAGCTGTCGTCTTGTTGGTGCGCTGAGAAAGGGTAGTTATGGACCTGATCTTTTAGCGTGGTAAAGTAATCATCAAATAGCTCAAGATCTTTGTTGACTGCTTGGATGAGTACTGTGCCATTTTTGTAGAATGTTATATTTAGTGTGGCCTTTAGATTTTTCGAGGGATTTATAATTATATTATATATATATTTTTAATTTTTAATTATAATTATATTTTTCGAGGGATTCCTTTCTATGAGGAAATTATTACAAAAGGAGTTACAAAAACTGAGAGCAAAATAGCTGAGCTATCAGAATCATCAGATTGGTTAAGCCTACTGGTTCCGGCTAAAACACCTAAAGGTAGTATATTGTATTGTAATTGTATTGTAACTGCATTTATATAGCACTTACTACCCCTGACGAAGCATCAAAACAATTTTCATCGAGTAGCACGCTACTCTAGAACCCAAAAAGGATTAGTGGTGAATTTGTAAAGGGAAATATGAAATAAATTTGAGCAGTGGAGAAATTAATTTGAGCTGTGGACATCTGAGTCTGTTAGTTGGATTGAAAGGGATAGTGGAGGGATAGAAGAGGGAAGGGTGTGGAAAGTGTTTTTTGGAGATCATAGCAGTAGGAGGAAGTTTGGGATAAAGGAGTAAAGGAGAGATGGAGGGGGAGGAGTCTCTAGAAGTGGGTTAGGGAGAAAGATGAGGTATTGGATGAGTCTAGGAGGGATACATGAGGGAAGAGTTTAGAAAGGCTTGTTTCGGAGATCTGCATAGTAAGAGGTTTGAGATGATGCAAGGAGGGGGTAGAGGAGGGAGGCGTCTAGGAAGGGTTATTTTGGGGATCATAATAGTAAAACAGCGTTTGGGATGAGTCAGAATGGAGGTAGAGGACATATTGAGAGACGTACAGGGTGAGAAGTAGGGTAGTGCATTGGAGATGCTGAATTAAAAGTACAGACAATAAATAAACGTGTACACAATACCACACTATTGCCGAAAACAGAGAAAAATAATTTGAGGAAACATTGATTAGGATCAGTGTTTTGTCTACTGAAAAATTGACTATCAGTGCAATCACATACACATACTGATCTCTCACTTTAGGCAAAGCTTCCAGTGTTTTCAAACAGTTTTAATGCGGCCAAAACTACACAGCTTCAGCCAGGCAGCTCTTCAGAACACCCTCACTTTTCCCTTAAATACAACAAAAAGGGGCAAGGAATTCCATTAATGTTGCTTGTGGAGGACATGTACTCCAATCATATCATCTCAAGAGGCGAGGCCCCAACCTGGACGTAAAAGTACTGATCTTATAACTCTGGTTATTGCAAATAAGGCTCACGTCAACCCCTACAATATCAAACTGTGTGTGGGGCAGCCCACCCGACTCATGCGATCACTTCACACATGTTTGACGGAGCTCCCCTATATGATTGCTTTACGAAGCATGTACTGCCAGTATGAATCACATTTCTACAAGATGGCCTCCGCACTTGGGAATGTGAATACTAGTCCTTTCACTGCACCCTATATTCATTTTCATGACTGTGTTGACATATATTGAGTTCTTTTGCACAAACTGCTATGCGTGAGCAAGGCCAGGATGTCCGAAACGCGTTGCATTTATTGGTGTTGGAGTAAATGATCACTTGGATTCCAGTCCTGAGCACGTGTTTACTTCATACCCATTGGGATATGGCCATCCTGGACTGGTAGGTACTCTTTACTGAGTTATGCAAATATTATTCAAGACTACACCAAGTGGTTGGTGTATTCTCAAATATCATACTAGTTTTTGGTTTGGACAGGGACAGCATGATAAAGTGTTAAGGATCTGACAATTGTATGCCAAACAGGTTTGGCCAGTGAAGTAAAGAAATGCAAGTTCACAGTGAAAGAGTTGGAATATTTAAGGCATACTGTTTGTGGTGGATATATTTTTAAACCAAAATTAAACTGGTCAAAGTTATCACAGAGGCACCCAGTCCAATGAATAAAGAACAGTTGGGTTCCCTTTTAGGGCTATCAGACTATTATGTGAAGTTTATAGACCATTTTCCTGGCTGGAAAAGAAACATAAGGATGGAGCTGATGGAGAACGTGAGGCATGCGAGGCCATGTGAGAGAGCAACCCAGGAAGGTAATAATTGTGCAGCGGAGGAAGGGGATCTTAAGCGTTATGATCCGAAGGATACAACAATCATTGTAGCTGACGCAAACGAGTATGAATTGGGGGCACTTCTAATGTAAGTGAAGGATGGTGTGGAAAGGGTAGACACATTTGCTTCACATACATTTAAGGGTGCTGAGAGTGCTTATTCAGTTACAGAGAAGGGAGAATTAGTGTGCTGGTGTCATGTCTGACATATTACATCCTACTTCGGAGAGGGTGGCATTTGTGGATAGAGCAGGTGATAGACCACTGATGGATATTTTCACAATGACGGGTGCAGATCAAGTATTTCCAAGGTTAGCAAAATAGCAGTATGATCTACAAGAATTCACATTTGTAATGAAGTATGCACCTCAAAGTCTAAATGTAAACACAAACTGCTTATCGATATTACCAATCAATGGCGACCATAAAGTGGAGGTGGAAGATCTTACTGTGGTCATCAGTTTGTGTGGAAAGTGTCTGAGGAGTATCTGAAGAAGTACAGACTCAAGTATCATAAGACTGTGTAACGACACAAACAGGTTAGTTGAACGATTCAACCGAGCCTTGGGTGACTGCGTACAGCTGATCACGTGCAACCGTCTGCAATTAAAAAGTAAAAATCGTTGCATGTTATAGAATTACAGAACTAAATCGCGCCCTACCACTGGTGAATTGTCCTCAAATGTTACTACAAAGTAGGGTTCCCTGCCTAAAACGTTGTCTATATTGGATGTGTATGTGTGTGGTAATGAGTGGGCGTGAAATTGTGGACAGTAGAGTGAAAGAGAAAGGGGAGCATTCTTGCAGGAGGCACGTTGAGAAGACAGGTGGGGTCAAGTGGAAGTTTAATGAAGGAGATTGGTTTCATAATAAATTGCGGTGGAAATCTAGGAAATATGTATGAAAATACTGTAATGATGGAGGAAGTGAGAGTGTTCAATGTGAGGAGAGTGCCCAAGTTTAAACCTGTGGAGGGTATACAAGCTTGTGTGAAAACAAGGGAAGGTAATTCGACTGAAAGAGAGAGGTTGGAAACTGATGGGTGCAAAAGGTACAGGAAATACTCTTACAAGGATTATGTGTTATATTCATGTACCAATGTAAAGGAACTGAGGGGCATATTAGCAAGGCGATTATCGCCACTTTAGCGGGACTTTTTCCCGCTAAAGCGGCGATAATATTATCGCCTTATCAACAAGCTGTCGTTAACTGCTGTTAGCGACAGCTTGTAGGCGATAGCGACCGGGTTGGGTGCCGCTTTGCATGCCACCGATATTTATCGCTAATGGCATGCAAAGTAGGCGTTCCCCACCTAACAGCGACTGGAAACAGTCGCTGAGGTCGCTTACGCCTATCAGCGAGGCAGGGGCGGTGATTAGCGAACAAGCGCTAAACACGTTTAGCGCTGGTTTGCTAACACCTGGTCCCACCCTGATTTAGCCATGTAATCCAATGAGAGGTGGATTACATGGCTAGAGTCCCCTCGCACTATCAGCAAGCAGAACTGGGGAACAGTGTGAATATCGCCTGTTTTCAGGCGATATTCACACTGTTCTCCAAGGTCTCTATCGCTTTGGAGATTAGCATTGCTGATTGCACGCTAACTCCGCGATAGAAACCGGCGATGCCTGGCGATAATTATCCGAGTGCTAATTGCGCTTTGCGATAATTATCGCCAGGCATTGCTAATATGCCCCTGAGTATTTTGAATATACATGTTACTTTGCATGCATGCTTATTGTATGTTCTTGTTGTTGCTACAAAGAGGTGTTTCGAAGCTTTAGAGCTGGAATGTAGAATTTTCTGTGTGAGGAATGTTCCCTAAAGTGGCATTGGAGATTCATGGATGCTGCTGCCTCACTTAAGGTACCGGTGGTTTCTTTCTGTCAATGCTGAAATAAATATTTAATTTCAACTTGCGGAAAGTGTCATCTCGTCATCATCCTTGGCAGGCCTTGGCCCACTCAAAATTCTGATATCAATCTTATATACACATCTCCCTACAAAACTTTCGACCTGTTGAAAACTCCTAAATCCAGTCAACTACCTTCCCACCTGTTGTAGGACTGGGTTAGTTTACTTTGCTCTCCTCTTCGCATATGCAATTCGGGATTTTTGTAGGGTGATATTTATGCACCATATATATTTTTCATAGCAGATGTTTATGCAATCTGTTTTTTCAGCCTATGTCTTACATTACATTTGTTTTTGGGGTGGGTGGAATGTTCATTTCTGCCTGTAGAATTGGTGGAATTTTGGCCACTCCACATTACCCTTTAATGCGGAGTTCTGGCCAAATTCCGCCAATTGCCTCATGGCAGACTTTTTCTCCTGTGAGGCTCCAGAATATGCGCGCTGGAGGGCGCGAGTGAGATTTGGGATCCCCTAGTGCGATTTTCTAACACGGGCGGTCACCAGCGCTCACGGTCAGAGGGCCGCTGTTAGAGTAGATTTGCTGCTGCTCGAGTACATTTTCTACTCGAACGGCTGCAAAATCAACTCAATTGGCTGTGCGCTCTTGCACAGCGTATGGTGCTTATTTTCAGCACTGCTCTTGCTACCGGCACTAAATTGTAGCGCAAGCAAGCAAGCTGCATATTTTATGCCCATTGGCGGAATTCTTTGGAATCTCGCAGATTTTTTCTGTAACTGTGAAATTCCGAGGAGTGAAACCCCACGAGCCGCCCACCCCTAATTTGTTTGAGTTCAGGTCCCTTTTCTCTAAACAGGAGCTTGTCGTGGAACGCTGAGCTGGGGGACAACACACAACTCACATACATGAAGTCCTACAGTGTCCTGAGTAACACAAATGAAAAAAGCTCAAGGGAAGAAAAATAAAGTCCTAATCCTTATGTATCAAAGTACTATTCAAACAGTGTGCCCTTAGGGAAGAACTTTTACCCAGATTTACTGTGACTTTCGTGACCAACCCTGAAGTACAATCCTTTTTGGCATTTACTAAGCTGCATAAAGCCACTTTGTGTGGTTCAGTAAATGCGCAGTAACACAAGACAGCGCATAGCATTGGGTAGGTGTTCCACGGGTGGAGCATGTATCTTCCCATGTTTCCACCCATGTCTTTTGACGCGAACCCAGGTTTTCAAAGACTTGTAAACATGGGTTTGCGCCATAATGATGCACCTACCCGAAAGAGGCGTAACGAGGATAAATATCTTTATTTCTCCTCGTTACTTCATCTTTCCATGTGTGCTGCATCCTGCAGCACACACAGAAAGAGGAATATGCCTCTTAGGCTCAGAATCCTGCCAATACCGCAGGTACCCTGCACCATGGTGCAAGGGTGCCTGCATTGGCGCTAGGCAGCCCACAGTGCCCCAGCGCAAGGAGAGAGCAGAAATGCGCCATATCTTTGTAGATATGGTGCATTTCTGCTCTCTCCCTTTCACGCAATGCAGGGGTGGACCAACTTATGAGGCAGAGTGGACTAAAGTATTGGAAGAAAAAGCAAATTATGTGGCATAATGCTGCATATTTTGTATAGTATTACTCCATTACTGAGGGCCTAATTTCAAATTTGGCGGTCCATGGGACACCGAACCCATGGTGGCGGTCCACCCGCTGTATTAAAACTACAGTGGCGGGACCGCCACAGGACTGCAGGGGATCCCTTATCTCGCGGCGGTGGCGCAGTGGTGTGAGGCTGCAATAAAAGCATATTACGAGTTTCCTCACTGCAACCCTTTTCATGGCGGTGAGTCCGCCATTAAAAGGGTGGCAGTGAGGAAACCTAGGGAGCCCTATAGAGCCCCCTGTTGCTTCAGTGCATGGGGGTTCATGCAGGGGAGCACATGGTGTGCCCCCCTATCGGTATGCACCCCCCCTCCCCCTTCCCCCCCGTTTCTGCACAGAAGGAAAAACACAACATTGTGCATTTCGGTCCGTGAAGGAAGGGGCTGCGGTGTTCCACAGCGGTGCCTTTCAAAGACTCTCCTATGAGCCTTAGAAAGGCACCGCCACCGCAGGACTGCCCGACCGGTATTCACGTAGAAATACAGTGGGTGGGCTGACTACGAGTTTGGCGGTGTTGCAGCAGGAAGCTGGTGTGGCGACCCGCTGCAACACCGCCAAACTTATGTAATCATGCCCTTAGTAATTTGTATCCATGTTAACACTGTCCTGAAAAAAGTTTCACGGTATTTGTATACATTTAACATCCAAATACAGCGTTAAGCAACCTATAGGTGACCAGTCAAGCTTTGCAAAGTCACTTCCACTCACTGCAACACGTGTCGCTGCATTTTTAGTACCATTTAATCCGTTTGAGCTAGAAATATTTTTTTAAAATTAATATCTGCAGATTATTCAGCAGATGATGGATTATGTGGCATATGCAGCAAGTCCACAATTATGTGGAAGACACCACAGAATCACATAATTCCAGTGGTCTTTACTCCCGAAACAGAAAATTAAAACCTACTCTAGAATATATACAGCCAGCATGAGGTTCGCTGGTCCGTGATGTGGTATTGGCAGAAAACGTACTGTGCTGATATGGAGGTTCCAAACCGTGGACGGCAGGGGGTGTAAAGAGAGAGAGTGAGAAAGAAAGAGAGAGAAGAGACGGAGCAAAAGAGGGAGAGAGGAGAGAGGCAGAGAGAATGAAGCTGGAAAAGAGAGAACAGATAGAAGAGAGATGGATGAGAAGGCGACAGAGAGAAAGGGAGAGGAAAAGAGTCAGAGCGTGTGTGTATGTGTGAGTGTGTGTGTGTGAGAGAGAAAGTAGTTAAAGCTCAGCAGCTAAGACACATAAGGTTGATTTAAGGAGCTCATAAACGCAGACGGGCGCCTTTCGCACCCGCTGAAAGGAATGAGGGGTGCAATTCACTCAGTCCGCGGCCCCAGGGACGGTCACGGGCTGACATTCTTAGCCCAACGCCCTGGAGCCATTCACAGCCGCATCGTAGGAGTCCTTTCTCTGGCCCTGCGGTTCCAGAGACGGACTCACAGCCGGTCCCTCGGCCCCCTCTCGGTGCATGGTGTCCCCCCGGTGGGGGTCTGCGAGCTGACATTCCAGCGGGTCTAGACATCCCAGCGCTCGCCCTCGGACATTCCCAGGACAGGGGTAATTTAAAAATTGTTGTGCACAACCCGGGCCTCGCAGACCCGGGGAGCCGATACCGGGGCTCGGATCAGTGACCCTGTCTCAGCTTCAAACAGACAGTAGCGGCTCCCTCGGTTCAGCGCCGGGTCAGGAACCGAGACCCCGCCTGACCCTCGCGAGCTTTGAAATTGTTCTGTGAGAGGACAGAATACCAGAAGAGACACTACTGCAGGCGCTTTTCAGGCGTGCTGGCGGTGCGCCTACTGTACTCCTGCACCAGGGCAGGTTGAGGCAAGCGCATTCCAGCTTCTAGGCTTTTGTGTTCTAGTGTCTTCCTCCATGTTGTGCAGCTTAGTTTAATTCTCCTCACAGCATGTATGTGTCAGTTAAGCATCTGCTGCTTGAGTAATTAGTACAGCGTGAAAATATAGGAAAAATAAGAGGAGAAGACTGGATGAGAAAAATATGGAAAATAGCAAAATCAAGCAATAGAAAGAACGGACGAACTCAAAAAAGTAATGGAGCCACAGTAATAAAGCAAGGAGAGAAAAAAGTAATAGTAAAGACAGTTAAAACGAATGAAAGAAAAAGGCGAGAATAAAGATAGATAAATGAAATAGAGGATAAAAAACGGAATAAAAAACGATTTACAAGAAATAAAGAAAAATGAAAGATGGAACGAAAGAAAAATAGAAAAGAAAGACAAAAAAACATGAAAGACAGGAAAAGCAAAATAAAGAAAAATAAAAAGAACAATTTAGGAAAGAAAGTAATAAAAAAAAACGAGAAAAATTAAAGAGAAGAAGAAATAAGAAAAGAAAATGAAATCAAAAAAGGCGTACAAACCAAAGAGGAAAGAAAAAGAAAGACAGGAAGAAGAAAGGTTTATGAGGATGAAGGAATGAAAAAAAGAAAAGAAAGGAAGGGAAAATGAAAAATTATTTAAAAAAAAGAAAGAATTACGCAAAGGAAAAAGAAAGAAACAAAAGCAATGCTTTCAATTGAATTTTTTAGACACCTTAAAATTGAAACTAACAGATCAGGCTCACAAACAAAAGTAAAAGTGGAAGGGATCTGAAGAGGGGATTTCAGGGTAGTCTTGTGCACAAGGGAAGTTGTCCCTCAAGGACAGCTTCTATCGTGTGAATAGACAGAGACTGCTGTCAGCATCTGGCAGGCTGTCTGTGGGTTGCAACCAGAGGAGTCATCACGAAGCATTAATAGATTTTCTTGCAAATCACAAGGAAGCGGAGACACCCACTTTACCTTGTAACTCACAAGGAAACACAACGTAGGTTCCAAAGCCATTTGCGCCTTGCGCGTCACTGCAGTATGTTATAAACTGAGTTTTCGCAATTGCATATCCTGACATTTGTGCAGCTCTCTCTGTGATGACAAAATCCACTGTACATCTGGCCCGAGATGTCAAAGTCACATTGCTATGGGAACCAGCGAGCATCAGAATAACAGATTGTGGTGCAGTGTGCACCGATGCCCCCCCCCGCCCTTCAGCCGCTGTCCTCCAGTACAACTTGAATCCGAGGCTCACACTAGGGGCGTGCTCAGTCAACAAAACTACAGAAAATCCTAAAGTGTGTGGGATCCTCGGACGTGAGGCCTTCCACCTGAAACTCTGGACTTGTGCGATGGCCACTGTCAGCCTGTGGCTTTCCCTGTGAGAGTCCGCTGCCCGGACAGTGCAGGCATGCACACACTTAAAACATGCACAAGAGGTACCGGGGTGGCACAGTTTCAGAATCCTCACAAGGAAAAGCTGAGCATGATATGTACTTGCATGCAAAATGCTTGTGAATTACCAGTGATCCGTGGTTTCACAGTACTCACAAGGAAAAGGTAAGGAAGGTATTCATCTATAAACATAATATTTGGAATTACCAGTGACACTTGGTTTCAGAGTACTCACAAGGGAAAGGTAAGGAAGGTATGCATCTGTATACAAAATGCTTGGGTATACCAGTGACACTTGATTTCAGAGTACGCACAAGGGAAAGGTAAGGAAGGTATGCATCTGTATACAAAATGCTTGGAATTACCAGTGACACTTGATTTCAGGTACGCACAAGGAAAAGGTAAGGAAGGTATGCATCTATATACAAAATGCTTGGGTATACCAGTGACACTTGATTTCAGAGTACGCACAAGGGAAAGGTAAGGAAGGTATGCATCTGTATGCAAAAGCTTGTGAATTACCAGTGACACTTGATTTCAGAGTACGCACAAGGGAAAGGTAAGGAAGGTATGCATCTGTATGCAAAAGCTTGTGAATTACCAGTGACACTTGATTACAGAGTACGCACAAGGGAAAGGTAAGGAAGGTATGCATCTGTATGCAAAAGCTTGTGAATTACCAGTGACACTTGATTTCAGAGTACGCACAAGGGAAAGGTAAGGAAGGTATGCATCTGTATGCAAAAGCTTATGAATTACCAGTGACACTTGATTACAGAGTACGCACAAGGGAAAGGTAAGGAAGGTATGCATCTGTATGCAAAAGCTTGTGAATTACCAGTGACACTTGATTTCAGAGTACGCACAAGGGAAAGGTAAGGAAGGTAGTGCATCTGTATGCAAAAGCTTGTGAATTACCAGTGACACTTGATTTCAGAGTACGCACAAGGGAAAGGTAAGGAAGGTATGCATCTGTATGCAAAAGCTTGTGAATTACCAGTGACACTTGATTTCAGAGTACGCACAAGGAAAGGTAAGGAAGGTATGCATCTGTATGCAAAAGCTTGTGAATTACCAGTGACACTTGATTTCAGAGTACGCACATGGGAAAGGTAAAGGAAGGTATGCATCTGTATACAAAATGCTTGTGAGCTACTAATGAAAACAAGCACCAATAAAGGAAAACTGAAGAGCACACCGGTGTAGGAAAAATGTGAATCAAACTCAGCTATGCGTGAACCAATCACCGGGGACACCGTTTCAGGGCGCCTGTGTAATAAAAACGCTGCACAACTCTAGTGCCTACCTACTTCTGGAGCAACACGTTTCCAGATCAGCATCGGACGTGTATACATTGAAAGTGCTTCAGTAATTTATCTTTGCACTTTAGACAGACTTGTGTCTGTGGATATGAATTTTACCCATGATGCTTTGCACGCCACTCGGCTGCCACCATGGCAGTGTTAACTCTTGTTGATCTATTTTAATTCTGCTGTGTGCATCTTTTATGGTTTTAACTATTTCATTAAAGGTTATTTTGAGTGACTAGCTTTAATTTCTCATTCCGACAACACATATATTTTTTAACTCTGTGTGCTAAGCTATATTAAAAAAAAAAAGATGTTTTCATAAAGTTTTGTTTAGATTTTGTATGGAGGCGTGCAAGTGATTTTTTTTGCAGTTGGTTAAGCCCGAGTCCCTATTAGTTCTTGAAAAAGTTTCATTCTCATAACCAAAAAGGCAAATGTTAGCCTTGTTAGCCAAGCAACTCACTAAATGGTTCCCATTCTAAGCTGCTTTCTGTTGAAACCCGTAGAGTAGTCGTTCCACAAGCACGTCTGCCGCCACTTTTATGTTTCTCAGATGTTGTCATTATTGAATTGCTGTAAAAATAGGGGCGTGTGAAGATTTTTGTTAACATTTGTGAGCTTAAATGTTTTTGCTTATCACAAAGCCTGCACATTTTCAGGTGTTATTTCACCTGTGCAACGTGTTTCACAGCACAGCATGGTCAGTTTTACTCTAATTAGAACAGTTTTTAACTGCACGTTTACTTTCCTTTCTAAGTGCTATGGATTGTCACAGGAAAATAAACAAAAACTGTGTTCTGTGAAGTGTAACTTATGCAAAGCCGTAAAGTCATTATTTTCGTGTGTGGGCAAAGCAAAAACATTTGCAAACTTTGCAAAGCTGCATGTTTTCAAAAGACCTTTCTATAAGTTTCCACATCTAATTCCTACATTCCAGGACCTATGTACCAGGTTTCACCTGGCAAACAATTGCTCCAAATACTCCAAGGATGCAAAAAGAACATCACATGCAAAATTACCACATATGTCAAAGTCCCACTTCAGCCAGTAAATTCATGAATTCACAGACACAAGTCTGATCCTTATTTGGAGCTGAATAATGATTTGTTGGTAATATCGCTGAAATTCCTCAAATTACGCTATTATTGCACATCGTTTAATTTCAAGCCTTGCTGGATGAAAATCCTGCTGTTGGAGCAGGCGAACAAACAGAATGCAAGTGACTGTTGTTCGCGCACTTGTGGTTTTTTGCACTGAATTTTTGTTAGAGAATGTGTTACCACCTCCCAAATCCAAGGACGCATTTCATTCTAAAATATAGCACTAAAATTTCATTTTTGCATTTTGCAGATTTTAGCGTTATTTTTCTGAAATTTTGTGAATTTATACGGATTTTGTGAAACCCCAGTAAATACCAAATATTTCCCCCAAAATGGGTATTTTTCCTTCGTTACTGACATTGTACAGAAAAGCATACAAATGAACGCAAGGACAAATTCCACGCTGATATATATAGTACTAAATGCCAGTTTTGCAACTGCAGGAACAACACCCACCAGTAATATTACCATTGCCTGCTACTTAACCCGTAGCACAAACAGCTGCAGTTCCAACATCTGCAAAGAGTTGGTTTATAAATGTGGCAGGACATTAGTCAAGTGCGCAGGTGCAGGGAAAACAGGAAAAGAAGTGTCAGCAATGATACTTAAAAAGATGGTACAGGACTATTTGGAAGACCCAACGAGGTGTAGCTTGATCAAGACACATCAACATATTGGCATGGGAAGACGGAGCATTCCCTAAAATTCAGCAGGCTGGCAAAAAAGTATCTGGCATGTCGTGTACCAGTGTACCTTTGGAGTGAGTAATCAGTGCAGCTAAGGCATTTGTCATTGTCAAAAGTACGAGTCTCTCTCCTCAGAATTGGGATTGGCTGATGAAGACTAAAGTGAAAAAACATTTCATACCCCCAAAAAATAAGGCTCCAGAAGACACAACTGCGGATGGATAGAAGTTGCTCGGACATCACAATTGTGGTGAGTGAAACTCCTCTAAAGGACCTCAGTGAATTTGAGGATGAACTCTACTTTCCAGATTAAAAAAAGAAACAATAACAGAAATGTATACTATGTAAACAAACAATGATAAAAGGGTTTATTTTTAAATTTGGTGTGGGGTATTGTAAATAAATGTAAATGAACCAGTGTGCACAGCACAGGCACAGATAAACAATCCAGGAGGACACAGCCAATTGGCCTGTTGTGTCTGAGTGGTGAGCGGTGACAAAGAAAGAAAACTAATCCAACCTTAGGGTCAACCGTAGGCTTTGAAGTGAGCAATCAAAATGATCTAAATGATTTAAGTCTGCAGTGGATGCCTCCCGACGATGGCTTGAAAAAACAAAATGCCTAACCCTGCATTCAACAGGTCAGCTGTAAGTGAAGATGCAATAGACTACGCTGCCCTATATATGTTGCTTCCACAGGATACAAGAGAGGCATAGACAGGTAGATGGACACCATACTTGGATGAGGTAACTTGAACAACAAATCTCAAATGATAATTCATGTAATGGATGTGACAGTCCTTGCTTAGATAAACTTGGGATTTCATGGTTGGGAGGTCAATCATTTTTTTCAGGATGAATGCTGGAAATGTTACGTTATTAGCATTTTGGTAATTTGCACACCCGCATCTCTTGGTTCTTCTGAAACTTCTCAATTTACGTGAGACTAGACTAAGATAAAAAATCTTTTCATTTTCTTGTTCAAAAGGTCTATCTCTTTTGGGAAAAAATGCACTCTGCAAATCTCGACAAACACATGTGGTAGCCAGACCAATGCCTGTCTACTTCTATGGGTAACAAGAGGACTTAAAGAGGCCTACCTATGACAACCAGAAATAAAACAAGCATTGGCATAGCCAATAGGTCTCGCTTTTGGGACCTTAAAAGTATTTAGTTATGCAACTGTTGCATGGCTAAACACTTATAAGGTCCCAAAGCGAGACCTATGGCTATGCTAATGCTTGTTTTTCTTCTGGCCACAGGGAGCATACAATTCGCAGAACAGGTGGTAAATGTGTGTGTTAAACCCCTCAGAATTCGAAATTTATTGTGGTTTAATGAACAATAATTCCAGTCCCACAGTTATTCCCCATATCATGGAGGTTTGCCTCGAATTTGTATGGTATTGACACAGTGTTACTGCATGATAACACGAATTCCACATGCAGTGTTTGCACGCTGCCAATACTGTGCAACTCGTAATCAGGCCCTTGGAATCTAATATGTGTGAGGGAATTTGCATTTCAGCAGCATGTACAGTGGTTGTGTGTGTCTGGTTAGCTCATACTGCTACTGTCAGTTTGTTTGTGTGTAAGATATTGAACCGCTGCTGTCCCAGCAGTATAAGTGAAGCTTGCACTGTTGTTGTACTTGCTGTACCCGTTCTAAGTAAGGGATGCTTGAACTGTTGCTGCATATGCCATACTTGTACTGCGTGATGGAAGCCTTACCTTTGCTGCACGTGCTGAACTTGCACTGCGTGAATGAAGCTTTGCCGTTGCTGCACGTGTTGTATTTGTTCTGTAGGAATCGTGAACTGTTGTTGTCCGTGTTCCGCACCTGTTTTTGTGAGAAAGCTTGCACCTTGGTGTGCTGTGTGAGGGAAGGTTGCACTCCTGCTGCCCCATGCTGCAGCTGCTAATTGGAGTCGTTTATGAAATTAGCTTTGTTGAGGTATCCAACATTGCATAACATACAACGCAGTAGGCTGCCGACCTTCAAGCCTCACGAGTCATTTCTCTCATCAATTAATAAAACAGCTAGTAATCATCGCCTCCCTCAGAGCCAGTCAGCTGATGTCTACGTGACGCAGTGGGCCATGGGACACCCAGATGCAGTGGCCGCGAGGAGTGGCGCGCAGCTGGCAGGCCCAAACAGCGTCTCCATTCCGTCTCGTGATTAAGTCCCCCTATTTTCCAGCCGCCGGCCGCGTCTCTCCCGATGCTATCTCATATTTTTCTCTCGGCTCCTCATCCGCAGTGCCTCTGTCCCGGTGATGTATGAGGTGTGCGCAGCGCAAGCAAACACTGCTTATCCATTATATACAAGTCTTGTCTGGTCCGGTTGATAATGCCATTTTTTAATACGGCCAGTGAAATTGTTCTTTCTCAGCGTATTCCTCCCTCGACTGCGGCGCGTGCCAGCCCTTTAGTGCTCCGATTGCATCGGATGGGTGTCTGAGTCAGCGCAGTGGCGTAGCTAGGCACTCTGCCGCCCGTGGCGGTCCCTGCCTTTGCCGCCGCCGAGCGCCTAAGAGGGGGGGGTGTGGGTGCTGGCGATCAATTTACCTGCCGCCCCTAAATCTCGTGCCGCCTGGGCGTGCCGCTCCTCCGCCCCCCTTGCTACGCCAGTGAGTCAGCGTCGTGCCACGTTGCGCGATGTTTAGCGGCGCAGGGGTGGAGGTGTTGAAATTAAAGGACAGGAGACAAGGATGGATGACAAAGGCTTGGAAGAGCATTTCCGCCTTAGCAAAGTCTTTTCAAGTTCTGATTCAATCAGCGGCATGAAGAAGTTTTGCTGGTTGTGAAAGCCATTATGACCGCTTTCGGACTCACAGTAGAAAGTGGACTGAAAGGAGACACCCCAAGTGATAAGTGCCCCCTCGGCCCCAACTCCAGTCAGACAGATCATCATTTTTGTCAAAAAGATGGTCCAATGGAAAAACAACTGCCTTACTAGGCAAAGTGACATTTTGCTGCCCACTTTATAGGCACTGCCATGCTAAGAGTTTTTGGGGCTTTGGGCAAGAAATATTTTGGGGGCCCCTGTTAACAATAACGTTGAACGTTTTACCTATTTTCATCTGATACAAGTCCTGCTGATGCCAAACGTAAAAAATATGCTAAATGTTCAGAAACAGGGGTATGCAGAAATGACGTAAAGCTCCAGCTGTCCAGCGCCTGCCACTTAACAAGGACAACAATGGAGGAGCGGGGGCGAGCGAGCGCGGCAGCCTGCTCAGCTGACCAGACGCTCGTGCGTCATGGCCTTTTCTCGGCATGTGTTTCCAATTATCGCGCCCGCGTCTGGGCACGATAATGGGAAGCAGATGTCGGCCGCGTGGTAACCGCCGAAAAGGCCATGACGCACGAGCGTCTGGTCAGCTTTGAAAAGCCCCTACATAATGCTTCGCCAGAAGTAGCGCTTGCGCGCTACTCTAGGCTCAACCTAAAAAGGGGTGAGTTAATTATAATTAGGGCTCCCAGTTTTATGGTATTTATTTTTTGGACATTTCCGTCTGTATTTATCCATATTTATTTTTTGCTGATATTATCTGTATTTATCCATATTTATTTGGAGTTTTGTGAATAAATGAAGTTGAAACTAGTATTTTTCCACATTTATGTAATCGATAAATGTGCATTCCAGTGATAGGAACACCCACAGATGATAAATCAATGCACTCATAAAAATAAAATGAACATTTTAGTATCAAGTTTGTGCATATCTGCTGCTGTTTAAGCCTCTTTACTGAAATTCTATTCTTTTCTTAACCCCTTACCTGTCAATAAGCACATCTATTGGCCTGGCAGTCATGAATGGCAGCATTTAGAATCTAAAAAAGCCAATTTCCATCTTTATCCACACTTAAAAATAAATACAGACAGGAAAATAAATGGTTTTCTGTCTGTATTTATCTGTAAAAATCAGCAAAAACGGAAAACAGGGAGCTTTAATTATAATAATAGCTGCTTGAGTGGCAAATCTTAAGTGGTTGGTGTGGACATGATGATTATGGGCACAGCTAAACATTTTTATTGTTTTGGTGATCAATCTTTCAGGGTACTTGCTGCTAGTTTTTATGTATAAGTTTTTATTGGCATTTTTAAAATCACGATACCATAACTTACATAATTAGGAAAACACAATAGTTTCAACAAATAAATATCACTTGAAACCACCCCCTCCCCCCCAGTCCCTCTGGCTCCAACATAGTCATAATGCATTGTATTTTTTATTTTTGATAGTTTTTTATACCGTAAACTTGACCCTTGCAAATTTAAAGAGAGCAGCACAGTGATAACAAGAAAACATATACAAAGAAGAAAGATACAGGATATATGTAGCAACCAGAGAAGGGAGGGTGCGCTTTACAATGCTTGATGGCAGAAGGGAAAACTCAATAAAAGCCAACAAATCATAGTCAATAAAATTGTAGAATCAGGCAGTGTCAAGAGACGGGAGGGTAGAGTCAGGACTGCTAAGTTTAAAAACACTGAAGTCACCAGTGAGAGTAGTTATGAATGTGATTGAGGGAAGAAGGGTATCTTAGTATCTAGGGAAGAAGTTTGTTCATAAGGAGTGCTTTGACTTTTTTCTTGAAGGATATAGTTGAGGGATTCATTCTGATTTCAGGGGGCAAGGTGTTCCAGATTCTCGGGGCAATCTAAGTTTGTTTTCTTGTGGAATCTCTGAGGTTTCAGAAGAAATGTGTTGGAGCTTCTTGATGATCTGGAGCCACCAGAATGTTCGAGTTTCTGAGCAAGATACCTAGGGGTTTTGAAGTGGAGGGCTTTATGTGTCATGCAGGCAATTTTTAGCTGGATTCTAGCTTCGTATGGGAGCCAGTTGAGGGATTTTTGAGCCGGTGATGAGCCTTGCAGCAGCGTTGAGCGAAACCCTTAGTGGAGCCAATTTGGATCTGGGCAGTCCAGAGATGGTTGAACTTCCATAGTCCAACCTGGGAATCACTCGGGTTTTCACAGCATGCTTGAAATCGTTTGGGGGGGGGGGAGTTTTGGTTTTCTTAGAATGTTCATTTTGTGACTCGCCCCTTTGGTGGCAGCACTGATGTGCTTCTGCATGTTGAGGTTCTTGTCTAGAAGTAATCCCAATGATCTTGCTGAATCAATGACCTGGGGAATGCAGTTGAGGGCTGTCAGATGTTTCAACCATTCTTCAATGACAGGTGACTGGTTGGCTGGGGCAATTAGAAGGAATTCATTTTTTTGAATATTTAGTTTGAAGTGATTGGATGTTAGTCAATTTTGAGTTTTCTGTAGCGTTGTCTTGAGGGAGCTGATGTCTTCAGGGGAGGCAACTTTTAGGTAAAGTAGGGTATCGTCAGCGTACATGTGGTAGTGGATATTAGATGAGCAATAAGCAATGGGTGTTGCGATGGAATTCCCACAGCAACATCCATTGCCCGCCCCTTTGCCGCAGCGGACTGCTGCGGTAAGGGGCATATTTGCAAGGTGGCATTAAGAGAACAACGCCACCGGAGTGTCAGAAAAAGTGACTCTACAGTGGCGTTAGGGGATTGTAAATATTCACTTTTGAGTTCTGTTCAAGAGATAGGAGGTGAACCAGTTAAGGACTGTTCCTGTTAGCCCCATGCGGTGTTCCAAGAGGTCTAGTAGGTTCTCATGCTTAACTGTATCGAATGCCGTTGATAGGTCAAGGAGGATTAAGAGACAGGATTGGTTCTGATCCTGCATTTTGAGTGCATCGTCCACTGTTTGTCATAGCCGATTCAGTGCTGCGCCCTGGATGAAAGCCAGATTGAAAATGGTCTAAAAGACGAAATTGTTCGATGTGGTTACAGAGTTGGATGTGAACACATTTTTCAAGGAGCTTCGCCAGGGTAGGAATATTGGAGATAGGTTGGAAGTTCTTTAAGTCTGTTTGATCTGCTTTTGTTTTTTTTTAGGAAAGGGTAAACCTGACCTGATTTTAGCCAGTCTGAAATAGTGCTTTGAAGGAGGGAGGCATTAGCAATCTTGGTCCTAAGTGGGAGTATCGCGGGTAAGATCTCCTTGAAGAGATTGGGAAGTAGAGGGTCATTAAGGTGGTTTGACAGTTTCAGCGATGTTAGAATCTTGTGGATGGCACTTTCCTCAAAGGTTTTGATGCATTGTTTTTGGGGAAGTGCCCAGTGGGACATGGGGGAACAGTAGTCCAGGAGGCAGAGAGGATGGGTTGAGGTGGGAGAGTACCCTGTTCCAAGGCCATCTGCAGGTCCTTTCTCATGCTTTCTGTCTACTGAAGAAAGAAAGGCGAATTTCTCACAGTTTGGTAGTGGACTCGATCCAGTGAGGGACGGATTGGGTGCGCAGTTCAATTGTACTTTTATAAGCTCAAAAGTTTTTGGGGACGATTACTGGCTTGATCCAGCTGGTTTTTGAAGAAATTCGCTTTCAAAGTTCTGATGTTTTGTAGTATCTGTTCCTCAATGATCTCAGGTGCTTGAGGTGTTCAAGTGATGGAGCTGATCTCCACTGTCGTTCAGCTAGCCTCAAGTTGCACCTTTCTGTATTGAAGCTACCATTATACCAGGGTTTGGAGTCTTTTGCTGACACTCTTTTTAGCTATAGTGGAGCGATAGAGTCAAGGCCAGCCTCCATGGAACAAGTGTAGTGATTTCTAAGATCATGGACATCTGACATCTCACGACGAGGAGGAGGCAGGATGTTGTGGAAGAGAGAGGTCAGTCAATTGTGGGTGATGTTGTGCATGCTCCTTTTCCAGAGTCTAGGTTTTGTTGGTTGGGCAGTGTTAGTTATCACAGTTTGTATGATGAGGAATGTGATACAGTGGTGGTTGGTCCAAATACAGAGGAGGAGGTTAGATTCCAATTGAATTGAGTTGGGCTTCGTAATGATAAGATCTAAAGTCGACCCTTTGTTATGTGTGGGCCTGTCGCAAAATTGAGTCAGGTTAAGGTCACCAAAGAAGGTATTAAAGCTGTTGACTGCAGGATCATTCAGGTCACTCCAGTGGAGGTTGAAGTCTCGGAGGAAGATTTGAGTACACTGTTGCCCAGTGTTAGTTACAATGGTTTCCATAATTTGTACTATGAAAATCTGATTGTCTCCTGGAGGGTGGTAGATCATGTGTAGTTTGCAGAGAGGTCTGTTGTTGCAAGAGACATCGAGGCATAGGTATTTGCAGGAGGAAAGAGCGAGGGTTTGTGCATGTTTGACTGACTCGTTCAGGCTGTGAATGCAAGCGATGACACCGTCTGGTCTACTGGATCTTATCCAATCTGGAAATGCCATGGTTAGGAGGGACTAGTATGTCAAGGATAGGAGCAGAGGAGTCTTTTAGCCAGGTTTTGGTCAGAATAAGGTCAAGATCATGTGCGAGGATCAGGTCAGCGATATCTCCTGCATGTCTTGAAGCTGATCTACAGTTGATGAGCAAGCCTTCCAGAAGAGGTTTGAGGTGTGTTGGGGTAGATTGTGTGAGGATAACTCGCCGGAGGTTATGCTTGTTGACCGCTCTAAAGTTGAGCCTAGAAGTTCTATGAGGGGTCGCCGGGATGGCATGGATTTTTCCCTGATTATCATTGTTGTCAGGGTGAGGAGAGTTTTGGATATCGTTGCTGGATAGAGGGACTTACCATCTAATCGGTCATGTGGGCGTATTCGGATAGGTTCTGGTTCTCCATCTCCATTGCATGGGGGACATGGCCGGAAAGGTCAGGATGGAGGGAAGGTGTGTTGGAGATGAGGCGGTGGGTTGTAAGGTTGGTCCTGAGTGATAGCATTTAACCTATGGCTCCTATTAGGATACTGAAAGTTGTTCATCTCTGTGGTGAAGTGAATGTGTCTATGTAAGTCTGCTTTGAGATCTTGCAAGGTTTTTAAAATCTCTTCCAGTCTGGATTCTAGTATGGCATAGGGGCGGGATGTCAGGTCTGGAAGTGGTGGGCAGGGGGGCAAGGGTATATGACAATGAGGTTGAGTTGCTGATATAATGGGTGAGAAGGCATAAGGGAGAGTGGATTGGGGGTAGGGGTAGGATTGACGTTGGGAGGAAGAGAGCACATGAGGTGGGAGAGAGGGAGTGCAAATGGTAAGTCCTTGGGTGTCAATGGGGGATCAGCAATTGGGGGAGACTGTGGTTGAGGTGCGTGGGGGGTCACGGGTATACTCAGGGTCATTTGGCTGTGTAACTCTGAAGTAAAAGTTCTGGGTGTGGGATGATCTGCAAACTAGTGTGGTGAGCAGCGGAATCTGACCCACAGGGTGAAGGAGGTGGGTTAGTGATGTCTACAGCGTTAGGAAGGACTGGATCTGTGGAGAAATCAGATTTTGATGAAGTTTTCATGATGAGAGGGAAGAATTTCTCAAATAATTTAAGGTGGTGATCTGAAGACTAGATGCGGATAATGCCATTGTTGTAGATGGTGATGTTGACTGCTGCTCTGCGAGCCGATGAAGGGGCTACAGACAGTGTAAGACCGCGAGGTGCTTTCCTGGTTGATGCGATCAAGAGCAGTGAGAGCAAGGCTTTCCTCCATTGTGCTCGTCTGTTTGTATAAAAAATGAGGTCACTTATTATAGCTCCTTTGTGCACACAAAAGTAGGGGTCCGAAACCAGGGTTTCTGGATGAGATTTGAGGAGTCTGTGTTTTAAAGACTTGGATGCTTTTTTTGATAGATTCAAGGGGTAATACATTTTAGAAGCATAACGTCCTGATGGCTCCACATTGTTGTTGGTTGTTCTTTGTGATTCCATGACAGAAGCGAGCTATATAAATGGTGGCAGAGGGGGTGGAGGCAGTGGGTGGGGGCAAAGGGATGTAGGATAAGGGCTAGAGTGTGTAACTGGGGTAGAACACCAGTTATAGGCAAAGGTAGGATATAATAGTTGAATAAGTTCTTCCTTAAAGTCCGCGCATCAAGGTGGTTAGAGACATTTGATGGATTTAATAAGTGGAGGAGCAAGCTAACGTAATCACCTATGGGGCTCCAGCTTTGGTGGTCCTAATGAGAGCCTATGCCAATTACGCAAAACGCCCAGGGCAACGGGAATTGAAAATAAATGTCCCCAAACTGATAAAGGTAGGTGTAGTGGGGTGAGGAAAATGTAGTGCCATCTTGTAAGAATTATGAAATGGGAGACCCTGCCTGGTAAAGGTGATTGGAAGATGTTAGCGTTGTATAGGGATCAAACTCTAACTATTACAAAATGGCCACATCATTAGCGGCATTGTCCAGTACCGCAAGCGCATACTGGTCATCCACTAGCATCAGGAAGTGCATCACCAGGGACAGTCTCCTCAAGTTGCAAAGGGTATTCCTGTGCAGGATACACCCGCATTGATCTTCTTTGATCAGTTAGGGCAGTTACTCTAATAATCGTGTGGCCAATATTTTACTAAGTATTTTCACATCTACATCAACATTAAGCAT
Source organism: Calotriton arnoldi (assembly GCA_963921515.1). Taxonomy (NCBI): domain Eukaryota; kingdom Metazoa; phylum Chordata; class Amphibia; order Caudata; family Salamandridae; genus Calotriton; species Calotriton arnoldi. The sequence continues at coordinate 582,235 of CAWUFW010001223.1, forward strand.
CGACAGAGGGAGGTAGGAGGTCACCATCGCGCCAGCCCTGTCAGGCTTGGGGAGCATAACTATAAGCGCCTCCCTCATAGAGGCAGGGAGCACCCCCTTTCTGAATGCTTCATTATATACCTCCAGTAACTGATCAGCTAATCCCCCCACCCTGCGTTGATAAAATTCGGCTGGCAACCTGTCCCCTCCGGGGGTCCTGGCTGTCTTCAGAGCCCTTATTGCTGCCATGATTTCTTCCTTATTGATGGAGGCGTCCAAACTGTCCCTCTCCTTAAGTGACAAGGAGGCCATTTGTAAGTTGGCTAAGTAGTTAACCCTTGCCCGTGTGCCACCATGAGGTGGTGCCTTGTTCACCTACTGCATGCAATGCAAATACCCGGGTGATGCCATGTTGTGCATTTACCATCTGCCCCTGCGCGTCCTGAATCCCCACTATAGGAGAGCAGTGAGTTTCCCCTCGGATGAGCATGGTAAGTGTTCTACTAGCCTTGTCTACTTCCACATGGAGGCTCTGTCTATAATTTAAGCGGACACATTTTGCTAATCTGTCGCAAGTCTCAAAAAACTCCAGTTTAGACTCCTTCCATTAAGGTAACCAAAGAGGCCGCTCTACCACCTCCTGCTCCAGGATACTAAGGACCTGTATGACTGTTATGTGATATGTATGACTGTTATGTGATATGTGACCTTCAAGCATTCTCCACGCAGCACCACTTTCATCGCATCTCATTCCAAAGCTCTTGTGGTCATGCTACCCCAATTTACAGCAAAGTAATGATCAAGGATTGTAGTCACCGCACCCGCAAACACCGGGTCCGACAGCGCATCCACTCACATCTTCCACAATGGCACCCCATTTGCATCCCTGTTAATTCTGAATGAGACCATCAGTGGTGAATGATCAGACAGATAGTGCACCAAATATGAAGCATTTCCCACACACTACATCATGGCACACAATAGCAAAAAATAGTCAATGCAGCTGTGTGTCCCGGTTGCAGGCACATAACAAGAAAAAAAGCTCTAGTCTGTGGGAAGCACACGGTCCATACATCCTGCAGTCCCAATCCCCCCATCGGGTCCCTATGAGCGCTCGTCATTGCAGGCTTGGTGTCTATCCTTGGGTGAGGCAATCCATCTCGCCATCCAGCACACAATTCAGGTCACCAGCCAGTATTATTTCTGGGCGTAGATGCTCCATGGCCGCACTCAATACTGACCGAAAAAATTCAGAATCATCAACATTGGGGGCGTATATATATTCACGAAACATACATCCCTGGTGTTGCTTGGGTATAAATTTACCTTAAATAAATGAAAAGACAAGAGGCATTTGGCAAAACAGGAACAAGTTGGTGTAATTAAGCGGTGCAGCTGAGAGAGCCTGAACAGAATCGTCTGCTCAAAATCTCTCGATGTACAAAGTTTTGGCCGTCAATTTATACAGTTCATGAGGTACAATAAAATGTTCTCTACATTCCTAAAGAGTATCTTAGTCATAAATCAATACATGTGGACATCTGACAAGGACACAGATGGCTCTCGACCTCGGGGAGAGCTAATGTGGGTGAGTGTGTATGTGTCCAGATGTCCGCTGTGAGGAGCGCGCGATCACTACGTGTGGTGTGCAAGTCCTATCTTGATTGGTTGAGTGTATCTAACTACATGTGGTCTCTAACTTTGTGGTATTTCTGGTGAACGCAAGCCTTTGGCCAAACGGGTTTTATTGGGGCCAATTATCTCGGACTTGTTTGTGGTGCAACTATCTATCTGTGGAATCGATCAGGGTTTTTCCTGGGTGTGTGTTTGCCTGTAATTTATGGGGGACACCACCTGTCTGACCACGTATCTCTGACTCAGGGTTGCTGGAGAGATCACCTTGGGTGAATCTGACAGCAATGAGGTGAGTTCATTGGAACTCCTAAAAGTAATATGTCAGCCACTGGTATCATGTTTAATGATATTATCATCACTATGCATACAGTTGTCATTTTGTACATTGAACACCTTTGTACTGGTATTAACGATACAGATGTCATTTTGTACATTGAAATTGTTTGTACTGGTGTTAATGAGATTAGGTTTGCTCTGGTCTGAACGCACGTTGACATGGTTCTTATTCAAAACAATAATATTATTATATGAGCATGGATCACTGAATACAATGGTATTATTATTGCTGATTTTGGAGCTGCTTCGTGGGCACAAATTACGGTATACATTGACATTGCAATGACGGGTAATGTGCGGATACAAGTGGTGGCATATGTTCACATTGCATTTTCTGACATTGCCGTTGTCAGGCCTGCACATATCACGACATTCATTGACATTGTATTCACCCATCACAACACTGGCATCCAGTACCCCAGACACGATCGCATAACGACCCTCAGGATCAAGTTTCACCTCCTTCACCACAAAAAGAACACCAGGCGCACCCCAAATCAGGATCCCCCTTGCTTAGCTTGAGTGTGATGTTGAAAAGAGTTGCATCCGCCACCTACGCCATAGGTGCCAAATGCAGGTTCCCCACGTGTGGGTCTCCTGAAGGAAAGCCATAGAGACCCAGTATCGGTGGAGATAAGGGTAAACCCTTTGTCTTTTACTAGGCTTGGCCAGTCCCCGAACATTCCAGGTCACAAATTTCCATCTAGTAGCCATAACAAGCTGAAGCCACATACGCCAACGTCCCACCACGCTCCCCACACACTATGCGCCCACCCCCTCAAACATGCACTGCAACATATATTCAAATGTATTATCATAGAGTCAGACTCCCTCAATTCTCCAATCAAACACTTAAGCCCAAATCAACTGGCAACTCCCCCTCACCCACAGACTGTGAGTCTGAACAACAATGGCCAGTTCCAACGAGGCCAACACTTAGGTCCCACAGCCCCAACTCCCCCATCGAGGCAACCGCCTCAACTAAATAAAACGCATAGAGCAGTGGACCTAGCATCCCACCAGGATGGTGAGGACAGAGGCTCTCAGCCCACCCAGTAGGACGGTGGCCCACCTTGACCTCCTGCCAGCACATTTAACTGGTTGCCAACATTATCAGAAGACAGATGAAGAAAAAATGAAAACGTCAGTCACAACCCCACTCATATAAAGGAGCATTCTCCAGACCATTGCTCCCCATCTCAGGTATGAAATCTGTGAAGAAATCAGGAGAGAATTACAGCAGTACACATGCTCAATCAGCTGAAGGAAACAACATGTATACACACTACTCATGTCATCACTCCTGCTCCCGATCTGTGGCGGCACTACAATAGTCTTTGGTATCTCTGTGTGATGTGAGCAATTCACGTGTGTCAGGCACACAGTTAGAGTCCGTTAGAGTTCCATCCAGGCATACCAACATTTGTCCGGTACAACAGGCACCAGAAAGTGTCAGGTAGTCCGCTGAGTGTCTACGTGTTCTGGTATTCTGACGTCTGGCACCACTCCCAGCAGTATTGCGGTCCGGGGGTCCTCGCCGGAGCGGCCCCCCTAGTGTATCCAGCAAGTCATTAGCCTCACCTCAAGAGTAACAAAGAAAAACACTTTCCCCTCATGTTGCACCCTGAGTTTTTCAGGAAAGATAAGACTGTAGCAGAGATCCGTTAACGCAGCCGTTCTTGATCGACATAAAGTCTCTACGAAGGTCTTACACCTTAATGGTGTAATCGGGAAACAGCATAATATTCCTGCCTTCAAACTAGGGTGCTCCATGAACCCGGACATGCTGCAGGATCCCCTTCCTTTCCCTAAAGTTGAACAAGGGCGCTATAATGGCGCGCGGTGATGCATCCTGCTTGGGCAGTGGCGCCAGCGCTCTATGGGCCCATTCTATTGTGAAGAATTTAGAAAGTCTTTTTGGCCTCAAGGCATTTGTGATCCAGTCCTCCAAGAACAACTCTGCTGATTGTCCCTCTGCTCTCTCGGGGAATCCCACAAAGCGGAGGTTGTTCCTCCTGGAGCGCCCTTCTGCATCCTCAAACCTGTCATCCATTCGGCTTGATAAGGACTGTAGGTCAGACATTGTCTTTTTCAGGGCTGCTACCTCTGTTTGCAGCAGCTGGACAGTACCCTCTCCCTCAGAGACCCTCTCTGATATTTTATGGAAATCTGCACTGAGCAAACCCTTTTCAAGTGCCACTGTATCGATTTTTGCCAGGGTGATCTCGCTAGTACCCCTGATTTCTGCCAAGATCTCTGCCATCGTGGGTGCCCCCTGCTCTCCCGGAGGGGTGACTTCAAATGTCCACACGTTGCTTCGTCCACAGGCAGGGGATGGGCCTAATTGTCAATTTTATTAGCCTGGGCTGGTTTCGACGGTTTATCTTTGGCCATGTGGGTGTCCTAGAGCAACTGCCCTTTGTAAACTCTGCCCCCAGTCAGTTATACAGACCAAAAGGGGCCCAGTGCAACAATTCCACACCCTATCACCTCAGTAACAGGGGGCATGGTAAGTTTGATGGCAAGGGGGGCCCCCATTGCAGACCCTTTCTGAGGCCCAGGAACACCAGCAGTCGCCTGGGGGGCCCACCCGGCACCATCCAGCTCAGAGGTTCTGGCCCCTTCCTCTCGACCATAGCCTGTCTCACAATGGCTCCCAGACCAGGGCTACAGCCCACCGCTCCCTTGGTAGCACGCCACCCCTCATTCAGGCTCTAATAACGGTGTCTTGCGCACCTCTCGGAGGGCTTCGAAAGCAGTCTCAATGGCACGCAATTGTGCTCTTGGAGTCCACGCTGCCCAGCAATCCTGGAGCCAGCAGAGATCCCCCAGGGGCCACCAGTCATGCAGCCGGCAGAGCCGTGTACGGTGGGACCAGTGGCCGTGCTCCTCGTACCTCTCGTGGACTTCGCCTGTCCAGGCGCGGCCCACTACCTCACAAGCACTGAGGCGAATCTCAGGCCGGCACTGCTACAACGCCCACAGGATCCACATGGGCTTATCCAGATCCCGTCTGTCAGAGCAACGCCAGCACTCCGATGGGGGCTCTGCAATCCCCCAGCAGAGCAGGCTCCCCGGCCGCCACCCTCATGGGCCGACAGGCCGCCACCCTCATGGGCACACAGGCCCACCGATGCACACCAGCTCCGCATCCTCCTGTGAGTCCCCACCATTTGTGGAATCGACTGCCTCCTGACTCTGCCAACACCTGGTGGGAGGTCTGGGTGTCTATGCGACCTGTGAAGGGTGGTCAGTTGTGTTGGCAACTGCAGGATTGTTAAGGATTTTGTGTGTGCCGGTGCGAGCTCTGGGGAAACATAACTTGGTGGCCATCTTGCCAGGCTAGGCCCCCACGAACTTGCTGCTAGTTGTCTGGGATTGGTGGCTCTTAGCCAATTGTATGCTAGTTTGTACTCTGCACTCTTACTTCTCATGCAGCATGTTTACCTTGAATTTCAAATAATGTCTTTTCTCATTCTTCAGACTTTCTTTTCTATCTGAAATAAATTATCTGAAAAAATGCGAATCCAAAACTGTGCTGGTCGAAACAGTGACTTAAAATTGTGTTACACACTAGACCCTACACAAGGAGCTAATGCTTAACAAGGAAGTCAGACGCTGAGATGGTAGTGGTAATACCAAGGCGGTATAGATGGTTCCACTGTACTTATGCATAGCTATGCTTAGATTAATATATGATAATCTACTCTAAAGGTGGCTAGCACAGTCACACCACAGAAAGACATAAACAATCAGGGCACGCTGCATCACACCAGCCTTAGTAGCATTGAGGTGTGCTGCTGCCTTATTACAATGTCTCTATTTCTGGTCTCCCTTTGCGTTGTGACCCTTTGCACCTGAGAGTTAGGCTGCTACATCACAGTTGCATCCAGCCATTGGCTTAAAAGCCCAAGCGCTCACGCCACAATGCAATATGGTCACTGCATTTGTTACATATTGCCTCAAATGCATGGTTAATGCATCCCTTTATTGCCATTGTAATTACCCGTGTTGTGAGACCCCTCCCTCTGATGCAACTCTTAACGCATCTTTAGTTCTGTTTGAAGCGCTTCACAGCCATGGGCCAGGGCAACTATAGAGGAGCTGAGATGTGGCGTGTACAGGAAGCCGACTGCTGCTCCCAGACAGAAATAAATGCACTGTCAGCTATAGTCAAATACAACAGAGACTTCACTAGGGGACAAACAAGCCCCGCCCCCTTAAATTAAAACCACCTTTAAGCAATACTCTTACATTCTGAATTAGAAAATATTTCTAACGTTACTCCAAAAATGGGGATTAACCTTCTATTGGTGCGAAAAAATGTGTTGAGAAGAGTCGAATCACCATATTTCCCGTTGGTTATTGACTGAACTAACCACCTCCATCGGGCAGTAAGGATCCTCAAACCAGAGGTCATCTTTCCACGGGGAACCTTTGAGAACATGACTGGAAAGTAACTGGAGATGGGCGATTAATACCACTCACCTCCCGTTAATTTTCAGAAACGACTCTGTTGTTTCTGCCTTTTTTCTGCTTGCATTTTTTTTTCAGAAGTACTGTCAGAAACAGGCACGGGTGAAATTTTCAGTACACTTTCATAATCTTGCAAAAAATCCAGAATTTGGTGTTACACTCGGTATGCAAAATTCCTGAAGTTACACCATTTTTCCACATCATGTAATTTCAAGTCCGTTATAGTAAAAATCATATCACAGGAGAATGGGAACAACACGAACAAACAGAACACCAGAGGACGTTATATGTGGCACTTGTCTTATATTTTTAGCACCAAATGCTTCCTCATGTTCAGAATAGATGCAAGGACCACTAAATTCCCGAGTTGCATTTTGTATAATTTCACGTAATTTTCCAAACATTTTTCAAAAATTCATGGAATTATGCAAAAGGAAATCACGCAAATTTCACACACCCCTAGTCAGAACCAATGTTTGAAATAATTTCCCCAATACCCCAGTAATATTAAAAAAAACAAGGAAGAGACTGCCACTAATGTTAATACCAGACCAGCCCATTCCGCCATATTTGGCATTGAGCCAAAGGTCCCTCTTATATATTGCGAATTTAGCTGGCCCCGTAACACCATAATTGGAAGCCATTTCATGAAATATTTAAAACTTGTCAGCAGTTGTGGGAAAAAACCGGTAGAGAAATTGTTTGCATTGGATGTTTTCACAAGTGTAATTGTGCAACAAAATGCTGCAGGAGACTTGTCTGATATTTTTTTGGAGGTACGCAACATTAATAAGACATCCCTCTGTATTACCGACACACCTACTGGTAATTTCTGGAAATATTTACAATGATCCAGAGGAAATAATGTCTAATTGAGAAATGTCTGGTAACCAACTGGCAAACATGTTTGGTGTCCACAGCATGCCACAAAGGTCTATATGAGTAGGACAAACATGGGTTGTACCGGAAAATACTCATGTAGAGTTGAATCCGAGGCGGGGTCACCGGTGGAATTTCTCCCCCATGGGGACAGACGGGTGGGTGAAATTCCACCAGTGGGTTTGTTGCAGTTTTATCTCTTCCTCAAGGAATCTATGGATTTGCCAATAGTGCTGGACTGGCCATTCCGCCATGCTTGCATCTTTCCTGTAGGCTCCAAGCCAAGGGAGGCGTAGGCTGCCTTGACCTAAGCATGTCCCTATGGTTCCTTTCTAGTCGCGGCCTACTACAGTGTGAGGCTGGTGTCGACATTTTTTTTGCCAGGGCTGATTTGGGTTTCCACCCTGGCCCTGAAGGCCACGTGATGTGACGCCCCACTTTGGCTTAGAGTGCCTTTCCATTGAACAGCAGAACCTAGTTCACAAGTGACCCCTGGTCCCCCGTCATAGGTCGAGAGTCATGCATCGGGCAGTCACTAGAGCGAAACCACCAATCAGCGCCCGCCATCTCAAACAATGCGTTCGTGTCTTCCCAGCAAATGCTTTGGCAAGCACGGAGGCGGCCATGACGCCCTTTGATGCCTGAATTCGTGTTCACCAGGGTGTGCAGGGCCCGGAACCTGATCCTGGCCTTGCTATTTATTGAGAGGGCACGGAACAAAAAAGCCTCGGTTCCTCGAGATGCCACTCGAAATTATTAAAGATTACCTAAAATGACTGTTATCCAAGCACCAATTATGAAGCCCTTCTGCCTGGTTCCGATGACAGAGGCGGCGCGCCGCTCCGACCGCATTAAAGGGCTGTTTATTCGTGGGCACTGGGTGGATACGGCTCTTCAGGACACATGACGAAGTAATAACAAGCACTGGCAAAGCCAATAGGTCTCGTCTAAGCAATATTGGCTTTGCCAATGTGTTTTAGCTATGTTGTACACTAGTGTGGCAGCTCCCCAGCTTGCCTAAAAGTTAGTGGCATAGTGGAGAGTGTCGTAGAGTGGAAAGGCGAAGAGTGGACTAGAGTGTTGTGGCATAGAGTGTCGTGTATTGGAGTGGCGTACAATGCATCATCGTAGAATGCAATGGCTTAGATAAGAGTGTTGCATAGTAGAATGCAGTGGCGTAGAATGCAGAGGTGCAGGGCACAGTGGTGTAGTGTAGAGTGGTGTAGCGTATTGTGGCATAGACTTCAGTGGTGTAGAGTAGAGTAGAGTGGCACAGATTGTAGTGGCGTAGAGTGGTGCAGAGTAGCATATAGTGCCTTACTTAGAGTGCAGTGGCATAGAGTGCAGTGATGTAGTGGATTGCTTCAGAGTGCAGTGGTGTAGAGTGGATTGATGCAGAGTAGAGTGGTGTAGCGTGGAGTGGCATAGAGTGGAAGGGCCTAGGGTGCATTGGCATAGAATGTAGTAGTGCAGAATAGAGTTGTGTAGAGTTCAGTGGCGTACAGTTCAGTGTTGCAGAGTAGGAGTGTCATAGAGTGCAGTGGTGTAGAGTGGTGTAAAGTGCATTGGTGTACAGTGCAGTGGTGTAGAGTAGGGTGGTGTTGAGTAGAGTGGCGTAGAGTACAGTGGTGCAGAGTACAGTGGTGCAGAGTGGGGTGCAGTAGCGTGGAGTGGTGTAGGGTGCATTGGCGTAGAGTATTGCAGGGTATAGGGACTTAGAGTGCAGTGGCATAGAGTTCAGCGGCGTACAATGCAGTGGAGCATAGTACAGTTCAGTGGTGCAGAGTGGAGTGGCACAGAGTAGAATATCATAGGGTACAGTGGTGTTGAGTGTACTGATGTGGAGTGCAGTGGTGTAGAGTAGAGTGGCATAGAGTGCATTTGCATAGAGTAGAGTGGTGCAGAGTAAAGTAGAGAGGCGTAGAGTGAAGTGACATAGAGTGCAGTGGTGCAGAGTGGAGTAGTGCAGAGTAGAGTAGAGAGGCGTAGAGTGAAGTGACGTAGAGTGCAGTGGTGCAGAGTGGAGTAGTGCAGGGAAGAGGACTTCTGAAAAGTTTGCCACATAGAAGGAAAAAGAAAAATGAAATGTCCAAACAGCAGCTCATTCTCACAGTCTCACTGGCCCTAGTAGCACAAAGCTATTCATTCTACAGATAAGATTGGTCTGTAAATACCTTCCTGCACTTCTAGAAAAAAATCTACTTTTAGGCATTTAAAAGAAGATTAAAAAAACTTTCCATATTTAATGAAATGTTACTTTTTTTTAAATTAAAAAGACATTACGGAGCATAGACCATGGTTAGTGTGAGAGAACAGGTATGGAAAGGGGATGCTGAGTTTAGGAAACAACCACTTTCATTAACTATTTTAGCCTTTTAAAATATGCAATTTAATAAATGACTAAAACCCTTATTTCCTCTAACAAACAGCTGTTTTACTGTCTGCATTATCCTCTCAATCGTCAATTGCTTTGTAGGAAAGTCTTTACATTCAACAGCTTCTAATCCAGCACCATGTCATTGGCAAGAGCCTCAGTTTTGTAATGAAAGTAGAACGTTATCGCTCTAGTTGTTCATTAGACTGCAGACGATGCTGCAGTAGAACAATGGGGACCATCTGACAGACTGGTGCTCCTGGAAGCGCATGTTTCACTCAGCACACCAGACTTTTTTCTCACAAATCCATGAGGAAGATATTTGAAAATTCATAGGCATTGTGTGAGCATTTTTGGTTTTTGGAGCACTAGCCATATGTAATTTATTTCCAAGAGAAAATCATGAGAGAAAAATGTTTTCTCTCAGAGATAGTTAATCAGACCTCAGCAGAGGATCAGCATTTAATCACAGGGTGAAATCACCTTAGACCTCACTATAATTCCTTAATGTAGAATGACACAGTGATTTATATTGCGTCTAAAATCTGGTATCACCCTTTCTGTATACAATATTTTATGACCCTCAAAACCAGGCGTTCAATACAGTGCTTATTAACAGGACACAATAGCAGAGTCTTTGCACTAAACAAATCCACCACGTGTGCATCATGGATCCTTCCACTAGGAGTGGACAGTGAACTCCGCTCCACTGGCGGAGCTTGCAAAGCTTTTTTACTTCGTGCTCTGCTTGGAACTCGGAGTTCAGGGAAAAACTCCACCTCCTGCGTAGCATAGCGGAGTTTTACCGGTGCCGGCCTATCTCTAACTGGGAGCTGCATAATAACGATTGTCTACTAGGCGGGTTTAAGGAAACGGTGGGATTCAAGGCTTCGGGGAAAAGGGTGTATCTTTAGAGAACTGGCAGGGCATTCTGATACAAATAAGAATAATAGCCAGTCTACCTTTTCTGGTACCCCTTGGGCGTGATTTTACGCCTCCTAAAGAACCAGACTGAAGGGAGCTGAATGAAGTCAATTTAGAGAACCGGTCACGTGGTAGGAGAAGCAGACCATATGCGCACACGCACTGCTCCCAGTCAGTGAGGGTTCCACCCAGGAACGCTGCTGCTTGACACTGGAGTGGAAACTGTTCGCCCTCGGCTTGGAGCTGTCAATCCCGGAGCCCAGCTGCATGGGCTTGGCTCGGGTAGGAGGTGGCGCCTGCACTGCTGGATGAGACCTAGCTGCACGTCGCGCACAACAGAGAGAGAGAGTCCAAGCTTAGGGTGAGTAGCGGCTCAGTGAACTGCTGTGGGGTTGGCAGAGTGACTGTGGGGATGTCAGCGGGTGACTTGGGTTGGGATGCTGTAGCAGCAGAGGTTTGGTATGGTCAACACCACCTGCTCCGAGTTCTGTAGTTTGGGGTGAGGCAAAACGTTGCTGTTTTGTTTTTTCCCCCAGATTATTTCACTTGGATAGTTTTGCCCGGTTTCTCCTGAAGAAATGTGTACCCATAATGGTATAGGTGTGAAGTTATTACCTCAGGTGGTGATTGTCCGACAACTCGGAATTCTGATTTTTATGCAAGCGTCTGTTTACACTAAATGAGACTGTACATTACTATACGGAATGAGAGCCTGTACAGGAGATATTAGGTACACAGGCACACTTGTTTAGTGATAACACAACTCATCAAATCATGTCTGTCCAGAACCTTAATTAACCACCAGATAAGCCAATAAGAAACTAGGGTGGAGCGGAACTCCGCGGAATTCCACTGAGTTTTTATGCAACTACACGGAATTCCGAGTAGTGCAACTCCGCAAGCTCTGCCCACCCCTACCTTCCACATATATAGTACTATGAAAAACACTCCATCTATGAAACAATATTGTGAGTTTCGACCAACATTTTCAGGTTTTGATTTACACTAGCTATATTATACAACGGGGAGGGCCCACTCTTTCAGGGAAAATGTACCTGCCAAGCTAAGAGTGCAGGTGCAATCCCACTAAAAGTATGGCAGTCTTACTGAGAAGTGTTGATTCTGTACTGCAAAAATATTAGGAGCTACCCTGCAAACCTCTTCAGTAGGCCATTAAAATTATGGCATCCCCACTGAAAAGTATGGGTATTTTTTTTCACCTTGCCTTCCCAATATGGCCACCATTTGCATTCACATCCATTTTTGGGACAAGGTTGATTATGACAGTGTAAGAGATGAGGGTTCCATTCGATTTGTGACTGACAACCTTGTGTAAAGGTGGGTTTACCTCACTGCCATTCAGTTGGTACCTGGCCCTTTTCTACTGAGCACCTTGTTCGTTTTTCCTCTTGCTTGTCGCATTCTCCAGTATTTGTGCCTGTGTATTGCTAGGTTGTTTTACTTCTCATCTGCATTTTACTAGGGACGCGCTACTGTCCTGGACTGAGTTGGAGGCATTCTCTGCCTGCGTCTTTGCCTCTGGACAGAATAGGAGCAGTATGTGCACCTCCAGGTTGTGAATGCAATTGTGTAGCCCAAGATGTTATTTCACTGATGCCTCAACTGGTACTCTGCTGCTTTTACCTTTACAGCTCTCCTCCTTAGGTGGCTGGTATCTGATTCCCCTCCTGGTTCCTTTGTTTAGTTCCCCTGTTTCCCCGGATTCCTTAAAACCCCAGACTGTTCGGGGAGGCAAGGGGTCTGCAGCGTAGCTTGTCTGTCCTTTAAGTTCACTTGTTTCCTAACACATCCTCCTATTCAATCTTATCTCTTGACCCCTGACCCTCACACACTCCCTTTATCATGCCCTACTTATATATACTATCACATATCCCTTCCTTCCTCCCTACTACACCCTTAAAATCTCCCCTTTCTCCTCCCCTTTCTATCACCCCGTTTTGAATGATTCCCCCATAGCTACCCACGCACAGTACCTCTGCTCCGGAACCCCCTTTCTGTCCTATATCCATCACCTTGCAGCGCCATTTCAGTTGCATTCCCTCCACATCATCCCTCCACTCACCGCCCGCCATGCCCTTGCATCTGTCTCTTTGCTTGGAAAAAATTCAGCCTGCTTCCACTGTGCCTCTGATGTCCTGCACTGCCAATCTTTTGGTGGCTGCCTCACTGCCCAGCCTCTCTTCTTTTGTATCCCATTACATTGACAATGGGTGAACTACTTCCTCACACAACATCCACAGACCCCTCCCCTCTCACTCCACCATCTCACCCTTTCTCATGGCCCCATCTGTCAAATGTCTCCTACCCCTGCTGAACACATAGAACTCCCATCCTTCAAACCTTACCTTTCCTCTCCGCCCTCTGCTACTCGTAAAGCCACACTACCCATCCTTCAAACCTTCCCTTTCCTCTCTGCCCTCTGCTACTCGTAAAGCCACACTACCCATCCTTCAAACCTTCCCTTTCCTCTCCGCCCTCTGCTACTCGTAAAGCCACACTACCCATCCTTCAAACCTTCCCTTTCCTCTCCGCCCTCTGCTACTCGTAAAGCCACACTACCCATCCTTCAAACCTTCCCTTTCCTCTCCGCCCTCTGCTACTCGTAAAGCCACACTACCCATCCTTCAAACCTTCCCTTTCCTCTCCGCCCTCTGCTACTCGTAAAGCCACACTACCCATCCTTCAAACCTTCCCTTTCCTCGCCGCCCTCTGCTACTCGTAAAGCCACACTACCCATCCTTCAAACCTTCCCTTTCCTCTCCGCCCTCTGCTACTTGTAAAGCCACACTACCCATCCTTCAAACCTTCCCTTTCCTCTCCGCCCTCTGCTACTTGTAAAGCCACACTACCCATCCTTCAAACCTACCCTTTCCTCTCCGCCCTCTGCTACTCGTAAAGCCACACTACCCTTCCAAACTCTCTTTATGACTTATATGTTTAAAAAGTATTAATACATTCTTGATCTTGTTATTGTACCCAGACCTGGGCCATTATTCCTCACTGAAACCTGGCCTGGGTACATGCAGTGCTCATTACAATTACAAGGATACAAGATCATCCTACAAAACTGTGGTCACAAAATGGCAGGAGATTTACCACAAGTCCTTTATTTACCTCCAGTGAAATTTTCTCCATCGAATATCAATTCCCCATCGTGAAAGCAACCTCTCCTCATAACCCTCTTCCTTCTCGTTCCTAACCTACAGAGCATCTTCTCTAAATCTTCCAGCAGCTTCTTTGCATCAGATGTTGCCACTACTCTTCCTTCAGCATCCTTGGTAGCTTCAATGTCTGGTTCAACTCTTCAAATCGTGGCACTGCCCAGCCTTGAATATCTGAAGCTTCCCCCATCGCGCCCCTGCACCTAATCATTTTGATACACATAAGATGCCAAATTCTTCCATCCTCAAGCCATTAACTATATAAAAAATACTCATATGGACAGAGCACTACACAGTCTCTTCTCTGTCCTGATACCTCCCAGAAAGACTCCATCAAAAAGGCTAGAGCAGGTCCCTTCCCCAGACCCTGGAGATGGTCGTGGTCCCCTGCTTGACAGAGTACGTGAAGTCCAAACTCCCCACAGAAGACCTCTTATAGAACACACAGCCCGGATCTTAATCACAGAATCTTGTTTACTCATGACTAGTGTCACATCCTCAACTATTGCAGCTCAGCAGTAGTCCACTCGTCCTCTCAACGATTACACTCCAGCCTCCTGCGTAATACTGGGTCACCAGCCAAATCCTGTCCAGCATCATTCTTCAAGAAATTCCAGTCCTCCTCAGGTTCCTACAGGCTCAAACTAGTCTCAATGCCTCATATAAGTCAGACTCTTCTCAGGCACCCCGAAACGTTCATACACCGAGCCGCCTAAAAATACGCCTACACGGGATGCCAGATATCCAGGTAACTACCTACCAACAGAAGCCCGCCAATCTCTTGGCTGTTGTCTAGCTCAATTTTGAATGTTTGAATCGCTACTAAGAAACGCTCATGTGCGCATTAACGTGCGCTGTTGCATTCTATTAATCAATTGCAATATCGTTTTTATATCCGCTTGAAGATCACTGAACACTTTAGTAATGGTGCACATTTACACACATTTGAAATGCACTATGGTTGTGTAACTCCATGTGGTACTATGCACATTTACTCACCTTTGCTAGTAAAGTGTAGCCTTGTTCTGAAGCTGGCACAACAAAACAAGGATTCTAGAGAGTAGTAGAGTCAGCCCCTGCTAGTGCTACTTGATTCTCTCACACACTCCTTCCCACAAGAAATTCATGGCCCCTTCTCATTAATAACTATCTACAAATTTCTATATTGTCTCATGTTCCTGCTCCTATTCACCTACATTGACAGAAAATGTATAAAGATGGCTAAAAACTGTATGGACTTTAATTTCCAAATGATCAAGAGCGAAGCTCTGGTCATTGAAGCAGACATTGCCTTGCATTATTTTTCGTTGGTCACTGACTATTGTACATTAAATGCATGTTAGACTTTGTAGACTATCCCGAGAGATGAGTTTTCGTCTACACAACCATCATACCTCTCAGTCTGTCAGCTGCTTTTGACATGGTTTATCACCAACCATCCTGTCCTTCGGTACCTCCATGACATCAGAATTTAAGACATGGGGCCAGATGTACGACGGAATTTTGCTTGCGCAAACGGGTTTACAACCCGTTTGCGCATGCAAAATCCCTGTTGGCCATGTACTAACACTATTTTGCGAGTCGCAAAAAATTGCAACTCGCAAAATAGTGTTCAGAGACTTGCAATTAGGAAGGGGCGTTCCAAGGGCGTCCCTTCCTAATTGCGACTCGCAGCCCTATGTATGAATGTTTTACGATCGCAATTGCGGTCGCAAACCACTCGCAATTTACCGCCCTCTTCAAGAGGGTGGTAATGCAGTAGCAAACGGGAAGGGGTCCCGGGGGGACCTCTTCCCCTTTGCAAATGCAGGGGAAAATATTTTTTAGGGGCAGGCAGTGGTCCCAGAGACCACTACCTGCCCTTAAAAAATAAAACGAAAATGTTTCTTTTTTTTTTTTTTTAATGCATCCAGTTTTCCTTTAAGGAAAATGGGCTGCATTAATAAAAAAAAAAACTGATTTATTTAAAAGCAGTCCCAGACATGGAGGTCTGCTGATCCCAGCAGGCCAACATCCCTGGGAGGGCCTGTCATTCTCAATAGGGTCGCAAATTGCGAGTGCCTCATTAATATTCATGAGGCATGCAATTTGCGACCCCATTGAGAATCGCAAACAGTGTCTCAGACAATGTTGTACATTGGAAATTGCGACTTGCAATTTGCGACTCGCAATCGAGCGCAAATTGCGAGTCGCAATTTCCAATGGCCGTACATCTGGCCCATGGTCTTGACTTATTCTCTTCCTACCTCTTAAATAGCCTCCAGTTGAACTTGACTCCACCCTATGGCCAGGTATTGCCGAGTCCCCTCTCCATAAATACGCCTTACCCCCGGGGTCCCAACCCCTCCATTCTACCCCGAGGCATAAATCCACATCAACACCACGTCTTGGGTTAGAGGTCGTAAAACCCCTGCTGTATTTTATTCAAACATAACAAAACATATTAAAATTTCATATTTACAACATTTACAATACGCAGAAAAGAACCGTCCATCAATCCATTACATCAGCACACCAAAAATTCGGATACATTAATATGTACATCATTTTAGCTGGCTAGCCTTAACATGTTATCTAATTCATAGCCATTCCTGACATAAACTAAATGATATACATTATTGCTTTCCTGCGTATCCCGAAGTGAGCCTACGGGCAAGGTCATGACTGTTCGAACAACGTGCTAGGTCCCGCCCCTCCTACTGGAGTGACCTTGCGCAGGAGGCCCAGTTCTCCAGGTTTTTATCCCCCGGGCACCCGCTACGCCCTCAATATTAACTCCAAGGGGCTGTGCTGTTATGCCAACTTCTTGTGCCCATGCGCTAGTGCCGGGGTGGGCCCAAAAAGCGTACCGGAATCGGAACTTCCCCTCCCCCCGCACCTTCCAGCCTACCGGCTGTAACCGCCCCCTGGAGTTCCAAGAGAGACCAACTGTCCCCCCCAGGCGTCCCCATTGACCATGGTGATGCCTACTAAGGACCGTAAAAAATGTCCACCAATCATGATCTTACCGCCACAGGCCAGCATAGTTGACCGACTATCTGGCCCCCCTCAACAGTCCAAGGTCATGCCCTGTTTCTCGCCCCCTCCAACCAGGCTAGTCAATTATCCAGAAAAATTTTGTTACCCATTTTTGAGAGATGAACACCATCATGTAGAAAAAACCTCTCCCCTCTGATGCACCCCTGCGAAATAGTCTGCAATTTTGGGGATCTAAATAGTTTATCAATCCGCTTATTGATTCTCTTCACTGAGTGGTTCAATCCCCATACCGACTCACCCCCCCGCCATTGGAACCTGGGGATGATGTGGGACCAAGCCAACACTGCCTGCGGGCATTCCTTGCCATCCAACCAATCTCAGTGATCAGCATCTCCACCACACCTTTTCTACCTAGTTGCACCAGGTCGTTACCCCCAGATGCAAAATTACCGCTGCGGAGGGCATGTGAGTCCAATCAAGCAAAACCTCCAACATACCCCTCAATTGCCCCAAACGCAACCCCCCACGACCGTGTAGAGAAACATTGAAACAGGCTCGACGGTCCCAATGTGCGTAATCGCCTGCAAAGAAATATTTCCTCAACCTGTTCACGTATGAATGACCAACTATCCATACTTCGACTTCCTTTTGCCCCCAGGCGGGTACCTGGGTTGTGCGAGATTCCATTGACCAGTGAACCATGGCAAGTTTCCTTCTTGCGGCACAGGACATGAAAACTGCAAAACCAAAAACAGAAAACCATCAATACCGTAGCAGCCTTCAAAGCATATGTAGTCGCACATAACGGTAAACAGCCATTACAACGAGGCTGTTACCACACAAGTTGTTACATCGCATGCATAACAACGCATGCGATGTAACAACGACTACCATTACAACGCAAACCATTATATCGCATGCGCTTTTAAAACGCATGCAATGTAATGGTTGTCCACATCGTTGTGAGAAAACTGGGCTGTTCCGTTTCCTCACAATGACGTGCACCGCCCCTCTGTCGACGCTGGAACCAGGAGAGAGGAACCACGAGGAGAGAGAGGTAAGGGGGATTGTGCTTGGGGTGGGGGTTACTTTTTAAGGGTTTAGGGTAGTGTCGAAGTAGTGTAGTAATGTTTGTGTAGTGTAGGGTTGTGTGTAGGGGGAGGGTCGTGCTGGGGGTAGTGTTTTAGGGTTTAGGGTAGTGTTGTGGTGTTTGTGTAGTGTAGGGAAGTGTTTTTGGGTTTAGGGTAGTGTCGAGGGGGTCGCGCAGGGTAGTGTTAGAGTGTAGGGACAGGACTGGGAGGAGGGTCGTGCAGGGGGTAGAGTTTTAGGGTTTAGGGTAGTGTTGTGGTGTTTGTGTAGTGTAGGGTAGTGTTTTAGGAATTAGTGTAGTGTTGGGGGTGTGCAGGGTAGTGTTATTGTAGGGAGAGGTCTGGGGGTCGGGGGAGGGTCGGGGAATTAGTGTAGTGTCGGGGTGTTGTGCAAACGTTTACCATGAGTATACCTTTACCACGCATGCCTTGGTGTTGAAATGGCATGCATGGTAAAGGTATAGTCGTGGTAAAATTTTGCGTTGTAATGGTACTCGTTGTAATTGACATCGCGTAGTAATACCCGCGTTGTAAAGGCATGCGTGGTATTTCTATGCGATGTAATGAGTGCTATTCGCACATAACATTTGTAACAGCCTGACAACCACTGACCAATTCTCTGAACTGCACTTCCCGACAGGCCCCTGGCTGTGGCCTCTGTGGCGGCGCCGATCCTAAAACAGTGTGTACCAAATTTTGATGGGTCCAACCCAGCTGCCCTGAGAGCTAAACACAGAATTCTGCTAAACTGAAATTTAGTAAGTGGAGTCCCATCGTCATGGACTAGTAGTGGACACCCCGCGCCCCGCAGTCTGCATGTGAGGCAAGCTTCGAGATTGCTAATGGGTCAGCAGACGCTCCCCTGTGCCCTTTGTAGCATAATGCTGTTCTGGTCAGACTTTGACCTAGGGATAGATAAGAACAGCCAGCCCCCCCTGCATCCTCACATGACCAAGTTAAAGCCCCCGTGCCAATCTGGCTTATTCCTTGCCACCAATTCCCCCACCCTGAACGCGCAGTAAAAAGCCAGGGTAAAAGCTGCTCTAAAGAGATGAACTTCCCCAGGGGATCTACACACTTGTTCCAACGCCCCCGATATCGCCAACAAAATGTCAATGCTAATTGGACGCCTGGCGTCTGGTTGGGGACATTGCAAACGCTACCACCCCCGCAGCGCTCTCTGCACTATAAAAGTGCTGGTGGGATTGTGTTTACCTCGTATTTTTGCAAAAAAGGAGACCGCCGCCATGTGGCGCCTTGCCCATGCCACGGAGCATCCCCCATCCCTCATTGCCCTCAGGAATGAAACCATCGCCGATGACTCATGCCATGCCCCCTCCCATTCTTCCCCCAGGAAATTGCAGTAGGTTCCAAAAGCCCCCTCATAGGCCCGCCTGGTCCTGGGTGCTAGGCTAGCTGCTGCGAGGTCTGATAGTTGGGGGCACCAAGTTGCCATAGCTGGTCTGGGAGGGCGTTGGATTTTCTGCTGCTCCCGGATGGTGGGACCCGAAAACCTGCATCTTAAAGCGAGACAGAGCATCAGCAGCATGATTCAACACGCCTGGGACATGTTTGGCCTTGAACAGTACATTCAACTTCATGCATATGAGTATTATTTCCTTTAACAGCCGCAGCATCATTTTACACCTAGCTGATTGATGATTGATGCATTCCACTACTGACATGTTGTCGGACCAAAAGACCATAGATTGGTTCCGCAGTTGCTCCGGCCAAATGGATAAGGCTACCAAAATGGGGAACAGTTCTAAGAACCCAATGTTACCTGTCAGGCCCGACTCCACCCACCATGCTGGCCAACGCTGTGCAGACCACGCCGGGCCGAGAATGGCACCAAAACCCTCACTACCTGCCGCATCAGTCATTAAGCCCATCTCTGGGCTGAATCTAGCTGGGCTGGGCCACACCACATTGCCATTGAAATCACGCAGGAATGCCATCCAAATCTGCATGTCCTGTCGGACCTCGCCGGACAACCTGGTGTGGTGATGCTTTTCTTTGAGACCTGACATTGACTGCGCGATTGAGCGCGAGAATGGGCGTGCCATGGGAATACTTTTTAATGCAGAATTCAACTGTCCATTTTTTGCAGTTGATGCAAGGTAACCTTCTCTTTGTTCAAACATTCCTGCAGCGCTAGAGTGAAAGCCACAACTTTACCTCACACGAGTTGTGTCACCCCGTTCACTGAGTCCAGTTCTATGCCCAGGAATTCAATTTCAGTTGCCGGCCCTACTGTTTTTTCCAGTGCCAAAGGGACACCGAATTCGCCATGAGCGCGCAAAACCCCTGCAATGCCCTGCCACATTCCTGAGAGCCTGTTGCGCCTAAAAAAAGGAAATCGTCCAGGTAATACAGCACTGACTGGTGCCCCGCGACCTGTTTGAAAACCCATTCAAGAAAAGAGCTGAATTTCTCAAAGTAAGAGCAGGAAACAGAGCACCCCATGGGCATGCATTTGTCCATATAATATTTCCCTTGCAGTTGGAAACCCAACAAATGGAAATCCTGTGGGTGCACTGGTAATAGACGTAAAGCTGATTCAATGTCAGACTTTGCTAGTAATGCACCAGGTCCCAGCCCCAGTAGCATTTCTATTGCCTTATCCAAAGATGCATATTTCACAGTGCACAGGGCCCCATCAATGGCGTTGTTCAATGATTGGTCCCTAGGAGCGGACAAGTTATGGATTAAACTGAACTCCCCCAGGTCCTTCATAGGCACCACCCCCAGCGGTGAGCAAACAAATCCTTCCACTGGTATCTCATCAAATGGGCCAGCCACCCTCCCCAGCCTCAGCTCCTTTTCAATTTTTGCCGCTGCTACCTCTTTGTTGGATCTTACCGATAGCTGATTGCGGCAATGTGAAACCCCTAAATAACCAGGTGCAGGAATCCTAAAGCCCTCCCTGAAACCATGGGATCAGAGCAATTGTCTTTATTGAGGAGGGCGCCTTGGTGAGGATTACACTGTCATTCCTGCTTCTTTACTCCTTTATCTTTTGATTTCTTAAAACATTTGGCCTCAGGATGCGAGGCGTGACCGCAGAAGGAACACGCGTGTCTAAATTTGCATGTGCCCGGGGATCTGGTGAAGGTTAGTTTGTTAAAATCCCAACATGCCCCCTTTCCCCCCCTCCCGTGTTAACCGGGGGGCCTGCCCGAAAGGACTGCCCTCGCGTGCTGTAGTGGCTCACGGTCTTCATGTGTCGCAGCCACATGATTACATCAATTTGATCCCATGTGAGGCCAGGGTCAGTTGCCTTTGCCCTCCTGGATTCTTTATCATACTCTTTCCATCCCACACCCCCGTACTCATCATGCGCACAAGCTATCCTATTCTGATAGCAAGCCATCTCTGCTCCTAAACCCGGGAAACGTTCCGCCATTATCGCCTGATAATTAGAGAAACCTTTTATCCAGTTAGCCAGAGTTTCCTCAATCTTTTTTTGGGAGACCAACTTTTCCATTCCCTGGGATACATCCACTCTTTATTCTTTTTTGCCTCTTCCTTATCCGCGTTATCAATTAACAAAGCAAACATATTTACATACTCCCCTTTCCAAATCTTTTCTCTCACATCCTGTGAAATATGCCTACCCAGTCGTTCCCTGGAGGACCGCAATTCGCCCAAACCTAAGCTTGGTAACACCTGCGCCATACCTGTTGCTGCAGCCTCCTGCTTCTTGGCCTTGTCATCCTCTGATGGACTTGTTTTGGGAGGTTCTTGTCCGGTCGTGCTGGTTGCTGTACCACTAGCCGATGCGGTCCCTACTGGCACATTCTGCACTCCCACCAGTTTTGCCCCCTCAAACTGTGCCACCAACTTCCTGGCCTTCTCTAACGCATCACCCTCATCCAACAAAGCCCCACAGCCAACTGCCAGGGTCCAGGTTCCCGCCTTGGCTAACCAGGGAAGTACCGCTGCCAAACTGGCAACCAGGGGCACCACCGGATGGGCCCTCATATACAACTGGTACCATCTGACTCGGGGGCCCACCTGCGATAGGGTTGGGCGCTGGCACCACTGGCACTGGTTGACTGCCCCCCGTAGCTCCTGGTAAAACAATTGCTGGCACCGGCCCACTCTCCCCATCGGCTGGGACCTCCACCACTGGAGCCGAAGGCCCCGCCCCGTAGGTATCTATTGCCCTCGGGGGTGAGGGGCCCCCACCCCCTACTCGCTTGACTCTAGACCTCTTTGGCACCGGAGAGAATGCCGCTCTAGGGGCTACCCTAGCCCGTCTGGACCTCTCCTCAGCCCCTTCCTGCCCCTCTACTCAGTTCCGTAAATCCGTTATGGACTGCCCCATTTCATCCATCCTCTGCATCATTGCTTCCATGAATTCCTCCATTCGCGAGCGTTTTTCACCCTTCCGTGCTTTTGGCGCCATCATGTACCCTTCCTGCCTCCACAGCCATGCAAAATACAGACACCGAACAAAATTCTATTAAGAATTGTAAACAATCCACCTCAAAATGCACACCACTGATCACTAAACGAAATAATGCCCCTATTATCACTTGTGTAAGCACTGATTGCAAAAAGGGCTCCCAACAAACCACTGATCAGCAAAACTAAAACAGTGCTCCCCAGTACCCCATGTGAAAGCACTGCTTGCCAACAAAGGCTCCAACAAACATTGATCATCAACCATATTAAGCCCCTAGTAACTTGCAAATGCACTTATTACAAAAGAAATCAGCTCACCCACTCCCTGAGGTTCCCTAAAACCATCAGCTGCTGCCTGATTCTTTACAAAAAACAACTCCCCTGCTCCACTAACACTAAGCGGAGGATAGAAAATACCCCCACCTTCTCCCTCACCTTAAGCTTAGAATGCAGCTCGGCGCGCGCCTCAGAAATGCAGCTGGAGCCACCACCGCAAGACCAATAATGCGGGGCCGGTGAGTATTCACTCAGCCAGCATGGCTCCCAGCGTGCCTTGAGACCACACCTTCGTTTCCAGAACTCGGCCGCCGATGCTCCCGCGCTGTACCTGAAAAACAGAAAGGCACAAAGAAAAGAAAAAAGAGAGGAAGCGACTCTGTCCTGATGGACAGCCTTGCGCTGGGATACTGCTGTGGAGCGGCGAAGGAAAAGACCGTTCTGCCGCTCCACAGCCCTTTTCAAAACCCTCCCCGAGCAAAAACCGGCGGAATCCGGCTTCCGGACAGCCTTGCCTCCCTCGCGCCCCGGAAGTACTTGAGTGCTTCCGGGGTCAAAAACCACCATAGCCTATCAGGGCGAGGGGCGGGGAGGGTGTCGGCCGTGCCACACCACGTGCGACCCCCACCCCCTTTGTAGCTACGGGGACCGGCACAACCGCGATAGGCATGGCATGGTGTGCCCGAGTCCCGGGAGTCCAAGTTGGCGCCTTGGCATATGCCTCGACTTCCGCGCAGTATGCTGCAGTGGCACACCACAAGGCTCTGTCATCACTCTCTTCCTATTCAACATATATCTCAGATCTCTACCCTACATCCCTGAATTCCTCGGCCTGGCTTGCTACATTGATGCTGACATACATCGAATGTTCTGAAACTGGATCCACACTCAGATATGCAATGCCTTGCACATAGACCTTGTCTCGTCGCACTCGCCATCCATGAATGGACCCATCTGAAACGAATGCCAGCAAAATAAAAAATGATGATCTGAGGACTGCTGAACACACATTTAGGGGTGAGTGACAATGCCAATCAGAGGACACACAACTTTGCATAGTTTTTAAAAACTTTGTGAGCTTCACAAATTGAAAACTTGCAAACATTTTAAACAAGCATTTGCAATGCAATAGGTCTCGCATTTACGAGGGTTTGAGCTATTGGCATTGGAGAAAGCAAGCATTAGTGGTTGCCAGGGGAATGATATAGGAGTGGAATGGAGAAGTAGGGCAAAACTTCTGAT
Source organism: Calotriton arnoldi (assembly GCA_963921515.1). Lineage (NCBI taxonomy): Eukaryota > Metazoa > Chordata > Amphibia > Caudata > Salamandridae > Calotriton > Calotriton arnoldi. The sequence goes on from CAWUFW010001223.1 coordinate 606,015, forward strand.
GTTGGGCCTGGTGCAGTCGCAACTGTTATAAGCAGAGAAGAACAAAAGTGTCCAGGATTCTTGCTATCCTCCTGGTATTAGAAGACACGGTCACAGACGTGAGACGGTCACAGACAGGGAAAGAAACACTGGCTCCGAGACACCGGTATTAGAAGATACGGCCACAGACGTGAGACGGTCACAGACAGGGAAAGAAACACTGGCTCCGAGACACAGGTATTCGAAGACACGGTCACAGACGTGAGACAGGGGAACAAAACACTGGCTCCGAAACACAGGTATGAGAAGACACAGTAACAGACATAGAACAAAACACTGGCTCTGAGATACAGGTATTAGAAGACACGGTAACAGACATGAGACGGTGAAAGACAGGGGAACAAAACATTGGCTCCGAGACACAGGTATGAGAAGACACAGTAACAGACAGGGAACAAAACACTGATACAGTAAGAGACGCGTAACAAAACAATTGCTCCGAGACATAGGTATTAGAAAACACAGTAACAGACGTGAGACAGTCAAAGACAGGGGAACAAAACACTGGCTCCGAGACATAGGTATGAGAAGACACAGTAACTGACGGGGAACAAAACACTGGCTCCGAGACATAGGTATTAGAAGACACGGTAACAGAGGTGAGACGGTTAAAGACAGTGGAACAAAACACTGGCTCTGAGACACTGGTATAAGAAGACATGGTTACAGACCGTGAGACGGTGACAGACAGGGAAAGAAACACTGGCTCAGAGACACCGGTATTAAAAGATACGGTCACAGACGTGAGACAGTCACAGACAGGGAAAGAAACACTGGCTCAGAGACACCGGTATTAAAAGATACGGTCATAGACGTGAGACAGTCACAGACAGGGAAAGAAACACTGGCTCAGAGACACCGGGATTAAAAGATACGTTCACAGACGTGAGACAGTCGCAGACAGGGAAAGAAACACTGGCTCAGAGACACTGGTATTAAAAGATACGGTCACAGACGTGAGACAGTCACAGACAGGGAAAGAAACACTGGCTCAGAGACACAGGTATGAGAAGACACAGTAACACACGCTGGAGCAAGGACACTGTGAGACAGGGAAATATTAACACTGACTCTGAGACTGGGCTATGAAGGGAAAGAATATGACCCACCATCCATAGGAGAGGAACACACATGCCCTGACACCCAGACAGGGAGACACTTAAGGAGACTGTGGGGTGATAGTTACACTGTCAGAGGGTCGCAGATACATTAGGAAAATAAACCCTGACACTGCAGGCAGGTAAACATACTTACACCGGCGCTGGCAAGGGAGACTCCTCCGTGGCATTAGAATACAGAGACACTGGGATATTTAGAGTTCCCCAATGTGACTGTGAACATGACAGGCCAAGAAGGGGGCAGCAAAACAAGGACACCGACACTTATTATAGAGAAACACGGGCTGTGGGTCAGAATCAAGAAGGGGGAAGTAAAACAAGGAAACCGGCACTCACAGAGAAATATGGGCTGTGAGAGAGTCAAGAAGGGGGCAGTAAAACAAGGAAACCGGCACTCACAGAGAAATACGGGCTGTGAGAGAGTCAAGAAGGGGGCAGTAAAACAAGGAAACCGGCACTCACAGAGAAATACGGGCTGTGAGAGAGTCAAGAAGGGGGCAGTAAAACAAGGAAACCGGCACTCAGAAAGAAACACGGGCTGTGGGACAGAGTCAAGAAGGGGGAAGTAAAACAAGGAAACCGGCACTCACAGAGAAATACGGGCTGTGAGAGAGTCAAGAAGGGGGCAGTAAAACAAGGAAACCGGCACTCAGAGAAATACGGGCTGTGAGAGAGTCAAGCAGGGGGCAGTAAAACAAGGAAACCGGCACTCAGAAAGAAACATGGGCTGTGGGACAGAGTCAAGAAGGGTGCAGCAAAACAAGGACAATCTGATATACAGACACGGCTCTAACATACCCATAGTTACTCCCGTATGCCCCGGGTGCTTCTGAATTCAGAGCATGAACCCGGGGTGTTGAAATGCTGCTAAATTAATGTTTAAAAAGACATGGTGCTGAGTGGGGGTTCCGAGTAGAGCTCCAAGCCGGTGGAACAAGCCGCGCCAGGTATCGGGGACCTGCTCCTCCTGCCGCTGTCCGGTGGAGACCTCCGCGTCCGACCAGGGGCCCTACTGCCGCCTACAAGCTCCGAGCCGGTGGGACTGCTGCTTTTTGCGCCAAGGATTGGAGGGCTGTTGCCGGGACTGACGCCGCCGCCCGGCTCTGTGTTGCTGCCCACTGAGGCAGAGCGCGTTGGGCTCAGCGGGTGAGGGTGCCCACCTTCTCTTTGGAGCAGGAAGTGGACCGTGGCCCGGATGGGCTGCAGAAACAGGCAGCTGCTGTTGGGAGGTGGAGAGCCGGTGCTGCTGCGCTGCCTCATTATAGAACAAGCCGCGCCAGAGAAAAACCAGTGGTGCGCGCGCTCCACAGAGGAGCGGGGGGGGAAAGGGAGCGCGGCAGCGAGGCGAACGCGCGCTGCTGCGCGTGCTAGACACCGGTGGGAATGGGCGCGGCAAAGGCGGGACATGCGCCCGCCTTTGCCCAATTGCGTGCTGTCTTTCTTATAAAGACGCACGCAAAGCCCAATAGCCGGGGGAAAAACGAATCGCACACGCACGAGCATGTGCGATTCCTAGGTCAGTTTCAAAACCCCATACAAGAGGTCTCGCGCTGCGCGAGCAATGCTGCGCACTGCAACGCTAGGCGCGAGACCTAAAAAGGGTGGCTTTTGCAGTGGGTAACTTGCAGGTCAGCACATGGTCTACTCTAACTTTGTAGCAATCACATGCAGTTAGAATGTTTCAATGCAAGATGTCATAATGAACAGGACTCCTCTGCCCTCTTTCTCATTCAGTATTCATCTGTCCTCTGTCATATGCAGTTCGAATGTTTCATTACGTGATGTCATATTGCGCGAGACTCCTCTGTCCTCTTTCACATTCAGTTAGAATGTTTCACTGAGAGATGTCATAACTCACAATATTGTCTGTTCTCTGTCACATGCAGTTATAATGTTTCATTACGTGATGTCATAATGCACAAGACTCCTGTGCCCTCTTTCACATTTAGTTAGAATGTTTCACTGAGAGATGTCATAATTCACAATATTCATCTGTTCTCTGTCATATACAGTTAGAATATTTCATTACGTGGTGTTATATTGCACAAGACTCTGTCCTGTTTCACATTCAGTTAGAATGTTTCACTGAGTGATGTCATAACTCACAATATTGTCTGTCCTCTTTCATATACAGTTAGAATGTTTCATTACGTGGTGTCATATTGCCAAGACTCCTCTGTCCCGTTTCACATTCAGTTAGAATGTTTCACTGAGTGATGTCATAATTCACAATATTCTTCTGTCCTCTTTCCTGTGTATAGAATGTTTCGTTGCATGACGTCATAATGGACAAGACTCTTCTGTCCTCTTTCACAATCAGTTAGAATGTTTCACTGAGTGATGTCATAACTCACAATATTGTCTGTCCTCTTTATTGTGAAGTTAGAATGTTTCATTATGTGATGTCATAATGCTCAAGACTCCTGTGCTCTCTTTCCTATGCAATTAGTATGTTTCATTGAATGATATCATGATTCACAACATCCCTGTCGTCTTTCATTGAGGGGTGCAATTGCACTGCTTTGTTACCTGTGCAGTTACAGCGCTTCATTTCGGGATCTCAGTTAACACAGGAGACACTCCGACTTCACGGACATCCTGAAGAATCACAATAAAAAGGCGACGTAGAGGGTAATAATATGTTTCACATAATAACCAGTTTTAGCTGGAGAGCGCAGAGATGATCACTCGCTTAAAATATCGAGATAATCTCACAAAAATGACAGATCTATAAAGTAATTTCGTGAATTGCGACGCTAATTACGAGGCGCAGCACCTTTTGCGTCATTACTGGTGAGCACTGACGGGCTCAACATCGGAATGTGGACAAATAACTGAGGCATAAAAACGTCTGAAAAAAACAGCGTTTACAAGTTACGGGCCGATTGATTGGTGCTTGTGGCTTTCATTTCCACTTCCCTTGGGGGCAGTCAGGGGTCAGGGGTCAACCCATGTGGATGCTGCTGTGTTTCCATGGCAACCCACGACTTCAAAGCCCTCCTTTGCATTCACTTCTGTTTCATTCTTTACAGGTATACGAGCATTAAAAACCCGTCGATAGCGCCACGGACGGGAGTTTCAATGAACAGCGTCAGACGGACGGGGCAGTCGTGTGGTATTTTTCTGAAAATACCCCTTCGGTTTTGTACCTAAACAACAAATTACACCTTTAAATGAGTGACGTGTGGCGGCTGTCTCATGTGAGGGGAGCAACAAAGACAAGTCAAACGCGTGCGCCTCGAAGTCGGCCAAGCTTTTTGTTTTAGTAAAAGTTTTTTTGTTTGATTTCCTTTCAAGGAAATAGTATGGAATAGAACTGTTCGAAACCCAAGAATATCCTATGTTATGTGACGTAAAGTTCAATGACTCCGGACAGTGCTTTAAATGGAAATGTAGAAGTGCAGGTACTCACTGTGTAGAGTACCTGTTGCTCTTAAGAAGTACTGGTACTCTCCCGTTAAATCTATCGCAGCAGTGCTGCTGAGTGCCGGTGCTCTTTCTTTCAAATGAAAGAAGTGCAGGTACTCAGTACTGGACAGTACCTGACAGTGCTTGAAATTGAAAAATAGAAGTGCAGGTACTTGTTTCTGAGAAGTGCCGGTACTCTCTCTCTTAAAATAAAAAAGTGCCGGTACTCAGTACCGGCCCATTTAAAGCGCTGGTGCCTGCCCATTTAAAGCGCAGACTGGAAGGATGAATGCCACATTTGCCTGTTTCACTGGCGCGAGGGCGGCAGTGAAAGTGACTAGCTGGCAGTGACGGTACACCGACAAGCCTACAACATGTATCCTTATTGGATATCACCATTTGATTACTTTGACGTACCTCATTCAACAGTATTGATCATGTTTATCAGATTGGTTTTTTTAGATTACGCTTGGCTGATGCTATAGTAAAATGCACACGTTTATCGATCAGCTTGTAAATGATCACGTCTTATGTATTAGGAGATTGATCTGAACAAGCACTGAACCCTCCAAGATCTGTAGGGTCACCCCTGCACTGTGCCCCTAATCTTGCCTCTTGGTGCTACGTTACTAGGTTTTTGTGTAGCGCAATATTCACAAATTATTTGGCCTCTTGGCTCTTTTTACAGATGTCGGCCTGCAGTTGTGACTCATCCAGCAGAACATTTCCTTCCAAAGTCAACATTTGCTTTGCCTGGGTGGTCTGGAGGTGAGTGTCGCCTGATGATGGCATGTTCATGGCTTTGGGTTCCGGGCCTGGGATTGGCCAGTGGACAGGCGCTTAGTTACGGAGGCTAAATGTGCGTTAACATTCAGTATAAATATTAATTGAACCTCGTTTTAAAGCTGTTCATAGCACCTGGGTCGAAATTACTTCCTTAATGTTAAAACGTTGCACTAGTCCAAGAATTGCACGAAAATTATGGGCCCGATTCACAAAAGTAATCTGAGACAAAATCCTAACTGTACGACTTTCGGTATTCACAAAAGGTATTTAGGAGTCGTAAAGTTAGGAATCCTAACATTACTACTACTAAATGCCTTTTGTGAATACCAAAAGTAGTAAAGTTAGGATTTTGTCTCGGATTACTTTTGTGAATCGGGTCCTATGTTTCTACTTCATGCAGACCAAGGAAACGAAGGTCCAGATGTGCTATCTTTTTGCGTCTGGTTGCGTTATTTTTGCGGCTCAGCCCCATTCAAAATCATGTTTGGCATTTACTATGCCAGGCAAAGACACTTTGAGTGGTTTTGTGCCGTTTAGTAAATGCAAAGTAATGTGTTACCTTGCGTCGGGTAGGCATTACGTGGATGGGGCACGGGCATCCCCGTGCATCCACTCATGTATTTTGAGACAAACACTTGTAAACCTGAGTTTGCGCCAAAATGGTGCACCTGCCCAACAGAGGTATAACGACGAAAATTATCTTTACTTCTCGTCATTACTTCCTCTTCCCATGAGTGCTGCACTAGCACACATGCAAAGCATGATACGCCTCTAAGGTGTTCCTTCCTGCACAAAAACAATCCTGCTGATAACGCAGTACCTTTGCAGTATGGTGCAAGGGTACCTGCGTTGGTGCTAAGCAGCACAAAGTGCACCAGCGTCAGTGCTGAGCAGCACAGAGAGCACCAGCATTGGTGCTGAGCAGCGCAAAGTGCAAGGTGCACCAGCGTTGGTGCTGAGCAGCACAGAGTGCACCAGCGTTGGTGCTGAGCAGCACAGAGTGCACCAGCGTTGGTGCTGAGCAGCACAAAGTGCACCAGCATTGGTGCTGAGCAGCACAAAGTGCAAGGTGCACCAGCGTTGGTGCTGAGCAGCACAGAGTGCACCAGCGTTGGTGCTGAGCAGCACAGAGTGCACCAGCGTTGGTGCTGAGCAGCACAGAGTGCACCAGCGTTGGTGCTGAGCAGCGCAAAGTGCACCAGCGTTGGTGCTGAGCAGCGCAGAGAGCACCAGCATTGGTGCTGAGCAGCACAAAGTGCAAGGTGCACCAGAGCTGGTGCTGAGCAGCACAGAGTGCACCAGCGTTGGTGCTGAGCAGCACAAAGTGCACCAGCGTTGGTGCTAAGCAGCACAAAGTGCACCAGCATTGGTGCTGAGCAGCGCAAAGTGCAAGGTGCACCAGCGTTGGTGCTGAGCAGCACAGAGTGCACCAGCGTTGGTGCTGAGCAGCACAGAGTGCACCAGCGTTGGTGCTGAGCAGCACAGAGTGCACCAGCGTTGGTGCTGAGCAGCGCAAAGTGCACCAGCGTTGGTGCTGAGCAGCGCAGAGAGCACCAGCATTGGTGCTGAGCGCACAAAGTGCAAGGTGCACCAGAGCTGGTGCTGAGCAGCACAGAGTGCACCAGCGTTGGTGCTGAGCAGCACAAAGTGCACCAGCGTTGGTGCTAAGCAGCACAGACTGCACCCACAGGAGCAGAAATGTTCCATATTGTTTGTAAATATGGAACATTTCTACTCGCTCCCTTTCATACAACGCGGTGCAGCAAGTTCCCTTGTTGCGCTGCGTTGCATGAAATATTAGTAAAAGTGCCCCTAAATACTATTGTATTAATAAACTCTCACAAAACGGAATAAAACCAGACAGAATCATTTAGCTGCAGTCTTTGCATGGCACATGCAGTGACATAACAAGGGTACCATGGGCCCAGTGTAAGCAAGAATAAAACGGCTTTGACAGCTTGTTGGGTGGTAAAAAAACAGCCATAATTGGGGTGCAGTGGGCTCCAACCACCTCTGATGCCCGGTGCCAGTGAAGGTCTGCACTTTTACTAGTCTCTCCCCTGGGCACATGGCACTTATTGCGTCATTATAAAATTCATAGATAGATTTGGGGAATTCTGTCAGTGGACCTTATGGTTTCAGTAAAGGTTGGCATCTGTGGGGTGGCGCCGCGTGCTCAGGATATTGTGCCCCCGGCCACCATCAGGCCCCCACCCCTTTTCCTGATATAATTGCGTGGTAGAAGCTGCCATTGCGATGCTCCACTCCTTGGCACGGTGGCATTCCCCAGGACCATTGCGCCTGAGCGTCTAGCGCAGTACAAATAGCTCTCGCTGTTTCATCACCACCTCCTTTCTTCGGCCTCATCAGGGCTCTTCATACCCATCACCCGTGACAGAATGATGTGCAAACTCCAACGTGCCCTCATTAAAACGGACAATCCCACCTGACAAAGGCTTCGCAGCTCTCATTGTAAGTGAGCTGTGAAGCTGCCGTGACCAGCCAGAGTGGACACCCCCGTGGCTAATGAGGCCAGACACAGCCAGGGCCACTGAAAGGCCGGCAGTAGCCACCCTGGCAGGTTTATGGCCCAATCAACGCCTGTTCCAAAACTGTCTCCTTGGCGCTCACGCCTGCTTCTCTCCCACTTACATTTCCAGTTCGGCTCGTCTTATCGGCGTAACCTACACTGGTGGCGACGAGGCGCGGATGTGGGTGAGGTCACAGGACACTGCATTAGGAAACGCATACCTTCCACGTCGCCAAGGCACACCCCTTGTTTATGGGCAGGCCGCCTTGCAGCGCCTTGGAGCTGTGTTTGTGTCACACAAAACATAAAATTTGGGAGTGTCAAACAATTTGCCACAACAAAACCGCCCTAAGATAATAAGGTGCTTCCAATTACAGCGGTTTTAGCTTTGAATTTCTAGGGAGCAGTGCTTTGCCCTGCCCGGACGTCACATCAAAGAACGGGTGATACTGTATAAATCTTAGTAACTTTACAATAATCTCCGTTTCGCAGGGTCAATGGCCAGCCAGGTTTTATCCTAATCTTGACACCAATACTTCTAACCCAACATTCAACATCAAAATGGTCCTAGGGCGATTATATATATATATATATATATATATATATATATATATATATATATATATATATATATATATATATATATATATATATATATATATATATATATATATATATATATATATGAAATATATTTTTGTTCTTTGGTGAATCCATCTGTTTGAGTCACCTCTTTCTTGGATATATATATATCATTTAACAGCTTGGCATGGATAGCACTGTGCTATTACGAAGGCGCAACCGGGAACTCGGTCACGCCGCCAATATGGCGGTTGTGCCGTTCCCCGGTGCACTCTACACGGCGGGGAGGGGCGGGGCTAGCGCTGATGACGCACGTAGGGCCGCCCTCCCCGCCTTCACCCATTGGCTCCACAGGCGTGCCCCGGAAGCAGTTCCATGCGCTTCCGGGACAACGCGATGGAAACGCGTATCGGATCTAGCCGGGACCTGTTTAAACCTGTTGTGGGGGAAAGCGCTCCTTAAAAAGTGCAGAAGAGCGGCGGGAGAGTCTCTTCTTCGCCGCTCTGCCCCCCGATCGGATCACCTCGCTGCACGCGCGGAGGGTGCTGGAAGCCTCCGTTTTTTGTTTCTTTCCTTTTGTTGCAGGTTTTATTTCTTCAGCAGTGGAGGATTCCGGCGGGAGCAGTTTGAAGTTTCAGGCTTTTAGCAGATCTCGAGGAGGACGCCTGGAACATTGTTACTTTTCTCTCTTTTCTTGTTTTCTCCCCTGAATCCTCTGCAGGTCAACAGAAGCAGCTTGCAGCAGGAGCAGCAGGGCAGGGACCGGTTACATTGATTGCAGGAGCACCTGGGAGCCTCTTTTTTGTCAGGGAGAGCCTGCTGGGACCTGGACTAAAGCTTCTTGCACCCCTGGTAAACCAGCTCTTTCACCGCAGTCAGGAGCCACTCGGGTTAGAGCATTACTCACCTGACCCTCAGGATTAGCGTGGGGGAGTGGCTCTGGCTGTGGGGGTGCTTGCGGTCGACCAGGGGATTGCTTAGGAGGTAAGGGTTTGGGCATTGTCCCAGGCCAGGCAGCAAGGTGATTTTTGTGTACTAGCTTGCAAGGTACCCAAGATTGTTTGGTGCAGGGTTTATCGTATTAGGGGCATTTACGGTTGTAGATTCAGGCCAGATTGAAGGCAAGATTTGGGGTACAACTGAGTTTTGAACAATGGCACCAAAGGTGAAGAGGGGGCAGGCCCCAGCTAGGATGGAGCAATGGATGGCTGCAATGATGCAAACTATGAGCGACCTAGGTCACACCGTGGCAGAGCTTCCCAGGAGAGTGGATGGGCAGGAGGAGGAGGGGGACAGGCCCAGGCGTTCAGGGGTTGCACCCAGGCCGGCATTCCCTCCGGTACCCCGTAGATCTAGGAATAAACGGATGGGGGGGTCCGGCCCCCGGGGGGTTGCCAACCCCAGCTTTACCAGAGCCTGTAGTACCAGCCCTCTCAGGACCATCGGTCCCAGCTCCAGTAGTCCCAGCCCTCCCGGTGCCTGGAGTTCCAGTACCTGTGATCCCAGCTGGGGGGGGCAGCGCCAGGAGGAACGATTCCACCAGCGGGCATGGGAGGCCCAGGGCAGCCGAGCACGCCAGGGGGTCCTGTGTTAAATGAGGTCCCGGCTTTGCTCCAGCAGTACCCCTAATTTGGTCCCAGGCCAGCCTGATCTAGTAGCGAATTTAGCAGCGGTGCTTCCATGGCTAGCTAAGGCAGGCACAGTGATTCAATCTGCGGGCAGTGGGCTCCTGTTAGCTGAGGGGGATGCGGTAGAGAGAGCCAGGAGCTTAGTAGCGCAGGTTGAGAAAGCTAAACAGGTGGTGCCGCCACCAGTGGAGGGCCAGAAAGGCACAGGGAGCAATGCGGGGGAGCCAGAACCCCCAAAGCAGGCCACAGCTGCTGGACCTGAAGACGGAAAGATGCAAGCAAACACATCAGCAGGTACAGTACAATTGTTGCCAAGTTTAGGTTTGGGGGAGGTGTGCTCAAACAGAGAGCGTCTGGCAAGGCACATAGCACAGGACGTAAAAGAACAAATTTGGAAAGGGGAATATGTGAACATGTTTTCTTTGTTGGTAGACAAGGATGAGAAGGAAGAGGCCAAAAAACTGAGGGAATAGTCCCACCCAAGGGACTGGGCCAATTGGCCTATTAGGACAAAGATTGAGGAGACGTTAATTAACTGCATTAAAGCATTTTCCAATTTTCATGCAGTGATGGTAGAGAAATTCCCAGGGCTAAGCGCAGAATTGGTGTGTTACCAAAATAGGATCAAATGCGCACATGATGAGTATGGGGGAATGTGTTGGAAAGAATATTACAAGGCGTTTATAAGGGTGAAGGCCTCTGACCCAGCAATCACATGGGACCAGGTGGATATGATTCTGTGGTTAAGACACATGAACTACCAAAGCAAGGAAGTACCAAAAGAGCAGTCCTTTCGGTCAGGGGCACCCCAAAGCGGATTTGGGGGGGGGGGGGCAGCAGCAAGAAGGGAGCGTGTTGGGATTTCAACAAAAAGACATGCACAAGGCCCAATGGATCATGCAAATTTAGACACATCTGCTCCTTCTGTGGCTTATCCTCCCATCCAGAATCAAAATGTTTCAAAAAATCAAGGGACAAGGGAGGTAAGAAACAGGAATGAGGGTTCCTTACTTGGTAAAGCTCACTCATCCATAGACACAATGGCTTTGATACCCTGGTTGAATAAGTACTGCTGCCCAAACACGGCCCAGATTTTGCTGGAAGGTTTCAGGGATGGGTTTAGGATTCCTGCACCCGGCTATTCTGGGGTTTCTTACTGCCGCAATCAACAATCAGTGAGGGACAATATGGCCAGGTACTACCTACACCCCCTCCTCAATTATCAAGACCCAGAGAATAACATGAGAAGAGTTTTGGATGAGGGGGTCGTAGAAAACCCCCGGCCGTATTTATTAACATAAAAACGTAAACATAATTAATATATACAAATTTACAAAATACGCAGAAAACATTGCATTACATTGATTACATTGATAAGTACAGATGTCAGATGGCTAACCTTAACATATCTCTAATACAAGGTCTTCCTATCCGAATCTAAAACATATCATCATCAATAATCATCATAGCAGTTAATTTTTCTGCGTATCCCTATTTGAGCCTACGGCAAGGTCAATAACTGGTGTCAGATCCTTATCACCTTATGCCCGCCCTCCAACCAGAGTGCGCATGCGCAGAGGGCCCGTTCACCGTGAGGGTACTTCCCCCCCCCGGTTACCCCCGTACGCTCTGTATATTATTTCCATAAGGGGCCCTTGCAGTTCTGTGCATTATGCACGTGCGGGGTGGCCAACCAGCCTAGGGAAAGCGTTACTCCCCACTCCCCCGCACCCATCCAGCCAACTGGCTGTAACTGCCCCTGGAGTTCTAGGAGAGACCACTTGTCCCTCCCCCTTGGGCGACCCCATTCAAGAATGGCGCCGCCCTCTAAGGACCTTAAATTTACTGCTCACCAATCATGACCTTACCGCCACAGGCCAGCATAGTTGACCGACTATCTGGCCCCCCCCAAATGCTAAATAGAGGGTCATGTCCTGCTTCTGAAGCCATCCAACCAAGCTAGCAGATTCTCCAGGAAGATTTCATTACCTACTTTAGACAAGTGGACACCGTCTTTTAAGAAGCACGGCTCCCCCCTGATACACCCGTGGGCGATCGTCTGTAAATGAGGAGCCCTGAACAGGCTCTCTATCTTACTATTGATCCTTCTTACTGACCGATTCAGTGCCCTCACCGACTCCCCCCCCCTCCATTGGAATCTGGGCACCATCTGTGACCATACGATGGTGCACCCTTGACATGTCCGAGCTAACCAACCCACTTCAGTGATTATGGTTTCCCAAAGTCCCCTTCTACCCAGATTTGCCAAGTCATTCCCTCCCAGGTGCAGGATAATAATACCGGGAAGAGCCCCACCCTTGTTCAACAATTCTACTACAAAACCCCTGAACTGACTGAAGCGGAGACCCCCTTTTCCATGGAATGACACCCTACAACCCGCCTGCTCTGCTCTAGACCTGTAATTACCTGCAAGAAAAAGGTTATTCAACCGCCTCACATATGAATGGCCAATAATCCAGACGACATGTGGTCCTGGTTTCTGTGGATGTGCACGTCCTTGCGTTGCTTGATGTTGCTGTCGCGCCGCCTCCAGTTTCCCCCCTGCGTGACAGGTTTGAGAAACTGTAAATGTGAGCAGAGAAGGAACATGCATCAGTACTGGGCAAATGTCCCACTCACAACATATGCAGCCGCACATAGCGCTTATAACAATTGGAGGACCATCTCCCAATCCTTTGAACGTTGCTGCTGGGGAAACCCCTTGCTGTTGCCTCAGTGGCAGCCCCTATTCTGAAAGAATGAGTCCCAAAGCAACTAGGATCCAAGCCTGCCTTCTGTATTGCCATATCCATGACTCTCTTAAACTGAAACCTTGTGAGTGGAGTACCATCAGCATGAATTAACAATGCCCCTCCCCTATTACTGGGTCTACGCTGTAGGAATGCCTCTAAATGTGTGATGGGGCAGCAAGGATTACCATGTGCCCGATGCAATACTACTCCTTCCCCACGGGCCTCCTGGTCAGTCTTGGACTTCCTAATGGATATCAATAAAGCATCACCTTGTACCTTCACTCGGTCAAACTGCAGACCGCCATTATCGTCCTGTTTGTTTTGGGCCACCAATTCCCCAATCCTAAACGCACCATAAAAGGCCAATGAAAAGGCGGCGCTGAACAAAAGAGCTTCCTCTGTGGTGTTGCAGATGAGGTGAAGAGCCCCCAATAAAGATGCTAGCAACTCCACCCCTATCGGACGCCTCGTGTCCGGTGCTGACCCTTGTAGACGCTGCCACCCCTTCAAAGCTTTCCTGACTGTGAAACTGTTGATAGGGTCCCCCCCTATCTCTTGTTTGAGCAAAGAAAGAGATTGCCGCCACATGCCGCCTGGCTGCTGCCGCAGAACGTCCTTCGTTTTTCAAGGCCCCTAAGTAGACAAGGAGTGCCCCCATGTCATGCCACTTCTCTGCCCAATCCCTTCCCAAAAGGTACAATATGCCCAAAACGCCCCTTCATACGCTTTCCTGGTCCTGGGTGCTAGGCTAGCTGCCACGAGGTCCGGTAGTTGGGGGCACCAATCTGCCAAAGTAGTTCTGGGAAGGGTGTGGGAGTCGCTGCTGCCGACGGGAGGTGTGCCCTGAAAACCTGCATCTTGAAGCGAGAAAGTGCATCAACAGCATGATTCAACACCCCTGGCACATGCTTAGCTTTAAATTGCATATTCAGGCTCATGCATAGTAAAACTATCTCTTTCAACAGGCGGAGAATCATTTTACACCGTGCTGCTTGTTGATTGATGCATTCGACCACAGTCATGTTGTCCGTCCAGAACACCACAGATTGATTACGCAATTGTTCCGGCCATACTGTTAATGCCACCCAGATGGGGAACAGCTCCAAGAAACCGATGTTACCCGTCAAACCAGTCTCCACCCACCAGGCCGGCCATCGCTGTGCCACCCACTCAGTACCGAGTATGGCCCCAAATCCCTCACTACCCGCAGCGTCAGTCATTAAACCTAACTCCGCGGAAGTAGTGGGTGGACCGGGCCACACCACCCTGCTGTTGAAGTCATGCAGGAATGCCATCCAAATCCGCATGTCCTGCCTAACCTCAGCAGACAGCCTGGTGTGGTGGTGTTTCTCCTCGAGGCCGGCCATGGCTTGTGAGATGGACCGTGAAAATGGTCGTGCCATAGGGATAACCCTGAGAGCGAAATTCAACTGTCCTACTGCCTGCTGTAGCTGGTGCAGGGAGACCTTTTCTTTTGCCAAGCATTGCTGCAATGTTGCCTTGAATTTAGCAATCTTGTCTGCAGGCAACCGAAAACACCCTTGAACAGAGTCTAGTTCGATCCCTAGGAATTCTATCGCTGTTGTTGGCCCCACTGTCTTACCCGGTGCCAAGGGAACCCCAAAAGCCTGCATGAGCGTGCAAAATTCTCGCAGTGCCCACATACACTCCCGGGAGCCCGGTGACCCCAAGATAAGAAAGTCATCAAGGTAGTGCATGACAAACTGGTGCCCAGTCACATGTCTAAAGACCCATTCCAAAAATGAACTGAATTTTTCAAAATAAGCACAGGAGACAGAGCAGCCCATAGGCATACACATATCCATGTAGAATCTACCCTGGAACTGAAAACCAAGGAGATGAAAGTCAGATGGGTGAACTGGCAACAAGCGAAAGGCGGACTCTATGTCAGACTTCGCCAAAAGTGCTCCCGGGCCCAACCCCCTGAGCATCTCCACTGCTTGATCAAAGGAGGCATATTTTACACTACAAATCTCATCACTGATAGCGTCATTCAATGAGTTGCCCTTGGGTGCTGACAGATTATGTATCAACCTGAACTCTCCACTTTCCTTCTTGGGAACCGCTCCCAAAGGGGAGCAGACAAAATTCTCTACCGGGATGGAATCAAATGGGCCGGCTACTCTGCCTAAGCGCAATTCTTTTCCAATTTTTGTTGCTGCTACACCTGGGTTGGTCCTAACAGAGAGTTGATTCTTGCATTCCGGTGTCCCCACATATTCAGGTGCTGGAATCCTGAAACCATACCTGAAACCATCTAGCAATGTCCTAGCAGTGGAATGACAAGGGTATTTGTTTAGCCAGGGTGTCAGAGCCGTTACATTAATGGGTGAACGCGCCATGTGTCGTGCAATACCCTTACTCCTGCTTCTTCTTCCCCCTATCCTTTGACTTTCTGAAACATTTGGACTCAGGGTGCGATGGGTTGGCACAGATAGAACAAGCATGTTTGAACTTGCACGTGCCTTGCGGCCTAGTGCATGTGCGCCTATTAAAGTCCCAACATGTCCCTTTTCTTCCTCCCCCGTTACCTGCACTGTTGGAGGAGCCTGTGGATGAAGGCTGCCGAAAGGACTGAAAGGACTGAAAGGACTGGCTTCTTGCATTGTCCTGAGACCCCCCACCAAATTGGTCGAACCAGGCGATCGTGTCAATGCGGTCCCAAGAGAGGGATGGGTCCGACACTTTGGCTCTCCTAAAATTCTTGTCGTATTCTTTCCATCCCATCCCACCGTACTTGTCATGCGCCCCAGTGATCCTGCACTGGTAACATGCCATCTCTGCCTGCATATTAGGAAAATGTTCAGCCATCACTGCCATGAATATTGAGAAACCTCAGATCCAATTATTCAAATTCTCCTCAATCCTGAACTTTTGGAGTTCACTTGCCCATTCCAAAGGGAGCATCCAGTCCTTCCTTTTCCTTGCTTCCTCCCTTTCATTTTCGTCAAGAAGCAATGAGAACATACTAACATAACTTCCAGACCATATTTTTTCTTTCACTTCTTGTGTGACATGTCTCGCTAAGTGTTCCCTCCCGGTGCGGGATTCCCCCACACCAAACACAGGCAATGTTTCCCGCTTACCTACTGAAGCTGCCCCAGTTGGCTCCGTCAGCTTCTCCTTTGCCAGGCTGAGCACTGGTAGTGATTCAAGTGGGGTGGCCCCACCTGCTGGAATGACAGGGGAAGGTGTACCCTGCCCCTCAACTATCTTATCCCCAGGTGTCCCTTCAAACCGAGCTACTATCCGCTTTGCTTCAGCGAGTACATCCTCCCCGATGTCCCTCGCCCCCACTTCTGGTGACAAAATCCCTACCTTCCCCAACCAAGGAAGGACTGCGGCTAACTGTGACACTAAATCTTGCGGAACCGGGTTCCCGCCCGCAGGGACCACTGGAGATTGTGGGCTACTACCCTTACGGCCCCCCCACAGGAGCAGATGGGGCCTGTGGGACGGGGACCAGCCCTGAAGGCCCAGGCTCTTCCCTGGGCTGGGGGACTGGCACCGGGGCCGCAGGTATAACAGGTGGGACACTGCCTAAAGGGACCACCCCTGAAGGTCCGGGCTCCTCCCTGAGATGGGGGACAGGTTCAGGGGCCATAGGCATAGCAGGTTCATTTGGCCTCCCTTTCTTCGACCGAACCCGCTTGAGGAGGGGGGGAAATGCCACCCTGGGGGGCACAATGCTACGCCTAGCCCTCTCCTCTGTCCCTTCTTGCCCATCCACTTTTTTTCTGAGGTCAGCGAGACCCTGCCCCAACTCGTCAACCTTTTTCATCATTGCTTCCATCAGTTTTTCCATCCGGGAACGCTGGTCACCCAGTTTTGCCTTACCAGCCATTGCACCTATCCAAACTGCTGTAGTAAATCCTGGTAGTGTGCTGACTATTACCCAAGTACATACAATGCCCTCCCACTAAGAAAAGGCAACCGTGTAATAGCCTAACTTAAACACACCCCTCCCGCACCTCAATGACCTGGCACACCGTCCAAGCCCTTACCTTACAACGCAGGAGGTACACAACCGGCCGTAAGCACCCACGCAACCAGAGCCACTCCACACCAGCTAGTCCAGTGGGTCAGGTGAGTAATCTCGAACCCGCGTGGCTCCCGGAAGCGCTGGAATGCAGGCCTGTCCGTGTCCCCTTAAGGTCCTCCTTTGATCGGCACCAGCTGCCCCTGTATCCTGCAAACTCCCCGTGGATTTCCGTGTGACTGCGTGTACGCCGCTGAGATACTCTTGCCTGTAACCTGGAAACACAGCAAAGACAGATCAAGCGCAGTCTCCCCCTGAGACCAACCTTGTAAGCTCCCACGCTCTTGCAAGTACCCACACAAAACACCCTTGGTGCACAAACCCTGATAATTACTGCTGATTGTGGCGTTCAAAAGGTCCCAACCCGGAGCCCCCCACAATTGTTCCTTAAAGAAAATTGATACTGCTTAGTTTGCACTACAGCCAAAGTAATGTCCACAACACCTGATGTTCCCAGGCGGCCTCCCAAGCACTAACCAGGCCAGACCATTCCTAACATCTCAAAATTCGGGCACAATCAGGGTGGTATGGCAGTAGCTGTCCAATTCACGGCTCGCGTTCCGCCCGGCAGTACAAACAACCAGAAGCTAGCCAGTCCTCGCTAACCGCGCTCCCAACAGCCGACTCCCACATGCACAGTGAGTGCTGCCCGACACCCCTCCCGAGTGAGCGCTGATTTTACGACCAATGCTTCCCCCCCTGCCTCTACACGGGGGCACACGGAACAAACGCACCCAGCCGCGCTCACCAAATCCGAGGCGCAATGCTCTGTTGTGTCCGCAGCCCCGAGCCTCCGATCAGCTGTTTTTTCCACCTCTCTCCGCCGCAGCTTTCCCTCACTGCCGCCGACCTGCAGCCAAAAGAGAAGAAAAATGCTCTGTTGTCTTTCGCCGCTCTCCCTCGCCGCTGTCCCTTGCCGCCGCCGAACTGCAGTCAAAAGAAGAAAATTGATCCCCCTCCACACGGCCGACACTCCTCCGCGCACTGTGGCTCTCCTAATGACGCCGCAGTCGACCTGTGGAAAAAACTAAAGAAATCACGTTACAGCCTCCTAGCGAAGCTGGTGCAGCAAGCTGGGGGAGCGGTGAGCAAAGAGGCAGACTCCTACGCTCCCCAGCCTTTTATCGTAGTTTTCCTGCCAGGCCGGTTCTAACCTGCCTGGCGTTCGCCCAACGCGTGACCCGGAAGTGATTATAATCACTTCCGGGTCACGCCCAGGACCCACGACCAATTACGGTCGAGGCGCGCCTGTCGCGTCACCACTGTGCGTGACAGGCCCTCCTCTATGTGGTCGTCAGGGGCCGGCACGACCGCCATACTTTCGGCGTGGCCGATGCCGGCCCCGCCTTTCTCCATGTCTGTGGCAAGAGACAAGGTGTTGAAGGAATTACGTTTGGGGAGGTTGGCAGGTCCCTTTGATTCAGTTCCTGGGAAGGATTTTGTGTGCTCACCGCTGGGGGTGGTGCCCAAAAAGGACCCAGGGGAGTTCCGCTTGATCCATAACCTATCGGCTCCCAGGGGTCAGTCACTGAATGATGCCATTGATGAAACCCTGTGCTCCATGAGATACGCATCATTGGATCAGGCAATTACAATGCTGCAGTCGCTGGGCCCAGGCACTTTACTAGCAAAATCCGACATAGAGTCTGCTTTCCGCCTACTGCCAGTCCACCCACAGGATTTCCACCTCTTAGGTTTTCAGCTAGAAGGGAAGTTCTACATGGATAAGTGCATGCCAATGGGGTGCTCGGTCTCTTGCTCATATTTTGAGAAATTCAGCTCCTTTTTGGAGTGGGTTTTCAGGCAGGTTACCGGGCACCACTGGGTATTGCACTATTTGGATGGCTTCTTGTTTTTAGGGGCGCCACAGTCACAGGAATGTGGCAGAGCTTTAGAGGCATTTTGTGCACTCATGAGGGACCTGGGGGTTCCCCTGGCACAAGGAAAAACAGTGGGACCGGCCACACGAAATGAGTTTCTGGGCATTGAATTGGATTCCATTGAGGGGGTGTCACCCTTGCCATTGAGCAAAGTGGAAGGTTTCACGTTAGCATTAGCAGACTGTTTGCACAGGGAAAAAGTGACTTTGCATCAACTACAGAAGACAGTGGGTATGCTGAACTTTGCTTTAAGATTCATCCCTTTGGCCCGCCCCTTTTCACGTTCCATCGCGCAGGCAATGTCAGGGCTGAAGGAAAAACATCACCACACTCGGTTGTACAGCGAGGTTAAGCAGGATATGCGGATTTGGATGGCATTCCTGCGTGACTTCAATGGCGCGGTGGTGTGGCCCAGCCCAGCCCGGTCCAATCCGGAGCTTGGCCTCATGACGGATGCTGCAGGGAGTGAGGGGTTTGGAGCCATTCTGGGTTCGCAATGGGCAGCACAGCATTGGCCCGCGTGGTGGGTTGACACTGGTGTAACAAATACCATTTCATTTCTGGAACTATTCCCCATTTTGGTGGTGGTAACCATCTGGCCACACCAGTTTCGCAATCAGTCTGTGGTTTTTTGGTCAGATAATATGGCGGTGGTGGAGTGCATCAACCAGCAGTCGGCCAAATGTAAGATGATGCTTCGCTTGCTTAAAGAAATTGTGCTGCAATGTATGAGATTAAATGTGATGTTTAGAGCTAGGCATGTCCCGGGGATTCTCAACCACGCGCCTGATGCATTGTCTCATTTCCAGATGCAGGTTTTCAGGTCTCATCATCCAGAAGCAGCGGACCGTCCCACACCTTTTCCGGAGCATCTGTGGCAGCTTGGTGCCCCAACCTACCAGACCTCGTGGCAGCTAGCCTAGCACCCAGGACTAGGCGGGCCTATGAGGGGGCATTTTCCACATACTGCGCTTCCCTGGGGCATGGCTGGGAAGGGACATGGCATGAACCAGTATCCGTTATCTCATTCATAAGGGAATTGAGGGATGGAGGGCGCTCTGTGGCATGCGCAAAGCGCCACATGACTGCGATAGCATTTTTTGCAAAGATGATGGGCCATAGGGATCCTACGGGTGCATTTTTGGTTCAAAGGGCTCTAAAGGGGTGGCGGTGCTTGCAAGGGGCCCAGCCAGACATTAGACACCCAATTAGCATCGAAGGGCTCTCATCCATCATGGAGGCACTGGGGAAAGTATGTATTTCCACCACTGAGGTCCAACTATTCAGGTGTGCCTTTTCCCTCACCTTTTATGGTGCCTTCAGGGTTGGGGAATTGGTGGCACGTAATAAACACGACTGGCAGGGTGGGATGCAATTTGCCCATGTTCAACTACAGGCAGGGTCAGTAACCCTATCAATCCCCAGATCAAAAATGGATCAGAGTGGGAGGGGGGACCACGCTGTCTTGCAAAGAGCTCCGGGGAGCTCATGCTGTCCGGTGGGCAACCTGGAGACATACCTGGCCTGCAGGGGGCCATTATTGATCCACCAGGACGGGACCCCCCCTCACGAGGTTTCAGTTTGGGAAGGTCTTGGCATTGGCACTAGGGGCGGCAGGCCTGGACGCATCCAAATTTGGTACACATTCTTTCAGGATTGGGGCAGACACCGAAGCCACGGCTCGGGGCCTGACTGGGCAGGAGGTTCAGTGGATAGGGCGTTGGTCTTCGGACTGTTACAAGCGCTATGTGCGTTACATTTACACTAGGTGGCACTACTAACGTTTGGTTTTATTCCATTTCTCTGCAGTTTCCATGTCCTGTCCCACAGGGGGGGAACTTGTCGTCGCCCACCGGTCAACTACGCCTCGTCCACGCCAGGTACCCGCCTGGGGGCCGGGCCACAGAGAAGTCTGGATCATAAGTCATTTGTATGTGAACAGGTTGAAACAGAATTTTTTCACAGGCAATTTTGCGGACAGGGCCCGCCGTGCGGGTTGAAAGGTATCAATGTATGGTCAAGGGGGATTGAGGTTGGATCAATTCCAAAAGCTTGTTGGACCTTTGTTGGTTAAGTCCTCAGCGGCACCTGCCGCGGTGATAATACATCTGGGAGGCAATGATTTGGTGCACCTGGATAGGAAGGGAGTGGTGGAGGCTGTAATAACGCAGGTGGGATGGTTGGCCAGGCAATGCCCTCAGTCTTTTAGTATGGTCTCACATGATCCCGAGGTTCCAAAGGAGGGAGGGGTGAAATCTGTCTGGGCTTTGAATCACTCCATAAAGAGGATCAATAACAGGATTGACAGACTTTTCAGGACTCCTAAATTGCAGACAATTCCACATGGGTGCATCCGGGGGGAACAGTTCTTTTTACAGGACGGGGTTCACCTCTCTAAATTGGGTAATGACTTGTTCATGGAGAATATGCTAGCCTGGATGGTAGGGACAACACATGGGGTATGACCTGGGTGTCAGCAGCGGATGGGGGGGCCAGATAGTCGGTCAACTATACTGGCCTGTGGCGGTAAGGTCATGATTGCTAGGTCAAATTTTACATCTTTTATTAGGCATCCCATTGTTTAACGGGGACGCCTGGGGGGGACTGTGGTCCCTCATCACACTCCAGGGGGCGCTGGCAGCCGGTAGGCTGAAGGGTGCAGGGGGTAGGGAGTTCCGCTTCCGGTAGGCCGCTTGGGCCAACCCCTGCGCAGCCGCATTGGGCTCCAACATGGCATAACATCAGCCCCTGGGAGGTAGGACGGAAGGGCGTAGGGGGTGCCCGCAAAATAATCTGCTGGGCACACGGGCCTCCTGCGCAAGGTCACTCCGGTAAAGGGGGACCTGGCAATTAATGGGGAACAGTCATGACCTTGCACGTAGGCTCATCCAGGATACGCAGAAAACAAATGTACATGTTCCAGTTTTAAGTTAGGTATGGCTATGTATTAGTTTCATGATAAGGTTAGCCATAAAGAATTGTGTCAATAATGTACTCAAAACTGTGATTGAATATGTTGTGGTTTTCTGCGAATATTGTAATTTTTTTTATTGTATTATGAAATTTTAAGTTTTATCATTTTTAAAAAAATACGGCCCAGGTTATACGACCCCTAATCCAAGATAATTGTGTTGGATGCTTTACTATCAATACCTCGGGGGAGAGAGGGTTTCAGGGGTAGGGGGTAACTGATCATATACTGGGAGGGGACTCGGCAATACCAGGCCATATCCTATGCTTAAAGACTTTGCTGTAGAAATGGCAAAAGACTTTGTCCATTTCTATCTCGGGGTGGATCGCACTGTGCTCTTCCTATACTTAAAGACTTTGATGGAAAAGCAGGCATTTGAGGTGAGCAAATCTAGAGTGTCGCTGGTGTTGAGGGTTCTCTATACAGAAGCTGCCTTCCACCTAAACTTGGGAACTACCCAGAGTTCTCTTCTTCTTTTTTGCATAATTTTTGCGTCACTCTATGCCTGCAAGGGTATTCTTTATATATATATCCACAAAGAAAAATGGAACGGACTCCACTTGATGCGTGCTTTAATATTTTATTTTGTGCTTCTTGCCGCCATGACGCGTTTCGGGCTACCCAGAGCCCTTGATCACATGACATGCTCTCATTTTTTTCCCATTTTTAAAGTGACACAGTGCATTACGTGAAAAATAAATATAAAAAACAGACTATCCATTCGATTTCTGTCTCAACACCCTGCTTCTAACACATTTCGCTGTATATAGATTACAGATGTTTTCATAAAAACCTGGGTTAAAAAATATATAAATATATCCATAAATATTGCTGTATAAATACATAAATACTAAACACAAGTTAAAAGGAGGTGACACTTGGACACAAATATACCATATATCTGCATAATGCATAAAAAAGAGATGTTTTCCTCATCAATTTCATTTCTTTTTCTTTTTCTTTTTCTTACGAGTAGCCATTATGTGCAAATTTGCCATTTTAAAACAATAACTGTATAAATACTTTTTGTTAAAACAAATTACACATGCTAAAAATCAGATCAAAATTTTTGAAACCAATTATTAGTACTATTGGTCTACTTTTTGTTCATGGTTAATCAAATATATTCCAATGTCCATCCTTACATATATTGATGTTAATCCTAATTGAGCCCAAACATTTTCTGTAATTGAGTTCCTATATACAGTACAAAGTTAGTGCAAAGCGCGTTCTCAAAAAGTGCTAAAGTGCTGTTGTGATGATTACTATTCATCTCTTAACAAAAAGTGACACCGTGCTTGATTTATTGTTTCCAGTGTGCCATGAGCCCATGTGCACCACTGGTAAAAAAACAGGATTTTGTTAAGAGAAGAGAGGCAGAATTTAAGTCATATAATACATTTAAAAGAATATGTTGTCAGTGCAAAATTATTCATATTATAGCCAAGTATACAGATCTTGAGTCGTGTTTAATCCATGTGGACTCTTACTATCTAAATCTAAGATATATTTAGTTTCGAGTCTTCTGAGTATTGCATCTCTATTTCCTCCCCTTCTCAACGGGGGCACATTGTCAATTACGTAATATTTCAACTGATTAAGATTTTTGTTGTGAATTTCGTTGAAATGGCGGGCTACCGGATAAGAACTATCATTATTGGTTATCGCCCGTAGATGCTGTAATATCCTCTTGTGGACCTGGAGACGCGTACTGCCCACGTATCTCAGTCCACAAGAGCATTCTAGTACGTAAACAGCAAACTCAGATTTACACGTTAAAAACTTGCTGATTAAAACTGGTTTGTCATTAAAAGGTGTATAAAATGTAGTTTTGTTTTCTCCATTTTTGCATGCTTTGCATGTTGTACACCTCACAAAGCCTTTGCGTTTTGTTAACCAATTAGTATTGGTGGGAATTTCAGGACTGCTGCTAACTAGATAATCACTAGTGCTGCATGCTTTTCTAAATGTTATAGTGGGTGAGGTTGGCATTTTATCCCCTATAACCGGGTCACTTAAGATAAGGTGCCAGTTTTTCTTGATTATTTTCCTGAGACTGTCCCTTTGTTTGTTATATGTTAGGATTAGCCTAGGGGTGTTTGTCGCATTTTCTAAGATGTCTGACTCTTTCATTTTACTATTCGAGGGCTTAAACAACAAATTTTCTCTTGACATGGTTTTAGTCAGTGAGATTGCTTGATCTATAGTCTTTTGCAAATAGCCTCTTGCTAGGAATCTTGATTTGCATTCCTGTTGGGCTATGTATAAATCATTATCATTGCTACAAATCCTACGAATACGCAGCATTTCCCCATATGGGATACTCTGCACTGTATGTTTAGGGTGGAAGCTGCTTGAGTGTAGGATTGTGTTCCCTGCTGTGGGCTTACGATGTAATCGTGTATGTACCTTGTTGTTTTGTACATATACCTCCACATCCAGAAAACATATACAATCTGCGCTTATATCAAATGTAAATTGTAAATTCATGTCATTGTTGTTCAGTTGGGTGATAAAATTCTCAGCACTCTCTTTGTCCCCACGCCATATTATGAACAGATCGTCAATAAAACGGACCCATTTAACCACATTTTCTGTCCAAGCCTCCTTATGTTCTATTTTCAATACCTTCTCCTCCCACCACCCCATATGGAGACAGGCGTAGCTGGGCGAAAAACTCGCGCCCATAGCTACGCCTCTCTCCTGGTGGTATACCTGCTGTTGGAACATAAAGTAGTTATTGTTCAGATAGAAATTAATGAGGTCAATAAGCATTTTGTTATGTACATGATACTTAATGGGCCTTGTGCTTAAATAATATTCTACTGCCCTTAACCCATCCCTATGATGGATAGATGTGTATAAATTGGACACATCCATGGACACCCAGAACATAGTCATCCTGCCATTTGAGATCATGTAATTGTCTTAAAAAGTCCGTAGTGTCTTGTATATATGACGGTAGAGATTTTACGTGCTCTTGAAGAAACGAGTCTATATATACAGATACATTTTCCAAAAGGATTTCCTTAGCAGATATTATTGGTCGGCCTGGGGGTCTCAATTTGTCCTTATGAATTTTCGGGATGAAATATATTACTGGCATTCTCGGGTGTTCGTTCTTAAGAAACTTTAGTTCTTCCTGATTAATTAATCCCCTGTTTTTCCATGCCAGTAATTTAGTAAATAGTTCATCCTGCTTTACTTTTACGATAGATTTAGAACTTAATTTGTAACAATTACGGTCTCCCAGTTGGTACAAGGCCTCTTCCATATATTGTTGTTTTGGCCAAATGACCACATTTCCGCCTTTGTCGGAGTTTCGTATTATTATGGAGTCATTTTCCCGTAGTTTTTTCATTAATTGATGGTATTTCTGTAACTGCACATTATGTTTCCTTTTTTGATTCTGAGTTTTAAAGTGCAATTTCCTGATTTCAGATGTTACAATTTCATTAAAAGTATCTATCGAATCCCTGGTCATTATTGGCACAAATTTCGATTTTGCTTTAAATTTGGTAACCGGTGCTGTGTTGATGTTAATTTCCATATTTTCCATAGTTATTTGGGTTGGTTCCTCGTTTATTGATTCCTCCCTTTGCAACATATTGAGGTCACGGAGCAAGTTCACATCAGAGGCTGTAAGTTCTGCACTCGTTCTTTGCTGCATGATATTCGGGGCCATTGTTTGAACCTATATTGATATATATCTGCCCGTGTTTGTGGGTACTCAAAATTACTTTCAGCACAAAAGGATAACCCCAATTTTAAAAGTTGTTGCTCCGCTTTATCCAGATCGATATTGGCTAAATTTACTATGGAGTTTTCACTTGTGTTATTACTGTTTATTTGTGGCGCCATCCTCTCTTGTTCGATTTTTTGTTGTTTTGCGCATTCCCTCCTTCGTTTCCTTCTATCCCGGCGCCTGACATTTCTCCTTTGTTTGTGTAGGTATTTGGCTTCCTGGGACGGAGTGTCTGGCGCCTTTGGTCCCGTAAAAAATTCAGCTCTTCTACCAATGTGTGTCCCCTTTTCTTATATTTTGTTATCCCTGATGTGCTTGGATTTATTTCAGCTTCAGATTCAGTTTCAACTGAAGAGCTCAGATCTGATATTGACGATGCCGATTGTATCCCACTTTTAGATCCGGCTATGGGTCCTACATCAGCTCTATGACTCATGTTACTTTTCGCTGCTTTTGCTGCATCATATTTATGTGAAAAAGTGAAGATTTGACCCTGTTCATAATCGTTTTTATCGCGTTGGAATTTAAACGTTTTTCTTTTTTATTACTTCCTCTTCTTTTTTCAAACGCGATAACATTTCCTCTTTCAATTTATGCCCCACAGTGCCGCCTTCCAATGCCTCAATTTTTAAATTGATTTCATCAATTTGTTGTTGCAAATCTCTCCTATCAATATCCGCATATTTAATTAGTATCTCCATTAGTTTTTTCGAAGAATCAAGGTTGCATTCACCCCACTCTCTCAACATGTTGGGGTTAGGAGTCTCATAGCTCGGAGCGAGCATAATTCGCAATCCTCTTGGGATCCTGCCCACTTCCAAATATTGAGTTAATGACCTGTGTTCCCACCATTTTACTTGCTCTGATCTTGACAATTTCTCCAATTTTCTGTAAAGTTCTTTTAGGCTAGTACAATTCACTTCAGTGCCTTCCCTGCCTGTTTGTCCTGGGACCGGCATACTGACAGTCTCTGCAAACATTTCCTCTGCCGCCTCTTCCCTCCCTCGGAGCACGTCTGTGGCCATTCTATAGCACTTTCTTATGAGTGTGAAACACTGCTATACTACGCGGTTCCACCGCTTTTGCACACCTCTCACCAGACTATTATGGGTGTTTTCCTACCTTTCCGGCATCTGCTCCGTATATATATATTCACTATATCATGTGATGTCATCAGTGATTTCATTTGAGATGTCATCAGTGATGTCATCAGTGATGTCACTGACCATGTCATGAATGATGTAATATGTGACGTCATCAGCAGTGCATTGCGGGGGCGCGAGTTATAGTTAGCTTAACTACTATAACGGCCGAATTTCTCTGGTTTTGTACGAGTGAAATGTCCAACTAACTATAACGTCCCTGAAACCTGTGGTTTTTTCAGTGAATTTATAAGGTTTTTTAAATGCTAATTTCTAACTATAACGTCCCTGAAACCTATGTTTTTTTCAGTGAATTTCAAAGGTTTTTTAAATGCTAATTTCTAACTATAACGTCCCTGAAACCTGTGTTTTTTTCAGTGAATTTCAAAGGTTTTTTAAATGCTAATTTCTAACTATCGGGACTCCGAGTCAGGTGACTAGAGAACAGTGACAGCCAACACGTGTTTCGCCCCCTTTACATGGCAATCCAGCCTGGGGCTTCCTCAGTGCTGTACATACAGGAATCAGAACGTGCAATGTTCATAGTGCAAAGGTTACAGTATAAACACAGGTGGTAAAGTAGTAAAAAAATGTGGTATTAAGATAATAGTAATAAACAATATATAATCGACGATCAATAAGCATGTGATCAATATACAGTTCAGTACAGTCAAAGGAGAGGGTGGATAGAAGATATTGAAGTAAGTGATGTGAGATATTTGAGGTAACATATTAGAATGAAGGTTAAGAGAAGAGGCAGAGTATGAGGGAAAGAACGGGAGGAAGATGAAGCCGGGAAGGGAAGAGTCAGAGAGAGACACAGAATCAGCAGAGGAAACACAGAAGAAGCAGAAGAAACAGAAAAAATATATATATAAGCAGAAAAAATATAGAAGAGAACACAGAATAAGTAGAAATCATCATGTGGTAATCATATCTAGGCAATAGAATGTGATATAATAGTGACATTCACATTGAGTACAATATATTTACATAGTATGGTTGATTTTCGGGTCACATGGCCAGGTTCCATTGCGCACAGTAGGGAGAAAGGATATAAGTATGTACACTGGTTAGTTGAAATATTAAAGTAAAGGTCAAGGTGATATTGGGAAGTGGACACAGGTAGTATCTTAAAACTACGTATCTTGTCATAGCCTGTATGTCCCGTGAGCTATGGATGGCTCGAAATCTAACGTTTTGTCAGGTATGAGAGGGCCCTTGTGTGGGACTTATATGGAATGGGTACGGGGCTCTGGAAGGTGCGGGACTCCTATGGGCCGCGGGGAGATAGTGAGGCATACGGTCTAAGTAGATGTTGACTACGTTATCAAGAGGAGGGCCGTGGTAGCGTGCTTGAAGGTTCACACTTACCGTGGTTAACTCTGATCAGGACAGGGTATTGTCCCGTATGGTCCGCTCGTCGTATCGTACTTCTGTGGGAGGGAAAATGATGAGAGCATTAAGGTGCTGTATATACGCATCAAGGTCAGGGGAGAATAGGGACCACGTGTGGTCCCATACATGGCGCCTACCTCATGTGTCTGGGGCGTAATGCCCGGAGTTTGTCAGTCATAGCAGTCGGCATCAGCACCGATACTCGGGGGCTGAAGCCTTATGTACGGCGCGACCAACTAGTGTATCCTGGTCAGTGGTGCACGTTTGATCTGGTCGCGGTTTGACTCCCGGAGATTGGGCGCCATCTTGGAATGGGATTTTGCATTAAGACACTAGTGGGTTAGAAGATCTTATGGTAGTCTATAGGTGTAACTGATTCCCATTCTGTTGAGTCAGGAGGGATATGTGCAGTGCGGCCACCAACCTGTCAGTTTTGTGAATTGAAGTTACTCGGTCCTAATATTACGTGACATCAAATGTGATCGCCACCAGGAGGAGGACAGGTTTGCGATGCTTTTATGAGAAAACATCAAGAGTGGTAAGGGAATGCGAGGGTCAAGTCTAGTGATGCCCTAGGGCCAGTATGGTCTGGTTTGGGAACCATGTTGATTAGACAATGGGCAACAAAACGTCTATGTTCAATTTGTAGAGTGGCGTGGGATCATACTATGCGGACATAGAGCCTGTTGTCATAGCCTGTTATCAATATCTTCATATATGTTTAAAGGGAACAGTGTGCTACAGGACAGTGGACAGCAAAGTATCTGCATTCATTTTGGTCAGTGGCGTGGAAATATACTATGCGGGCATATATCCTGTTGCGATAACCTCTTACCAACATCCTCGTATGTGCTCAATGGGAACGAATTGCCATAAGACAATATAGTGCCTTCCTGGTAGTATGCACTTAGGGGGCATGTGTCCATGAGGTGCATGGAAAGACTAGTTATAAGTTACAGAGCACATTCAGGGCACGATTCATTCTTCGCCCAGCCAGACGTGCATTTCTGCGTCTTTATTGAGTCCCAGTTTGACTGTGTTAAATTTGAGGATAAGTTCGCTTTCCCTTCTCCTCAATTTGAGTTCGCGGTCTCCTCCTCGTTTGGCTGGGCGTGCCACTTCCAGACCAAAGAAGGTGAAGTCTTTCTTGTGCGGATGCGCAAGATGGAAATGTTCTGTAAGTGGGTGACCGGTGTTGTACTTGTGTATGTTCCTGTAATGTTCTTGAATACGGATCCGTAGTGGCCGAATTGTACTCCCAATGTATGGTCAATTGCAGGGGCAGAAGATCACATAAATGGTGAATTTGCTGTTACAGTCTATCCATTCAGTAATAGTGATTTGTTTCTCTTGTGGCATTGGTACTATTGTGGTTTTACTGACGCTCAGTTTGAATATGCTGCAATTGCGGCACGTGTGGAAGCCGGCCGGCCTGTCCAGGAATGTGGTAATTTGTTCTCGTCTTCAAATTCGGATCTGCACAGCATTCCTTTTAGGTTCGGAGCTCTTCGGAAGCTCATTTCTGGGTAGTTCCTGAGATGATCATTCAGACTCGGGGTATGTTGTAGAAGATGCCAGTGTCGTTTAAGGATTTGTCTTATGTAATGGTGTCCATTGTGGTAGTCTGTGATGAAACGAAACATGGTATTCCCCTCGTTTTTCTTTTTGGGATTTAAGGTGTTCTTACTTTCTATTTTGGAAACTGTAGTCAGGGTATTTTGCAGTGTGTTGCGGTCATATCCTCGCTGTTCTAGTCGGGATATTGTTTCCTTTCCTATATCCATAAATGCCTTTTACTGCAGTTCTTGCGAATTCGTAGGAACTCCCCCTTCGGGATGTTCCTAATATTATGTTTAGGGTGGCAACTGTCTCCCCTTAGGATGGAGTTGGCCGCTGTTTCTTTCCTGTGTAGCTTGCTATGCAAGGTGTTGTCTTTTACATACAGTGTGAGGTCCAGAAAGTTGCTCTCTTCTTGAGAGAAATTGGAGGTGGTTTTGATACCCCATGGGTTTTTGTCCAGATTTTGGAGAAATCTTTGTAGTAGGGATATGTCTCCCTGCCAGATACAGAGGATATCATCAATATATCTTCGCCAGAGTATAATGTGTGTGGTGAAGTCTGCAAAGTTGAAGTCCCATAGCCAAAATTTCTCAACTTGGCTCATGAAGATGCAGGCGTACGGGGGCGCAAATTTGGCCCCCATAGCAGTTCCCCATGTTTGTCTGTATACTTTTCCATTGAAACTGAAGACATTGTTGTCCAAGCAGATTTCTAACATCTCCAGAATCATTTTATTCTTCTCCAAAAAGTTGGCTGGTTGTGTCCAGAGAGATTGTTGTGCTGCTTGTATTCCATCCTGATGTTCGATCGAGGTATATAGACTAACAATGTCAATGCATACTAGTACGAAGTCTGGTTCCCATGCAATATCCTGTAGTTTGAGAAGGATGTATTTGGTGTCCTGAATAAAAGATGGGATGTCTTTCATCAACACTTGTAGTTTTTTGTCAACAAACTCTCCCAGTCTGGAGCAAGATGAGTTAATGCCCGCTATGATTGGTCTACCCGGGGGCGGGTATGTGCCCTTGTGTATTTTGGGAAGTAGGTAGAATGTTGGCATCGTGGGGTGTTCAATGTAGAGAAATGCTTTTTCTTCATAGGATATTAGCTCCAATCCATGCCATTTCTCAATTTTCTCCCTGATCAGGCGTAGGATCGCTGGTGTTGGATCTTGTGACAGGGGTTGGTAGCATGTCCTATCTACGAGTTGACGATTTGCTTCGTAAATATAGCCATCAATGTGTAGGGCCACTGGATTGCCCCCTTTGTCCGCCTCTTTCAGGATCAGGTCTTTCCTCCCTTGTAGTGTTTTGATTGCTGTCCTCTCTTCCTTAGTGATATTTTGTGGTAGAAATTTGAGTTTCATCTGGTATTGAAATTTCTTTTTCCAGATTGTGGGTGACCGCAAGGTGGAAAGCATCAATACTATTGCCTGTTGGTAACTGTGGATTGAAGGTCGATTTTTTGGTTTGCTCTGTATCCATAGATAGGTTAGTGTCAATTCCTAGCTCCAATGCAGTTCTAGCGAGTGAGTTGGAGTCTGTATCTTGTTCACTGAGATTAGTCAGTAGGTCTATGTTGGTTAGATCTTGAATAGACAGATCTGAGGTCGCTGTCTGTGGTGGTTCTTGGTGTAAGTTGATTCGGTCAGCAAAGAAAACTTTGAGTTTAAGTTTTTGAGTAAATTTGAAGAGATTTATTTGCGTTTGGGTTGGATTCCACGATGCCGTAGGACAAAATGAAAGTCCTTTGTTGAGAATATTTGATTCATGATTGGAGAGTGTAATGGACGAAAGGTTCTTGACTAAATTCCCTGTGGCTAGTTTCTTCTGTCCAATTCTTTTTTCCTGGACCTGGTGGTTACCCCTATCGTTGAAGTTGGTGGTCGTCTGTATTGTGGGGAACCTACCGGTGTTGTAGTATTTGAGGCGTTTGTTGTTCTGATACCTAGTCTGTAGTGTAGGACCTCCTCGAAAAAATTTACCTTGAATCTTGAAGTATCACTTTCCAAGTTAGATGCTGGTGAGTCTATATCTGAGCTGGAAGATGCTCCTGAATGTTGGGCAGTTTGGTCCTCGTTCGTATTGGTTGATGGTTTGGCGTCGTAACGTTTGGCAAACGTATATACTCTACCGAATTGATAATCAAGTTGGTCACGGCGGAACTTACGATTCTTCCGCTTGATTATGTCTTCTTCAAATTCATTGATGACTCTGTTCAGTATCTTGTAGTTCTTTGTTGTGAGTTCTCCCCAGTTAGAATCCTCGATATGTTTGGTCAGATTGTCCACTTCAGTTTTTACTTTGTTATATTCTTCTTCTGCGTAATTGATTAATTGTCTGATCTTATTATTCGAGCATTCTTTCAGGTTTCCTTCCCATTTCTCAATATAATCTGGGTTTGTTGTATCTGAAGGTGGGAAGATCAGGATACTCAATCCCCGTGGGATTCTATCCGCTTCCAAGTATTTCTTAAGGGACGCAGCCTCCCACCATTTAGTTGTTTCTTTTTTGACTGCACGTTCTAATGTTTGGAATGTGCTTCTCGCTGACGTTGGGTTGGGTTTACTAGTCATGGTTTTTGTGGTGACTGGATTTGTAGAGAAAGTCTCTTCGACTCTGGTTGAGCTTTGCGCTCTTCGATCTTGGCAGAATGCCATCTGATGAATGTCCTAGTGATTCGTGCGGAGTTATCTACGAAGGTAATTGCGACTCGCCGGTGTTTCGGGGATTTGACCGTTCGGAAATCTTCAAGGTAAAAGGAGGTGATCGGTCCCAATCCCTTACTGACCGTATTGAATTGAGTAAAATATGAGTAAGGTACTTGTCCTTGACAGGGGGAGGCCCCTACCCCACTGCTGACGAGAAAGTTCCAAGATAAGTCAGGACAAGTGAGAAATCGTCGTTCAGCACGGAAAGAATTCCAATACAGAGTTACTAGTTGTGATATTTATGTGTGATGACTCGTGTTCGGGACTCTGAGTCAGGTGAATAGAGAACAGTGACACCCAACACGTGTTTCGCCCCCTTTACATGGCCACCTGGCCTGGGGCTTCCTCAGGGCTGTACATACAGGAATCAGAACGTGCAATGTTCATAGTGCAAAGGTTACAGTATAAACATAGGTGGTAAAGTAGTAAAAAAATGTGGTATTAAGATAATAGTAATAAACAATATATAATCGACGATCAATAAGCATGTGATCAATATACAGTTCAGTGAGGTCAAAGGAGAGGGTGGATAGAAGATATTGAAGTAAGTGATGTGAGATATTTGAGGTAACATATTAGAAGGAAGGTTAAGAGAAGAGGCAGAGTATGAGGGAAAGAACGGGAGGAAGATGGAGACGGGAAGGGAAGAGTCAGAGAGAGACACAGAATCAGCAGAAGAAACACAGAAGGAGCAGAAGAAGCAGAAAAAAAATATATATAAGCAGAAAAAATATAGAAGAGAACACAGAATAAGCAGAAATCATCATGTGGTAATCATATCGAGGCAATAGAATGTGATATAATAGTGACATTAATATTGAGTACAATATATTTACATAGTGTGGTTGATTTTCGTGTCACATGGCCAGGTTCCATTGCGCATAGTAAGGAGAAAGGATATAAGTATGTACACTGGTTAGTTGAAATATTAAAGTAAAGATCAAGGTGAGATTGGGAAGTGGACACAGGCAGTATCTTAAAACTACGTATCTTGTCATAGCCTGTATGTCCCGTGAGCTATGGATGGCTCGAAATCTAACGTTTTGTCAGGTATGAGAGGGCCCTTGTGCGGGACTTATATGGAACGGGTACGGGGCTCTGGAAGGTGCGGGACTCCTATGGGCCGCGGGGAGATAGTGAGGCATGCGGTCTAAGTAGATGTTGACTATGTTATCAAGAGGAGGGCCGTGGTAGCGTGCTTGAAGGTTCACGCTTACCGTGGTTAACTCTGATCAGGACAGGGTATTGTCCCGTATGGTCCGCTCATCGTATCGTACTTCTGTGGGAGGGAAAATGATGAGAGCATTCAGGTGCTGTATATACGCATCAAGGTCAGGGGAGAATAGGGACTGCGTGTGGTCCCATACATGGCGCTTACCTCATGTGTCTGGGGCGTAATGCCCGGAGTTTGTCAGTCATAGCAGTCGGCATCAGCACCGATACTCAGGGGCTGAAGCCTTATGTACGGCGCGACCAACTAGTGTATCCGGGTCAGTGGTGCACGTTTGATCTGGTTCCGGTTTGACTCCCGGAGATTGGGCGCCATCTTGGAATGGGATTTTGCATTAAGACACTAGTGGGTTAGAAGATCTTATGGTAGTCTATAGGTGTAACTGATTCCCATTCTGTTGAGTCAGGAATGATATGTGCAGGACGGCCACCAACCTGTCAGTTTTGTGAAGTGAAGTTACTAGGTCCTAATATTACGTGACATAAAATGTGATCGCCACCAGGAGGAGGACAGGTTTGCGATGCTTTTATGAGAAAACATCAAGAGTGGTAAGGGAATGCGAGGGTCAAGTCTAGTGATGCCCCAGGGCCAGTATGGTCTGGTTTGGGACCCAGGTTGATTAGACAATGGGCAACAAAACGTCTATGTTCAATTTGGACAGTGGCGTGGGATCATACTATGCGGACATAGAGCCTGTTGTCATAGCCTGTTATCATTATCTTCGTATATGTTTAAAGGGAACAGTGTGCTACAGGACAGTGGACAGCAAAGTATCTGCGTTCATTTTGGTCAGTGGCGTGGAAATATACTATGCGGGCATATATCCTGTTGCGATAACCTCTTACCAACATCCTCATATGTGCTCAATGGAAACGAATTGCCATAAGACAATATAGTGCCTTCCTGGTTGTATGCACTTAGGGGGCATGTGTCCATGAGGCGCATGGAAAGACTGGTTATAAGTTACAGAGCACATTCAGGGCACGATTCATTCTTTGCCCAGCCAGACGTGCATTTCTGCGTCTTTATTGAGTCCCAGTTTGACTGTGTTAAATTTGAGGATAAGTTCGCTTTCCCTTCTCCTCAATTTGAGTTCGCGGTCTCCTCCTCGTTTGGCTGGGCGTACCACTTCCAGACCAAAGAAGGTGAAGTCTTTCTTGTGCGGATGCGCAAGATGGAAATGTTCTGTAAGTGGGTGACCGGTGTTGTACTTGTGTATGTTCCTGTAATGTTCTTGAATACGGATCCGTAGTGGCCGAATTGTACTCCCAATGTATGGTCGATTGCAGGGGCAGAAGATCACATAAATGGTGAATTTGCTGTTACAGTCTATCCATTCAGTAATAGTGATTTGTTTCTCTTGTGGCATTGGTACTATTGTGGTTTTACTGACGCTCAGTTTGCATATGCTGCAATTGCGGCACGTGTGGAAGCCGACCGGCCTGTCCAGGAATGTGGTAATTTGTTCTCTCTTGTCTTCAAATTCGGATCTGCACAGCATTCCTTTTAGGTTCGGAGCTTTGTTATATTCTTCTTCTGCGTAATCGATTAATTGTCTGATCATATTATTCCAGCATTCTTTCAGGTTTCCTTCCCATTTCTCAATATAATCTTGCTTTGTTGTATCTGAAGGTGGGAAGATCAGGATTCTCAATCCCCGTGGGATTCTATCCTCTTCCAAATATTTCTTAAGGGACGCAGCCTCCCACCATTTAGTTGTTTCTTTTTTGACTGCATGTTCCAATGTTTGGAATGTGCTTCTCGCTGACGTTGGGTTGGGTTTACTAGTCGTGGTTTTTGTGGTGACTGGATTTGTAGAGAAAATCTCTTCGACTCTGGTTGAGCGTTGCGCTCTTCGATCTTGGCAGAATGCCATCTGTTGAATGTCCTAGTGATTCGTGCGGAGTTATCTACGAAGGTAATTGCGACTCGCCGGTGTTTCGGGGATTTGACCGTTCGGAAATCTTCAAGGTAAAAGGGGGTGATCGGTCCCAATCCCTTACTGACCGTATTAAATTGAGTAAAATATGAGTAAGGTACTTGTCCTTGACAGGGGGAGGCCCCTACCCCACTGGCAACAAGAAAGTTCCAAGATAAGTCAGGACAAGTGAGAAATCGTCGTTCAGCGTGGAAAGAATTCCAATACAGAGTTACTAGTTGTGATATTTATGTGTGAAGACTCGTGTTCGGGACTCCGAGTCAGGTGAATAGAGAACAGTGACAGCCAACACGTGTTTCGCCCCCTTTACATGGCCATCCGGCCTGGGGCTTCCTCAGGGCTGTACATACAGGAATCAGAACGTGCAATGTTCATAGTACAAAGGTTACAGTAGAAACATAGGTGGTAAAGTAGTAAAAAATGTGGTAAGATAATAGTAATAAACAATCTATAATCGACAATCAATAAGCATGTGATCAATATACAGTTCAGTGCGGTCAAAGGAGAGGGAGGATAGAAGATATTGAAGTAAGTGATGTGAGATGTTTGAGGTAACATATTAGAAGGAAGGGATGGGGGATGAAGTCCACTTGTGTCCTGAGGTCCTCAGGACACAAGAGGACCTCATCGCCCCACCAGCAGTGCGCCAAGAGGCGCGTTTGCAGAGTGGTGTAAAAAGGGGCGTGGCCTCGGACCACCTCTCTGCAAACCAGCTATGTGGCGCTTACTGGAGGTACCTGGTGGGCTAGTTGCCCCCCAGGGACTCTCAGTATTCATGGGGACTTAATTTCCCATCTTACAACATGCCAGGGGGCGCGTTTGCAGAGGGGTGCAGGGCCTCCGGCGTGATGCCGGCTTTTTCATTTTATTTTTGTTTGAGAAGGGGGGCTGTTTGGCCCCCTTCTTTTACTATTTTTGGGGCCCTGGGGACCCCATCCCCCAGGGCCTGACCCTTTTTTTTTTTTTTTAAAGAAAAAAACGGGAAGGGGGCCGCGTGGCCCCCCTCCCGAGGCCAATTTCGGCCCCGGGGACCCCATCCCCAGGGGCATGGCCTTCTTTTTTTAATGTATTTATTGGGAAGGGGGTCCGCTTGGCCCCCTTCCCAAGGCCACTATTGGCCCCGGGGACCCCATCCCCCAGGGCCAGCCAGCCATTTAAAAAAAAAATTAAATTGGAGGGGGGGGGGGGGCGAGTGGCCCCCCTCCCGGGCCACTTCTGGTCCCGGGGACCACATCCCTCGGGGCCGGCCCTTTGCGTTGGGGACAGTGGGGGGAGCCCCAATGCCCCCACGGTCCCGCTGGCTCCCCGCCTCATGCGGGAGCCGGCATTGCTTTTGAGCAAGGGGAGCTTCTGATATGCAGCTCCCCTTGCTCAAAAGCAATCCTGTTTTGCTTAGTTGAAGCGAGAGCACGTTTCCTGCTCTCGCTTTAATGAACCAAAGCAGTGTTTGCTATGGCAGGGCGGGAGCTGTGCTCCCGCCCTGCCATAGCAAACGGCTGTGTCCCGGGGGGTTGGTACCCAGGGACATTGCAGGAGCCGGCCCTGGGGGGTGGCGGTCCCCAGGGCCTTCAAGGGCTCCAGGAGGGGGGCCGCACGGCCCCCCTCCCATCATTTTCAAAGCCCCGGGGAGGTGGTGGTCCCCGGGGTCCAGGGGTCTGTAACGGACCCCTATGTAAATAATTAGTGCCCCGCGGAGGTGGTGGTCCCCGGGGCAGGAGTCCCCACACACCAATTTATTTGATTTAAGCCCCAGGGAGGTGGCGGTCCCCGGGGCTTGGGGGGCCCGCGAGGCCCCCCGCATATAATTAGCAATGCCCCGGGGAGGTGGCGATCCCCGGGGCAGCGTGGGGGGGGCAGGAGCCCCCCCACCCCCGCATATTATTTCAAAAGCCCCGGGGAGGTGGCGGTCCCCGGGGCTGCGGGGCCCCCGAGGGCCCCCGCATACAGTATAAACATTGTCCCCGGGACCAGGCCCACCGGGGGCTTACAGATAACAAAGCGCGGGAGCCCGTGCTTTGTCTTAAAAAAAAAAATTCGCCCGTATTCGCGCACCCAGCGCGAATTTGCCCATTTAAAAAAAAAAGATATGCTTTTTTTGGGCCTGGAGGTCCTTCTGGGACCCCCTGAGCAGGCCTGGGGGGTCAGGGTGTTTCTACCCTGCCCTCTTTTCTTGTTTTTCAACCTTTTTTCCACTCTTTTCTTGTGACTCGGTACCGAGTCACAAGATGGCTGCCAACACTTCCTGGTTTGTAGTGTTGGCAGCCAATCAAAAGTCAGCTTGTGCTCAGGAGGAGTCGCGACTCCTCGGTGCACCTTTATCGATATTTTTCTTTTTTGAATTTCTCAGGAATTACTGAACGGATTTACACCATTTAAACAAAAGAGTGCTTTCTGGACCAAAAGCTACCTTTTTGCCAAATTTGGTGTAATTCCGTTCAGCAGTTCGGGCTGTAGCCGTGTCTAAAGTTCCTATGGAAATTAACATGGGGAAAACGCGTTTTGGGACCCCCCTTTTTTCTCGGCCCCTGCTTGACGAATCACCCCGAAACTCAAGACAGGAGCTGACCGTAGCGGGCCATGAATTTTGAAAATTTCGCGAAGATTCGTCAACCGGCGCCAAAGTTATTGGCAAATCAAAAAAGGCTTTTCCTATGGAAAATAGGTCCTAACTAAAACTACCTACTGGCGACCGCCAGTAGGTAATATATATATATATATATAGGCTACTGAAGGCGTATGCGGTGTGCTGCCAGACCGCCGCAGGTGCACCTTGGCATCTGCGCCCGGAGTTGTAATACACCAATGCTCCTGGAAAAATATCTCAGAGACGGCACTCCTGTCAAAATTCCAAATAACGCATATCGCAGACAAACGTCTACACGTTTCGGCTCACTCGTTAACAAGGCTAGTGTAGCCGAAACGCATAGACGTTTGTCTGCGAAATGCGTTACTTGGAATTTTGAATACATTCTACGCACCACGGGAGTGCCGTCTCTGAGATATTTTTCCAGGAGCAGTGGTATATATATATATATGTATATATCCAACTTTTTTCCCGACGACAGGTGAGTAGAAAATCACGGCTCGGGCACAGACACCAGGATAAGTGGTAATCATCAAGTTTTTATTCAAATCGCAAGGTCCATATGACGCGTTTCGGCCATATATATATATGTATATATTCTGCCTGCTTCCTCACCCAAGGAAGCAGGCAGAACATATCTTGAATTTCTTCCAGGAACTCAGGAACCGGCTGTTTGCCATGGCTGCATGTTCTGCGATACTAATATTCATAGCACAAAAACAAATGTAATTTTTTTTCTGTGACTGTTTTTTAACATGAGAGCATAGTTCGCAATAATTTTCACACAGATTGCTGACTAGGCCTATTTTATACAAAATGCATAATTTTCAACAAAATTATGTATGCTAAACGTAGGAAACAATTATTCGATTTTGCTGAACCCTATGAACAGGCCCTATATTTACATAAAATGTTAGCATTTTTAATAACCTGCAATATAGTGTTGATATAAATCGTTGATATTCTGTCATCTAAATTACTACTGGTAGATATTATGATATCGCAAGTAAGATGTAAGCCGTGCAAGAAGCTATCTCTTGGCCTCAATAGCGACTCTGTGAAATACGCGTTTACCTTCACAGCACTTGTGAGAAAGAGGCTAGGCGTATGGGAAATTCGCATAGTTTGCTTTCATGTAATTCTGCAAAATTTCAGGAAAATCATGTGAAACTATGTGTAATTACACAAAATGCAACTCTGGCATTTAGTGAAATATTTTAGTGCAAAATGTGAATATTGCTTCCTTTTTGAATGCAAGGATGCATTTCGCGCCACAAAATTGGGCCAAAAAAAACCAAGTTCCCATGCTCCTCTGCCATAACTTTACTGTGAGCATGGTGTAATTGTATGATGTGGTGTAATGGCGTAATTAGGGGAATATAAATAACAAACATAATGTGAATTTTCCTAAATTAATCAAATTCTGCTTGCTTAATTTATATTTCACCTGGGCCAATACGTCATCCAGTTTGAAGACTAACATAGGAAAAAGAAAAACCATGTTTGGATGTAGGTGAAGGTAACGAGGATCTCCACAAGCTTCGTCAAGGTGGATAATCGGCAAACATTTCAAACGTTGCTTGTGTAATAAGAACTCAGCCTACCCCGAATCATCACGCTGCACTATTTTACAACCTGTCATTTATAACCAGCGATAAAAAGTGCGTAGCATTTTATGATCCGATGAACATCGCTTTCTCACTTGAAGAAGTGTGTTGATAAGTATGAGCAGTGACTTGGAAAGCAAGCATTGGCAAAGCCAAAAGGTCTTGCCTATGTTCGTGCTATTGGTTTTGCTAATCAGATGGTGAATGGGAGGGCGGATGGAGGTGGATTGCACGACTTGTAAAAAAGTGTTATGAAGTGGTCAGCGCTGGGCAGGTGTAAGTTTTACAGAGAAATAGCTCATTTTGCTTCTGAGTTTGAAGTCCCCGAAAGCAGAGCTTCCCAGTGCAAAAATAAATAACATCAGCGTAATCATGTTTATCTGCCACATGATACCTGCAAACAAGGGGAGAGGATGTGGCGTAGCAGCCAAAGCTGCCGACTCTGGAGCTGGGGAACCAGGTTCGAATCTCGGCACTGGATCAACACCCTGTGACTCTGGGCAAATCACTTAATCTTCCCATGTCTACACAAAATGAATGTGTCCTTGCGTAAAGTTCCTCAACACCTTCGGGTCGACTTCGTGCTATACAAAAGCTGCAACAAAAACAAAAGTCAGAGGATGGGACAAAAGCAACTGCCCTCCCAGCTCATTTATTGTGCTGGGTGGGGGTACAGCAATGGGAGAAATGGGGGGGGGAAGCAAACACAGACAGTGGGGAGGGAAAAGACGACAGAGCCAGCCACATTGTAGAGTGGCTTAACAAAAAGAGAAAATTGCTTCCAAAAGCGCGAGCAGTGTAAGGGTACAGGTACTTAGGCCATGCTCGCAGGGATGGTCACATGCAAGAAGAGGGAAGTGCGGACTGCAGAGCTGGCCAGCAGGAAGCAAACAATTGAGAGTGGCTTTAAAGCCGACCAATGGTAAGTAATGAGCAGCCACCAAGCCCACTAATGGTAAGAAGCATCATGTCTCGAAGAGGCAGCGCAAGCGCTGTCTAGGCGAGACCGTAAAACATTAACCTCCACCTTACCATTGGTGACCTGAAGGTTGAGCTGTTTGCCCTGACTGTGTCTGTGTGAGTCAGGATCATGTGCAGTTTAGAACACCTTGGCTCCTTGCTTAAAGAGTAAAATATTTGAAACATTTTCAAAAATATTTTCTACTTTCATGCCACTGTTATCCAAACTGGAAACAGCATATCAAAAGTGTTTCAAAGTGTTGTCCTTGTTTTTTTTGATGTAATAGGCACTCTCACTGCAGGCTAGTGTAGCTTTGATAAACAGTAGCCTGGCCACCTACCAGCTTCTTATCATGTGTCACATGTGCAATCTATCTCTCATTTGAGGCAACAGATTGCTCAACATCCTACATTAACCATACTAGCATGTGATTCAGAGGGCATTTTTCAAAATGTCTTCTTTGTTACACTGGCTTACATTTGGAAGGCACAAATGCAGAGAAATACAATTGATAATAACAATTGTTCTACTATTCTGTGTTTCCACATGTCTCTCAATAAAAATGATGTCTCACTTATGTGAGTAATAGTGCCTGCGACAGAACAGGCCCCAAAACACATCACATTTTTCCACTGAAAACTGACCCTTTTTAGGTCTCTCACAACAAAACTACATAGACGGGGTCCAAGGGAAAGTTTATAGACCTGCACAGATTCAATCCCCAAACACACTTATAGAAAAAACAAACAGGAATCCATGGGTCTGATCAAGCTTGAACAAGCTCAGGAGCACATACAGTATTGGTTTATAAGTATCTCCTACATCTAGGAGGAGTCCTTTATAGAGGACGGAATCCCATCACCCACCGAAGTGGCATGCTTCATCATCTGGGACCTTCTCTTGGTTGCAAAACCTAGTGCAACCAAGGGCTACAACCCCCTCCCTAGGAGGGGGAGGCTCAGGGATGTTTTAGGTAGTCAAATCTAGGATCTACTAAGTCCACTAAAAGCGAAGCAACATAGATGTTGTAAGGGGTGATGGTTGCAGTGCGTGTGGTGATAGAGTGAAACGTGATTTAAAATTGGCTACCAGGAAGAAAAACAACTTTATTATGATCTACACTGGTGTCAAAACTAAAAACAGTGTGTGTGCAGCTTTAACCAAATAACTGCATTCGTCCGAAATAGAGGTCTACATGTTTCAGCCGTTGCGATCAAATGTGATCTCGGCTTTCTTCAGGACCTAGGTAATATAACGCTACTGCAAAAAGTGGAAAATGAATA
Source organism: Calotriton arnoldi (assembly GCA_963921515.1). Lineage (NCBI taxonomy): Eukaryota > Metazoa > Chordata > Amphibia > Caudata > Salamandridae > Calotriton > Calotriton arnoldi. Next base: position 647,930 of record CAWUFW010001223.1, read on the forward strand.
TAATGAAATATACAGATATCCTATTTATGTGGTTGGAAATAATACATCCTATATCCTATATTGTCCTATGTCTTCATGATTAAATGCAATGTCACAGGACTTTTGACGACACCCGTTATTTCACGGACGTGAGGCACCGCTCTGTCCGTCGGGGTAAACAACATTTACCCCGGACTGGACACGAGCTGGGTACCGACGGACAGAGCAGTGCCTCACGTCCTGAGCTGCGGCCAGGTGAGGTGAGGAGCGCACCCGTGAAATAACGGGTGTCGTCAAAAGTCCTGTGACATTGCATTTAATCATGAAGACTGTTGCGGGGATTCTGCACATATACAGAACTATGCGCAGGAAAACAGGACCTCGGTGTATAGTGGTGTACCAACCATCCACCTTAGTGCCCAAAATCCCAATCCGCTATAGTGTCTCATTCGTTCTCCGTACTACAGCGAAGCTACCAATGATTAGACAGCCCAGAACATGGACTCTTTCAGGATTCGCGGGAGCAAGAACACTCTTTCATTACTCACTCATACTTGTCCACAACGTGCGTATTAAGAGACACAGTATAGTTTAAAATGTTTATTTCAACTATCGTGCTCTAAGACACAGTACATGTGCCAGTACTAGCAGCATAATGCATAAAGACAAAACAGTGAGAATTGTTACAATTCCATAGAATACAAACGGGGACAACATTTTAGAAAGACAGTGGATAGAGGACTATAATGCCTTGCCACCCTCCCCGTGCTAGTAACTAGTTTATTATAAAAATAGAAGACCTCTGGGCTTTGTCAGGGGGACCCCCATACCTCAAGAACTAGATGCAAGGTTTACATCATCGGACAAGCACAGCTCTTCTCCCTGGAAAGGTTTTTCTCCAAGTGCCACCAACAGGGAGATCACAATATTAAAAGCACCTGAATTTCTCCATTGCAGCTGTGTTTCATGTTATGTCTAAGTGCGATGGGCTGACCAGAACAGCAACAATAAGGGACGTTGTTTTTCAACCTTGTACATTGTGTGCAGACGAAAACCACAGAGAACATGAGAAAAGGTGAAAGGCAGTAAGGCAGACAGTTCTAATGTGAACGGTCACAAGCAGAGTCTGGAAAAACAAAGTCACAGAGTAACGTGTGCAAAGGAGGCATCATGGCAGCTAGGCCTAAGCTAACTTAGCAATGTCGACCATGAAGCCACAATCCACACTACACTCTCCCCTGGTCAGTCCATAGGTCAAGACACAGGACGAAAACAGAGTTCGAATAGATGGAGCAGAATGTAAACGTCGATTGGTGGGAAATGTCATTTTGAAGGAAAGGGAGAGTAACAAAAAAAAAAGAAAACGTTGGAAAAAAATTCTAGATAGGGCCAGAAAATAGGTCACTCAAAGAGAATAAAAAAATCCAGCTATGCAGTTCATATAGAGTCAATGCAACTGATCCATCAGAGTGTATGAGCAGAAAACTGCAACACCTTCCAAAAAGACATCATTGTCATCGTCTGAAAAAAAGATGCCATCCAGTTCAACAAATCAAAACTGCATTCATGCTCCTCACAATAGGGAGCAGCGATCAGCATTGCGGGACAACTTGTGTGATACTCAATATAACTTTGTTGTAGGAGATTCTGAGCAGCTGCCCAGATATCCCATTGCGCCAAGACTTCACGTGCAGCCGCACGCGCCATTAATCCGTCACCGGAACATTCCCGTTCATGGGCCAGTAAGGGGCCCATCAACCGGTCGAAATCTGGGTCCGAACAAGACATATTGGAGAGGCAAACATCCAAGGACCAAGAGAACGGACATCGTAAGCAGGACATCACTGGTTGCACGCAAGTGATATACGCAAAGCGAAAAGATAGTCCATAAGCCGCGCTGAGTGTTGCTAGCGGCAGGATGCCGAAGCTGTTAATCATGCGGTCACGGAGCATCCGCAGTTGCCCTGGGTTGTGTAGGGCCACAAGTGGTGCAGCCATTGCGCCACAGACAAAGTAAAAGCAATACGCCAGCAGCTAAGGCTAGGATCAATGGGAAGCCGCCAAAGACGCTGGAAAAATTAGAATGAATAAAAGCCGGAATTGCACCAAATATAGTCTGAAAGGAGGTCAAAAGGCCAGAGCCCACAACTTTAAAAAAGTGTACAAGTCCTGCTGTATTTGATGCATTAAATATACGGTGAATCAGTTCACCGAAATGTTGAGGGAGGTTAGTGTTCAAAAGGGCCTGTATCTCACTGTGGGCGCTGGCCACCTGGAGGACGAAAGGTCTCCCATGCGGAAGTGAGCATAACCTCCTGGTTTAATAATAGCGCCTTTATTCTGCTCAATTTATTGAAATCCACCTTCAAAGTCGGTATGTAAGGCCAAATGGAACTATCTAACTTCCCACGCGGGGTGGAAAAAGCACATTTTTGCAGCACACTACGCGTTGCGAAACTGTTACTATGTAGGGTATGCCGGCCTGCAAACCACAGCAATCCTGATTATTTAAAAGCAGATAGCTACCATTAGCAAGCATAGTGAAAGTAGGTGATATAACAGGAGCAGGAATGCCCTTTAAAACACAAGCAAGATTCGGGGCAGAAACATTACAAGCCCCGTGCAATTTAATGTTTTTACAAACAAGGGAATTACCCACTGTAGAATCGCAAGACTCCCCTGTGAGAAATACTTCCTTGTCATCCCTAAGGCATCTATATGTGAAAGGTAGGGACAAGAGTTCATGCAAAAAGGCATTGCCCAAAGGCTCAAAACGGCCAACTGGATAATGTTTCATGCATGAACTGAATTCAAATAAAGAAAAAGGCAAAGTGATAACCCCGTGTACTAGCCACACTGCAGAGTGTCAGTCTCCGCCACAGAGAATGGTAAAGGATCTATTTTTTCGATATGTAGAAGAGTGTATGTTGCATCTTTCATGGACATGAACTGCTGTTTCTCAGTTAAATTAAATGGTAAGAACAAGGCAGATGTGTTTAAAAAATCCCATGGAACCTTTCCCATTTTCAGAGTTTGCAAAGTCCATGCAAATTGCATCACTGAACGCAATTGATTCTGACCATGATATAACACAGACACGTCATCCTGTACAATATCAACAACAGATGAAACAATATTCTCCAATGTGTAAATGCGGGAAGACAGGGTGTTAATACTATTGTCGACAACAGCAAGCACTTTTTCTAGATTTGCTTGGTCTATTTCCCGTAAACGGGAAGCAGCTTCTATTTGTGAAAGCTTCCAGATTTCATTGTAAGTCGCATAAACAAATCTTTTAGGTCTTGGACCTCTAGGTCCTAGAACAAAGTCAGCCAGATCGATGTTGCCTGATAGGAGAGATAAATGTTGTTTTACTGAATCTAAAGTAGAGTGCTGCAACCACTGTTTACACAATTTACCAACTGAATAAGTTGTAACTGTACGTGAGTCAGAAAAACGTGGATCTGGTCTATCCTGTTTGTAACCAGGAGCAGAGTCATGAAAACGCAGTTGGCAGGCATTAGAGGCTATGGGCCACACCATCCAGGAGGAGCGATCTAGTGTAGAGACATTAAATGAGTTATTTTGAAACAACGCTTGTAAACTTTCAAGAGAAATATTTAAATGCAAGCTTCTGTTCGGCCAGGAAGACAACGCAGGAGTGGAAGGTGCATTCATTTGTTTGGAAGTTGCCAAACCCAAACAAGTTGTTTGATATATAGTACTGTTTAAAAATAATATTTGTGTGGGGATAAGGCAAGCGCGGTGCAAGGCTTCTGTACCGCGTACCTGCCATGATTTAGTGCCCCAAATAGATTTCACGTCAATGTTGTTTTTCCAGTGCTCATAGCCACCCACAGCTAATGCGTCCATAAAGGAACTGGAATATAGCAATTTGGTGTGGGTCAACATTACCTTTGGATTTGAAGAAATGTTCAATTTAAAATAATAGGACCCGGGGTTAGATCTGTCAAAGTCTGTAAAGTAGGTACATTTATTTATCAGTGTTTGGGAGCTACCATGCAGAGGGGTCGGGCAATGTTCCCATTGGGTGTAATTAAAACTACCTCGAATTGTACTGGGTTTATGCAGAAAATGGTTACCGTAATGTTGGTAACAATACAAATCGGCATAATTAGCAGAATTTAAGTACAAATCCTCAGCATTAAAAGCAGCATAATATTTCAAATCAGAAAATAACGATTCAATGGCATGCACATCCCAATCATCTGAATGAATATTCCTTTTTACCACATCACCCATGGAAACACGAAGCACATTCGAGACATTGATAAGTTCTGTCGGTCCATGAATTTGGAAATTCACTGCATCCCATACGATGCCATCTGCAACCGGAAAGGCGGAAATGTTCAGAAATGTGTGGTCACGCTTCATGATGTGAGAAGAAGAATGTGGAGCCAAAGTTCCAGCCACAGAGTTCACCGCAGAGCGTTCTGGCAAGTAGTGACCATTGATGAGCAAGAAAAAATCTGTTACAAAAGCCAACGGACATGAACAGGAAAATCAGGAATAGCTCCAACCAGATGTATGTCCATTGAGGGACCAAAAAATTGTCTCTGAACCAGGATACAAAAATACTGAATTGGGTCAGGGCAAATGATGAGGTGGAAGACAAATCAAAGGAAAAACTAGTCGGGTTCAGTGGGGTTGTAGGCAAATGAGCCACTGACTCACTCGCGGGGTAAGTATACTCAGTTTCCTCATTGCAGGAGGAAGCCGGGAGGTTGAGCAGGCGATCTGGCAAAGCGACCATCCCAATGGCAACATCAGCGCCTGTGGAGACTTGAGGTCCACGAACAGGATTTCTTGAAATTGCTGGACATGATACCGCAGGTGTCACACTATTCAGGATCGGCCAGATGTTGTAGCTTGACATTGTCCACTGAGATGTATCTGTTGTCTTTGCGACCAGGAAGCGGTGGTAAGATGACTGTACGAGTACCCTTCAAGCCAAGAACTGGAACCGGTGCACGATAAGAGGGGCCAAATTCTTTTTTGTTTTCCACCTTCTCTCGGACCAGATCCCCAATCTTCGGAAGCCAGCCGGCTACCGGAATCTGCAACGCAGTGTCAGTGGCTGAAGGTAAGTGTTCGTTTGCTAGTCTTTTACGGGTCTCTTGTAAGTCCTGCAACATAGTAGAATGATTATCTACGTCAAAGATTGCGGCAGTTGCCGCCATGTCTAGACCATCAAGGTCTGGCACAAACATCTGTATGCCAAAGAGCATTTCGTATGGGGTCCACCCACCCAGAGATCTTCTAGGGAGATTATTAAGTGCATGTTGTACGCCATACAAGTGGGCCAGCCAGTTCCTGCCAGTACCTAAGACTCTAGCTGTCAAGGATTGCTTTAAGTCACGGTTCATTCGCTCCACAATTGAGTTGCCCTCAGGCCTGTATGGAGACGAAAATTGCACCCGCACCCCCATAGACCTCATCGCATCCTTGTACGCCTTAGAGGCGAATGCTGGACCTTGGTCGGAATGGAAGGTGCCACAGGCAAAAAATCCCACAAAGACACACAAATCCCTGATGACATTTCGAGCGTCAGCACTGCGTTGTGGCCAAACCTAGATGAAACGTGTGCACGAATCAACTGCAACTAAGATATATTTATATGCAGTATCAGAAGAAAATGGACCGCAGTGATCAAGGTATACACAACCAAAATGGTTTATTTGAAATGCAGAGCTGTGTTTGTGGCGGACGTGTAACCGTAGAGGGCTTAATTTGCTGACAGTTGTCACAAGAAAGGACATAATTACGGGTCTGTTTGTATAAACCACGCCACCAGTAACGCTGCTGCAAGATTGAAACAGTTGCAGACACGCCAGCATGGGCCGAAGCCAAGCATTCGTGTGCGGCTGTTATCAACCAATTTCTGCGGGCCTCGTTGGGAATCAGCCGATCACCAACGTCAGGAATTCTTACATAAGGAATCTTGTCGGGAGTTAAGTGATAAGAGTACTTGGAAGGGAAACCCTGTGGATAATTAGAACCTTCCTTGGTTGCAGCAATAGCTGCCAAAATCTCATTATCTATTTTTGTCATGGATCTTGTAACAGCTGCTACTGAGCACGTGGCTACTGCTGATTTGGCAGCTTCATCCACCAAACTGTTACCAACCGCGTGTGCGCCACACACTGGTGGCCAAGAGTGCGAATCACCTGTGTGAGAGGCAGACGTTGTTTAAGATCTGCTACTCTAACCCAAAGCATTTTATGCTTATTTGCGCTGCCTTTAGAATCTCTATAGTCGTTTTGAGACCAAAAGAATAAGTTGTCATTAAAAGACTGGACACAGTAGTAAGAATCGCACACAATAAGTGTAGTCACATACGGGTTTGCAAACTCAAGCGCGAGCACCAAAGCACGCAGCTCGGCCAATTGGGCAGTACTGTCTCCCAGTGCCTGCGTGTGCACGACACTCGATTTGAACTCACTGTTCACTATGGTACCTGCGACAATAGCACAGGCTGCTGAGTACGCATGCTTAGAACCCGTGGCCGGTTGCGTCAAACCATCGGTGTAAATGATACATTTGTACTCCTCAAGCGGCAGCAAAGACAGAGGTGGGGGATGAACAAATTCATACTGCAAGAACTCCTGTGTCTGAAGAGAGGAATCAAAGATAAAGGTGACATCCGTAGATGTCAAAGAAGTAGCCCATTGTATCCAACGGGGGTGCAAAGCCTTAGAGTTTGGTACACTTGCCTTTGTCACTGCCTCCAGGGCAGGATAGGGGGTGACAACCAAGATGCGTTTTCCCTGTGCCAGTGCACGCTCTTTAAGAATCGCCATTTGCACTGCAGTCAAAACTTTTTCCACAGTTGAAAAGCGCAACTTGGCAGAAGTGTATAGATGCGACTTGTAGGCAATAGGTACTGTGTCACCTTCGTTAAACGTCAAGTACGTGAAACCCACTGCCCCTGGCACAATTCTAATCACCAGGTTCGTGTGGTTATCACGAGTCAACAAGAACTTAGATTCAAGTAGATCAGACTGCAAAGATTGCAGTATAATGGAGTGTTCCGGAAGCCAGCACGACTTCGAAAAGGTTGGTTGTATCAAGGCATAAAGAGGCTTGATACGCTGGGCATATTCGGGAATGTAAGAACGCCCGAAGTTCAAAAATCCCAGTAAAGACTGAAGTTTTTTCAGGGTGGTCGGAGGGCACAGAAATGCACATTTCTCCAGGAAGTGGGGTGCTAAGCCCCCACCTTCATTATTGAGCTCATAGCCCAAAAACAACACAGTGTATTCTGCGATGTGAGATTTGGCACAATTAAATTTGTAACCTAAAACCACGAATTCAAGAATAATGCGGACTATTCGGGAAAGATGCGGCCATAGTTCGTCATCTGTCAGATATATATCATCCACATACGAATACGCATCTGGGTCTATGCTGTCCAACAAAGAGACAACACGGGCGGCAAAGACCCCCGGGCTGTTCTGGGAGCCCATTGGCAAACGCCGGAATTTTAACTGTTTGCCACCGGAAGTGAACGCGGTCCATTGACTGCAGTCCGGGGACAAATTGTGAGTGTAAAAACCATTGGAAAGGTCAAGTGTCGTTTTATATTTTTTACAAAGACTGTCTACGAGTGCAGAACTATGGGTATTCTGTACCGCAAAGGTCCGACAATGAGAGTTCAAATGCCGGTAGTCTAAAACCAAGCGGTATGACCCATCGGGTTTAGTAACCGCGAAAAGGGGATTGTTTATTGGTGACACGCATGTTTCGATTACTCCTTGATATTCTAACTGTGTCAGAATGGCGGAAACGGGACCTTTAACTTCCCGCCGGAGTGGATATTGGGGTTGAGGCTGTGGCATAGACCGCAATGGTATATCATGGGGGGGAAATCCTCATCCCAGCCCACGTGATTACGGTACAGTGCCGGTTCCTGGGCCACAGCCCATTCAGCTGCGAGAGCCTCCGCTTTGTCCTTGGGGACATGACGAGAAAAGCTCGGAAGGATTACTACCTCCCCTCTTGGAGCAGCGAGAACAAATGGGGGCGGCCAATCCACCTCCGCCAATAAAATGTCATAGGAAGAGGTCAGATTTTCCCCAAAAATCTTCTTAATAACACGCTCAATGTCACCTTCAATTTGAAGGACAATATTAAATAGTCTGTCAGGGGGTGCCACTCGGGTGTCAGCTATCTCGACAGTAATGAAACTGTCAGTTGCTGTCGCCTCCACATGAGGCCATAGTGCCTCCCGCACTATGGTAACTTCCGCGGCGCTGTCTAGCAGTGTCACTGCCCACGTCCAATTCAGGAGTCTCGTTCTCACCGTCTGTGGCATATCGCGCTGTTAAAGCTGCAACTTTTTTCTTCTGAAACTGTGGGCGAGAACGGGGAAACTCCTCTTGTTTCCCTCTGCCTGGTTGTCGAGGTTGGTCTCGTCCCTGTGGGACGTCATGACCCCTGCCTCTTTCCTGTCGATCTCCTCCACCAGCCTGTGAGGTCGATGGTGCCTGTGAAGAACGAGGAGAACGCTGGTCAGGGACCTTAAATCTATCAGGAGACTTAATTCTCGCTCGGTCGCGCAAATCATAAGTGCGCTCAGAAGATACGGAAACCGCTGACGCAGCACGCGACCCTGGTTTTGGTTGTTGCTTTCCCTGTTTCTTCAACTTCCAGTTCTTTTTAGAAAAGAATGGTTTCTCGTCTTTATCAGACTGAGATTTTTGTTGTGGTTGTGTTTGAGCTTGCGTTTTAGCAAAAGGCTTAACTCCCAAACTATTGCGGCCAATGGTTTTATAAGCCTGTGCAATAATTTTTGGTAATTCGCGAGGCTTGTCCAGTTTAGGGACTAAAGCCAAAGCATTAGCGACTTGAAAGTTGACTGCATCACCCTTGACGTTCGCAAGGATTAGATCAGCCACTACATCGAACACTCCCACCAGTCTCATCCCCAGTTCCACAGCCGCTTCAGGGCCATGTTCATCTTGTACACGCTTAATCACGGTGGGGAGGACCGTCATGGATGGCGTGCCGAAACACTTCGCATACACTGCCGCGAATACCTTACCCCAGTTGTTGCATTCTGTCAACTCGGGAACTAAGGGGCCGATTCCGATTCGGGACGGAAATCTCTCCGACCGAGCCAGATCCGGAGAGATTTCCGACCGAGCCGGACTCCCGCAGTCCGACTGAGCGAGTACGATGCGGCCGCATGCTGCCCGACTCGATTCGGTCGGACTCCCATTGAAGTCAATGGGAGCCGGTCGTACAACGCGTACACGGGCTCCCATTGACTGAATGGGTACGTCGCGAACAGGGGGGCCCACTACAGTGGGTACGCGTCGGTGCGACTCGCACCGTACATGCATGTTTAGGGGGTACCCTTGGGTCCCCCCTATGTGCGACCTGTGCAGCTACGCGTGCAGGGGGGTCCGACACGGACCCCAGAGGTCCGGCTCCGACATCTCTTTGGAGCCGGACGCTACGAGTCGGTCGGGCTGTTCGAAGCGCGCATCGTACTTGCTCGGTCGGGAAACGTCTCCATTGCGTGGTGCGAGCCGTGTCTGTACGAGTCGGTCGGAGCGGTTCGGACCTGGGAACGAGTCGGTCAGCGATTTCGCATGCGCTCGCATCGTACTTGCTTGCTGGGACGACTGTACGAATCGGTTGGGAAAAAGGCCTCCGAATCGGATCCGGTTCAGCCAAATCCGATTCGGAGCCCTACCGGCCGAGATCGGAATCGGCCCCTAAGTCTTTTGGCAAACTTATAGTCAAAATCCTGTGTTTTTCCACAGGAGAGGTATTTGGAAACACCGCCTCCAGCTGGTCAAATTTTTCTGCAAGCCAATAAGGCAAATCATCCTTATTCTGTGGGCGCTTGCCCATCACCGAATTAACCATGACGGGACTTATGGTCACACCGCCAAGTCCAGCTGGATGCGCCGCAACTCCAGGAGGGGCCATCTGGACGTTGCCTGTAACATATTGTACTAAAGCTCTGTGCACACAGATCAAAGACGTATGCAGCACGTGCAGTTCATCTACTGGAACCGCTAAATAATGTGGATGTGGGGTATACCCGGCCAAAACAGGCCAAGCGGCCCCATATATCGATAAGGGGCCTAAACGAACCGGGGTGACTGGATGTGGGAGGGCGCCATTAAACCAAACACGGTGTTGCCAAGCCGTGAGCGGTACTTCAAGAGCCTGATAAGGCCGATAAACATTAGGAAGGGCGGTGGGAGAGTAAACATGGAACAAATTGTCAGCTCCTTCTACCGCCGGAAAATTGACCCATGAGTAAAATACCTCAAAGTGGTAAGCCGGATCAGCTTGGACCACAAAGATGAGGGTGACACCCGCGTCGGGGACTCCATAGGCCATTAAATGAGCCCGGAGCGCGGCGCGGCTATGTGCCGGGATATTGACATTCACAGCCATCAAGACTAAGAATGTAGAACAACCAAGTGTGTGGCAGCGCAATAGAGGGTTAACATAAAAGAGAACACCTTTTAATTACTTCAAGCTTGAAAGAACCTATAAAAACATCAATATAGGAGGTTACACCCTCACATATGTTTCCGGAAACATAAGTGAAGGGAATTGTGGACAAGCACAAGTACTACTCAAGCGTCTCGCAGATAAGAAGCCCACCACGTTGGTGGCGCCATGTTGCGGGGATTCTGCACATATACAGAACTATGCGCAGGAAAACAGGACCTCGGTGTATAGTGGTGTACCAACCATCCACCTTAGTGCCCAAAATCCCAATCCGACTAGCTATAGTGTCTCATTCGTTCTCCGTACTACAGCGAAGCTACCAATGATTAGACATCCCAGAACACAGACTCTTTCAGGAATCGCGGGAGCAAGAACACTCTTTCATTACTCACTCATACTTGTCCACAACGTGCGTATTAAGAGACACAGTATAGTTAAAAATGTTTATTTCAACTATCGTGCTCTAAGACACAGTACACGTGCCAGTACTAGCAGCATAATGCATAAAGACAAAACAGTAAGAATTGTTACAATTCCATAGAATACAAACGGGGACAGCATTTTAGAAAGACAGTGGATAGAGGACTATAATGCCTTGCCACCCTCCCCGTGCTAGTAACTAGTTTATTATAAAAATAGAAGACCTCTGGGCTTTGTCAGGGGGACCCCCATACCTCAAGAACTAGATGCAAGGTTTACATCATCGGACAAGCACCGCTCTTCTCCCTGGAAAGGTTTTTCTCCAAGTGCCACCAACAGGGAGATCACAATATTAAAAGCACCCGAATTTCTCCATTGCAGCTGTGTTTCATGTTATGTCTAAGTGTGATGGGCTGACCAGAACAGCAACAATAAGGGACGTTGTTTTTCAACCTTGTACATTGTGTGCAGACGAAAACCACAGAGAACATGAGAAAAGGTGAAAGGCAGTAAGGCAGACAGTTCTAATGTGAACGGTCACAAGCAGAGTCTGGAAAAACAAAGTCTCAGAGTAACGTGTGCAAAGGAGGCATCATGGCAGCTAGGCCTAAGCTAACTTAGCAATGTCGACCATGAGGCCACAATCCACACTACAAGACATAGGACAATATAGGTTGTATTATTTCCAACCACATAAATAATATATCTGTATATTTCATTATATTCATTATCCACTTTTTTTGCAGTAGCGTTATATTACCTAGGTCCTGAAGAAAGCCGAGATCACATTTGATCGCAACGGCTGATACATGTAGACCTCTATTTCGGACAAATGCAGTTATTTGGTTAAAGCTGCACACGCACTGTTTTTAGTTTTGACACCAATATAGATCATAATAAAGTTGTTTTTCTTCCTGGTAGCCAATTTTAAATCACGTTTCACTCTATCACCACACGCACTGCAACCATCACCCCTTACAACATCTATGTTGCTTCGCTTTTAGTGGACTTAGTAGATCCTAGATTTGACTACCTAAAACATCCCTGAACTCCCCCCTCCTAGGGAGGGGGTTGTAGCCCTTGGTTGCACTAGGTTTTGCAACCAAGAGGAGGTCCTAGATGATGAAGCATGCCACTTCGGTGGGTGATGGGATTCCGTCCTCTATAAAGGACTCCTCCTAGATGTAGGAGATACTTATAAACCAATACTATATGTGCTCCTGAGCTTGTTCAAGCTTGATCAGACCCATGGATTCCTGTTTGTTTTTTCCTTTTTAGGTCTCGCCTAGCGACGCAGCGCATGCGCTGCTCGCTTTGGCGAGATCTATTGTTGTCGATTTAGCTTCCGAAGGGGGACAGGAGATGTGCACGCGCCCGGACAGGCGATGTGCACGTGTACGGCTCGCGACGGCTCGCGGCGTTTCAGCACAACGAACGCATGGCGCGCTTTCACTTTCCCTCCCTCCCAAGACATCCTGCTTGCATCCTGCTGGTACATGTTGGTGTACATTCAGCCGTCCCAGTACAGCGACGCTGCAGTAACATAGCCGCATGTTTTCTGACCCGAAATGGTAGCCACTGTGGACTGTGCTTGCTCGAAGCCCTGGTTGCCGCAGCTGGTTGGGGTGGGAGTGTCCTGAGAGCACCACAGCCTGGTCAGTAGAACTTGATGTCTATTTTTATGGAGAGGACTCGACGTAAGGCAGGTGGACATGTGTTGTCCTTAGTACGTGTTACTAGTTTATGGCAGTCTGTGCACCTCACTTGGCGGCTTAACTTCTGATCCTGAAAACTCTGCCACTCAAACCAATGTGCTGAAGCTCTGAACAGTCCAGTTGTAAAAAGCACAAGCATTTGCAATGCAATAGGTCTCGCATTTACGCGAGTTTAAGCTATTGGCATTGTAAATGATAACGCCTTTTATTTATGTTTTAAAAACAAAAACAAAAATAAAAGGAATTGTTATTTGCAATGTCAATAGCTCAAACTTGCGTAAATGCGAGACCTATTGCATTGCAAATGCTTGTTTGCACTGTGCCTAGCTGTGGAGTTTGGGTCCTTGCTCAGCCGCCACCCAGGGAAACCTAGCACACCTACACATTTGTGATAACTAGACAATGTAAGGTGACTTGGGTGGCTCTCACTAGGTTTTTTTTACCCAGAAGTCCTTGTAAACCTCAAACTTTGACTAAAAATACACACATTTTCTTCACATTTCTGTGAGAATGACTTGTGGAATTCTTGGGGATCCACAAATTGGCCACCACCTAGCATAGCATTCCCCAAGTGTCCTGGTAAAAATGGTACCTCACTTGTGTGGGTAGGCCTAGTGTCTGCGACAGGAAATCGCCCAAAACACAGCGGGCCCGATTCACAGAACTAACTTAAGACAAAATCCTAAACTTACTACCATTTTGGTATTCACAGAAGACACTTACTCATTTTGGTATTCACAGAAGGCACTTACTCATTTTGGTATTCACAGAAGACACTTACTCATTGATGAGTAAGTGCCTTCTGTGAATACCAAAATGAGTAACTACTCATTTTGAGTTACTTACTCATTTTGAGTAACTTACTCATTTTGGTATTCACAGAAGGCACTTACTCATTGATGAGTAAGTGCCTTCTGTGAATACCAAATGAGTAAGTGCCTTTTGTGAATACCAAAATGAGTAAGTGCCTTCTGTGAATACCAAAATGGTAGTAAGTTTAGGATTTTGTCTTAAGTTAGTTCCGTGAATCAGGCCCAACATGGACACATCACATTTTTCCACGGAAAGCTGTCCCTTTTTTTGCAATGTGGATAGGTGTGGATTTTGGGCCCTAGCTCAATCGGCACCTTGAGAAACCTTGCAAACTTGCACATTTTTAAAAATTAAACACCAGGGAAAATCCAGGGTGGGATGACTTGCATGGGTCTCACCAGTTTTAAAAATGCACATTTTCCTCACATTTCTGTGAGGAAATCTTCTGGAATCTGTGTGGAGAAACAAATTTCCTACCACCTAGCAGCCCTGATAGTCTCCTAATAAAAATGGTACCCGACTTATGTGTGTAGGACTAGTGCCCGTTACAGGAAAGGTACAAAAAATGCTGCATTGAGACATCACACTTTACAACTAAAAATTGATCTTTTCTGGTAATGTAGGCAGCCTTAGATGTTGGGCCCTAGCTAAGATGGCACCAAGAGAAACATAGGAAACCTGCAAAGGTTTGAAAACTAGACACCCAGGGGAATCCAGGGTGCGGTGACTTGCATGGCTCTGACCAGGTTTTATTACCCAGAAGTTCTTCCAAACCTCAAACTTTGACTAAAAACACACATTTTCCACACATTTCTGTGAGGAAAAATTCTAGAACCTGAGTGGAGCCACAAATTTCTTACCACCCAGCATTCCCCCTAGTCTCCCGATAAAAATGGCCCTCACTTGTGTTAGTAAGTTTAGTGCCCGTGACAGGAAAGGGCCCAAAAATGCAAAACGGAGACATCACATTTTTCCACTGAGAACTGCCCCTTTTTAGGTCGAGCCTCGAGTAGCGCGCAAGCGCTGCCCTAGCAAGACTTTATGTTAGGGGGTTTGAAAAGCTGACCAGACACTCGTGCGTCATGGCCTTTTCCCTGCGGTTACTGCGCAAGCAAAAGGCCATGGTGCACGAGCGTGTGGTCACGCCTGCTGCTCGCAAGCGCGCGCGCACCACTCGCGTGCTTGTTTAGTTTGACTTTCGCGGCCGCGTCACTTTTTTATTTCTTTCAGTTTCGCATAATCGCGGCACCCGCGCTTTACTTTTAAAATTAAAAGTAAAGCGCGGGTGCCTGATGCTAGCAAAAGTAAAGAAATAGATGTTTTTCTATTTCTTTACTTTTGCTCAATCGCGGCACCCGCGCTTTACTTTTAACATGGTTTAGGTAAAGCGCCGGTGCGCGATTACTACAAAAGTAAAGAAATAGAAAAAAACATCTATTTCCTTACTTTTGCTATAAGCACGGCACCGGCGCTTTACCTTTAACCATGTTAAAAGTAAAGCGCCGGTGCTGATGCTGCAAAGTAAAGAAATAGATGTTTTTCTATTTCTTTACTTTTGCAGCAATCAAACACATTGGCAAAGTCAATAGCTCTGCCTAAACACTTATAAGGGCCCAAAAGCGAGACCTATTGGCTATGCCAATGCTTGTTTACATTGTGGGTAGCTGTATATTTTGGGCCCTAGCTGAGCCGCCACCCAGCGAAACCAAGCAATCCTGAACATTTTTGAAAACTAGACACATGAGGGCATCCAGTGTGGGGTGACTTTCATGGCTCTCACTAAGTCTTCTTACCCAGAAGACCTTGTAAACTACAAATTTTGATTAAAAACACACATTTCCCTCAGATTTCTATGAAGAAAACGACTGGAATCTGTGTGGAGCAACACATTTTCTACCACCCAAAATTCACTCAAATCTCCCAATAAAAATGTTACCGCACTTGTGTGGGTAGGCCTGGGGCCTGTCACAGGAATGGACCCAAAATGCACAATGGGGACATTATGGGGCATATTTACAAGAAGTTAACGTAGCCAGAATGTCACTTTTTCCGACGTTCTGGTGGCGTTAACTCCTTCGCCTTATTTACAAGGCAGCGTTAAGCCACTCAACTTGGCTTAGTGCCGCCTTGTAAACAATGCTTCTATTCACGCAGCACTTAGCGTGCAATGGGTGTTACAGTGGGCGTTCCACCACAACACCCATTGCTTTTTGATGCTGCCTCATATTTACAAGGAATGGGACAGTGTCAAAAATACAGCCAGGGAATACCTGGTCCTAAGTGATACGAGGAGAATTGTTTTATTTCTCCTCATATTTTGCTCTTTCTACGTGTACCTCATTCTGAAGCACACATAGATAGAGCAAATCGCCTGTAAAGATTGTTTATGTGCAGGAAGGTGTCCCTTCCTGCACATAAACAATTACCCCTGCAGCGCAGGCACCCAAGCAAAATGGTGCTAGGGTGCCGGCGCTGGCGCCAGGCAGCTTTTTTAGCACCAATGCTAGGGGTAACGCAGGGGTGCGCCGCACTCTTGTGAATACGGCGCATCCTTGCATTTTGAAACTGTCGGAGTGCAGCGTTACCAATTTTGGCATAACACTCTACTTTGTCAGTTTCTTGTAAATAAGCCCCACATTTTGTTTACCTGAAAACTGACTCTTTTTTTGCAATGTGGGTAGCTGTGGATTATGGGCCCTAGCTGAACTGGCACCAAGGGAAAACTAGGAATGCTTGACATTATTTAAAACTAGACCTCTCTGCGAGGACTGCCATTGCCCTTGGCTTGATCTGCTTCTGTCACGGACACTAGGCCCAGCTGCACAAGAAGGATAACGTTTTTACTGGGACAAGTGGGGGAGTACTAGGTGGTAGGAATATTCTGGATCCCTGTGGATTTCGGAAGTTTAGATCACAGAAATGCAAGGAAAATTAGTGATTTTAGGTGGTATGAGATTTGCAGGGCATTCTGTATAAGAAAATGTTGTGGGGTCCATGAGAAGCGTATCATCCTGGACTCCTCTGGGTGTCTAGTTTTCTGAAATGTCTGGGTCTGGAAGATTTCCACAGGTGGCGGCCTACCCAAATCCAAAAAGTGCAGCCATTCACCTTGGCAAGTGTTTCAATATTGGGAGTTAGCCACACTCTCCAGCCCATATGTAAAAACACCCAAAAGAATCACTTGTCCTCTTGCATGCCATTGGGATGGAATGTTTTAGTCCAAGGGGAACAGAAAGACTGTTGAAGCTTTAGGGGTGAGGGTGGGCCTGCAATCCAGTGGGCATTCTGCCCTCCTGGGGACAAACTGGGGGCAAACCCCCTCTCAGCACTCCAGGGAGGGCCAAATACTGGTTTGTCCCTTTTGGTGGTGGAGTATAGCCAATGTCAGTGTGCCACACCCACACCATTTTCTTTGTTCCAAAAGGCAAAATCCCTTGCGTCTAATGGGATTTCTGCCCCCCCCCTCAAGGGGCAACCCCCTGTCTGCTCCTTGTGGGGAATCGGTTTGTCTCTTTTGGGATATGGGGTGGGGCCAATGGCAGAGAGCAATGTCTGCACCCCTTTCTTTTGCCCCAAATGCAAACATTTCTGGTGTCTAGTGGGCTTTCTACCCCCTGGGGGGGCAGGTTTGGGGCAACCTCCGCAATTGCAATAAACCTTCTCTCTGCCCCCAGGGGGGCTGAAGGATCTATTGCCCCTTCTGTGGAGGGGGTACGCTCAATGCCAAGCTAGGCCGCTCCATCTTTTTGTTTGCTTTGGCACCATTTTGAAATTCCTGGTGTCTAGTGGGGTTTCTGCCCCCCCAGGGGCAAATTGGGGGGGAAACCCCCTGTCTGCCCCTGGGTGGGGCAAGAAAGACTGGTTTGTGCAACACCATACCCCTTTATTTTGCCCCAAATGCAAAATCCCCGCTGTCCAGTGGGCTTTTACCCGTGCAGGGGGGGGGGGGGCAGATCTGAGGCAATGTCCCCAATTGGGACAAACCTCCTATCTGCCCCAGGGACAGAAAGACACTATTGCCCCTTCTGTGGAGCCTGTATTGTTTGTTGCCAAGATATGCCGCCCCATTGTTTTGTTTGTTTTGGCACCATTTTCTAATGGCTTTCTGCCCTCGCCCAGGAGAAGCTGATTAGGGGTGAACAACCCCCTCCAACCCTGATGGGGGGAAGAAATTCTAATGGGGCTCAGAGCAGTGGGGGGGAGTGCAGGCCCATGCCCAGGAGGGGAGCTGACACTCCAACAAATAGCAATCAAGAAAACCCTTACGTCTAGTGGTTTTTTGCCACCACGGGGGGCAGATTGAGGATGAACACCCCCATTCACCCCCTGGGTGGGAAGAAAGATGAATGGGGCCTTTTTGGGGTAGGCAAAGGCCCATGCCCAGGGAGGGGTGCTCCCCCCAAAAATATAGTGTGCCCGAAAACACTGGTGTCTAGTGGGCAATCGGACCCTATGGTGGGAGCAAAAAGGCTAATGGGGCCCGGAGCTGGGAGTAGTACAGTCCAGTGCCCACGGGAGCCACTACCCCCCAGAAAATAGCAAACAAGAAAACCTTGGTGTCTGCTGGGCTTTCTGCCCCCGTGAGGGCAGATTGAGAGTGAATACCCCCATCCACCTTCAAGGAGGGCAGAAAGACTAATGGGGCACCTGGCTGAGGGGAGCATAGGCCCATGCCCAGGGAGGGGTGCTCCCCCCCAAAAAATAGTGTGCCCTAAAAATATACCCTGGTGTCTAGTGGGAATTCTGCCCTCCATGGGGGCAGACTGTGGAGTAAACACCCACATCCACCCCCATTGGGGGCAGAAAGTCTAATGGGGCCCAGAGCAGGGAGAGGGGCTCATGCTCATACCCAGAAGACCTGCCCCCCCAAATGAATGCCAAACAAGAAAACCCTAGTGTCTAGTGGGCTTTTTGACCACCAGCGGGTATATAACAGATTAACACTTCCATCCACCGAGGACTTGGCAGAAAGACTATTGGGGCCCGTGGTGGGGGGAGCACAGGCCGATGCCCAGGGGCCCGCTCCCCCTCAAAAAATAGTATGCCCTAGTAAAACTCTGGGGTCTAGTGGGCTTTCTGCCCCCCCCCACAGGGGGGCAGACTGAGGTGAGCAACCTATCCACTCCTTCCAGGGGGAGCAAAAAGGCTAATGCGGCCAGGGCAGGGGGGAGCACAATCCCAAAGCCCAGGGGGGCCACTCTCCCCCACACAATAGGTATCCCTGGTGTCTAGTGGGTGAATCCCTGCTTGAGGGGTTGCCATAGGTGGACACACCTTTCTGCAGTAACCCCCAAGCAGGGATCCACTTGGGAGAGATATTATAGAAAAGAGGAACTTCTCCCCATTCCGATACCATCCCCCTTCAAATCGGTGCTCAGGTAGCTGAGATATGCCCCAGAGCAGTGATTCTGTGAAAGTGAAATGAGGAAAGCTGCAAGGTCCTGATAAAGCCAACAGACCCCAAGGAGAAGCTGCCTGGGCCATCAGCACTCTGACTCCTGGGCTGCCCCCCCGGTGAGAAAATGTACTACACTAGTATGCATTGGCCTGCCAAAGGCATGAGAGTCCCCTGCAGTCCGGCAGTACCTCTGGAGTGCTGCTACAGGGAGCACAGACACTGTGTGGTGGCACAGCATGGATGCCGGGTCATCAAAGTGCCTCAGTCCCAGACAGCCCCCATCGGCTCCACCACAAAACTACCCAAAGCCCATTGCCCCATGAGGTGAAGAGGGGGTGGGGCAGAGCCAAGATGTGCAAGGGAGAAGAGCGCTCTGACTTTGTGGCAGCCCAATGAAGGAATGGAGGCACCATGGAAGCCACCCAGATCACTGGGTGTAACTAACAGACTGACACCCAGACAAGAGTCTGAATCTCACACCTCCTCTCAACCAGAAACCCTAGAGACGCCACACAGATCATCCAAGCCTGCTATGTGGACATGACCCCATGCTGGTTGAGGCCAAGATAAAGTGAGGCCGGGCTGGAGCTGAAAGGAGAATGGAAGGACACTGCATCTGAAACCTTGCTGCACATACCAGGGCCTCATTATCATCAACCCTTAAGGCTCACTGTGCCACACTCACTAACCTTACCTGACGATTGCCGGGCCTCAACACGCAAGCACTGTGCCATCAAGAGATGAGGCAGAACTACGGCTCCCCACAGCTGCACTTTTTGTTCATGGAGTGAGAGGTCCAAGAAGGTCCCTGATGAGAGAACATGAGACACGTGGCTCGACGGCACACAGAGCTTGAGAAAAGGAGAGGATCAGCACCTGCCCTGATCACCACAAGGACTGAGCACAGTACCCTAAGGAACTCTGGCCTGGCCTGACCAGAAAGACGGATGACCACCGAGTGGCCCTGTTGACTGATTCCAGAAGTTGGTGCACACTGGAGTACCCAAAAGAAAGTTAAGGGACTCAAGCTAATTTCTTTTTGTGCGGGTGTGCTTGTGTGTGGTGCTTGAGTCTGTATGGGTGGGTGCGTGGCTATGTGTGCTTTGGGCAGGTTTGGTAATAATGTATTTGGATGGGTATGGGCCATGGGGAGGACACAAGGTTGGGATGAACGGGACGCTATGGTGAGTGAGGAGGCCAGAGCCCATAAAGATCTCTGTAATCCAGACATGGCACTGTGGATGTCTTCCAGGTAGGCCACCACGTGTTGCAGTTGGCTGCCTTGACCATGGATGGCATTCAGTAGTACCAACTGCCCTATAGAGATGTACCTCAGGAGGTCAATTGCCTCCTCACTCAGTGCAGCAGGGGTTACAAGGGCAGGGTCTGCGGTGCCTGGAGCGAAGGAGATGGCTGCCATTTTATGGGAGCGGGCCCGGCCAACTGTTTGGGGAACAACAGGAAGAGTGGCGATAGAACCAGGGGTGGCGGACAAGGATGAAGGTGAAACTAATTCTGTGGGGTCCACCAGCACTCGGAAGTGTCTACCAGAGGATGACTCTGTATCTGAAGAACTCTAGCTTGTGTCCTCAGTGGCATGCCCCACACCCTCCTGGTCACTGGGTCCCTCCATGTCCGAACTGCAACGTCCAGACCCACTGTGACCAGCTGTGTTCCTAACGACGTTGGCCACTTCTCCTTCACTTACCCTGGGTTAATCTAAAATAATATGTAAAATTGGTTTATTGCAACTGCATTTACACACCTGACCATCACATATCAACAGAAAACATTTATTAAATGCACATATCACACCAGCTTCATGGTTCACTATATAGGCTTCAAAATTAGCATGAGCCCATGCATGCATGCTACATAACCTGCAAACAGTTGGGTCTATTTATATCATGACCCCAGCCAGCTCCAAATGCATTGATAGACTTGTCTACACTCTATCCTTATTTCCATACTAGGATAGTTGATCACCTTTGACCCTTGTAGTATACCATAGTAAAATGATTTCACCAAATATAATAGATACAAAATATACATTTCAACAATGTTCACACAAGGACCAGATTTCAACAAATATTAATTTTCCTTATAACACATCAAGATGTCATGAAGGTCAAGTTAAAGACCAATGTACCATCAATATGTGCTGCAGCAGAAATCATGACACATGCAAATGCTCATTGCACACTGATGACACTTTTGACTTGAAACTTCATCATATATCCACTTCCGAAAAAGTCTAATGGAAGCTGTACTGAAGTAGTTTAGCTACGTATCACATGTAGCATAGACAAGTACCCTGGAGACATTGTGGGTTAATGGAAAGAAGTATCAGGTTAGGGGATTAACATAGTCACCGTCCCAAATGTAGTTAATATAAAAGCAATCAGGGGTACTATTGGTTCAGAAAACCCATTTTGGGAATATCCAAGGATCTGCAGGGAGATACCCTGTGCATCAGTTGTATTGCCGCAATAACTCTGCCCCAGGCTGGGCCATGGCCTATAATGGGCACAACTCATTGTCAGGCCTTGCTCTCGGCAGGCTGAGCATACTGATCCCACATGAACATCACATTTCCACCACATCAATACATAAAAGTACATCTTGTGGCCATCCAATACGTGACCTCAAACTTGTGTGGCACTCTACTCTGAAGGGGTCTGTGAGGTATAGTTAGCTCCCAGGCAACATTTTGTCGAGCCCTGATCTGGGCTGAGTGATCTGTGGGACTGTACACATGGCAAACCTCATCCTCGACTGCTTCTTACAGTATACAGACACAGCTCATGCTTTAAAGCCAATACATTTCTTTGCACATTTACCATGATCTGATTATGAAATATATCATAGGTACCATGAAATGTATAGAGGCTTAGATATGTGCATGCAATACAAGTAGAATCTAGGGCTTACCACATATGACAAATCACAATTGTGATGTTAGGTACACAATTTACAGTGCTCCACAATCCATTACAGGACTGTCCTATGTAGGGACCACAAAACGTTACAAGAGTAAACAGGATTCACTCTGGGACTCAGAGGCACATTGTAGCCTGTGGGGATGGAAAGAATGGAATTAAACAGAGTAAAGAATCTATGTAAGTTAGGTACCTGTTCCTCTGGTGTGCCGTAGAGCAGGCCATCGAGGGGAAGCACGTCTTCTACCAGTATTTCCAGCTCCTCTGGAGAGAAGTGACAAGCCCTCTCATCTGCTTGGCCTGGCATGATTGCTCCCGGAGGTGGCAAACAGCAGATAAAGTGGAGGAGGTGTTGAAAGCAGCAGAGTCAGCAAGCAAGTGAGTTATTTTTCAAACCACAGCGTACATGTACGCGGTCATCAGCATAGACAGACACAGCCATTGGGCTGCGACTGTCCCTATCATCAATCAATCAATCAGGGAATTGTAAGCGTGCTACTCACCCGTGAGGGTCTCAAGGCGCTAAGGGGGGGTGGGGTCCGCAGATCTGTTTAGCTGAAGAGCCAGGTCTTGAGGGTCTTCCTGAAGGTGTTCAGGGCGGGGGCGCGTCTGATTTCTGCCGGTAGCTCGTTCCAGGTCTTGGCTGCAATGTGAGAGAAGGATCTTCCGCCTGCTCTGGCTCTGTGGATGCGCGGGGGTTTCGGCCAGTGCGAGGATGGAAGATCGGAGGTTTCTTTTGGGTACGTGGAAGTTGATTCTGTCGTTGAGGTATTTGGGTCCGTTGTTGTGTAGGCCTTTGTAGGCGTGAGTGAGGATTTTGAAAGTAACTCTTTTCTCCACGGGGAGTCAGTGGAGACTTCATAGGTGTTGGCTGATGTGTTTGTGTCGGGGGATGCCGAGGACGAGTCTGGCGGCGGTGTTCTGTATTGTCTGGAGTTTGCGGCGTAGGGACTTGTTGATGCCGGCGTAGAGTGTGTTTCCATAGTCCAGTCTACTGGTGATGAGTGCGTGGGTGACTGTCTTCCTTGACTCAGGGGGGATCCACTTGAAGGTCTTGCGGAGGATGCAGAGGGTGTTGAAGCAGCTGGAGGTGACGGCGTTGACCTGTCGGTTCATGGTGAGTGATGAGCCAAGTACGATGCCGAGGTTCTTGGCGTGGTCTGAGGGGGTAGGTGGGCTTCCGAGGGCGGTCGGCCACCAGGTGCTGTCCCATGCAGAAGGACGAGGACTTCTGTCTTCTCGGCATTGAGCTTCAGGCAGCTGTTGGTCATCCAGACTGCGACGTCTTGCATTCCTTTCTGGAAGTTGAGTTTGGCAGTGGTGGGGTCTTTGGTGAGGGAGAGGATGAGCTGGGTGTCGTCGGCGTAGGATACGATGTTGAGGCCGTGTTGTCGGACGATGGCTGCGAGGGGGCCATGTAGATGTTGACGAGGGTGGGGCTCAGTGATGAACCCTGTGGGACTCCGCAGGTGATTTTCGTGGGGTCAGAGAGGAAGGGTGGGAGTCTGATCCTTTGGCTTCTTCCGGTGAGGAATGATCGGATCCAGACCAGGGCTGCTCCTTGTATGCCTGCGTCGTGTAGTCTGGCGACTAGTGTGCGGTAGGAGACGGTGTCGAAGGCCGCTGAAAGGTCGAGTAGGATGAGGGCTGCAGAGTGGCCTTGGTCCAGGAGGGTGCGGATGTCGTCTGTGGCGGCGAGTAGGGCGGTTTCTGTGCTGTGGTTGCTTCGGAATCCGGATTGGGACGGGTCGAGGACAGCGTTCTCTTCAAAGAATTGTGTCAGTTTCCTGTTGACTGTTTTCTCTGCAACTTTGGCTGCGAAGGGGAGGAGCGAGATGGGCCGATAGTTCTTGAGGTCGGTGGGGTCAGCTGTGGGCTTCTTGAGCAGGGGTGGAGAGGTGTGGTGCAGCGGCCAGGGCAGCTGACTTCGGAGCACAGGGTTCACGGTTCGATCCCCGGCTCCGGCGGCAGCTCAGCTCAGCACCATGTGACTCTGGGCAATAGCTCACTTAATTTCCACTCCGGCCCCCAGCGCATTGAGACCCATAAGGGTGAGTAGCTGCGCTATATAAAAACGGACTTACATTTACATTTTTTTTTTTACTTCTGCGCGCTTCCAGTCGTCTGGGAAGGTGCCTGTTTTGAAGGTGGTGTTGATGGTGCGTTGTAGTTCGGGTGCAATGGCGGCCGCGGCTCTGTTGTAGATGTGAGGGGGCAGGGGTCACCAATGTTAGCCTGTGGCTGTGTCCGCCGTGGCTGGACCACCCACTGTGTGGTCGACTTCTGCCACCGGGGGTAGGTTCCGAATGTCCTATATGCAAGGTCAGACATCTGTCATTTTAGCTTTTGGAACTACAGTATTGGTGACGGTTAATTGCGTCAACAACACTACAAGTGTATTGTTACATGTTTACATATGTATTTCTCCATTGCTGTGTAATTTCCTTTACACAAACATCAGTGTAGTGTGTTAATGTGCATAAACGCTATATTACTGTGTGCACTGTACAACGCCAGTGACGGTATTTTGTGAGAACAATTCAAACTTTACAATATTACGGTGCTCATGATACATTTTTGGATGTATAATGTGCACATTTCTGTTACAGAGACATGTGAAGACCACAATGGGGTTCATAGGTGGATGTTGGACAGTAAACAATTATTATATGAATTATCTGTAATGTTTGCTGAAGCGGTTATGTTTTGTCACACGACTTTTGCCTTACTCTACATATATGTTACTCTGGACACTTTGACCAATATTCAAAATTGTTTTCACTCTACACACACTGGGAGAGGGAGGAGACGGCAGCCTCCAGTGTACCACCCAGGCCATTTCCAGACCTTCAGACCATGGAAGAAAGGGATGTCATCATGATGTTTCGTTTGAATAGGCAAACAATACATGATTTATGTCATCAGTTGGAGCCTGATCTCCTTCCTTAAAACACTAATCCCACATGTATCCCACCTATTGTGAGACTTATGTCAGTACTGCATTTTCTGGCCACAGGTTCCTTTCAATGCACTGTCGCTGTATCTGCTGGTATGTCACAACCAATGTTCAGTGGAATACTACAAGAAGTGCTTTCAGCAATGATGAGACAATTGACAGCTACATTCAGTTCCCCGGACATGAGGATTTAGCCAATGTGAAGGTTGACTTCAATGGATTTGGTTGCATCTCACATGTGGCTGAAGCCACTGATGGCATCTATATTGCCTTAGTGCCACCATAAGCCAGGGAACAAGTTTACCGTAACAGGAAGCACTTCCATTCGATCAACATGCAAGTTGCCTGCTCACCGGATTTGTACAAATCAAACGTCTGTGCACGGTTCCCAGGATCTGCACATGATTCCTTCATACTGCGGAACAGCACCACAGCCCGGCTGATATCACAGCTACTACCGGAGAGGACCTGGCTTGTTGGTAAGTTTGATCCGTCTTAACTTTGAGTGGGTGATGTCAGGTAGTATGATCAGAAAGTGTGTAACTTATTGTTGCATTAATTAAATTAATTAAATCCGTATTTGTAAAGCGCGAACTACTCACCCTTACGGGTCTCAAGGCGCTGGGGGCCGTCGTGGAAATTAAGTGAGCTATTGCCCAGAGTCACATGGTGCTGAGCTGAGCTGCCGCCGGAGCCGGGGATCGAACCGTGAACCCTGTGCTCCGAAGTCAGCTGCCCTGGCCGCTGCACCACACCTCTCCATCGATGTCTGTCTTCCATCTAGGAGACTCAGCATTTCCTAACCGTCCATGGTTGTTGGCACTGCTGAGGAGTCCAGCTATGCCAAGGGAAGTCTGATTCAATGAGGTCCATGGAAGAACACGGTGGCCAGTGAAGCAGGCTTTTGGGCTCCTAAAGGCCAGATTTCGTTGTCTGGACAAGACTGGGTGAGCCCTCCTCTACTCACCCAGGAAGGTGTGTCAAATCACCGTGGCCTGCTGCATGCTCCACAACATCACCCTGGGATGGAACATCACTTATATCGCAGAGGATGGAGACCATGAAGAGCCAGTGGGTGAGGATCCTGAAATGCCAAATGATGATGAGAGTGGTGAAGAGGAACGAGCTGACTTGAGTCAAGAATGATCTCATCAATGAGTGTAAGTATGTTGTGAGATGTCATGACTTTGACTATTAAACCAACTCTTGTTGTGATGATGTGAGGAGGATGTTTAGGGAAAATAGGAAGCTAAAGCTCTGGCAAATTCTGGTGAAAGGTATTTGTGGAGGCAAGTTTTGACACATGCTCATTTTGCTAGTGTTGATTTGTTTAGCTTAGATTTTTGTCATGGACTGTGTTCTCCAGAAGTTGACTATGTGAATTGTATCATATGTATGGTTTCATAGCTAATCTCTTTGTTTTGGTCTGTTTTAGGTACCTTCACCATGGCATCTTCATTTGGACATTTCAGAGTTGTAACATTAGCAGGTATATGATACTGTTCTGACATACGAAGTGGACATGGTTGTTCCTGGGAATGTCTGTCACTAACTTTGGGTGTAGAAAACCTGTACTAAGACTGCTTGCACAGCGATAGGATGGAAGTTACGTGGGCTCCATTGGACTTGTTCCTTGTGGTGTAGTGGTCCTAATGCAATATGTGTGCCATCATGTGCTCCAACACAATGTTGTGTTGGGACCAAATCATGCTATTCTGCCTTCACATTGGCTAAATCTTCATTGTGTATGAACTGTATGTAGCTTTTGATGTGTCTCCTCATTGTAGGCCAAAGTGCTTGTGGCACATCACTGACATTTGTTTGTGACATTCCTCCAGATGCAGCAACACTGGATTGCAGTGCCCCTGTGATCAGAAACTGTTGTACTGCTATGTGTTTATTGTTTCAAATGATGTGGGATTCCTTTTGTGAGATAGGTGATATGGCTCCAGCTGATGGCATAGACCAATTTTATTTTACCTATTCAATAGGAAATTGTCTGATGTGTCCCCTCCTTTCATGTTGTTAAGGTCTGAACCTGTATATCTGATCACTGACACAGACTATTTGAGTCATGTATGATTTGCTATGTTTCTGACATCTTGCCAGCCTATGAGTGGAACAATGGAATAAAGATGTTATAAGACAAGACACTTGTATGTATGTGTTGGTGTGACATGGTTGTGATCCTGAGCTAAACATTGTGTACATGCAACATATCCATGCTTCCACAAGTAGGTTGTTTTGGCAATGTATATTTCACATGGTAGTACATATATTCATTGCTAGATGTGAGATGAACTATAGCAGACAATGGGTTTGTGACTTGTGTATTTATGGAAGTGGTAAAGGTAAAGAGATACATTGTGCAACAACAAACATAACAATAACATTAAAGTAGTCAGTCATGGTGAATTAGATTAGATTAGAATACTTGCAGAGCGCATGGCTGCCTCAGCAATGAGGTGTCCCAGCGCTGAGCAAGACGGAGAGAGGCGAAGGAGAGTTTAGGGTTGAGGGAAAAGCCATGTCTTCACATGCCGTCTGAAGGTCTGATGGTCAGAGATGTTCCGAATGTAGAGGGGAAGAGAGTTCCAGAGGGCAGGGGCCAGTCGCCTGAAAGAGCGACCGCCAGATTTGGTCCTTCGAACGCGTGGAATGCATGCGATGGCAAGGTTAGCCGATCGCAGTGCTCGAGGTGGATGATAGAGGGTGCACAGGTCGCTCAGAATGTCCAGACCGATGCCGGTCAAAATCTTGTGCACGGTGCAGAGCGCCTTGAAATGCACACGATGTGCAAAGGGCAGCCAATGCAGGCGGAGAAGGAGGTTGGAGACATGACTGTGCTTAGGAAGAGCGAAGATGGCGCGTGCTGCAGCGTTCTGAACCCGCTGCAGTCGAGTCAGCACCGTCTTATTGGAGCCAAGGAGAAGCACATTGCAGTAGTGCAAACGGGCCAATACAGAGGCCTGGATGATCAGCTGCCACGTTTGGCCATCAAAAAGACCAAGTATTGGTTTAAGGCCGCGTAGTATCCCAAAGTATTTCCCTGCGACAGATTTGGAATGCATCTCAAAGGTGAGGTCTTTGTCAACCATAAAGCCGAGATTTTTCACTACGGACTTGGGGGCCGGAGGGACTCCAAGGGCCAAAGGCCACCATTCGTTAGTCCAGAGGTGGGATGCTTTGCCTAGCAGAAGGATCTCGGATTTCGCGGAGTTCAGCTGCAGAAAATTCGCTGACATCCACTCTGCAATGGCCAGTAAGTCTTCCCTAAATTTTGTTCTGTCCTGGCTGGGGTTGTCAGACAGGGTGATCACCAACTGGGTGTCGTCAGCGTACGACACCAAGGAGATTCCCCTTGCTTTGGCCATCCGGGCCAGTGGACTCATATACATATTGAAGAGCGTAGGGCTCAGTGCCGAGCCCTGAGGAACCCCACAGCGCAGTGGATGAACTTGGGAGGTAAAGGGGGGGGCAATCACTTGAAAGGTCCGATCGGCCAGAAAAGAGGAGAACCACAGCAAGGCATTGTTACAGTAGGGGGACCACTTTAGCGTGTTTCCAAGATTTTGGGACTGCCGCCAAGGTAAGGGATAAATTGAGCAAGTCCAAGCACTCCGGTAGGAGACCCTGTTGGACTTTCCTGAAAGCGTCTGGTCTTAAGGGGTCATCTGGAGACCCTGATTTAATTTTGATCGCTAAATCCTCCAGGTCTTTAAGGAGAATGGTAGGAAATGATGTGAATGAAACCATAGTTGTAGATGCCAGATTGTCTGAAGTCCAAGGTACAAAATACTACTCCCAGCAGAACGGGAAAAGTGTCCAGAAATAGTTCACAAAGTCAATGTGTTACACAAACTCAAGGAAATTAAGGTCGAGGTCTCTTGCTGGCGGTGGTGGGTGTCTTACTATCCACACCTTCTGGATATTTACATGGATGTCACTGCTTTCGACCGCGGTGGTGATCCACTGCTGCAGAAACAGGGGTGTCTGCAGGCGTGTCTTCCTCTGACAGGGCCTCCCTTCCTGTGGCTGCCATAGATGTAGATGGACCGGATGTAGTTAGACCACAGGAAGAGGTAGATGGTGGTGCTGATGTCCTGGGGGGGTCTCTAGTTGGCAGAGGCATGAACCTTTGTCCAAATAGGGACCCTTTCTTCTAGTCAGGGTAAGGGGGATACACACTTTAGATAACCCCTGCTCACCCCCTTGGTAGCTTGGCACGAGCAGACATGCTTATCCCAAAGTCAATGTGTAAAGTATTTGTACTCAAAACACACAGTAATACAGTGATAACACCACAAACGGACACCACACCAGTTTAGAAAAATAAAGTATCTTTATCTAAACTCAACAAGACCAAAAATACAACATATATGTAGTAAAATAGCACTTAAAAACAGTTATTTGCAAAATAAAGCTGGTAGAAAACAAATAGCTCCACCTGGGGCTATTGCGACGTCATGACAGCAATAAATCCAAAGTACGGTGCCGACCACGAGGTGCGCGGCGCCGGGCACAAAGTCACGGGGACCCCCAAACAAACAGTACCTTCGGATAACGAAGTCTATGATGATGCACGGAGTCGTGGAGGTGAGGCATTGGTCCCGAGGTCGAGGCCAGCTCCCTGGCTGCCAGGAGAGAGACGAGGAGGCAACGTGTCAAATCCAGGACTGGGGAAGTAGGTTAAGTCGGGGGTGAGGCATCGGCTCCCGTGACGATGCAAAGTCGGCGAGTTCGCGGAGTCACCCTCGGCAGTTATCAGCGCCACGATAACAGGATGTAGACTCTGGCGATGATGGAGTAGGTGCGAGCGCTGGGGTCTGGAATGCCAATAACTGCAGGCGTCGAAGGGCGTTGAAGCTGTGGTGCAGGCCGGGCGGTGTGTCGTGCACCTAGCCTCGTGCATGTCGCGGCATCATGGCGGCTATGCAAACGGCGTCAGCAATTGTTTTTCTTGCTTCTCTTAGGTTTCTTCCAGCTCCCAACAGCAGGACAACATCCATAGGCCCAAAACTGGAACAGGCACCTCCTGGCAGGTCAGAACTCTCAGCAATAGTGTTCAGGGGAGCTGGGGGTGAAGTCTTTGTGCCTGTGAGACTTCAGAACTGGAGCACACACAGGCCCTTGGAGATTCTTCTTCAAGCAGGTTTCTCAGCAAAGTTCCAGTCTTTGTCCTTTCATTGGCCAAAGCAGCAGCTGCAGGCCAACCCCACACAGCACACAGCAAAGGGGCAGTACTCCTCCTCATAGTTCTCCAGCTCTTCTCCTTGGTAAACGTTCCTCCTGATTCCAGAAGTGATCTAAAGTTCTGGGGTTTAAAGTCCACTACTTACACCTCATTTTGTCTTTGTTCCTCTTTGTGCAAGGGTCTCTTAGCCCAGTCCAAACTAGTTCTGTCCTCACTGGTGCAGTATGACCACAGGGGTGGAGACAGCATTGTACAAGGGAGACAGGTCCTATTCAGGTGCAAGGAAAACTCCCCCCACTACTCTAAATGCAGTCAAGGTCTATTCAGCTCAGCTCTGAGTCATCCAGGAAGGGCCAAGCACACCTCACTCCCCCCCCCATCCAGTGGCTGTCCACAGTGAATGCACATCCCCAGGCCCTGTCACTCCAAAACCAGACAGTTTATCCACAACCAGGCAGAGGCACACAGAATGGTTAAACAAGAAAATTCCTACTTTCTAAAGTGGAATTTTCAAACACACAATTTAAAAACCATCTTTACTAAAAGATGTGTTATTAAATTCTGAGTTCAGAGAGCCTAAACTTTATTCCTCTATCTTGTACCAATGGGAAGTTATACTTGTAAGATGTTACAAAGTATCTCCCATGCTATCCTATGGGACTGATAGCCTTTCAATAGTGAAAAACGAAATTTGCAGTATTTCACTATCAGGACATGTCACACACACCTGTACATGTCCTACCTTTCACATACACTGCACCCTGCCCATGGGGGTACCTTGGGCCTACCAGAGGGGTGTCTTACATGTAAGAAAATAGAAGTTTAGGGCCTGGCAAGTGGGTGCACTTGCCAGGTCAACATGGCAGTTTAAAACTGCGCACAAACATTGCAGTGGCAGGTCTGAGATACCTTTTCAGGGCTGCTCATGTGGATGGCACAATCAGTGCTGTAGGTCCACTAGTAGTATTTGATTTATAGGCCCTGGCACACTCAGTGCAATTTACTAAGGTCTTACCAGTAAATCACATATGCTAATCAGGGAGACCCAATTGAAATAACAATTTACACAGGGAGCACTTGCACTTTGACACTGATCAGCAGTGGCAAAGTGTCCAAAGCATCTAAGCCAGCAAAAACTAAATCCAGCACACCATCAAAAACACAGAAAGTAGAGGCAAAAAGTCAGGAGAAACCACGCCAAAAATGCCAGGTCTAACATCTTGCAGTACCACAGCCAGCAGGCCCATGTTGGTGTTGTGAGTGGCCAGCTTCTGGTGTTTTTCCCTCTGCAGCTGCTTCATCGCCTGTATTTCCATAAATACCTGGCCCATCACATCTTAGGAGTCCTGATAGGCTCCCAAGACGTGGTCGATGGTGGCCTGGCTGTGAGTGGCCCCAGTATCCCACCACGACCCCTAACCCCTGTGTCCTTGGCCCAGGTTGCACTCCCTCTCTGGCTCCTGGTTCCTCTGTGGCTGCGGTGGTGATTCTCACCTCAGAATTCAGGAACAAAATGGTAGTGACTGTGCTAGGTACAAAGTTTGGGGGGACTGGGGTTGGCTGAGGGTGAGAGGTGTTGGTGTGGGTCCAGTGAGAATCACTGTTGCTGTCTGCCCAGACTGACCAGGTGTGCCAGGACCATCATCCACGTCCTCATGTCCAGGAATGTTGTCATCACTGAGGGCACCATCCGGGGGTGGAGTGGAAGTCTGTTCTGGAACCAAGCTCTGCCCAGGTGCTGTAC
Organism: Calotriton arnoldi; assembly: GCA_963921515.1. Classification (NCBI taxonomy): domain Eukaryota; kingdom Metazoa; phylum Chordata; class Amphibia; order Caudata; family Salamandridae; genus Calotriton; species Calotriton arnoldi. The sequence goes on from CAWUFW010001223.1 coordinate 679,585, forward strand.
CAGATCGACCTGTTATGAAATAGAGAAGTTTGTTATTGGTGGAAGTGTATCTACATCCAAATGTTTTGTGCCACAGTAAGTAGAGACCTAGGAAAAACAAAATAGGTAGCAATTACTATTATGATATATTTCCGTGGTATTGAACTTGTTAATAAGACATTTGGATACATTCAATACATGTACTAGAATTGAATAGCTCTTTAGATGTGCTGATATGTTGCCTGCTGGATTAAGGAACGAACATGACATCTCTCAAACTTTTAAACCAACATAGTGGGGAAGTAACATGTATTTGACCGTTCCAAGGCCTAATTGTGTACAATACAGGCAAGCACACAACGTGGTTGTATATTTAGCATTAGTCATCATGTAAGCAATGCAGAGTCAATAGGTCACCTGCCACTTCTAATCAGCTGAGTTACCGTCATGTTTTACAAATATTTGAGATACACACTTGGTATGGTGTCACTCATGCCTTCAATAGTTTCAGTTTAGGAGACCAAGTCAACATCAAGCTAAGTAGGCAGAAATGTCTCTGAGTAGAGCATTGTATGTAGATTGCTCAGTCCATGAGAAGAGGAAAACAGTTGTTAAATGGCTGATAAGTGAGAAAGGGCAAAATCACTACTGCATCTTGTTTTCTATTACAGAAACAAGGCCTCATAGTAGTTGTAGTCATTTCAATCTCTACTTTCCAACACTTGACAAATGGTTAACTCAATGAGAAGTGAAGACAAGTGAGAATGGGCAAAATCACAATTGCATCTTGTTTTCTGTTACAGAAACAGGGCCTCATGGAAGCTGTAGTCATTTCAATCTCTACTTCCCAACACTTGCAGAATGGTTAATGCAACATACCTGTTGTCAAAATGCAGTTGGGCTGGACCATACATTTACATATTGACACATATTATGGGTCTTGGGATGATGAGTTAATAGTGATACACTTACAGACACTATTCCAACATGTGGCATGTAATGGAGATTGATACATGTGATCCTATATTCACCAATACACATTGAAACTGACAATCAAACTTATCTGATACTTTGAGTATTGCATGTTTGGAAAGTAGATAGCAAACACAATAGCAGAAGCTGAGATGAGAGCATATAGGACATTGAAGTCTAGTGACATTTCTATCAAGCCCTCAGAATGCAGGATGGCCAAGACCTTCTCTTCCCAGGGACACAGTTGTAATGGGGCTCTGGGAGGACCACCGCCAGTCTTCTGGGCCTCCAAGTGTTGCTTGGAGGCCAGGGAACGCACCTTCCCCTCCGTCAAGGAACCACCGCAAGGGGACCGTCAGTACAACTGTGTTTTCGTAATCGCCTCTGACGGCGACGGAGTACGCATCACCAACATTGCAGTTCCCCGCGCCGCTAGCGGGAACCACTCCATTGACTGCATTTCAGGCTATATGCATTGTAATACGGTGGGCAGAAAACCACCGGCTCAGCAGGATTCTTGGGACCGTCGCAGCGGCGCTACAGCGGTGAGACTGCTAAACTCGTAATCAGGCTTTAAATGACAGATGATTTGTCATGATACATCATTCTCCTGCACAGTTTCCTACTGAAAGATGTTGGGATACTTAGAAATGTACCTACCCAGTACATTCTGGTGACACTACTGTAGTCCAGTTTTAGTATGTAATCTCCCACTAATGAGTCTGCAATTGTGTCCAGTGGTAGATAATGTCTCCAGGAGTTCAAAAGACAGAAGAGCAGGCATTAAGCATTATGGACTTGTAACCCAACCCCTCAGAACAATGACACTTGTGTGTGTTTAGATAGTCATCATTCGGTAAATCATGCTGGTGACATCCCGCTCACAGTTGTTTGGTCTAATTAATAGAACACTTAGGCAAGATAGAGATCTGTATACAGTGTTGTATGTTTCTGTCCAGCAGGAACCTTTGTACTGTGTATTTATGGTAACAAACCACATGTAGTTAACTGAAGGGCTGTTTCAAACTTTACTTTCTGTATTTACCACTGGGAAGTGCACCATTCCCTTAGGGTCAACTATGTTGGCCAACAAAGACAGTTCCTTTAATTGTATGGTGGGCATCGTGGGCTCTGCCCTTGAGTGGTCCATCTCCTTCCTAACTGACAGGACTTTCCAGGTTGCAGTTCCCCCCTTTGCTTCCAAGATCCATACCATCAAATATGGGGTACCACAGGGCTCAGCTTTGAGCCCGACACTGTTCAATCTATATGTACAACCTCTGGCAGTAGTGGCAAAAAGCAGAGGGCTCACAGCAGTGTCCTATGCGGACGACACACAGTTGGTAGTGGCACTCTCGGATGACTCTGGGCAGGACGCATGTAAGTTCCAGCGAGATTTGGAGATCATCTCTGAGTGGGTGACTGCCAACTGTCTTCAACTCAACGCCAATAAGTCCGAGGTACTGCTAGTTGGGAGAGACACCGAGCTGTGGAGTGAGCGCTGGTGGCCTGCTAAGCTGGGCTGCGCACCCGTCCCCAAACAGGTGGTAAAAAATCTGGGTGTGTGGGTAGACTCTGACCTAAGCTTTCAGATGCAAACAAAGAAGGTAGCAGGAACATGCTTCGGCATTCTACGGGGGCTCAAACCAGTGCTAGGGTTCTTTGACCCATCCATGAGGCAGCTGATTGTTCAGGCTTCCATTCTGTCTAGACTGGATTATGCCAATTCACTCTATTTGGGAGCCAATAAGGTGGAAATTACAAGACTGCAAAGGGTCCAGAACGCTGCGGCTATGACCCTGCTGGGTCTGCCCAGGACGTGCCCTACTTCTAGTGCTATTTGTAGGTTACATTGGTTACCTGTGGCTAAACGCATAGAGTTCAAGATTCTCTGTATGTCCTTTAAAATCTTAAATCTTTCCTCTCCAGATATCTTGGCCAATCTGCTTACATTTTACATTCCCTCCCGTCAACTTCGGTCTATGGGCCAGCACCTGGCAATTATTCCGCGGGTGAGGAAGGCTTGTGCGGGTGGGCGCTCCTTTCGCGTATTGGCAGCCAAACTTTGAAATATGCTCCCCATAGCCATCCGCAGTATGAAAAATTACCTGGCATTCCGTAGGGCCATCAAAACGCACCTCTTTCCTCCACTGTAGGCGGCTTCAGTCGTCTACTGTTTCTGCAGTTTTCTGCTCAGCGCTGGGACGCCCCTTTGCCGGGGCAGCTATGCACTATATAAAACCGCATAACATAACATAACGTATGCCACCACAACAGTGTTTGTGTACTGGCACAGTGTAGTATATGAAGGGAGGCGCTATTAGACCCTTCTGCAGACCGAGGGGCATAAAGTCGTCCCCCCACCGACGGCCTTTGGTTGCTGTTAATGCTTCTCCACTGCTCATATACTGATTTGTAGAGGACTGCATAGCCTTGCAGAATCAACAATACTTTAATATAAAACTAATGCATGCTTTCTGCCACTTCTCTTCCTCCCACCATATGCCTATTTAAAGCAATCAATGACTGGATAAGAGCATCACTCTGATCACTCAAGCATAACACCAAAACATTTCTCACATAGTCATCCCTGTAATTTCTACCAAGCATGGTTTAGTGTGCTAACCATTCACAAGTGTTTCAGTGCCTTCTATGTCTTTCCTCTAGGCAAGTGCAGGTTAGTGCTATGTTTGACTGAAATGTCAAGTTGGAAATATTGTGTAACCATAATTTACTTGCATTTACACTGTGACTTTAAAATATAGTTGATGGGAATATTACAGATAACAGTATTGTTTTTTTGTGTTGTTTTTAATATCATTGTAATAAATAACAGTTAGAAAAATATAGTTGTTATATCATTTTTTATATTATTCTAGTATTAGAAGTGGTATATGATTTTGAATTTCTAAGGGAATTTTATGGTTTGTATTAAAAAATTGTTCTGTTTTATAAGAAATGTAATTTAAATAAATAAAATATTACAAAAATACAAAGTGATAATTTAGAATTGTATGTATCACTGTGGTTTAGGTATTGTAAGTTATTGTTTTAATCACTGGATGCAGAGCTTATAGGGGAAAAGGGTGGGGAGTTTAGTACATATTACTTTTATGTTTTTTTGTGATGAAAATAAAATTACATAGTGGTTTTTATTATAATGTAAATTTCAAATATTGAATTTATTTTAATTTATCAGTATTTTTATTGCAGTCTGTAGATTTTAAGTGTAATGTATAAAATAATTATTTTCTTATTTTATAAAAACAAATTGAGTTTTACTTTTGATAAGTTAAACATGATTTAGAAAATTTTGATTTTTCAGAATCATATCTTTGAATTATTTGTTTTTAAAAATTGTTTGATTAGAAATATTTTTTTTTCTTTTTGCAAGTAAATATATTAGTATGTGTCGATTTGTTAAATGATTATCTTTTAAATTTTAATGCTTTAAATGTTTTGTAGTCAAATCTGTTAAAGTGAACCTGTGTAATTTTCAAATAAATGAAAAATGAAAAATTTAAATGTACATATATTAAAGGAAAGTATTTATAAAAATGTTGTACATATTCCAATTTTGCATATTTAAAATACTTTTCATTAAAAAAACTGAACATTTGTTGTATATTATATACATATTAAAGTGCTATGTTTTAAATAATGTACTTTGAATTGAATTGGGAATAGTAAATGTAAACCCTTTAATGTCCAACACGTTCCGTAATGCAGCTATAGGCCTTATTATGACTACAGAGGTCCATCTGACTGCCGTAGCCACTGTGGCGATGCAGGCAACGCCGCACCGGCGGTCCAACTGCCCTATTACAACTTGGGCAGTCGGACTGCATTGGCACCGCCACAACCGCCAGGGATCAGAGATCCATGATGGTCTTGCAGCAGTCTTGAGACCGCAATATGCTTGGTAAGGCCACTATGGCCCAGGCAAGCATATTACGAGTATCCTCACCGCCACACTTTTCATGGCGGTGCAACCTCCATAAAAAATGTGGCGGTGAGGAAACAAAGGGGGCCCTACAGCACACCATGGGGCAGAGGCACAAGGGTGCCTTGACAGTCCATGCCCTGCAGGAACTGCCTTTGACACTCCCATTGCGGTGCCTTTTTTAAAGGCACCTCCGTGGGACCGCAAAGAACTGCCCGCCAGAGACTTTAAAAGTCGTTCCCTGGCAGGCGGATTTATATGGATTTGGTGGTCTCAGAGCAAGGCGGCGGCATGGCGGGCTCCACTCCGAGATGGCCAAAGTCATAATAAGGCCCTTATTTTGGAGTGGGAATAGGAAATGTAACCTCTTTAAAGTTAAACATCTTCCCAAATGTAGCTTAGGTTGGAGTGAAAATAGTAAATGTAAAGTCTTTAAAATCCAACACCTTTCCTAATGTAGCCTATATTGGAGTAGGAATAGTAAATCAAACCTCTTCTATGTCGAACGCTTATCCCATTGTAGCTTAGATTAATGTGGGAAGAGTAAGTGTAAGCTTTTAAATAAATATTATGTTCCCCAATGGAGCTTACATGATAATGGAAATATTTGCTAATGTTTGGGTGAAGTGTGATGTTTTATGTTTTTAGAAATAATAAATACACAATTAAAGTTATTTTTATATAACTAGAAAAAACTGGAAAATAGAAATATACATTGTTTATTTTTAACATATACCTTTTTATAAGTACACTGGGCCTCATTTATGGCATTTTGGCATAGGGCAGCACAGCAAGGCACCTTGCTGCGCTGCCCTACGCCAAAAGTGAAAGGGCAATACAGTGCATTCCTGTTCTTTGTTGCCTGCGCTGGCGCCATTTAGACAGCCTAGCACCACTGTGGGCACCCTTGCACCATGGTGCAAGGGTGCCGCCGTTGCAGGCACCTTTCTGCACAAAAACAATCCTAAGAGGCGTTTTCTTCTTTCGATGTGTGTGCAGAATGCAGTACACATCGAAAGAGGAAAAAACAAGGTGAAATGAAGTTATTTCCCCTCGTTACACCTCAGCTTGGGAGGTGTACGGATTTGGCACTTCCCCAGATTTACATAGTTTTGTAAATATGGGGCAGCGTCATATTCCATGGGTGTTGAGTGGGGAAACCCACCACAACACCCATGGAACGCCTCCCCGGCACGAGTAAGGCTACACAGCGATTTGCTCTATGTCACCTTACTCAAGATTTAGGGGGTCACTCAAAGCTATGCAGGGTTGCTTTGCATGGCTTCATAAATCTTTATGAGGGCCCTGCATCACGCATCTACCACTTTACGTGGTGCAAAAGTGACGCAGGGATCTCATTAATAAGCCTCAATATTTACACCATTTTTAACATCATTGCATTTAGTAAACGTTCACACATTTGTTAACTTTTTAAAACCTTTTTAGTGTTATTTTCATCATATAACGTAACACAATTTTTTATTGCAATGTTACATTTTTCGCATAGTTTCAAACAATATTTTATTAACAAATCAGTTTTATTTTTAATACTAACATTTTTCATTGATTTTTTAAAACATACCCATACTTACTATACATCAATAAGCACTATACATTTTATTACTATATTTTATGGCACTTTTTAACGTACTTTTATTTTTCTATATGTTGCATAATGCTTATCACAAAGACATTTTAAAACTTTTTTGTAACACTAATAAAAAAATTACATTTATTTTTCATTAACCATTGCTTTCTATGAATGAAAAGTTTTTTTATATTCATTTTGCGGCCATTTTTTCAACACTACCTGTTGTTTTTAGATTATTACTTTCATTTTGGGTCGTTCCTGGTTCCTGTTGATAGCGGTTACCTCCTGCTGCTCGATGGATCAGGTTAATACACTTTTAAGTTACTTTTTGGGTATTTGGTGGTAGGGGATGCCTTTAGAGTTAATAATGTTAGATCAGTGTAGTGTAGTGTTTTGTTTTGGTTTGTTGGTTTTGTGTTAGGATATATTCTAGTGCAGTAGGCCTTACTGTATTATGTGTAGTATAGTATAGTGTGTTAGTGAATTGTGCTATCTGTTTGTGGTTTTGTAACAAATATTATTGTTTTTGAAATGTTTATTGGGTGTGAGTAAATTGAGTCTTTTCAAGGTTTTTTATATGAGTTATGGATTTTTTCCCATTTTAGATGCTTTTGTAAAAAAGGAAATAAGCTTGGTTATATTTTAACCCAAATTCTTTTTTAATTTTCTTTAAATTTTGGATTTTGTAGACTGTTTTTTAAATTTGATGTTTCTGAATTTTTACGTGTTTTACGAACAACGGTGCCTTTAAGTGAATATGTTTTATATGTTTCTTTTTTTATATATAACTGTGTTAGACTTATTTTTTTAATGGGTGGGATATTATTTGTTTTACAGTTGTTTACTTGAATGCAATGTTTAATTTAATGTTATATATTTTGCGCATTTTGTGCTAATTGGTATCATACATGTTTACTTTCTATATGATGGTGTATGTTGATTTTAAATATGTGTTAATTTATTTATATATATAATTAAAAATTATGGTGTCCATTACGATGTCGGGCGGATAAAAATCCGCCATCAACGACAGTGGCTAAAATCCGCCCGCCTACACCCCCTGAATACCGACCGAGCAATTACGATGGCGCGAACCGAAAACCGCCGGATGCGGAAAATAAACAGAAAAAACCGCCCGCCCATGTCCGAGTCCAAGTCCATCCGCCCGCCACGGACGGAAAGACGCACGAAAAGCCAAAACCGCCCGCCCTGACGACCGAGACACCGCCCGTGAAATTAGGATCGTACCGACATGAGCGCGGAAAATCCACCAATACACCGCCCGCCAGCGCAAACAACAGTGATGAAAATGGACACGGAGGAAGCCCTGGCGGCCACCTCCATGCACAGAAACCATCCGCTGACGAAAACAAACACACACAACATGGCTAACAAGTCCACACAGCAACCCACGCACAAAAACCCAAACACAGTACACATCCCTGAAACACCCCCCCCCGGACATTCAAATCAACTACAAATCCCAGAACACCAGCCACAACACACCTGAAAACAACAGACCACCATGACACACCCACATAGGTAAGTACAAAACCAGCCCCTCCACAGACCACAACCCCCTGCAACATTACAAACTGAGGACGAAAGCACACAACACAGCGAGACAGAAAGGACAGCAGCACACCACAGACACGCACCTATCACACCCATCACCACCACCACCAAACACCTGACCCACAAACCCCCTGCACATCACACACCACACACCGCACCAGCACCACAAACACCAAAACACACACCATGGCATCACACAGAATGCCCAAGTTCACCTCCACTGAGCTGACGGTCATGGTCGACGAGATCGTCAAGGTGCACCCACAAATCTATGGCAACCAGGTCCAACAGACACCACTATCCACCCGAAACCGGATGTGGAGCAGGATCGTAGACCAGGTCAATGCAGTCGGGAACGTTCCATGCAACAGAGGAGAAATTAACAAAAGGTGGAACGACCTCAAAAGCGTGGTCAAGAAGAAGGAGAGCAAAAATCGAGAGCTGGCTGCCAGGACTGGCGGAGGGAATCCCGCGCTTTTCAAGACCTTCAAGGCGTGGGAGGAGAAGGTGCGAGTGATCATACATCCGGAGATCCTCACCGGATTACCAGGGGGAGTGGAGGCTGGTAAGTACAAACAAACGTATACCAGCACACCGCTATGTACTCACATGCACCACCACCATGCCATAGCTCCCAGGGACAAACACCCCCATGTCCAGCACACAATACACAAGACATCACCCACACATGCAACAGACACTGATACACACTCAGCCCAAAGCTACCAACCAACAAAACCATGGGGGCATGTGTACAGTGAGCCAGCACCGCAACTACCACCAGGTCCCCTTGTACTCCAGATGCGCCAGAATGAGCACTCCCCACACCCACATCCATGTGACCGCCATAGCTGCACTGACCGACAATGAACAGGTAAGTAGCCGGAACACAAAGACAGTGAGTCGGAGGGGGGACAGCTGAAGTCAAACACCCACCAGGCCCCCACTACCACAGACCAGCAAGGTGAAGCACCCCTCCCTCCCAGTACCATGTGGCATCCATTGCATTGCGCACTCAGAAACAACCTGTAGGTGGGAAACTGTACAGGGCGGGGCGTCTGTAGGCATGAGGACTGTACTACGACTGACACATGGGACATGACACATAGCAGAGGAACACGCAGCACTGCTCCCAGTCACAATCATGAGACCAATGTGCCCACGGACGTGTTCGACAGAGTCAAACCCCACATGACCTATCACAGATACAGCAACACCTAAGGAGCCACGTCTGCATGTACAAGTCCCACTGGAGCACAGACCCACACGGCAGGTACTGTGCCACCCATCACACACATCAGCAACACCATCGAAGTCCTGTCCATGTAGTCCTCACTGCCTGTCACCCACACATCGTACAACAACGCCCACGTAAGACAGACCGTACTAGAAGTAACAGCTTGGAACCACAATATTGCACACAAAGACAACCGGACCCATGAAACACACAGGCACACAATGCACATTCAACATATCATCCATCTCATCTCACAGCCACAATGTCATGATAGGTATGACATCCGAACAGCTGGCCCACATCCAGTAGACATGCACAGATACCTGCCCATGACAAAACAAGTGCCTGCAGTGACCGAAGCGCACGTCACACTGCGAATAACGACACACATAACATAGTCAACACCCCAAGAGCACAGCACTGATGCACATGTACCAGGGCAGCGTGCACACAAAGGAATTGGCCCATCTTCAACACGACGTGTGGCACACAACAAGCACGAACTCACAACATTGCTACCAATGTGATGTCCATGAATGATAACAGTCAGCAGATATTCCGGCCATGTGAGACAGACACACACCTTTGTCCATGCACTGTCACGTTGCCAGAACACATGTCACGTTCTGCACCCATCACCCACAGCATGTACCCCAAAAGCATATCACAACCCAAGAGCGTGTAGGGGGCTGTACCCCCTTCTGGCATCAGCGTACCTAAGCGTACCATCCCTCCCCCTAAACCATTGTTCAACCCAACATCGCCGATGGCCCTGGAGCACGCATACACACGAGCCACAAAATGTAGGAGCATAGCAACACACACCCATCGGCATTGCTAATCCGTCCCATGCCACATGTCCACATCACACAGACCCATTGCCTAGCCCACGCATACACACATCGTACATCCACACACGCCACTGGGAAACCTGTGCACGACAGTGCACGAACTGTGAATGTCAGACAACCAATACATACTTTGCTAGGTGCAACACAATGACCCATTTCATCCTCCCCACAGGTGCCGAACTGCTGGATGCTGGAGAGGGTGACAGCAGCCAGCACAGCCAGTCTGCAAGCCCCCGACCTGGACTCACGGATGTAGAGGAGCTGGACACCTCTCCGGACACGGACCACCCAGCAGTCCCATCTGGAGTGGCAGGGCACAACCGCTCCCCAGGGCCCCTCCTGCCTACCAACCCATCACCCAGGGCTGCTGACCAGTCACAGACCCCTGCTGCCACGGCCGTTGCGGCCACCACCACCGCCGCAACCACCACCACCACGCCATCCCTCGCCACAGCACCTGTGCAAGGGTCGGCACGGCCGTCGGGCTCCAACCTGGGAGCCAGAGCGAGGACTGTGGTGAGCAATGTGGCCAGTGGGCAGGTCGGTGGCAGCAGTACTGGTAGGAGGAGCAGGGTCAGGCCAACGCCAACTGTGCCTGGGAGCCAAGCCCTGCCGCCAATCGACAGAGTCCTTGGGGCCTATGAAGAGGCCCAAGGCGAATGGGCCAGGTCGGCAAGCGACACGCGGGAGGTCCTTGCGGTGTTGAGGTCCATGGACGCCCATATGGCCCAAATCGCGGCACTCATGGGCCAGCTGGTGGTGGGGGGAGGGCACAAGCAAGGCCAGCAACACCACCTCCGCCACCACCTGCTGTGGCGCAGGCTCGTGCAGCCTCGCGTTCCCCTGCGTCCACAGCGAGTGAGCACTCCTCAGCCACCACCAGCGGAACATCAACACCCCCCCCACCCAAACGTGGAAGGGGCCATCCGAAGTGGAAACAGGTGTCCAGAGAGGACTTCGCCCGCACCAAACGCCAGTGAGTCAGCCAGCCACCTTGACCACCTACTGCATTGATATGGAATACGATCCTACCCCACACTGCCATGTGAATGGCATGTGTCTGTTGGACTGTGGACATAGAACTCCATGGGTACACCTTGACCATCACGCAGCCATGACCGTCAAGGCATTGTCACAGCATGCACCACATTTGTCATCACCTTGCACACAATCACATGTCACCGCTGTTAATAAATACACCTTGTTCACAATCGGCTTAATGTGTCCTGGGTTTATTCCACGATGTGCAATTGCCACCATGAGCAGAAATGCATCTGCTGTGTGGCATGTCGATGGGACAGGAGAGGCTGCAGGGACCTAGGGGTGTGAAACAGAACAAGAGTACATTCAATGAGTGTGTCACACACTCATCACTCAGTACTTGTCACCAACTACAAGCAATGCACACACATCTCACAGAGCAACAGGGCACAATGCTACAGCCACTGTCAGTGGCATACCAACCTGGACATGGACCATTGACACACAGCACTCAGTGAACAAAAGGCCCCCGTAACAGAGCACACATACACCTGCACAACTACAGCTTCATCAGCCGTCGTACATGGTCACTCACCGTCAAGTGAAGTAGCGGGCGATGAGCTGCTGACGCACATTCACAGCTTCATCCTCTCCACTGTCCTCTTCACTGGAGCTGTCCAGGTCTGCAGGCTGGGGCCCTGGTTGATCTCCGTCATCCACAATTAGGGGGATCTGCTTGCGGATCGCCAGATTGTGCAGCATGCAGCAAGCCACAATTATCTGGCACACCTTCTGTGGGGAGTATGCCAGTGCGCCCCCGGTGCGGTCCAGGCATCTGAACCTGGACTTGAGGAGGCCAAAGGTCCGCTCAACCACACGTCTGGTCCTCCCATGTGCCTCATTGTAGCGTACATCTGCTGGGCTCCCAGGACGTCGTAATGGGCTGAGCAGCCAGGCTCCATTCGGGTAAGCAGAGTCACCTGGGTGTGAGGGACACAGAGAACCGTTGCAATTCCAACTGGACACAAGACAGCATCGCACAGCCAGCACGCTACACTACTCCAAATACTCACCAACAATCCAGCCACGGTCCGGTTGCAGATTGGTAATCAGACGTGGTAGGATGCTGTTGCGCACGATGTGCGCGTCATGGGCCGATCCTGGGAATTTCGCACACACGTGTGTGATCACCATGTCCGCAAGGCACACCACTTGCACATTCAGGGAGTGCGTGTGCTTCCGGTTGCGGTAGAGGTGCTCGGTGGCCTGTGGTGCAACAAGGCCAACATGGGTGCAGTCTATTGCACCAACGACGTGGGGGATTCGTCCAAGAGCATAGAATGCACCCTTCACTGCCGCCAATTCACGAGCCCTGGGGAAGCGGATGTATCTGTTCCTGTACAGCATCATGGCTGACAGTACATCCCTGAGCACCATGCTGAACATGGGTTGGGACATCCCACCTCCACTGCCCACTGTGTGCTGGAATGACCCAGTGGCGAAGAAATGCAGTGCAGCCATCACCTTAGCCGTGGGGGTGAATGCTGTTGGATACACCCTGCGAGGACGGAGGTGGGGTTCCAACAAGACACATAGACGATGCAGGGTGGGTCGGTCCAGACGATATTTGCGGATGACCTCAACATCCACCATGTCTGACAGCAATTGGTAGGGGCGATGAATGTTTGGTCTCCGCCTAGGAAAGATGGAAGTGAACACATGTCAAAGCAACACGCCACATGGCATATTCACATACACAGAACATAAATGACTGAGCAGGCAATTGAATGACAGAACGGCTGACGAGTAGGGACAGCACAGCCACAATACACTTACACAGGTCTCCTACCAATAGCAATGGGCAGTGACACACACCATTGCCATGAGCATGCACATGGGGAGTCAGGCATTAACAACTAGTACGGCATGCTGAAGGCAACAGACTGCATAATCGGTAAGCTGCAACACCACGGCAACATAACTAGCTGCTGTGCATCACACTGCTTCCGAGGCTGGGTGTGTAGGGCACACACCAACAACGCTATGGACACAGGCTGAACGGCCAAAACAAGTGGGACCGGTGGCACGAGGGGATATGAGACAGTCATTGATGTCCCTACTGCACCCTAAGTACAGCACTGTACGGATCACACCTCCTGAAACATTGACAGGTGTACACATTGACAGCCCCATGCCGACACGGCTGTGTGCCTGCAACTACACATCACAAGTGACACGTAACATTGCACGTGCCAAGTGGCAGATGTACATAGTGAAAGATGGCATGTGTGTTTATGCATATCCCATGCTCCCATGCCAATGTGTACATGATGAAGTTCCTACAAACATGTGGAGGCTGAGCACTGGCCGTCCCTGCCTATGCACACGGCATGTTGTGGCCCTGTCCATTGTGGTCCTGCACCCACACGCAAATCATGGCCACACCTGCAGATGCATTGCGCACATTATACTGTGTGGTGCACATGGCATCAGCGGACTGTACCCGGCATGGGCCAGGCCCTTACGGCCAACTCCAATGACCCTCGCGGTTGCACCCTGCGTGTTCCACTGTGGAGGTAAGCGTTCCGTGCCAGCTGGGAGCAGGCCAACGTCTGCAATTGCAGCTGCCAGACATGGTACACGAATCGCAGCAGCTTGTACCCACTGCGACGGCCCCAGGGGGTAATATGTGTGTGTGAGTGGGACAGGCATGACCACAGCTACCTGGCACTGCAGCCTGGCACCCCTCGACGACAGCTGCTGCTGCCACCACTACACCTACACGTGGATGACGCTGAGGACATGTCCAGGTCCACTCACCAGCGAGGAGCCGGAGAACCTGGATTCCGTGCTCCACGCACACTGCACATGGCTATTCCTTGCGAAAGTTGTGTGTGAGAGACAACTGCAGTGGGTGTGGGTGTGCATGTGGGGGACACACATGTCGTTGCTCCTCAGCACTATGAGTCAGAGCCTGTGGTGTGCAGACATGCACTGCACACCATGCTGGCCGCAGGTGGCATGGGTATGTGAGCTCTCGGGCGCTTTGACCTGTCTGTCCCACCCGAGTGGTTGTACATGGCAACTTCATGTCAGACATCCAGTGACACAGACAATTGGCAATGCAGGTCTCAGTGCACCTGTCGGTCGTGTGGAAGTCAGGCTGGGGCCATGCTGCCCTTCTCAGTCCCAGCAGGCCTGGCCTGCACATTGACTGCACAATGCCAGTCGGTGCCGACACAGACTGCCTAGTGGGTTACATGTGTCTCCTGTTCAGGACCCCCGGATGAGCGCTTACTCTGCACTGTCGATTGGACACACCATGACTCGTGATAGGGATGTGTGTGAGGGATAGTGGCACTGAATGTGACCTTCGTTGCGGGGTGGGCCATGCACAGGGCGAGTACGCTGATGGTTGCGCAGTGTTGGTCACAGTGGGTACACCCACACAGATGTGTTGCCTTGTGATCTTTTTCTAGGTCAGCCTGACAATGGACAGTAGATGTGGGCAGGCTACACATTGCTCGATGTGCTGTCTATGTGCATGTGCATTCACACCAGGCACAACTGCCCCTGCACATGTGACCCCTGCTGCACTCAGTGCTGGGTCTGTTGTGCTGATGCACCGTCTGTGCGTGGGGCAGACAGCTCTGCTCACTTCCGTCATTGCCCATGACATCACTTTGCCGCAGGTGACATGGTTCATGGGGGGACCACATGTACGCGTGGGTGGACTACACAAGACTGTCCAATGGTTGTCACCCCCAGTCAGTGCTTCGAATGGGAAGTATGTGGTGCTGGTACTCATTACGCTGTGTCGGGTGTGCGGGGCTAGGTGCGGGGCTACATGCAAGACATGGGTAGGTCATCGGCTTATCTACTAGTTGCAATACACACGAGACATGTCTTTTTCCGACCACATCAGGGGCATTCCTTAAACTGACTGGAAGTCAAACAGTTATCTTTTACACTGTCCTCATGGCCTCCCCTCGCTCACACCAATATGCATTTGCACATGAGAAGCTAGCGCATGCACAAGCAGCTCCAAGCTCGCCCCAGAGAGGCCAAGGAGTGTATGTGTGGGTCCATTTGTACATGTGGTCTGTCTCACGGTATAATTAGTGGCGTGACGCCGTCCACATGCGTGGTGCCCCGACTCGGGACCCGGGCAACATTGACAATGCATGACAGGCTCCGCAGTCCGGATACACCACCTGCAACACACAGAGGCTGTAGCTGCCCTAGCGGGCCAGTCCGCGTTCAACTGGAGCTCATGGCCCCACACATTCACTCTTTGGCCTCTCTGGAGCGAGCTTGGAGCTGCTTGTGCACGCGCTGGCTTCTCTGTTGCAATGGCATGTAACGTGTGTGGGTGTATTGTCAATGGGTGGGATGGTGCGAGCCACCTTCCGTGACGTCACTGCTGCTTGTGATGTGTGCGTCCCCCCACTACTTCCATTTGACTTGTGCCATACTACACATTGTGGATGTGTTGCCTGCGTGGTGTGACAAGGATGGGCGCGCCATGACCTCTCACCCACCATGCTCAACTGCCATCCCGTGCCCTGGATTGCCTGTGCAAGTGGACAATGTTGGGGAAACACCAGGTCGACAGGGGATGTGAGTGCCTTGGCAAGGGCCTGGCGGACGCGCAGCAGTATCCGGCATGTCCACAGAGGGTGGGCTGACGTCTACACTTGATGCGGCATTGTTCGTGTGCCCGCCTGTTGTGCACACACGAGTTCACATTCGTCACCAGACAGGTGGTCTTTACAGATTCCCAGCAGTGCGCCAATGTACTGGTCCTGAGTCCTACCAACACAGCGTGTTTCAAGATTGCATGTGCGCACCTACCCGTCACACCAACCCACCTGAGCCATGCGTAACTCCAGCTTCACATGACACATGTGTGTCTTCCACAGTTTTGCTACTCATTTGCGTTGACATCCAATGACAGTGGACTACATGGTCATCTCACGACTGCCGTGTACTTCACACACACTCATCCTCTCTCATTCGTACTTGTGAAATGAATCAGCAGAGACACATTGTTGCTTCAAGCCATGTATTGGGACTAATGTCCTCTGTGATGCAGTATAGTGAACACTACTGGCAGCGAAGTGCATGTGGAGGATATACTCAGCATGATTACACATAGCATAGGGTGTAGGGGTACAGTGTTTAGTTGTTGACTGTGGGATGTGGGCTTCAGAGTTACAACTGCTTAACCGTTGGTGTGCTAATGTACATTTGCTGATTGCTGTGGTGCTGCTGACTGACACAGACAGTATACATTTAGCCTACCAGTCTGCTTGTCATCATGGGCACAGTGCATCTCAGTTCCATGTTACAGGTTTGCTGCTATGGTTACTCATACACACGTGCGTGGAGGTGACATCAGGGCATGGGCTTACGTGCATGCAAAGGCGTCCCACTTGTAGTTGCGATGTGGTGGGTACTGGCCATGTCACAGTCACTGGGCTCATGTTGTTGGTGGATGCACTTGGTGTACATGCAAAGGTCCTGGCTCGGACGTTCAGTGGGAGGTGTTGTGACAGCTCTCACATACTACAGCAGGACGATTGCTGTCCACTGACCGGTGCATATGTTCATGGGCGCAGGATCCATATCATGGCATGGTTGTACGTGCAGTTCTGTCCATGTGGTTGCCATACACAAATCCCATGCCTCTGCCTCCCCCTGTTCATGCAGGGTTCCTGGATGTGATGAGGTACAGGGTGCATTTCCCAAATAGTATCAGATGTAATGGCAGTGTAGTTGTTGTTGTGGTGTCAGTTGCAGGTTGCATGGTGTAGTAGTTGTACTGGTGACTGCCTAGTCCGTGCGTAAGCCAAGCATGGGTGCGGTGTGGGACATCATTGCTCAATTGGGGGTCTGGCGACGGGGCCCGACGAATTGACAGGTTGTCAGGAATGCAATACCTTCCAGCAGGGCTTCCATGGCATTGGTGGTGGACATGGTTGCCAGCCAATGTAGCGGATGGTGGCTGTCAAGGTGTTGGTCGTGAGTTGTCCCTTGTAGGAGCATGATGGGACATGTTGGATGGCATTCGATGTAACTGTAATCCATTATCCGTCGTGTGGAGGCACAGTGGTCCCATTGCAGTGTGGGTCCGATAGTCGCCACATACGCCATGCCCCCATAGGCTGAACAGGCCCTGTCGTGGGCGTCCAGGGGGTGGAATAGTTGTAGCAGGTCCGCCCTTGGACATGCCGGGTTGGAGAGACATAACTCCACAGGATAGTAGGAGGGACACCTCCGACAGTAGAAGACGGGGATGACGCAGCTGAACAATGCGATGCGGTAAGTTAGTCGGTAACTTACGTTCAGCAGGGCCAGATTGTCACATCCCAATATCTGTATCAGGTTATGTTTGTACAGCTTGATCTGTCCGGCGTAGTTGGGTAGGTGTGGTGCAAGTGCCATTTTGCTGCAGGGCGCTGTGGTGGCGTGCTCCGGCTGTCTGTGCAGTCTGCAGAGTGCAACCTCCGATGTTGCTGGGAATTCTGTAATGGTCGTAGGGAGGCAGGACTTGTGTTATGTTGGCTTGTGCGGAGGACACGGGCCCTCATCCCACATGCTTCTCTGAATGGTCAAGGTCAGTCGTGTCTGACTCCTTCCAGATAACTTGCATGTGAACCACATGGGGGAGTGTTATCATTTCTTCTTTCCGTTGTGGATGTTCTTTGGTGTTCTGCGCTATCTGCCCTGTGGCCGCTTCCCTCTGCATGCTTGTGTTGGGCTTTGTTTGGTGCAATGACTGTTTTCTCCGGCTTGTTTAGTCGGGATGTGGTTTCAGAGTGGGAATGGAAGGTCATTCGGTGCTGTCTCCTCTCCCGTGTGAGGGCAGCAGGCTGCGTTTCCGCTGTACTTTGGGCCTTGTGTTATAATTGGTCCCACCTGTTGTCTGTCCCCGGTATCTTTGATGTTACGTATTGCATGTCTTGTTATTGGGTGCAGGGTGGCACCGGTGTTTCTGTGTGGTACTGGCGTACCTTTTCCCGACGGGGTCCATATTCTGCTGGGTGATGTTGCCTCCGCTGTGTGCTTCGCCGTGTTTTGCACACAGGGGTGTGTCCTAATGTGGCGTGACGTCACTGACATATTCGGGTCAGTTGTGTGACGTCAGGTTGGCAACAGTGAATTGCCGGTTGGGGACATGACTGTGGCAGGGCTGTCACGTGACATGTGCGTTCTGGGTGGTGCTGGTGTGTGTGGTGTTTGGTTGTGACCCTGTGTTGTTTGTGTGCGGCGCATGCATTGCGCTGCCATTGGCCTCTGCGTTGTGCGCATGTGTGGGTGCAGTGGTGGATGTGTCGTGTCCACGCAGGGGTGTCGGGGTGGGGGCCATATGCAGTTGTCCCGCCCTTGCACTGTGTGCGCTGTTTGCATGCCCCTGTTGTGTGTCTGCCTACCTGCATCGCCGCGGTGCATTGACTCCTGGGTGCTGCATCAGGTAGAGCATGGGGAGGGCCTGCAGTGCTGGATTCATGCTCGGGGGGTCCGCCTCTTTGCTAACCGTACTGTGAGTTCGGTTTTCCGCCTTGCTTTCACGTGCGGTGTCTCTTAGCCGGAGGGACTGTTTGGTTCTGGCATCGTAATTTGTACGCCGGGCGGTACGTGATTTCGTCGGGCGGTGTGTCTCCATTGGCCGCGCCGCTCCGTGAACGGGCGCACTTTGATGGCGGACGGCGTCGCTGGCGTACGGGCGGTGTTTGGCTGTCTTTTCGCATCCTAATTGGGCGGACGTGTGTGCTGTGGCGGGCGGACGGTGACTGGTGCTTTTTGCATCCGCCAGCACGGCGGTGGTGCTTCCGCCCGCCATCCTAATGGGCCCCTATGTTTTCTTATCAGTCTTACTGTATTTTTTTGTTGTTTTGTTGTTAACATTATATATAATTTAGTCTGATTAGTAATTTAATCAATATTAAGAAATAAATGTGTTCTGGATATTTGTTTTTAGAGTTCTTTTTTAGTTGGTATATTATATCGCTTATAGTAGTTTTCTTGCTGTGGATTTTAGGTACGGTAGACCTTTGCTCTAAGATCTTGCAAAACATTCTCATTTCTATTTCTGTCATGTTTGGTGGGTGATTATGCTCTTTGACATTAATTACAATATTGTTTTTCTAGTAGTATCCTTCCAACAACAAGCATTAGCCTAGTACTTTGTACATTTCCAGTGTGTATTATCTGTGCTTGTGCTCTCTTGACTGTAAGGGATCGCATGTGAGACAATAATTGTTTTCATTTACGGGAGGCGATGTAAGTGGCTTTTTCTGCAATTAAATTAGTAAAGTTTAGAATTTTCTGTTAACTAAGTGGTTTTTAAAATTATATTTTTAGGTAATATAAATATTTAAACATTCACTACATTTGTTTATATATTATGCTTACATATTTGCTGTTGTCTGAATTTGAATAAATGTTTCTTCAGGTTCTTTTTATTTTTGCCAAGGTAAGGGAGAGGTGATTCATATTTTGCCTGTTAAAAATAGAGCATGTGTTATAATTAAATGCTTAAAAACCGTTTTTGTTTATTTTTAGTGCTAGCTTTATCTTAGCTTTATTGTTAATGTTTATGGGGGTTTGCTCATATGTAATTATATAATTTGTTTTTTAGGTTTCTTTGTGTTGTTTGCAGTTGGGAAAGGTGACGTTTTTCTTTTCTAGTTTGGTTATTAGTGCTTTCTTTCCTTTGTTTGGGAAATATAAATAAAAAACATTATGTTAATGGTTGCTTTTCAGTTTAAAATTAGGCGACTGATATTATTTACTTGCTAATACGTATATTTTTATTACCTACTTTAAAAAAATAATTGCAGATTTCTTGTAGTCTAAATCTTCGTTTCTTCACTCTGAAATTCGGTACTCTGTCAATTTTTAAAGATTTGGTATTTGTGCTGCAAAATAAAGTTTTGGTGCTCTTTGGATAGTGGTAAAGTAGGAAAGTGCTTCTATTGGCTACTTTGTTTATAGTAAAATTTATTGGTTGATTTATGTGGTGTTTCTTATTTGGTTAGAATTTAGGTGTAATGTGTGTGTGTGTGTGAGTGTGAGTGTGTGTGCGTGTGTGTGTGTATCTTAGAAATATATTTTATATATCTTACATATATCAAAAGCCTCGAACAATTGAATCAGCGCACCCTCAGGACAATTGTGGTGGTTGATTCCAGGATCAGCTTCAACATGTTTTGGCTTGAGTGACTTATATAATAAAGTATATTTATTTAAGTTTAATTAAGTGTAATGTATTTGTACTAACTTATATACTAATCCTTTCCTATTTGTTGATTTAATTTTGTTTTACATTTAAATGTGGTCATAATTATGTATTTATTGTAATTATGTAGTTTAAGCATGCTAATATTATACAAATATTTATAATTTAATTATATTGTGTTTATATGTTAAATAGCTCATTACTATATTATATTGTTATTTATAAATTTACTGTTTTTTAAATGAATTATGTTCAGTGGCTTAAACATTACATTATTGGATGACTGACGATATTTTTGTATTCAATAGTGTTTTATTCGATAATTTGGTAATGATGTATAGTTTTAACATTATGACAATATTTAGGCCCTGTTTCTGAGTTTGGCGATTGGACAGGGAGAATGCCACAAAGCCTGTTTATGGCCCCTTCCCTGCCTTTCTGCCGACCATTTCATGGTGAAAAGGCAGGTCATGATCAGCACGGTGCTGCCGGCATTGGCACTGCCACCATTGATCACCGCTATCCCCAATACCGCCCCGTCCGGATCCAGGATCCTGGTGGTGGCGGTGGTCTTACATCGTGCTTGTGGCCGTCTGACCGCCAACCTTGTAATCAGGCAGTTGGACCGCCGAGAAGGCGGTGGTTGGACTGCCACCGTGGGTACGGCTGTCTTGGGACCACCGGACTCGTAATCGGGCCCTAAGTGTTTATTATATTAGCGAATGTTAGATATTTATAACAGAGATATTTTTCTAGTCAATATTTTTTTTTCTTCTTAAGATTAGGATGACGATATTTTGGTTATTGATATTTTTATAACGATATTTGTGTCGCTCTATGTTGTTGTAGTCAATATTGTGTCATAGAACTGATTAATGGCCCTATTAGCGTGTGCTTTTATGCAACTGTCTATTGATGCTGTGAGATGCGTATCTGGAATGAGGACGCCAAGTCAGGTCTGTTGCATTATCTTCCTTTGTTCATATTTCCTTTCATACGCCCTCATTCCTCTGCTCCTGGGGACGGTAATTTCAACACATGCTGTCCCTTCTCTATCATGATCCTTTATGCCTTTGTCTTCCTACTTCCTGTGCAATCCTGGCAGGAAGTGGTATCTAGTGTCTGTTTGCTGGCCAAGCATAACCTTGTCTGAAGGGCCCTAATGTCCATTTCTTGAACACAATGAGGATTTCCAAAAGTTCTCTAAGGCACACAAGCTTGCCGGCAGTGTGCACGCACCCTAGGTTGCATCTGTGCACCTATCTCGCTGTGTTATTATTAAAGTGCTTGCATAGTTGTACATTTACAGGAGTAAATCAGGTTTCTGTATGGTTTGCTTTTCAATTTCAAGAATTATTCTGTTTGTTAAGGCAATTGTTTTTGGGGTGCTCTTCCTCTGCATTTGACCTTTTGGCGCAAAATACAGGTGACACAACATGTACATTAAAAACAGCCCTGCACACATTGTACTAATGCAGCTGCCACCTATTTACCACTTCTACTGCTTGTTTTCTGGGTGGGGCCACTTTTAGGACTTATATTGTGCTCCATCCCCAAACCCTTTGAATTCTCTCCAAAAGTTGTTTTGGAATAAATGTCTTGCGGAGAACGATTCCCCTGAAAATATTACGGTTAAAACACGTTTACCTCAGAAAAATCACCTGACTTTCTGAATAAGCCACAACTATTAGGAAAGTGAAATATGTCCTTTGTGGAGGACATGCATGGGTGGTCCTTGTCCACCTGTGTATTGCACTGTGAGCCATCGTTCAAAAGGATTTGGGATCTTGTTTTGACACCAGCTAATGAGACCTTCAAAGGAGTAGATCCTGGTGGATACATGCAGCTTAGTCCAGACACTAGCAAGAGAAGCTGCAGCCTGTAAACAAGTTTGCCTTGAAGGATAGCAGGTCAAGGGGACATGATGGAGACATGCCCATTCCAAAGGGAATACCTGCATTCTCAAGGCCAACATGTTGAAGTAGGCGAGAACTCTTGGAATCAGACATCTTGAAATAAGAATGGAGAGAAGTAGGCTTAGCAGAAAAATCTGAAAATATGTTTTTATGGAAAGGGTGGAAAAATGATGCCAAATCATTCTCTCAATAGGAGAAGGTTATTTCCTTAAGTAAAAGTGCTTCTCCCTGGAATGTCAAATTTGCACATAGAGATGGGTGGGAGGTTGAATGCGAGAATGAATGGTCAGAAGAATGGGGCAGACAAATGAGTGCATGGATGAGTGCTTGAATAAGTGGCTACATGAATGGATGGCAGCATGCGTTGGAGTCAGTATCTATCCATAATTTAAGTTTCAATATCCCCAGGACTGCAGTTCTCACTCCCATGTTCTGGCAAATACAGCAATCCAGAGATTCAATAAAAAGGGCAAAAAGGGTTGGAGACAGAGGGCAGCCCTGTCTGGTACCCCCAAAAATCTGGAAAGAATTCAGAATCTTGCCATTAAGAGCTAGTGCAGTGGATGACCCCTGATACAATGTTGTGATTGACCCCGTGAGCTGGGATGGAAACCTCATGGCCTCCGTTACCAAAAACAAATAATCCCAAATCACAACGTTAAAAGCCTTCTCTGCATCAAAACCACTGTAGGATTTTTAGTAGGATTAAAATAATCAATTGCTTCCGTCAAATAATGTATGTTACAATAAAGTTGATGCCCAGGGATAAACCCGGACTGGTCTTTCCCAATTAAAAAAGGCATAACCTCAGCAAACCTTGCTGCTAAAATTTTCATCAAAATTTTATAGTCAGAATTTAGCAGTGTAATTGGGGGGAATGAATGTGTCTTTATCCTTCTTAAGAAAGCATGTAAGTAGGCTTTTATGAAAAGAAGAGGGGACGAACCCACCTGTCAATATAATATTGAATAAGGTCATCATAGGGCCTTTTACCTCTGTAATCAGAGCCTGATACCACTTTGTAGGAAACCCATCCTCTCCTGGCACCAACCCTCTTGACAGATTGCCTCTACTTCTGACAACGTAATAGGGTGAACGAGGTTTAGGGCCGCTTCACTCGATAACTTAGGAAAGGGAAATAGTATCTAAAAGACTGGACATCTGTCTCATATCTGAAGATTGGCTAGCTGCATATATATAGTGCTTAATTTGAGGCTGTGGTTTTCGGTGCTCGGCACCATCACTTAATTGTCAACACCGGCACTTTACCACATGATAATGCTGCTCATCTACCTTAGAGATGAGCATAACGACGGTTGTTTATGAATACATTATACTTTAAAAATTACTAATACCTGTCTCTCCAGCCATTTCTATAGCTTTGAGGACCTGGAAAAGTCTGAAATGTCACACTTGCCGGAGAAAGATGGTTAGTATTTGTTTTGGTACCGTCATAGGCAGCAATGACAGGGACAATGGGTGGTGCAAGCTGCAGTGACCTCTTGGCCAGGGCCCTGGCACTTATTATTTTGCAAATTAAGCAGTGCGTATTTAGGGGCTGATTATGATGTCGGTTGGAAAGGCTCCAAACAGGATTCGGATTTTCCTAACCCGTGTCGGAACCTATGTTTCCGACCAACCGATTACGATGGAAAGGTAACTATTCGGTCTTTCCGACTCGGTTCCAACTGGCATTCGGAGACTCCGAGTCGGTCGGAGCTGAATCGTACAGGTCTATGGACCGTGTTTCCGACCAACGTATTATGATGTCGGATTTGAACAGCCTTTCTGAATCGGTCTGTCCGACATGAAACGGCTGTCGGAAACTGATTTTGGGGGCCAGTAGCGGACCACCCTTCACTGGGAGGCCTCCAGTTGTGCCCCGTGGGGGGGACCCACGGGACCCCTATTTGCAACCAAGCACAGTGTGGCAGGCACCATGGGGTGTCGGCCACAGGGTGTCAGGTTTTCCACAATCACCCCTTTTTTCAATGGGAGCCAGTGTTGTCGGTCGGAACACAGGCTCCCATTGAAGTCAATGGGAGTCCGACCAAACGGTGTTTGGAAACATCGTAATCGGTCGGACTCCCCGAACCCAAGTCGGTTGGAAACGATTCCGACAAGGAGTCAGTCGGAATGCTTTCCGACCGACATCGTAATGAGGCCCATAGTTGCAAAATACTGATAAAATACCCTCTCAATTAACAGGGCTTCCCTCAACAACGAACCAGTTAACAGCTCCCAAATGTTATCAACAGTATTTTTATCGTGTCGGGATCTAACACGCCAAGCTAGCAGTTTCCAGGGTGCCAAACCAAGCTCCTGTTTAATAATATGGACTGCCCTCGCCATCTTAGGTTTGCACTGAGGGATGGTTGCTAATATCAATTTCTGGGTTCTGATAAAATTTAAAGTCACCATCAATTATTATGTTTCTAGCGTGATTAGCTAGTTGAAGAGACAATTCATACAGTGACTGGGGGTCATCAAAAGTTGATCCATAAAAAGAGGCTAGAGAGTGCCTCTCATCATTAACACAAATTTTGGCCACCACCCACCTATCTGACTGATCTGCCGCCACCTAATCCAATTGGACCTCAGACTCCTTACTTACCAAAATCGCAACCCCTATAAGAGATTCTGAGGCCGAAGAGTGGGACAATAAAGGAAATGAAAAGGCGACCAGTTAAATGAAGACATTCTAGATTTCCTAATATGTGCCTCCTGCAGTAAAATCAAAGATGTTCTCTGCTCGACAAGCCAGTCCAACATTGCCCGACATTTACTAGGGTTATTTAAACCATTCACATTAACAGAGACAACCCTACAATTTCCCCTTATAGTCCTCCTTAGCATATCAATATCTGAAAAACACTGCACAACAGCAGTCTCCTGCCATACTGCCATTTCACAGCCCCAGCTTGAATTAACACATCCCTGCAAGAAACCATTTTTCCCACACCAAGGCACTTAGCCCAATCCCCCCTCTGGGTTATCGGGCCACCCCAGTCCCACAGACCCACAACCCTGTGACAATCAGAAACTACAACATCCATCCTCAGCCGACACATCCCTCCCATCCACACATACACCCACCTGACCCCCAACCCCTCATTGTGACCTTGTTTCCCTGTTGCGCACTTACCCTCTCCCAGCAACTGGTGCACTGCTTGCAACTTACTCAGGGACCAGAGGGCCACAACCTCCCCTACCCTCTTCAGCCTTGAAATAAACCAGATGAAGAAACAATCAATCAATAGCTCAACATTTTCCCTTAGCCTGAATCTCACATACATAATTTTGAGTTGACTTTACATCATTAAACACCTTAAATTCCTCCTTAACCAGTGCCCTAAGTCTAGCTGGTTGTAAAGTCTTAGCTTGACTGCCGACAGCTTGAAATAAAGATAACATTTGCCAGAACACCTTCAGATGCTTTGAAGTCTCGAGTGACATATCGGGGAAAACTTGAGTAGCCTGACCCTCCCTGATTTAAATGCCTCTATGTTTAACAGTTTTGGTCAGCCCTTTTCTCGCATCCTATAGTCCCCAAAACTTACAAGCATAGCACGAGGGCGAGGAATCTGTGGATATATATGGGACGAGATGCAAACGTGTTATCGTCAAGTCCTCCATACTTCCCGTTAGGAGATGGGTGCAAATCAGATCATCCACATACTCAGTTGCCGAGGCGGCTTTTCCCTCCTCCCTTTCTGGTATTCCAACAAATCTAAGATTAAACCTTCTTGAGTGGTTTTCTTGATCCTCAAACGGTGGCTTCGTAGAGGCAAGTTCCTCTTAAAAGTAGAATTCGCTTAGCAAGCACATTTTGGGTATCTTCAAGGTCCAAGATTCTAACAGCCATTCACTCCACTAATGTCCCCAGAGAGTCTATTTTTATTTCCATTTCTGTCATCCGATCACCTCAAATACGCGCCAGAGAGTCCTGAGAGACCTTAACCTCCTGTACCATTGGCAAAATCTTCAGCAATAATGATTCAATCTTAGTATCAGCTGAGTGAAGCTCAGCCTCCTCAGTCACCAGCTGCGTGAAGGGGGAAATATTTTTTGGGGGAGGGTTGGCCACCCAGCCATTTCCACATACAAGCTGACTGCTACCTTCTCCAGGTCTGAGGGGGGGATTGGGGCTTGTCAGTCTGACTTGGCTGAATAGTCTGTTGCTCCCCAGTCACTGAGCTGTTGCCCTCTTCAGCCCCCAAAATTACCCCAATGTGATTTGCTTTAGCAGCGAAAGGACAGACATTAACGTTGGTACCACGGAATAAACTGGACCCTTTCCTCACAGGCAGGGCGATCCCCATCAAGCATGTCTCCGGACCCCACCGTATGACCGCTTTCTTCAGTCGTCTTCAAATTCCCACCTTCCACACACCCCTGGTAGGGTTCTGTTGAGGAGTCTTCTAATTTGATGGGCTGGTGGTAGAGAATTCACTTTATTCTGCAAACTTCCTCCACGGCTGCCACCCATATGCTTTATAGACAAAAGCAGTGGATCATAATTAATCAAGGAGGGCACTGAAAGTTCAAGGTCTATTGGTGGAGAAAGGAGTATTCAATATCGGAGCGGATTCCATTTCTGACATTCTCGCACCCTTTTCAGACAGATTTAAAGTTTCTCCAGATAATGATGAAAGGGTGCCTTTTCTTGCTGAAAAAGGCCGGGACTTTTCCTTAATATGAGAATCCAGGTTTTTCCATGTGATGCCCCCTGGATTTAATCCTGTCTTAAGTCTAGTCATGCTCAAAAGGCTCAAGGACCGCAGCAGAAATGCATGGCATTAAACCAGAGATACACCAAAGCAATAATCTTAACCTATGTCGTACTTAAGGTACGCCAACAGCGTCTCCCAGCTCCCTAGGGGACCACTGCTGTTTCCCCCAGGCAGGCCAGAACAGACAATATCTCATCAATATCTTGGCACTACAGGTCACCCAAGACAACAGCTCACTTAGCTCGAACGTATCAGCTGTGCTCAGCTCGCCCACAAAGGTTCTGTAGCATTCAGACCAAGCTGCGGTCTTTAACAATAAAAGCCTCAGGCCGTCTTGCAATCCTTGAACAAGTGCTTGCTAGCACCGAGAGACATGAAGACACAAGGAGAGTACTTCCAACCCCGCCAGGCTTTCTCACTCAAGGCTTGGGAAAACCTTCATCTGCTGCTCCAGCTGGCCACTAAACGCGGAAAGCGGAGCGCCATGCTGCAGCGAGGGGAGGGGCGGCACCAACAAAGCACGCGTCAATCCACTAGACCACGCATGGGCAGACGATCTTGTGCTATTTCTGGCACTGGAGAGGGGGGGGTGCTTCAAGAACTGTTTGGTACATTCTCACGATTTTCAAGATTTACAGGATATCAAGTTAACATTTCTAAGACAGAGATTCTATTTTTAAACATTGATGTTTCTCCCCTACCTGTGGATTTACAGAATATATATCACCAA
Organism: Calotriton arnoldi; assembly: GCA_963921515.1. Taxonomy (NCBI): domain Eukaryota; kingdom Metazoa; phylum Chordata; class Amphibia; order Caudata; family Salamandridae; genus Calotriton; species Calotriton arnoldi. The sequence goes on from CAWUFW010001223.1 coordinate 707,337, forward strand.
GAACCAGTTAGGTATTTGGGCATAAGGGTTTCTGAAAAGTATGAAGATCTATATAATTTTAACTACCCCGCCCTGCTTGGTAAGGTTCTGAATTTGAACGATGGGGCCAGGGTGGCACTAGTTAAAATGCACATCTTACCCTTGTTAAAAAAAATAATTCACATCAATTCCCTGTGTGCTTCATAATAATATTTTCCAGCGGTTCAATGGACAGATTAGTGGTTTTATTTAGGATCAGAGTAGTCAGAGTATTAGTATATTGTGGTTGACTTTACTGAGTGTTCAAGGAGGGTTAGTTTTACCAGATTTCAGAGTCTATTATTTAGCGGCTCATTTGCTGAATTGTACCAGGTATGCTGATTTGACCAATTGCAAAACCTTTGAAAATTCTTTTCTTTGTGCTATGGGTGGAGGAATCTCATTCCGTTTAGACCCCAATGTTCCCCTCTAAATGAATCCAAAAAAGGTCATGTTTCATACACTTTTGGCCTTCAGAGCTAAGAAGCAACTCTTTCACTGGCTACAAATTTCTAATATCCCTGCTAAGACTCCGGTTGAGATCTTCTGCCCTGATGAATTGCTCGGGGTAGTTTCTATACTGGAGAAATCTAATCTGGGGAAAGTTGGAGACTGGATGGTTGATGGGACATTGATCCCGTGGGAAATGGCTCACCTCCTTTTTCTGATATTTTGGGCACATAATAAGCTGGTATATTATCAGATTGTGTCCATGTTAAGGAAACATCAACCCTTGCAAATTGAAAGAACCCGGGTGGTAGTTGCGGCTCTTTTTCATTATATGAAGAGCCTATAGGTAAAGTGGTCGAATTCAGGGGGGAAGCTAACTTCCAGGCCCAATTTCGAGTTATGCAAACTAAATAGTCACTAAATGTGGATAGAGAAAATTAATAAGGTGTATTTAAGGGAACAACTTTATGCAAGCCAAGTTGGGAAAGGCAGAAGCTTCACTAGAATTTGGAAATATTCTGTTTTATTTATAGAGACTTGAAGCCTTGCCCTAGTTATCAGAAATACACTGCCAGCAGTCATTAAACAAGCACTAGAGATGGCTGTGAAGCCTTCACTTTCTTATTTAATCTCTCTACCAAACGATCATTTCAGGGCGATTTAATTATCGCCCACCAGGTCCTAATAAAAACTTCATTCACAACATCAGCTCCCTCCTTGAAGTAGGACTAATCAATCTCGAGTTTTCTCTGATGGGAGATTTTAACTTTCACCTAGAGAACTCAAAAGACAGTGACATGGAAGTCTTAACCGAAACACTCCAATGTTTTGGACTGAGCCAACTGGTAAAGCATCCTGCCCATTCAGCGCTTGATGGTCTATTCTCAAACACTCCCATGGTGATCATAAAAGACCCCATTCCTTTAACATAGTGTGACCACCATGCAGTTTTGTTCGATATAAAGCTTAAACCCTCATCCAACTCTAACATAGCCCCTAACCACAAGACCACCACTTATGCCTGGAACAAAGTGCCGTAGTGAGCTCCTTAATGAAACCCTTTTAGATAATTTGCCCTGCTCTACCGATACCCCAGAAGTGGATGCTTCAAAATATACTAGTTGGCTGCAATCTGCCATAACACTTACACTTCCTTTTAAAACCTCTACTTCTAGAAGAAACAAACTCTCTGTCCCATGGTTCACTGAGAACCTCAGAAAACAAAAACAGGCCTGTAGAAGGCAGGAGAGATTGTGGAGGAAGGACTGTGATACTGTAGAAAGAGAAAAATGTAAAATCAGCTTGAGCAAATATAAATCTCTTTTGATTAAAGAAAAATGTACATACTTTAGGCAAAAGATCCTGGCAGATGACAACTCTGCTAAAGAACTCTTTAAGGTGGTTATTTGAATCTGGCACTTTGGCTCTGCTTCTATTACAGATCATTAGATGGGATGTATATGAATTTGCTATTTTGCAGTTCTTGTTTTGATATAAGCATCATGCTGGATTTGAGCTGACTGTCATTTTGAAGTATATTTGCACTTTTTCCCGCTTGCACTCTGCACCTGCACTTTGTACTCTGATGTTTGTGTTGATATCGTTATGGGGAATATTTGTACAGTGCCTCTGAATTAAGATGTATTGCATCTCTTTTTATTCTTTTGGTTCATCGCTGCTTGTTGAGGTCATAACTCTGTAAGGAACCGAAATAAAGAAATAAAATCAGCAAAGAAGCATTTTCATTTATTTTAAAAAAGCCAGACCTGGTGGCACTGCCAAAGCTTATTTAACACTGTTAGCACGAGCAGGAACATCCCAGCATGGAAAGTGTTGCTGGCTACAAAGCCTGGATGATTGGGGCACAGAGACATTTGGCAGCTCTGGTGAAGGGTAAATAAACCTTCCCTGGATGTGCACAATGTAATTAGAGTCTAGAAGGAGCGCATCTAAGAACGTTTTTAAGTGTTGTAAAAACATTAAAACACAGAGATCCCAAATGTGTTATATTAAGAGTGCATGAGGCTTTAGACTGGCAGCAGGCCAGCTACAGGCATGTGTGCTTGTTTCAATTAGCAGTAAACACTCATGCCCAGGAGTGCTTGTAGTCCAACTAGTAGCAGTTATGGATGCTGTCTGTGAGGGTGCAATGTTTTCCATACTAGAGCAATGTCTCGGATAGGTCCTAAGTTTGGGTCTATCCGTAGTTCCCAGAATCTCTGGCTTCCTCTAAGCATCTACCTCGTCCACTAGAACTGGCAACTTCCTCTCGCCAGCACTTGGCCATGAAAACCCTTCTGCTGTTTCCTCACACATACCTTGAATTTTTTCTTCAAGTCTTTCAGACTAGATGGATTTCGGTATTCTTATTGTCTCATTAGTTATTTAAAAGGGGCGCAAAATTCTGATAATAAAATTAAAACCCACTTACATAAAACATCACAAACTACTGGTAGTAAGCATAGTGCTTGCAAGAACTACGGGCCTGATTATGATGGCGGGGGACCGCCACCATCAGGCCGTCGGTGGCAGTCCCACCGACATCGAAGCCTGCTTGACCCCCTGCGCATTATGATGGCAGGCGGATGGAAGGCGGGCGGAGAGACCGACCACCACGAATCCGATGGGCTCTTTGAGCCCGTCGGACCTTCGGAGGGACTGCAATGCCTGCTCAGGCACCGCTGTAGGGATTACAATGTCCCTTTCCGACAGCCGTTTCATGGCGGTTAACCCGCCATGAAAAGGCAGGCGGAAAGTGACTTGGGGCCCGTAGTGGGCCCCTCTTCCCCCCTGGCCCTCCGATATGGGCCCTGGTGGGGCACCTATGGTGCCCCCCTACATATCCCTGCACCATGTGGCAGACATTGCATGGTGCCTGCCACATGGTGCAGGGATATGCAAAATGTGTTTTTTTTGTATTGTGGCGTGTGCTGCAGGACGCAGCACACGCAGCAATACAAAATATGCACATTGCGACCGCCTTGATGGCGGTCGCATTGTAATACCGGTAGCGGGACTGCCGACAGCTAGTCGGGCAGTCCCATTCCTGACAGGATGGCATTCAGACGAAAATCCAACCGTCATCATAATTAGGCCCTACGTGATGTTCACGAGAGAAAGAATTTGAATAAATGCAAACCCTTGTTGCTGATGGTGTGTGTGAATATGAATTATTAGTGATTATTGGCACACACATGAACAATGAAGGTTTAAGATAGTCCTGTCAGTAGCATGTGGGTTTGTCTACTCACCAGCCCTCATTTCCTTCCTTATTGTTGGCAGAATCTCCTTCTTTGCAAGCATCTCAGTGGTGTGATTGGCAGCCAAGCAGATTTGGTTTAGTCAATGGGATGCAGCAAAACAACTATGACATAACAAGTGACCACCTAAACCTTTGCCTCAGAATAAGTATAACTCATGCAACTATGTTTTCTTGCTTATGCTCACTGTGTCTCAGCAAAACGCCCATCTACAGAGACTCGCTGTCACATCTCAGATCTCGAGATGAGAAAGTCTTGATTATCTTGCTCAATCTAAAAAGTTTGCAGTCTTATAACAACTAAAAGTAGTCTCCTTGCTTTGATCTTAGGGCCTGATTTAGATCTCGGCGGACGGGTTACTCCGTCACAACGGAGATGGATTTCTCGTCCGCAGAAATATAAATCACATTATACCCTATGGGATTTATATTTTGCCGGACTGAATATATCTGTCACCGTTGTGATGGAGTAACCCATATGCCGAGATTTAAATCAGGTCCTTAGTCTGCGGACCTGTGTACTCCTGTTGACTTGGGTCGAGGATGGCCAAGCATTCGAATCACCAAGCGGATCAGATAGTGGCAGCGCGGTTCGAAATTTATGAACATGAAGTGTCATTGTGTTTATTGTCTGTAAAAATATAAAAAATCTGGAACAAAAGTTCAAATTATCTTCTGCATAGGTGATGATGAGATAAACCAGTTTGGATAGGTGCGGGGGAAGGTGTGCCTAGAATCCTAGCACAGACCCTAGCAGACGAATTTTCTTCCCTTACTCCTCAAGAACAGACAGGAAGAGCTATTAGGCTCACCTTTACTCTGAAAAAGTAGAATTATTTGTTCTTGTGCCTTGACACCAGTTTTTGTATTGTGCAAATACCAATGCATATGTATACCTTAAAATATACTGAAACATGTTATTACTGAATTGTAATGTCGTTTTTATACTGACCTTTAGATCACATTAAATGCTAGAGTGTCTGCTAAGTTTCATGTATTTCCAATGCACCAAAGCCATTTTAATTATTGATGAAGAACTGCACAGTTTCTGCACTGTGTAGAAAGTGTAGTTTCGTTCTAAGAGATCACAGACACACTATTGTGGTAAACACTATCGTTGACAAAAATATTGTGTCAAAAATATCGTTTACCACAATATCGTGCTCCTATACTTATAATGGTCAGTGTAAAAAAATATCAAACACACTAATGTTGTCCACAAATAGACAAAAATATAGCTTTTTTAATATAGAGTTTAAAGTATTAAATGTAAAATATTTTAATATATATATTTAATATAATTTGAAGTAAATATATTCCACTAATATTAAAAACTATTTATAAATATATACTTATATAACCACACAAACACATATAGATATGTGTTTGTGTATAAACATATATATACCTATATATATATATATATATATATATATATATATATATTCAAAACATCTCCTTTGTTACCAAGGATGACGACGCCAGGTATGGAGTTTCCAGATTTTTATTTTTCGACCGCAATTGGACGCGTGGACACAGCCTTGTTCACCAATAACGAGGCAACATTCCAAGCAGTCTTTTGTTCAATACACTCATCACGTGCTGTAACTCTGTGTTAACTGATAGTGAAAACAGACTGGTAGTTTTACAAACACTGACTTTGAGTTCATTTTATATAAAACTCAAGTATTTGAATAAATTCAAAATTTGTATTGCAACAAATGGTTGTAAATCATTACTAAACATTATTTTATAGATTTTCATCATATTCTTTGCATATAACGCCCTTGCATAGACTTAACTAATTTCATGGTGCTATATTCACCACCACACTTTCTCATTTTGGTGTCGCCATGTCCATTTGTAAAATAATTCATTACAATAAATAGATACATATCTGTATTCTGTGCCAATTCAATTTCTGCTCAAATTTCTAATTCCGCCCTAGTGGGCAACACACCATGGCCTTCATCTAACTTCAGGAGATGAACAGACATCAACATCCTTAATCTTATACAGAGTTACTTTCTACACAACGAATTCAGCCCAAGTGGGCAAGAATGTGTGATACAACTTTTGTTGTGTTGTATGATACCAGTCAAAAATTAAAGTGCTTTAAAATGTGCTTTGTGACATTAAAAACATTAAAATCCACTTTTTTAAGGATGACGGGACAGTCATTGCAGAATAAATTCATTATATACACTTTACAAATGCGTATGGAGGTCCTCTCCAATATTGAGGCCTCCTGGACTTTTTGTGTCGAGTTCAATAATATATCTCGATTCTAGCTTCCTCAGCTTCTTCTCTCTGTTTCCCCCTCTAATGCTCGCTTCCACTGCATCTATAACAAAATATGTCAGACCTTTGATGTTTCTCTTGTGGACTGCTTCAAAGTGATTTTAATGCTTTTAATGTCACAAAGCACGTTTTAAAGCACTTTAATTTTTGACTGGTATCATACAACGCAACAAAAGTTGTATCACACATTCTTGCCCACTTGGGCTGAATTAGTTGTGTAGAAAGTAACTCTGTATAAGATATATATATATATAATGACATAATTAATGAAAAATAATTATTTTACATTATATTAATTTTTTATTTTAGGTTTATTACTATGGTAATATATATATATATATTTATTTAATATAACATCATCAATAAAGAAATTATTTTACATTATATTATTCTTTCTAATATTTTAAATGTATTAATGTGAATATATATATGTATATATATTCATAATAATACATTTTAAATAAGAATACAATTAATACAATGTCAAATATATATTTTTATCAATTATGTTACACTAGATATATATATATATATATATATATATAAAGATTTGGATTTCGGAGGAGTTAGATTTACTATCTCTACTGCAGTCAGTGCAACTTTCGGGAAAGCGTTGGACTTCGGAGGGGTGAAATTTATTATTCCCACTCCAGTCTAAGCAACAGTAGGGAAAGCGCTGGACTTCCGAGGGGTCAAGTTCACCATTGTCACTCCAGTCTACACAACAGTAGGGAAAGTGCTGGACCTCAGAGGGATTAAATTTGCTATTCCCTCTCCAAACAATGCAAAAGTAGGGAAAGCGTTGGATTTTGGAGGGGTAAAATTTACTATTCCCACTCTAAACACCACAATAGTAGGGAAAATATTGGACTTTCTGGGGTGAAATTTACCATTCCCTCTCCAAACAACACAACAGTAGGGAAAGCGTTGAACTTCAGAAGTGTTAAATTTACTATTCTCACTCCAAACAGAGCAACAGTAGGGAAAGTGTTGAACTTTGGAGGGGTAAAATTTACTATTCCCACTCCAGTTTGTGCAACAGTAGGAAAGCACTGGACTTTGGAAGGGTAAAATTGACTATTCCCACTCCAGTCAGCGCAACAGTAGGTAAAGTGTTGGACTTTGGAGGGGTAAAATGTCCTATTCCCACTCTAGTCTCTGCAACAGTAGAGAAAGCGTTGGATTTTGGAGTGAAATTATCTAATCCCACTCCAAACAACGCAACAGTAGGGAAAGTGTTGAACTGCGAAGAGGTTCATTTTCCTACTCCTACTGAAGTCTAAGAAAGAGTAGGGAAAATACTTCACTTCAAACACATTACATATATGACTTACCTCAAGAATATAGAAAACAATATGAAACTATTAATTACAAACATTAATTAGCATAAATATATATGTGTATAAAACAAAACTAAAAACAATTAATACATTTACAAAATTAATATTCAATAAAAACATTATTGATCAATTAATAAATAATTGTTATTCAAGTAACTTCCCACCATGTACCCCTACAAACCTAGCAGCCTGCACCTACAATATAGCTAACAAATAACTATTCCATATTTTACACATTTAAAATAAATTAAATAATTCAATAACAATTAATAATTAATTGTTAATTATTACCTAATTAATGTCCCACCCCAGACCTCTATAAAACTAGCATCCCACGACTAAAGTAAAATGAAATTAAATAATTATTGCACAATTTACATATTTAAAATCCAATTATATAATTAATTTACAAATAATGATTATTGGTTAATTAATTATTACTTAATTAATTCCCCACCCTATACTGCAACAAACTGAGCATCATGCTACAATAATATACGTACAATAAATTGGTATTTTATATTTTACATAGTTAAAAATCAATTAAATAATTAATTATCCATTAATAACAAATTGTTAATTATTACTTAATTAACTTCCCACCCTACACCCCTACGAAGCTAGCAGCCCGTAACTAAAATATAAGTAAAATAAATAAGTATTCCATAAATTACATAATTAAAAATCACTTAAATAAATTACCAATTAATAATTAATTTTTAATTATTTAATATTACTTAATTAACTTCCCACTTTATACTCCTACACACCTAACAGTCCACAAATAACAAATAGTGAAAAGTCAGTATTACATAAATTACATAATAAATATAAATCCTATAATTCAATAAAATGTATTAAATTATTCTTAACTATTTATTACCTAATTAACTTCCAATCCTATCCCCCTACAAACCCATGACACTATAAATTGCTATTAAAATTTTAATTAAAAAATCTAAGTCACTTAAAATTACAAGCTATATTTTAAAAAGAAATAGTAATAGCATTTGTAGAGCGCAACAGCTACCTCAAACAGAGGTGTCCCGGCGCTTCGCGGTCAACAGCAGGTGAGGGAGGTCCAACCGAGGGACTAGCATTGGCTGAAGAGCCAAGTCTTCACGGTCTTTCTGAACTCACGTTCGGACTTGATCAGGCGCATATGGAAAGGCAGGGAGTTCCACAGTCTGGCCGTCCCCACAGTGAAGGGCCTGCCTCCCATATGGGACTTAGCAAAACAAGGTACACAGAGCAGGTGCTGGGAGTTAGATCTCAGCGTGCGTTCTTGTTGATATAGGCAGAGCCTACGCTTAAGATAGCCCGGGCCACCATCTTGCAAAGCCCGAAAGGCCAGAGTCAGGGACTTAAACTCTATCCTTTTAGCTACAGGTAGCCAGTGAAGTTGTCTGATGTGCAGGGAGATGTGGTGACGGAAAGGGACTCGACGAATTTATCTCGCTGCTGCATTCTGTACCATCTGTAATCTATTAATCAGGCTAGAGTCATCTTTAAGGCCTTGTGTTTTGGCCACAGGATTTTCAATAAGAAAGGTCCAAGCTTTTTGCACCCCCTTCTTACCGCATATAGACCTGCACGTTACCCAAGGTCCTTGGGCACGGCAAAGATGATTGTGCCTAAGGTGCGAAAGGTACGGGCTGGTGGGAGCTCTTTTGGCTTCCTTGCGGCTAAGGCCTGGAATGACCTACCGGTTGACTTAAGGACGTGCCCGTCTGAGACCTTGTTCCGAAAAAAAATTAAAACGTGGCTCTTCCAGCACCCCCCTGGTGGCCGGAAGTAGGCCTGTGTAGCTGTTCTTCGGGGGACTTAGGCTGTAGGGAGGGTGGGTGGCTCAGGCCAGCTGTCAAGGCATTGTTGGTGTTCTAGCGCGGGGACACTCCGTTGGAGTAACCAGGCGCTCTATAAGCTGAATAATAATAATAATCAGATAGGCAGGCAGCCCAAGGTAAAGACAGTTTGCGTAGTCCGGCCGAGATGTCACAGTAGCGTGGACTATGATCCTGCGACAATCCTCTGGCAATAGATGCAAGAATTTCCTCAAACTTATCAACTTCACAAAGCATGAGGCTGATATATGACAGACTTGGGCCGAGAAAGAGAGGTCTGTCTCCCATTTGACGCCCAGGTTTTTCGCCGTGTTTGCCGGTAAAGGTGGCGATCCCATTTCTACTGGCCACCAAAGTCAGGCAGGGGGAGGAGATGTCTGGCCGAAGAACAAGACCTCCGTCTTGTCCGAGTTAAGTTTTAAGCTGTTATTATTCATCCAGCGTGAAATATGCTTCAAACACCCCCTAAATCTAGTAAAAGAATCAGCAGAGTGATCCTTAAAAGAGAACACCAGCTGGGGGTCATCCACATAGGAGACTGCCTTCACTTCCCAAGAAGCAATGAGAGAGAAGAGTGGTCCCAGATAGGTGTTGAAGAGCAATGGGCTCAGGGCCGAGCCCTGAGGCACTCCACACCACAGTGGCTTAGGTTGCGATTGATGGGGTAGGAGAGAGCGGTCTTTAAAGTAAGACTGGATCAAGGAGAGTACTACCCCCTGCAAGCCCACCTGTTTGAGTCTGTCCAGTAGGATTGCGTGTGCAACCGTGTTGAATGCAGTAGACAGATCTAAAAGGTTCAGCATCGCTGAAGCTCCTGCATCTACCGTCAGTCTTACAGAATCCGCCTCCTCCACCAGTGCAGTCTCGGTGCTGAATCCTGACTGGAAACCAGACTGAGTGTCGTGCAGGATGTCAGGACCTTCTATAAAATTGGCGAGTTGGTGTTGCACCAGTTTTTCCAGCATCTTCGTGCGTGCTGGCAGTAGTGAGATCGGGCGGTAGTTGCTTAGCTCCGTCGGGTCAGCTTTCGGCTTTTTTAATAGGGGCAGTAACAAAGCATATCTCCAAATATCAGGGAAAATGCCGGTGGAAAGCGAGGTATTCCAAATGTGATTTAAAACAGGGTTAATCAAATGAGCCAATGTCCTGCATAACTTCGGGGAACATGGATCCTCGGGCGAACTAGACTTGCATTTCATGATTTCAGCCAGTGATTCCTGCTGGGAAATCGGGAGAAAATTTGAGAGGGTGTTCTTAGTATATAGGATTCCCTGTGACTGTGGCTCAGCCATCTCAGCCCCTGCTGTAAATGTGGCATATACCTTCTGTATTTTGTCCTAAAGAAGTCCGATAGCTTCATGCACAGAGTGGGGGGAGGCTGTATATTACCCTCCATCGCAGAAGGCTTGGTGAAGGAGCTGACTATCCTAAAGATCTCTTTACCAGAGTTTTCTGCACTATTAATGCACTTCACAAAGTATTCCCTTCTAGCCTCCCTCATCAGTTTGCGGAGCTTTTTCAAGGCTTCCTTATAGGCCAGTTTAGCCGCCGGACTATAATCTTTCCTCCAGAGGCGCTCCATCCTTTTACACCTGCTCTTTTCCGCTCTGAGGTCAGCCGAGAACCAGGGGACAGATGGGGATTCTCTCAGGGTCCTAACTGATCTCACAGGTTCCACTGTGTCCAGGGCGGTAGAAATCCACGTATTAAGTGCGGACGAATCATCATTGGGATTGCTAGTTAACTGAGGCAAACTCACTGATAGCACTGAACCTAGGTTCTCAGCTGTTAACTCTTTCCAGTTCCTTTTTAACATAGTGTGTATACCTCCACTTGGTTGACTTTTCTCCAGGTTGAAAGAGAAGGGGACCAGGCAGTGGTCAGTCGAGACCAAACACCGGGGGCCTCTGCTGCCATGGATGGAATGTTCGAAAAAATTAAATCTAAAATATGACCTGCTCTGTGAGTGGGAGCCTTCACGTGCTGTGTAAGGTTGGCACCATCAAGTGACATAATTAGCTGAGAGGCCAGGAGACAGCTAGGATCATCTATGTGAAGATTAAAATCTCCTAAGGCCGTAAAGTTGGCATATTGCAATGATCTCTGAGCAATGAAATTGCATAGTTCTGGGGTAAAGATTTGAGGGCAGGCAGGTGGTCGGTATATCAATAACCCCGCGAAGGAGAGAGTTGGAGAGATCTTTATACAGAAATTTAGGCCCTCCATAATACCCATATTTCTCAATTCCGTTTTAGAGATCTCCCACGATTTCTTCAAAATGATATCAACCCCACCCCCTCTTTTGTCGCAGTCCCTGTTAGCACAGATGATTTGGAGGCCTGGGGGGATAGCCAGGGTCAGGGTCGGCTTGGATTCCTCCTTAAGCCATGTTTCTGCAGGAACATCACAACCCAGTTATTGTCCGACAGTGATAACCAGATATCGTCTGCGTGTTTGGGGAGTGATCTGCAATTGATCAGACAGCCTCTAATTTTGCCTGCCAACAACCTCTGAGCGCCGAGAGTCGTGCCCTTGCTCCGGGTTGTCCCTACCAGTGCCTCTAAGGTGAAATTGCAAGCCTTGCAGTGGTATGGGAAACCAGTACTCACTAGGTTAGTGCCCTGGTCTCCCAAACACTGGTTCCCCTTTAAGGCCAGGAGGGAATCACGAGGCCAGGTAAAGAACTTACCGCTACCTATTTGAGCAGCGTGGCTGGCGCTGGCTACGATCGGGACGCGGAAGGGCGCAGCCAGGCAAGCATTTGGCGTGCCTTCGGCGCGCCAGCGGCGCACCCGCTGCGCACGTCCGCTGAGTGTCAGCGGTGCGGTGTCCATTAAATAGGCACCAGGGAAGCCAGACAACTAAAGCTAGTCCGCTCACCCTTCAAAATGGCACCTTATAGTGTCCCAGCTGACCGTAGGAAAGATGGCGCTCCGCTTTGTGTGCAAAAAGCAAAAGTGCAAGCCTACAGTGTAAAAACGAATTTAGGGATTTTTAAAAATAATCAGAATACAGTAATTTCAAAACAGCATTAGATTCACCGTGCAACACGCAGAGGTGAACTTCACCCTTGTACTCACGCCCCCACAATGAGCCCAAACAACTTGGTACCACAGTTCAACTACAATCACCTGCAACCGTATGAATACATTCATATAAACAAAAGCAACACATAAAATAAATATATAAACTAAAAACATATTAAAATAATATTAAAACTATATTTTCAACCACTATATCAGTGAAAATGATATTAAACACATCGATATTGTTTATGATATTACTTACATAAAAAACAATATTCTTGACAATGATATTTGTGCATCAGGATATTTGTGTGTCACGATATTTAATTTCCGATATGTCTGTCTCCCGATATTTTTAAAACAATATTTTGTCCAAATACCGTTCTGAGGACTGACACCACAGAGCATGAATTTTTGAAAGATGGGGAGTCAGCACCTGCATGTGTCTTCTATATCTAGTCTTTAAGGACTGCCTATACTGTTTCATGTTAGAAGATCCTGCCACCTGCTCACTATTTAGGGTCTTGTTGCGATGTCTGTCGGAAAGCATTCCGACTGACTCCTTGTCGGAATGGTTTCTGACCAACTCAAGTTCGGGGAGTCCGACAGACCGATTACGATGGTTTCGAACACCATTCGGTCGGACTCCCATTGACTTCAATGGGAGCCTGTGTTCTGACCGACAACACAGGCTCCCATTGAAAAAAGGGGTGGGTGCGAAAAACCTTACCCCTTGTGCCTGCCACACATTGCACGGTTGGAAAGAGGGGAGCCCATGGGTACCCACATGGGCCCCAAATGGAGGCCCCCGGGTGAAGGGGGGCCTGCTACGGGCCCCCAAAGTCGGTTTCCGACAGCTGATCTGTGTCGGACTGATTGAGTCGGATAGGCTGTCGGAATCCGACATTGCAATCGGTCAGACGGAAACGCGGCCCGTAGAGCGCTACAATTCGGCTCCGACCGACTCGGACTCTCCAAAAGCCGGTTGGAAACAATTCGGAATGACCGACCCACTACCTTGTATCGTAATCGGTCGGTCATGTTTCTGAGTCAGTCGGAAACTTGGCTTCCGACACTGGTTCAGTCAAACCGAATGCCATTCAGAGCCTTACGGACTGACATCGTAATTATACATTCAACAATACAAATAAGATAAACAAAGATTTAACAAACTCTAAGAAAACGTTGTGTAATGGAGCAGTGTTATTTAATCACACTGAACATCATAATGGTTGCAGAAACTTTTTTTTTAAAAGTGCCCAGAGAAAGAAGGAAGAAGGAGTTGGGAAAAGTCGGTGATTTGAGTGAGGATAAAGGGGTAAGTGAAGCCAGAGTATTGTGCAAATCACTTGTCTTAATTTACATAAAAACAATGGCGCATCCTTTAGCCATAAACTTCACAATTAGGTAGATCATATATTATATAGCCATGTATAAAACAAGAAACATAAATCACAGTGAAACAATTACTGTCGATTATACTGGCAAGATATAAAGTGTCGACGTTTCGACCCCAAAGACAAGTGTAGGTCCATGAAATCCTTACAAAGGGGTCTTCCTCAGGACTGTGGTGAGAGGGAGGGGGCACCTAAGGATCGATAACAGAAAAATAACTTAGTACACAAATAGACCAGAACACTAAAAATAATAATGAATAAGAGAAGGGCATCAGTCCCTTGTATTTACCATAAACAACCCCACACGGGGGGCTGGTGGAAAAATGTAGGGCTCGTGGGCTCCAAACAAAGGAGAGCGGAAATCAGCACCTGTAAGAATAAGGTGCATGTGAATCCAACCGCCCATCAAATAGGGTTGGTCACCAATGGACATGGTCAATTAAAGTCTCTTACTTGGAGGGTGAATGAGTGTGATTATGTCCCTTCCAAAATTTCTCTCGAATGAGAGCCAGAATCCTTGGTTCATTCATTAGGCATTATTCTGAAAGACAGAGTACAAGAAAAAGACTGCCAAAGAGGACCCTGAAAACAACCAGTGGGTGGTGTATTAAACCCACGGCGTCATAACCGATATGTGTGAATACCTGTCAATTTCATGAATTATTGAGAAAGCCTGTGCCAGCACAATCGCTGAATCGGGGATGTCCTGAATACAACCGACGGCACAGCCTGCAAATTAAACCAGAAAACAAGGGCCGCGGTTAGAAGCGATCCTCAAGGGTACATCAAGGCATTCCGCATGATGTCTATACTTTAATGTCCAAATAGCTTGCCGCTGAAAAACTCACCGCTGCTCGTGGGGAACGCTCCGTGTACTGGAAGGGAACCGGAGCAATGCCAAGTGTGTGGCTTAAATACGGCAGAAAATCTCCGCGGCCGCGTGCATGACGCCGGCCCGCAGACGCTAGATGCTAGTAGAACCGCATAGCGTGTCACCGGGTAAGTGAAGACAGACTTCTATGGTGTAAATGCCGAACGTAAAGATATTAATAATGTATTTAAAACAGGGGACAACCAGCTGACACAGTAGACCCTCTCACTGGGGAGTCTAAAGAAACAAATGTGATCCTACAATTAACGGCACGGCAACACGGGCATACTTGATGGATATTTCTGCAAAAAATGGCTGGATTGACTAATGCAAGTCAGGGTTTGGCATTGGTATTGATTAGCAAACAATGCGTATAGGTTGTGACATTCATAATGGACGGCTAAAAAGACATATACAGGAATATGAAAACACTCTTTAAGACGTTTTACGGTGCAAGTTATAAACCCATTATACATCTTGGGGTACTTGATGAACCAACTACAGATATGTACGGCCCGGCAGATACAGACGGCTCCGATGGTCATGGACACATATTACATCATCACATACTGGATAAACAAAGTGCAGATGTGTACAGCCTAGCAGGTTCAAGCACCTTGCAACTATATGCTGCAAATATAAAGCGTCATAAGTATCCGTTTACTCAACAGTGAGGCAGGCTAGTTGTGCATGGCTCGAATCTAACTCATTTAGCCCATTTTTTATTGTATCCAAAAGGGCCATCCTTTTACATTCCCTTGTGTTCAAGATTAAGCCAATATTCCCCCCTCTGGGGCCTAGTATAGCTTTCTCCAAAACCACCCACTGTAACTCGTCTGGAGTATGTCCGTTTGCTGTGCAATGTTCAACTAGAGGTGCACCATGTACACCACATCGTATTCGGCTGTAATGTTGGAGTATGCGAGCCTTGATTTTTTGCTGTGTCTGACCCACATAAATTAGTCCACAGGGGCACATGATCCCATAGATTACATTAGTTGTGTTACAGTTTGTAAAGGATAGTAAATCAATTGTATGATGTTTGTATGTAAACTTCTTGGTTTGGATAGTTGTCTGACAAGCCTTGCATTGTCCACATTTAAAATTCCCATGTACTGCCGGTAAATTCCAAAGGGATTGAAGTGACGGTGCTGCTGGAGTATCAAGAAAAGAGCGGACCACATGGTCTTTCACGCTCTTTGCTTTTTTGAAGGAGTGCATGGGTGGATTTGGTTGTTCGATATCGTCCGACACCAAACTCCAGTGTTTGTTGATCACCTTCTTAATGGCATTACTCCTTGTGGATAAAGTGGTCACACAAATCATCCTCTGTAATGAACCATCCTTCTTATCCTTGGGTGTTAACAACGTTTCACGAGGGCTAAACCACGCCCTCTTCTGAGCTCTCTTAATCAGTCTTCTCGGGTACCCTCTCTCTAGGAGCCGGTTGCTTAAATCCTCAGATTCGGCCATGTAGTCTGCTTTCTTGGAATAGTTTCTGCGGACACGCAGAAACTGCCCAACGGGTAGGTTGTCCCTCAGACCACGTGGTTCCTAACTATTGTATCTGAGGAGGGCGTTACGTTCCGTAGGTTTACGATAAAGCGTGGTGTAAAGTTTGTTATTCTCGCCACGGATGGTAATATCTAGGAAATTTATTTCACTAGAATTCGATTGCATTGTGAACTTGATGTCCTGATTTCTTTGGTAGACCAAAGCAATCATTACAGAAGATGATTTGTGTGACCACTTTCTCCACAAGGAGTAATGCCATTAAGAAGGTGATCAACAAACACTGGAGTTTGGTGTCGGACGATATCGAACAACCAAATCCACCCATGCACTCCTTCAAAAAAGCAAAGAGCGTGAAAGACCATGTGGTCCGCTCTTTTCTTGATACTCCAGCAGCACCGTCACTTCAATCACTTTGGAATTTAACGGCAGTACATGGGCATTTTAAATGTGGACAATGCAAGGCTTGTCAGACAACTATCCAAACCAAGAAGTTTACATACAAACATCATACAATTGATTTACTATCCTTTACAAACTGTAACACAACTAATGTAATCTATGGGATCATGTGCCCCTGTGGACTAATTTATGTGGGTCAGACACAGCAAAAAATCAAGGCTCGCATACTCCAACATTACAGCCGAATACGATGTGGTGTACATGGGGCACCTCTAGTTGAACATTGCACAGCAAACGGACATACTCCAGACGAGTTACAGTGGGTGGTTTTGGAGAAAGCTATACTAGGCCCCAGAGGGGGGAATATTGGCTTAATCTTGAACACAAGGGAATGTAAAAGGATGGCCCTTTTGGATACAATAAAAAATGGGCTAAATGAGTTAGATTCGAGCCATGCACAACTAGCCTGCCTCACTGTTGAGTAAACGGATACTTATGACGCTTTATATTTGCAGCATATAGTTGCAAGGTGCTTGAACCTGCTAGGCTGTACGCATCTGCACTTTGTTTATCCAGTATGTGATGATGTAATATGTGTCCATGACCATCGGAGCCGTCTGTATCTGTCGGGCCGTACATATCTGTAGTTGGTTCATCAAGTACCCCAAGATGTATAATGGGTTTATAACTTGCACCGTAAAACGTCTTAAAGAGTGTTTTCGTTATTCCTGTATATGTCTTTTTAGCCGTCCATTATGAATGTCACAACCTATACGCATTGTTTGCCAATCAATACCAATGCCAAACCCTGACTTGCATTAGTCAATCCAGCCATTTTTTGCAGAAATATCCATCAAGTATGCCCGTGTTGCCGTGCCGTTAATTGTAGGATCACATTTGTTTCTTTAGACTCCCCAGCGAGAGGGTCTACTGTGTCAGCTGGTTGTCCCCTGTTTTAAATACATTATTATTATCTTTACGTTCGGCATTTACACCATAGAAGTCTGTCTTCACTTCCCCGGTGACACGCTATGCGGTTCTACTAGCATCTAGCGTCTGCAGGCCGGCGTCATGGACGCGGCCGCCAAGATTTTCTGCCGTATTTAAGCCACACACGTGGCATTGCTCCGGTTCCCTTCCAGTACACGGAGCATTCCCCACGACCAGCGGTGAGTTTTTCAGCGACAAGCTATTTGGACATTAAAGTATAGACATCATGCGGAATGCCTTGATGTACCCTTGAGGATCGCTTCTAACCGCGGCCCTTGTTTTCTGGTTTAATTTGCAGGCCGTGCCGTCGGTTGTATTCAGGACATCCCCGATTCAGCGATTGTGCTGGCACAGGCTTTCTCAATAATTCATGAAATTGACAGGTATTCACACATATCGGTTATGACGCCGTGGGTTTAATACACCACCCACTGGTTGTTTTCAGGGTCCTCTTTAGCAGTCTTTTTCTTGTACTCTGTCTTTCAGAATAATGCCTAATGAATGAACCAAGGATTCTGGCTCTCATTCGAGAGAAATTTTGGAAGGGACATAATCACACTGATTCACCCTCCAAGTAAGAGACTTTAATTGACCATGTCCATTAGTGCGTACGAACCCTATTTGATGGGCGTTTGGATTCACATACACCTTATTCTTACAGGTGCTGATTTCCGCTCTCCTTTGTTTGGAGCCCACGAGCCCTACATTTTTCCACCAGCCCCCCGTGTGGGGTTGTTTATGGTAAATACAAGGGACTGATGCCCTTCTCTTATTCATTATTATTTTTTAGTGTTCTGGTCTATTTGTGTACTAAGTTATTTTTCTGTAATCGATCCTTAGGTGCCCCCCTCCCCTCTCACCACAGTCCTGAGGAAGACCCCCTTTGTAAGGATTTCAAGGACCTACACTTGTCCTTGGGGTCGAAACATCGACACTTTATATCTTGCCAGTATAATCGACAGTAATTGTTTCACTGTGATTTATGTTTCTTGTTTTATACATGGCTATATAATATATGATCTACCGAATTGTGAAATTTATGGCTAAAGGATGCGCCATTGTTTTTATGTAAATTAAGACAAGTGATTTGCACAATACTCTGGCTTCACTTACCCCGTTATCCTCACTCAAATCACCGACTTTTCCCAACTCCTTCTTCCTTCTTTCTCTGGGCACTTTTTAAAAAAAGTTTCTGCAACCATTATGATGTTCAGTGTGATTAAATAACACTGCTCCATTACACAACGTTTTCTTAGAGTTTGTTAAATCTTTGTTTACCTTATTTGTATTGTTGAATGTATTTTTACTGGGACCACCCATTATTATACTGTCTTATACCCAGGTCCCGGTGACTCTTTGGGTTTACCCTTTTTGTAACTATGACATCGTAATTAGGCCCTTAGTTTCATTAGGTACCAGTATCAATCACATGCTCTGATTTTTATTCACTTGTGTGATAAACTGTATAAAAATGTACTCTGAACGTGTGGAATTTAGCATTACACGCTCCAACTGATTGAGGACTGAAGCTCTGGTCCATTGAAACGGCAATTGCTGCTCACCATTTTGCTTACATACTGGCTATGTTTGCATTAAATGTATGTTATACTTTATAGGCTTCCCGAAGTGTTGTGTTTTCTTTTACAAGCTTCTATCCCACTCCCACCCTGGGACGAGCTGTGGCTCAAGGACGGCAGATACCTAATAGTGTACCTGATTGCGAATGAGGAAGTAGATAGGAAATAAGAAAGGAAATCTAAAGTAGTAAAAGTTCCAGCATGGAAAAAGCACCTGTAGTTATACTGTAGACCGGGATAAGTGCATTTGCAGTGAGCATTGCTCTTTATGTTCTGTTTCATTTAGCACTATTTTATTAGTGCAAAATGCATCCGAGTGTACATTTTGTATGTGAGGCTGCACTGTGTGCTAAGAAACGAGCGCTAAAGGCTGGGAGTAAGTTGGGGGAAAATCCTACTCTAAGTGCACATTTGCTGATCACGTTCTGTTGCATTTAGCGCTATTTCTTAGCACAAAATGCATCTTCGTGTTCCCTGGCCTGTTACCATCCCCCAACGAGGCATTCTTTTGAGGTTGACAGGCTACTGGCAACAGTGGGATTTGGGGATACTAACATTGTCAATCCATTGCAAGATTTTATATGGAAAGAAACCCCAAACCTCTGCCTTAGTCTAAGGAGGTAGAACAAGTATTTGAATCTCAGAAACAAGCATTGCCATCTGCACCTGTATTAGGTTTACCTGATTATCCCAAACTTTCCACATTGTATTGTGATCAATTATAGTTTTGCATTAGGAGTTCTGGTTCAGAAACATGGTGATTTAAAAAAAAAAAAAAAAGCAATAGTCGATTACTATTTGGCCCTTGATGCTGTCACTAGGGGTGGGAAGTAAACTCCACTCCTCCGGCGGAGTTCCTGGGGTTTCGCCCACTCCGCACATAGTTTCGGAAAAACTCTGCCAACCACCGTGTGGCAGAGTTTTTTTCTCTTGCGCGGCTTGCCAACATTAAGTTGGCAAGTGAGAACATCAAATGCTACACCGCCTCCCAGCAAGATCTCTCAACGCGGGCAGTCGCGGCAGGTCGCTACCGCATGTGTTGAGAAACCTGCCAATTGCATTGAGAAAGCTGCGGCTCGAGTAGAAAATCTACTCAAGTGGCAGAAAGCAGCAGCGCCCTCTCGCACACCGGGTGGTGCTGTTCATTCTGATTTCACAGCGCAGGACAAACTCGAAGCGATATAAATCAGCACGAGCAGTGCAACTATACAGAACTCCGCCGCTCGTGGAACTGCGCAGAATCTCACAGAGTTTTTAGGTAACTCCGCGGAATTCTGCAGAGTGAAACTGCACAAGTTTCGCCCACCTCTAGTTGTCACATAGGTAGTCTAGTCCTAAATTACCAAAAAGAAATCAACTGCATATTACTACTTTGCCCTTGATGCTACCACACATGGGATACCACCATGCCTGTGGCTGCCCATCTTGTTGAAGCTTCTGAAAGTCTTGTGTTAGGGTCCCAACTTTCTGTACCTCAATTCGTAACAGCATTGCTGTTGACCATTAAAACATAGCGTCTTTTTATGTTCCGATTGTCAAGGTAAAAAAAGTTGCTATTATCTGCACCTCATATTACACTTGTAGGCCACATAATTGTAAACCTGCTTCTTTCCTCCCAGTTACCTTTGATGGCAATCCTCATGACTGTAGCCTTATCACAGCTTACATCATAATGCCCCATATCAATCTCACTGATGCGCTTTTGCCAAACTGTGATCTTGTTTATTATGGTAATGGTCCATGTCTCAGGAAAGATATAGGGACTGATTATGATGGCGGGCGGACCGCCACCGATGGCCCGCCAACCGACAGCCCCTCAGTCCGACTGCCAGAAAACAATACCGGTGGTTGGACCCACAGCGGTCGGAGGGAAGACCGCCGCCTCCTCCAGGATCAGTGTTTCCAACGGGGTGGGGGTTGGATTTATAGTCCTGAATGGTGGCAGTGCGGAGGCAAGCACTGTCGGGATTACAATATCCCGTTCTGACAGCCTTTTAATGGTGGGAAGACTGCCATAAAAAGGCTGTTGGAAACGGAATTGGGGCTCCTCTCCATTGTGGGCCACTGTAAAGTGGCCCTGGGGGCACGTGTAGTGCCCCCAAGCACCTCCATGCACAGTGTGCCATGCACCAGAGGGTGCATGGCACACGGTCCACGGGCATGCAGGAAGTGTTCTTTTTCACAGCAGCTTGTGCTGCTGCACTTTTCCTGGACCACAGCACAAACCACCATGAAAAGGGGCACTTTGCGACCACCAGCCCGGTGGTCGCTTTGTAATGCAGCGGTCGGACCGCCGCCTGCTTGTCAGGTGGTCTCCTGACCTCCGCGAAAGCGAGTGGCAGTCCGACCACCCGCTATAGTAATGAGGGCCATAGTTACTCTGATCGCCGGCTATGCTATGTTCTCTACATGATATTGCTGAACATTATTGTTTACCAAATATCAGCTCTGCTTAAGTGGCTGCATTGATTGCTCAAATATAAGCATGTATATTAGCTGCTCAGAGAAAACTGTAACAATTTTCACTGCTTCGAAATATGCTTTCAGGTTTGCCCATGATGTTGGGCATGTTTGAATGCAATGCGGATTCCTCACCTCTGGAGGAGTACCCATTAGAATGGGTTCTATTTAAAGGATTTACTTGATGCGCTTCAACTGGCTTCCCAAATGGCTACTGTTAAATGTGCTGTGCATCAGTCTGCACAAGATGGAGCGTCCGGAGGAAGCACCCTAACTGACCAAGCTGTCATCAAGGCTGCTCTGTCCCCCGGTTCTGAAGTTGTATTGTAAGTATCTCATTTTCCTGATCCCCTCATGCCTTCTTGAAAAGGTCTTGTTGAGCTACTAGAACTTGCCTCTGATAGGAGGAAAGTGTGTTTGGTTAAAAAGGACTTTAAGAAGGACTCTCATAGCGTGGGGCGAGTCATGCAAGGGAGGACATTTGCCCATAAATTGCTGCTACCAAACATGCTCGACTGCACCAAGGTGCTGCCCGTGTAAGCAGCCATGGCATAATATGTGCTGCAAATGCTCACTGGTTTTCACCTTCCCCTTGCTCTATTTTCAACAATATTGCCATTCCTGTGCCACTTGCTAAGCCCACAATATTGGGAAGCCACCATTGCCCAACCGACTCCATGAGAGACTTTCATCCACCTTCAAATTATTTTTATACAAATTCCTTAATGCTACTGAATGTTCTACTTGTAGTGTGCATGTTCTCTGGATTGACAGACGCCTACCCATGTGTTCGAGCTGATGCAATCACTGTGGACAAGAAACTGTTAAAGGAATTCATTCATCGGTTTGCGATCCCCCTGCAGCTAGGGAGCGACAAGGGTGATCTCTTTCTGTTATCTGTTGGCCAAAAACTGTGTAAGGCTCAAGCAATCAAATAACATTGTCACTCTGCTTACCACCTGAGTCCCCTGGGAGGGTAGAATGGCTTAATTGTGCTTTAATTAACAAGATAGAGGATGTGGCCTAATGGCTAGACCTCGAAGCTGGGGAACCGGGTTCGAGTCTCAGGAGGGACGCTCAACATCTTGTGATTCTGGCCAAATCACTTAATCTCCCTGTGCCTAACAAAAAATGAATGTGTCCATCTGTAACACAACTGGTGCTCATATAAAGCACTCTGATACTTCAGGTCTAGTTCACGCTATATAAAACTCCCAAAAAAAAAAAAAAAGATAGCTAAAATTTACCAAACTGGTGTAAGTGGCCTGACGAACTGCTTTTGGCACTCTGGTCATTTTGAGCCATTTCTAACAAAAGAGTTAAACTAAGCCTGTTTGAAATTGTTATAGGTCGCTTGTGGTGCGTCTGTCCAACCCCCTCTCCCCCCCCCCCATCTCCAGCTTTACATGATTTGCCTTTGAATGATGATAGGTCTCTGCAGTTTGCAAGCAACTGATTCACCGACTCAGCAGCTTCTGTTCTCAGGTACATGCTGTCCTGCCCTCCTGCCCAAATGAAGCTTGCAGACCAGTGACTGAGTCCTTTTGGAATCCGTTAGCGTAAGTTGGTGCTCCAAGCCTCTTGGCTAGCCCCTATCAATTACTGCTCACTACAAAACCACTGTAGATAGCCGAAGACTACCTGTTTGGATCCACTCATTGCACTGCAAGTGGACCACCTAACCGAACAGGCTCCGTACCTGTAAACAAAGCAGCCTCTACGACTGCTCCTGCCACCCACAAACTGCTGCTGCTTCAGCATCTCACTGTGTCCCTGCTCCAGCATCAAGAAGTTCCTCTGTTACTGCTACCAAAATGTAGGGATCTCATCGTAATCTGTGGTCACAGAAGGAAATCAGCTAATCTGCATCGAATATTTGGACAAAAGTGTCACTCTGCACTACCCTTATGATGTAAATCTTCACTGTATCTATGAATATATCACCAGTATCCTGGAACTCAAACTATGATGTTTTATATGCTTACGTTTGTAAATGTACGCTATGCATTTATAACTTAGTTGTGATAGCAAGTCATCCGGACTTCCATGCATTGCATTCCCCCACCCTGCGGGGCTAGGGCTAGGCTATAAAAATACTCACTAAAAATAACGATAACGAGCTATCCCTCCTGTCTCCAAGGGCCAGATGTGCGAAGGCATTATGCGTTCGCAAAGGGTTCAATCCACACCAAACCCAAATTGCGATTCTGTAACATGTTACCGAATCGCAATTAGGAATTACGACTACATATGCTACTTAGAAGGGCCTGTTTTGGGTGCCTCTTTCGAATACTGATTGACATTGGGATGTGTTCATATTTTGTTACTGAAATCTTTATGCAAATTATTAATATTTTACCAACTATTGAAAGGTAAATGTAACCCATTTCCAAACAAGATGGGTGCGAATATTAAAAAAATATATTTTAGGAGTAGGCAGTGGTCCATGAGACAAGTGCTTACCCATAAAAGATGTAGTCATAAAAGATTGTAAAGGTTATCATCTTAGGTCGAGCCTGGGCAGCGCATGCGCTGCTCTGCGAAGCATGCTTTATGCAAGTATGGACTTGAAGCTCCGCCCACTCCCCGCCCATATTTTTCATTGGCTTGTGTCATTGTCCACTGTAAACTGTAGCTTTTCATTGGTCAATAGGCTTAGTAGTCCCTCCTTAGTACCGTTTTGTCTCAATATGTAATATCCCATGGCGATACCCCCTGTCATGTGTGTTGTTACTCTGTAGGCTTT
Organism: Calotriton arnoldi; assembly: GCA_963921515.1. NCBI lineage: Eukaryota > Metazoa > Chordata > Amphibia > Caudata > Salamandridae > Calotriton > Calotriton arnoldi. The sequence continues at coordinate 731,530 of CAWUFW010001223.1, forward strand.
AATTACAGCCTCCAAGCACTATTTTCACAAATAGCTTTGTCCTCTCCTAACGCTTTTCTTTATAGCATGGACGCCGAACGACTTTGCAATGCAATAGGTCTCGCATTTGCGAGAGTTTAAAATATTGGCATTGTAAATGACAATGCCTTTTATTTATCTGTTTTAAAAACAACACATAAATAAAAGGTATTGTCATTTACAATGCCAATAGCTCAAACTCTTGTAAATGTGAGACCTATTGCATTGCAAATGCTTGTTCTAAATGCATCCTGTTTTCCTTTTAGGAAAAAGGGATGTATTAAAAAAATGCTTTATGGAAAAGCAATTCCAGTAGGGCACCATCCCTGTGACTGTAGCCAATTGTAATTTGTGACCTGCGTCATGTCTATTAATGAGGTCGGTCGGATTGAGACCCAGTATGAATGGGGATTTTTGCAAACTGATCTGTTAGTGCACAGGTTGGTTCACAACATCAGAATCGCTTTGAAAAAGTCGGTGCAGACTTATCGCCACTTTTACAGAATCGACTCTTAGTACATCTAGCCCCAAATACCATGATCAGAACCATCCGAACATGAACATTTAGTAACAGTACTACTAGCATTAAATAATACCCGCCTGCTCCATGGTGTGGTAGGAGTCCGACTAAGCTGAATTTAAACACATTGACGGAGACTGCTTTTCTGTGGAGTCTATTTCATAGTAATTCTTATTTTTAAATGTGTAATAATAAATATTCTTTATTATATTGCCACACATACTGCGACAGCAGAGTAACTTTGTGGCTCTGTAAGTAAAGGGAGTTACTATTCCCCCAAAAACGTTACTCTTAAGATGGGGGGTGGGTGCAAAATACTCTAGGGGTACTCCCCAGCATCCCCAGCTGGTAGGCATTGGAATCTGACTCGGATGAGCCCAAGGCAGCCGTTCTTTGGGGATGCTGCATGAGATGACAAACCACTGACACCCCACAGCCAAAAACCACCCCAGCCTCATCAACACAAGTACATACAACGTATGTATCGCAAACGAAGACCAAACAAAACCAGAGGCAGCAATATTCTGTCATCCGTTCCAAGCTGGGTGCTCCAACTATGCTCTACGTCTGGGTCCTAAACACCGTCGTGTTATTAGTGGCATAATGTCCATGTATAGTAAAATGTAATCATCTCGTGGACCCTTCATGGCAGCTGCATCAAGTGTCCCTGCGTGTGGTTTATTTCCATTCTTTCTCTTCTCCATCACAACGCACCCTGGGTCCTTCACGAGACTTATTTATAGACGCTGGAGCACCTTAGATTGCATTTGACGCGCCTGACCCCGACTTTGTGTGATCCTGGGCACTCGCTGCGTTCAGGTTATTGCTTCAACCAAAGCAGAGTTATTAAAGCGCTCCAAGGGTCATGGTCGCTTCTGGGGGAAAGAAGAATGCCTCCCTGCCAAGGGGGCTTCTGCGGATAGGTCGTTTTCAGGGGGTGGGAGAAACGGGCCTCTCCCGGGTGAATTACAACTACTCACTCAAGGAGGCGCTCCCTGGAGTTCTGCCTCCCACCATTGCTGCCTCGAAGTTACCATAACTACAAACCGCACAACACTTACTCACTGTGAGAGGAACACAAGCATCAGTAGACTGGCGCACAGAAATGACGTCACACAAAAAAGGAAGGGACACAAAGTGGTGCCCACAAATAAGCCGTAGGTTTAATTTCATGCAAAATGCATCACTATTGGGTGATAAAGGAAAATTGTAGTGCGTCTTCTGGACCCTCTGGAAGGAGCTGGACCTCAAAAATATTTCCTTATCAAATAAAACAAATAATTTAAAATAGACGTTAAAAACATTAAATGCAAATGGCTTTGAAAAGTGAATTTGGAACTGTACTTGAAGATAGTGAAGGTATACAGAGACTACATGATTTGGAATTGTACCTTCAATTTAAACTACTTGGCCACAGGCAGTGCTTTAAATGGGCCGGTACTGTCCGGTACGGAGTACCGGCACTCTTTTATTTTGAGAGGGAGAGTACCGCCACTTCTCAAGAGTGACGTAATACTTTTAATTGGAGAGTACCGGCACTTCTCAGAAACAAGCAGGTACTCTGGTACAGAGTACCTGCACTTCTACATTTCCATTTCAAGCACTGGCCACAGGTTTAACGCAGATTCTTTATTCAACACTTGATACCAGAGGACGGCTCCCTTCTAAGCATTTTCAGTTTTGGCAGATAAAAGGATGGCAACCTTGAAGAAGTAAAGCGTTTTGCCCAGGGTCACACACTTCGCACAAGTTGGGATGAACAAGCCACGAACTATAGTTTCCTAGTTAAAAGGGCAATGCACAATGGGATTTAATTTAAGGTCACAAAGGACGGCTTTCTATACACAGACGATTCACGTGTTTCTTTTTTCACTGACAACAGCTCTAGTGACATTATAGTTATTTCCAAACACTTCCTTCGTCCAACCCTCTTGTTTCTGTCTATTCTATTCAGTGCTTTAAATGGGGAAAAATAAGTGCAGGTACTCATTAAAATAGAGGTGTGGCAAGTGGACGGGGCTAGGGGCGGGGCTAAGGGCAAAATATCATCATACATAGAGTCTTCTGTACCAGTTGCAGCACATATTAAAACACATGAGAAATGTGTTTATGTAAAAAAACACAGATTAACTCATAACACAAAATGAAAGTCATGATGGCACTCTCACCCGAATGGTCGCTGCGCACCTGATTGACAGTGCAGGGTCTGTCTAGAGACCCTGTCCTGTTAATCACAGCGTGACACAAGCCCTCTCACCCCCCTGCAGTTTGGGGACATTCAAATGGGTGCTGCTGGAATCTTCACCAGCAACTCTGGAACAGGATACTTCAGCCGGGTTAATTACAAGCTCCTCGGAAGCAGAGCAGCCTCTGCCCTGCACTGGAGCAGAAACCTAACCTGAGCCTGCCGTGCCGTGGATCAGGGTACCGGTACTCTCCCTGGCTACAGAGAAGTGCCGGTACTGACGGCAAAAAAATTAGGAAGTGCCGGTACTCAGTACCGGTTGTGGTGTCCAGGCCTGGCTGGACACTCGCTGCGCGGAGGCTAGGCCTCTGGCGTTGCTACGCAGCAGGGAGTAATAGACACACACTGTAGTATGGGTAACGAGCCAAGACCCCGAGCGGTCTTGCGCTCCTTTATTTAACCCTTCGGGCGAGCCCGCCCTCCGGGTGTGTGCATGCGTGTGTCATGTGGGGTACAGGCCGTGTGGTGCCGCCACTACATCCCTCCAATCTTTTAGATACTTAGACCTTTCAGCACCGCAGCCTCAGTTCTTGTTCAGGTAGCACGCAAAGTCTTTTAGTCTTTGGCTGGGGGCAGGATTCGGCCGAAGACCATCCCTCTGGCTCCGGGAGTTACCTTCCACCTCCAGCCCTCCAGCACACCCCTCCGATGACGGGGGGCTCACACTTGAGCTCATCTGTCCTTCACCAGCCGGTGACTCGCCTCCTTGACGTTGCGGCGCCGTTGCCGGACTGCTCCTCGGGGTGTTGGGTGACGCCATTTCTCCTTCCCCTACCCCTCTTCCAGTTTCTTCGTCTGCTGGCACGAATCCGACTTCCACTCTCTTAAATCACGACACGTTCCTGGTGACCACTCGAGTTCCGTGTTTGGCCGACACCATGGTTCCTTGCACGCTGACGACCTCCTATACCTCCGGCTCGTACGGGGTGCGATACTTCCACCCAGGATGTCGGTCCTTCACAACGACATGGTCACCAACTTGGATGTTCCTCATCCGTGCCCGGCACTCTTGGCTGGCTCTGTCGTTGGTAGCTTTCCTCCTGGCTTGTGTCGCGTCGGGATCCAGCTCTGGGGGACTCCAGGACGGGTCCGCAGGGATACTGCCCCGGGGCACTTTCCTGAACAGCAGGTGCGCCGGGGCACACTGAGTGGTACAGTGCGGTGTCTGACGGTAGGCACTCAGGAACTGCTGAAGTCAATGCCCGACATCGTCACCCTTCTCCACACCAATCCTGAGAGCTCTGTTCAGCGTCTGCATGAACCGCTCAACCGTGCCGTTCGCCTGAGACCACTGCGGCGTGATCTTGCGGTGTTGAATGTCGCGGGAGGCCAAATACTCTTGGAACTCTCTCCCCTGGAAGGGTGGGCCGTTATCTGACTTGATTTCTTCCGGAAGTCCCATCATCGCGAAGACGCGATCGAGTGCGGTCTGGACATGCGGAAAAGCCATCGATGACACCACTTCCACCACCGGGAATTTCGAGTGTGAGTCGATGAGAACCAGGGTGCTTCGCCCATCAGGGAACGACCCAAAGTCGAAGCTCACGCGGGTCCAGGGATCCGGGCATGGTGCTTCAGTGATTATCGGATGCGGTGCCGGCTCTCCTCCAGTGATGTTGCAGGAGTGGCAGGTGCGGATGACCTCCTCGACCATGGTATCCATGTCAAGGAACCAGACTTTGCTTCGTAGCCGGGCTTTGGTTTTCGCTATCCCTTGGTGCCCCTGATGCGCCAGACAGACCACTCTCTCTTGCAGGCTCCTGGGGATTACTAGGGTGGTGCAACGCAACACGACACCATGAAGACCTTCGCTGAGCTCGCTCTGAGCTCTCCACATTTGTTGACGGAACAGTCTCTCCTCCGCTGTCAGCACACTGACTCCATCGAGGAAGTGGCACCAGTTCCTGTTAACTAACGTAGCCTTGACCGTGGCCATACACTCATCGGACTCAGTGGCTCTCCTGTTGTCCTCAAGCGTGAGAGCATTTGGGCACGCTTCTTGAGAGATCATCTGAACAAATTCCTCGGTGCTGTCCTCATCGGTCAGGGGCCCAGATGGCGCAGGCATGCCAGGGTGTCGCGACAGGAAGTCAGCGGGGTTGTTAACCCCAGGTCGAAAAACCACGTCGAAGTGGTAGGCTTGTAGTTGGACCGCCCACCTCTCGATCTGCGGGGGAGCCAACCTGGATGTGCCGGCGAAGAGTGGGACAAGAGGCTTATGATCGGTGACCACACGAAACTCATCTCCATACAGGTAGAGATAAAAATGCTGGCACGCCCATTTGATGGCCAGGGCCTTGCGCTCTATCTGCGCATATCGCATCTCAGTTCCGGTCAACGCCCTGCTGGCGTATGCAGTTGGGACCCACTCCTTCGATTCCGTCTCTTGCATGAGGACTGCACCTAGCCCCACGGGGCTTGCGTCCACCACCACCTCTGTGCGTCGATTGGGACGAAAGTATGCCATCACCTTGTCATCGATGAGGGCCTCCTTCACAGCATGGAACGCCATATTCTCCTTCGCGGTCCATGCCCATGGCTGACCAAACTTCGTGAGGTTGCGAAGAGGTTCGGAGATGGACGCCAAATTGGGAATGAACCGGCCGCAGTATGTGGCCATGCCGAGGAAGCTGCGGACCTCTGTGGGCGACGTAGGTCTCGGGGCAGCCCGTATGGCCGCTGCCTTCTTCGGATCGACGCGTAGGCCATCCCTGGAGAAAATGTAGCCGAAGAAGTCTACTGACTCCTGGTAGAACGAGCACTTCGCTCGGTGCAGGGTAAGTCCACTCTCCGCCAGCCGTTGCAGGGTGTCCCTGAGGTGTACGTGGTGTTCCTCAAGTGTCTTTGAGAACACGAGGATATCATCACTCAAATTAATGACGCCTTGCAACCCCGTGAGTGTCTCCCTTATCGCGTTCTGAAACACCTCCGCAGTGGAGGACACCCCGAAGCTCAGTCTCTTGTATCGACGCAACCCCACGTGGGTGGAGAAGGTCGTCATGTTCCTGCTGTCGGGATGGAGCTCCAGCTGGTGGTAGCCAGCGTAGAGGTCGAGTTTTGTGAACCACTTGGCCCCATTGAGGTAGGCCACGATGTCATCCATGGTGGGCGTGAGATGTCGTTCCCGCTTCACGGCCTTGTTCGGAAGGCGCATATCGACACAGAGTCGAATGGCTCCCGGCTGCTTCGGTTTGGGGGCAACAATTAAAGGTGACACCCACGGGATGGGGCCTGACACCTTCTCGATCACGCCCAACTGTTTCAGCTTCTTCAGCTCCTCCACTTGAGGGCGCAGGTGAAACGGCACACTCCTGTGCCTCAGGGCCGTAGGTTTGACCGTAGGATCGATGTGTAGCCTGAACAACTTTCCTTTGAGGCGCCGCAGGCCTTCGAATAACATGGGAAAGTCTCTGAGAATCTCTCAGGCGTGCAGATCATGCACCTGGTTAGCGAAAAAGACCAGCTCCAGGTCTTCCGCCATGTGGCAACTGAGGAGCGATCCCCGTTTTCCTTCCGTGACGTGAAACCGCGTATTCAAACGGTGCCCCTCGCTAGCGACTTCAACCTCCATGACTCCTCTCAGGGGAAGCGGCTCCGTCCCGCCGTACGTGTATATTCTTGCCTTTGAGGGCGTTAGCGGCGGGCGTGGTGACAACTGTTCATATTGATCACTGTCCATTACGTTCACTGACGCCCCAGTGTCTATGAGTGCTCTCACTGATGAGCCTGCCACTGTGAGAGTGCACATGGGCGGAGGCCGACGCCTCGTCCCTTCTCGACTGACGAATGACACAATGAAGACATCATCGTCTTCTGCGCCCAGGCCAAACCCAGGCGGGGTGGTGTCCACTTGATCCAGCGGGTCTTCAAGCATCAGCTGTCTCACCACCGTTGACGGTCCGCGCTGGCCTGTGGTGTTTGTCGTGCTCTGCCTCCCCAGCAAACCTTCGCAAAGTGATTGAGCTTTCCGCATTGGGAGCAGGTTTTTCCCTTCGCGAAGCATCTTCCTGCTGGCGGGTGATCCAACCCACAGTTACCACATGCGTTCTTCTGGGGCGGCCTTCCCGGCCCTCTTGGTGCTGCTGGCCGTCTCTGAATTGCATCTACTCTCTCTTCTTTTATTACTGGGGGTCGGGTGGTCACGGGTTGCCCTGACGGTCGGTTGAGCGCCGCCTCCATCTCGTCCGCACGAGCGTTGGACAGCTCGTGTGATCTGGCGAGCACGAGAATCTCGTACAGGGTGATTCCTGGTTGCCGGAGTATCAGGCGGCGCAGCATCACCGAGCGGCACCCTTGTATGACTTGCACCCTGATCTCCTCCCTCTGGTCAGGCAGTGTGCAAGAGCTCGCCAACTTTCTTAGATGGGCATAGAATACATCTATGGTCTCGGACTCTCCTTGTCTTGCTTGGCGGAGCTTGAATCGTTCGAATTCGGGGTTTATTTGCGGATCAAAACGTCTGTTCAAGACAGCCACTGCCCCATCGTAGTCGTCATCCGCCCCTGTGTTGGGCAGTGTCTCGAACAAATCGTACAATTCACCCCCACCATTGCACATGAGGAGTGATCTCTTCACCTTCCCATCGGTCTCACTCATGCCCACGAAATAGTGGTCTAGGCGGCCAATCCAGGACTTCCACCGCGCCGCGGCCGTCGCGGGATCAGAAAGTTCGCTGGACGGGGCAAGTGGGCCGCTGTGGCATGGCCATGGTGTGGTGGCGTGGGCAGGTGCGCCTGCTGAGGGACTGGCGGCTGTGCTGCAGGGGCGCCAGCCCTGTCTGCGTTGGGCAAACTCATGCCTGTCTGCGAGTGCGCGAACTGCGCAGCTGCCTGGTGGGCTCTTCTCCTGTCGAGACGTCCGCACTACCCCTCCCCCGCACACCATCGGGTGGCCGCGTCGGGATTTGCTTGCAGCTGGTGTCGAGTAGGGGCAGGTGGTAGGTCGCTGCACGTGCCAGTGCTTGCTGTAGGGAGCGAGGGAGCAAGGGAGCGAGATGCGGAGCGCTGGGTTACTGTACTCACTGTCCCATTCTTATTCTTCTCCCAGTACCAGGCAGGAGCAGGTGGTGATTGGATGCACTTGCCAGTGCTTATTGTCCCCAGCAATTGGTGTGCTGCCACGTGCTTGAGTGCTGCTGACAGTGTTTGCAGTAGCCAGTGCTTGCTTGGCTCTGTCTGAGGTGGCCCAACCGCCCGTGAGTCCTCCACTGGCGCACAGAGCGCGGGGGTGTAGCTGGGCCCTGTCCCCAGGGCAACAGGCTCAACCACGCGGTGGTGAGAGCGCTGCTCGCAGCTGGGACGGGCGCGCGCGTGCAGAGTCGGCTAGATCTCACCTGACTCACACCGCGCTGCCGGCAGTCCCGCTAGGCCGCCTCCGATCACTGCAGGACCCGAAGGCTGAAAGCGCCGAGCGCCGGCTTCACAACGCGGGGTGGGCACCCGCTAGGCGGCGCGCTTCTCCTGCGCCAGTCTTCTGAGCGGGGTGGGCACCCGCAGGACAGCGCGGCCTTCGCGGCCTTGCAGCAGAGCGGGGTGGGCACCCGCCGGACAGCACGCGTCCGTGTCTTCTCTTCCCGGGAACAGCAGAGCGGCCCAGATGACCGCGGGGAATGGCCGGCCGCACACCTCAGCAGCAGGGGGGACAGCCGGAGCAGGCAAGGTGCGGCAGAGGCACGGGTGGGACCCACCTCGTCGCCAATGTGGTGTCCAGGCCTGGCTGGACACTCGCTGCGCAGAGGCTAGGCCTCTGGCGTTGCTACGCAGCAGGGAGTAATACACACACACTGTAGTATGGGTAACGAGCCAAGACCCTGAGCGGTCTTGCGCTCCTTTATTTAACCCTTCATGCGAGCCCGCCCTCCGGGTGCGTGCATGCGTGTGTCATGTGGGGTACAGGCCGTGTGGCGCCGCCACTACACCGGTGAGTACCGGCCCATTTAAAGCACTGATTCTATTTGAACTTCGTAGGGCGCCACATTCATCCCATCTCAGTTTGTTGGCACCAGTGTCTTGGCCAGTAGCGATATAGGCTAAAGGTCCAAGCCTGTGGACATTCGTGTCTCAAGGTCTTTACTGAGGATGAATTGATGTTCTGCACGTTTGATGATAATCAATGAAGTGTTCCAATTTGGGGTGCCAGGAAAGGCAAGGAGCCCCCACCGAAAGGTTCTCATCTGATCCTGGGGACCCTGAGAGGTACCAGGGTAGACAAGAGCTGAGCAGAGGAGGATTTATTTAATAAAAATATGGACTCAGGCCATGCATGGTACCACTGGATCCCAGCTCAAGGTGAGCAGTGGCATGGCTGAAAGGCAAAGCATAGTTGGATCAAGAGAATGTGGACGATTCTTGATGTAACTACTGATGCCATATTTCAGTAGCTCAAAAAGACCCAGAGGTTCATTCAACCTTTGACCAGCCACAAAATTCTGAGATGCTCATCATTGTGACATTTCCCCCAAAACAGGTTCCACCTGCAAGTAGCTTTGGGGCTGAGCCTGCAGGGGTGGCGGGTCCATCACGCTAGGGCAGCCAGGGAGATCTGTTGTCGCATATGTAAGCACTGGCTATAGACCCCCAAAGAGGGGTCATTTCAGGATACAGACAGCAAATGACCCATCTTCTGTGCGTTCTTTGCCAGAGTCTGGAAATATTGAAAAGGTTACCTCTCTTGGGCCACCACGGCTTCAAATGAGGTCCAGGCCGGAAGGGACGCTGGTGGAAACAGCATCGAGGGGCTGCCAGCGACTGTTTCCAATGGCTGAGCTTTCGGCAGCTCAGCCATTGTGAACGCCATAGTCTACTGCGCTCTTAAGGAAGCGGGGAAGCACAGATGTGGATGCAGAGAACATTTTTGGGCAGATGCTCCATTACCCACCCATAAATGAGGCCTCAAGTTTCTACAGGTCGGTCTTTACATGTTGGACGCATGTTGTCAGTCTAGCACTGTTCTGGACCTCCATCCCTGGCTCATGTCAGCTCATGGCAGCTGCGACAGTGGCCCTCATTTATTGTGAATGTCGCGAGGCTGTGAAACGGTTCATCGCCCACTGCCGGGCAGGGAATTAAATTCTTGAAATAGAAATGTGCGCTGAGCAATTACAATTAGAAATATTCCTACAGAAGAGGATCTTTCATGAAAAATATGCAACTGACTGACCACTGCAGAGCAGAGGAAATCGGAACTACAACTATCTCTGTTAAACACTCTAACAACTTTTCTGGTGCTGAGCCCCGGCAAACACCTGCTGAAATTAAGTACTGATTCCCCTTCAGCCAATGTAGGGGCAGATTTAAAAGCAGACAGGGTGGCGGAGGACTTTACATCCACCACTCTGCCTTTACTGTGCCCACCAAATTCAGAGATGTCTGCTTGCCACATAAACATCTGTACACATTGGCAGGAACCGCCGTAATGGCAATTCGTCTTAATGTAGGAATAGTTTGACGGACAGCTCTGTCAAACATCATGGACAGCAATAAACTTTTCGAAAGTTTCTTATTTTTCAAAAACAAACACTCAAAGTGGGAGAAAAAGCAGGAGACACGTACCATAAGCAAACATGCTGTCCGCCACCCTTAAATGCATAGGAGTACACCTATCATGAGAAGCCCGTGCCATTGGAATGACTATTCAGTGACACCATCTTGGTTGTGTACATTGGGTCTACTACTTTTACAGCACAGTAGTCACCAATGTTCATTGTTGCTATAATTTGCATCCACAAATCACTCTGCTGACCCACACAGTGGCGGATCTGAATCCATTGTATTTTGGGATAATACAGAGTTATATTTTCCTCTGACGGCCCCTACTCCCTCAAGCCACTGGAGCAAGGTTTACGTTACTTAATGGAGTAAATTTTCCTTTCCTTTCCTTTCCTTTCCTTTCCTTTCCTTTCCTCACCCTTCCCTACACTACTTCCCTTCCCTTTCTTTTCTCCCCTTCATTCTATGGGGCATATTAGCAAGACTCACGTTAAAATTATCGCCGTTTTAGCAGCAGGAAACTGCCGCTAAAACGGCGATAATGGGCTTGCTAATATGCGTTATGGAATTCCATAGAAGCCCAGGTTAGATGTCCTGCACATCTAACCTGGGCTTCTATTGGAATTCTATAACGCATATTAGCAAGCCCATTATCGCCGTTTTAGCGGCAGTTTCCTGCCGCTAAAACGGCGATAATTTTAATGTGGGTCTTGCTAATATGCCCCTATATTTCTCTTCCTCCTTGCTTCTTTCTCTCTATCTTTCCTTCTCTTCTGCAGTTCTGCCCTTCCTTCCCCTCCTCCCTCTTTTGCGCATTTTCTTTCTTTAAACTTCCTTCCTTCAGGACTGGAGAACAGTTTGATGTTAAGATAGATGGACATGCTGGTAGCAGGAGTCAGCCAAACTTCCTTTTACGTCATTTTAACTGTCAGAAGTACAGGAACATGGACTGAATTTGGCTGTTAAGCAAATGGTGTCCCTTTCGTGCTATGGTGAAAAAGGGGTAATTCGGGTGAAAGGCCCAGACAAGATGTAAACTGACATGCGCTGGGATATAAGACCTAGGCGCCAAGCAACCCACACTTCCATGCAAAAAAACAATGGGGCATATTAGCAAGAACCTCGTTAAAATTATCGCCGTTTTAGCGGCAGGAAACTGCCGCTAAAACGGCGATAATGGACTTGCTAATATGCGTTATGGAATTCCAATAGAAGCCCAGGTTAGATGTGCAGGACATCTAACATGGGCTTCAATTGGAATTCCATAACGCATATTATCAAGCCCATTATCGCCGCTTTAGCGGCAGTTTCCTGCCGCTAAAACGGCGATAATTTTAACGAGGTTCTTGCTAATATGCCCCAATGTTCTTAAAACTCACGACATGTGGGATTGTTTTGAAATAACATCAGGACAAAGGTGTTCTCATACTGTTAGATTCACACATAATATCCCTTTTCACAGCGTCATGAATTTAGGGACGTCCTTCTCGCTATAGTTATTTTCATTTCAAGCTCAGCTACGCACACAGATTGAATTTCATGGAGCCTCCGATATAGTGCTAGGAAGCCGGGCCTTCTGTTTGCCTTGGTGTCACTCACAAACTTGAACGAATTATGCGCTAACGTGGACATTGTACATTCCTCAGATTCCACGCTACGAGGAGAATGAACGCTCGAGGAGCCGGCATTGCAGCGTTCCTGAACCCTGGAATATTTGGGATTCTTCCCACCTTGTTAGGGAGAGAGTCTTTCAGAAGCGCTATGGCAACAGACACCTTCTCCCGATATAAAGCTTGCAAAGTTTGGACTCCCAGATGACGATCCACAGGCCAGCTTTATCACACGGTAAGATTATCACTAGAAGTGCCTGGAAGCCGTTTGTTCGAGCAGCTTGGCACCTACAAAAGATGGAGTTTAGAGGAAAGACTGATGCAGCCACAAGCTCTCACTGCAGGAGTCAGCCCAGGAGGCCTTCCAGGTCTGCAAGTACAGGGAGAATCATGTCCATGTGGCACCAGAAGCCGCAGAAAAGGAATTCTGCCCTTACCCTCAAGCATCAAGTGTTGCCCAAACTTTCAGCTCCGTGGCAGAGCTGCCACAGAAATACAAAAACACGGATTAAAGCGTCAAGTGCAGGCCCCTGAAAGTTTGTTTACTGTGCAACTTTATGCAGTGTCTCCAAGAGGCGGTGGGGGTCCCAGCGTTAGACCACGTATGTGCTTGAAATATCTGAGGCTTCTGGAAAATGCAGTATTTATGCTGTTATGTTATGTTTTCTAGGTCATTAGGAATATATTTATTTAATTATTTAACAGCCAAGAAATCTGCTCAACCGGCCAGAGTGTCCCCAGGCACCCGTCAGAGGAGCACGCGCATAGACAGAAGGCATGTCCCAAAGTTATCGACAGATTTTGAGTATGTTCCCTTGTCTACCTATTACAATCAGCTCGAGCAGGGGCCTACTCTGAGATCATGGAAATTGAAAGGATGGCCTTTAAATAGTTGTAGGTATGTAAACAGTTTTGGCTGAGCAAGCTTTTGTCAGTTTTTCATGCTTCAGGAGCCAAGATGTAACAAGCATTGGCAAGGCCAATAGGTCTTGCATATGTGGGATCAATTGACTTTGGTGCAGTGGAGTGGCGTAGAATGGTATTCTGTGGAGTGAAGTGGCATTGTGTGACGTGGAGTGGAATGGCATTAGGTGGCGGGAGTGGCGCTGTGTGGTATGAAGTGGAGGGGCATCGTGTGAGGTGGAGTGGAATTATGTAGCATGGGGTGGCATTGTGTGGAGTAGAGTGGCATTGTGCAGCTCGAAGTGGCATTGTGTGGTGTGAAGTGACATTGTGTTGAGTAGAATGCCATTGTGAGGCTATTCGTGGAGTGGAGTAGAGTGATATTTTGTGGCGTGAAGTGGAGTGGCATTGTGTGGCGTGTAGTGTAGTGAAATGGCATTGTGGAGTGGAGTGGAGTGGTATGGCACTGTGTGGCGTGGGATTGTATTGAGTGTAGTGGGGCGGCATTGAGTGGAGTGGAGTGGTATGCCGCAGAACACTTCAATGCCTCATCAGTGGTAGTAACCACTATATAAGTACATTTACAAATGAGTGGTGTGGCACAGAGTGGAGTGGTTTGGCATTAAGTGGATTTGAGTGGCATTGAGTTGAGTGGCATTGTGGAGTGGAATAGGATTGTGTTGCATGGAGTGGCAAAGAGTGGCTTTGTGTGGTGTACAGTAGCATTGAGTGGAGTGGAGTGGCGTGCCACAAAGCATTTCAACAATCGCTATATAAATACAATTACAATTGGGTGGAGAGTCATGGAGTGGAGTGGCATTGAGTGGAGTGGAGTTGTATTGTGAGAAGTGGAGTGGCATTGTGTAGTGAAAATTGGAGTGGATTGGCACATTGGTGATTGTGTGGCACAGAGTGGCATTGTGTGGCATGGAGTGGAATGGCATTGTGGGGCATGGAGTGGAGGAGCATTGAGAGGAGCGGAAGTGTATGGCTTTCTGTGTAGTGGAGTGGAATTGTGTTTAGTGAATTGGAATTGTGTGGCATTCTGTGGAGTGGATTTGTGTAGAGTTGAATTGTGTGGTATTCAGTGGAATGGAATGAAATTGTGTGGGCTGGAGTGGAGTGGCATTGCATGGCAGGGAGTGGAGTGGAATAGCATTGTGTGGAATAGAGTGGAACTGCATGGCATTGTGTGGAGTGAAGTGGAATAGTGTGGCATTGTATAGAGTGGAGTGGCATGAAGTGGCATGAAGTGGCATGAAGTGGCATGAAGTGGAAGTTTGTGACGTGTGTCATGGAGTGGAGTGAAATTGTGTGGCATTGTGTGGCATGGAGTGGCACTGTGTGGCATTGTGTGGCAAACAGTGACACTGTGTGAGTGGAGTTGCTATGTGTGGCATGGAGTGGATCAGTATGGCATTATATAGAGTCGAATGGCATAGTGTGGCATGAAGTGGTGTAGAGTGGAATTCTGTGGCATTGTGTGCTTTGGAGTGGCATGGGTATAAGTGTGTCGAATTGTGTGTTGTGGAGTGGAGTTAAATTGTGTAGCACTGTTTGGCATGGAGTTGCACTGTGTGGCACTGAGTGGAATAGTGTGGTGTAGAGTGGTAGTCTGTAGCATTGTGTGCTGTGGAGTGGAGTGGAATTGTGTGCCAATGTGTGGAGTGGAGAGGAATTGTGTGGCATAGATTGGAGTGGAATTATGTGGCATTGTGTTGTGTTGCATAGAGTGAAGTTGTGTGCCATAGTGTTACAGATGATTGGATTGGAGTGGAATTGTGTGGAATTGTGAGGAGTGGAGTGGATTTGTGTGGCATTGTGTGAGGTGGAGTGGAGGGAAGTGGAGTGGGGTAGAATTGTGCTGCATTGTGTGACATGAGGTGAAGTCGAATTATTTGGCATTGTGTGGCATGGATTAGAATTATGTGGCATTGTGAGGAGTGGAGTTGAATTGTGTGGCATTGTGTGTAGTGGATTTGTGTGGCATTGTTTAAAGTGCAGTGGACTTGTGTGGCATTTTATGGAGTGGAGTGGAATTGTATGAAATGGATGGTGTGGAGTGGAATTGTGTGGCATCCAGTAGAGTGGAACTGTGTGGCATTGGGTGGAAGTAATTGTGTTGCATTGTGTGATATGGTGTTGAATTGTGTGACATTGTGTGGATTGGATTGGCGTGGAATTGTGTGGCATTGTTTGTAATGGAATTGTGTAGCATTATGTGAAGTAGAGTGAAGTGCAATTGTGTGGAGTGGGATTGTGTGGCATTGTGTGGAATGGGGAATTGTGTGGCATTCTCTGGAGTGGAGTGGACTACAGTGAAGTGGAATTGTGTTGTATTGTGTGGTAAGGAGTGGAGTAGAATTGCATGGAGTAGAGTAGTTTTGTGTGGCATTGTGTGGCACAGATTGAAGTGGAATTATGTGGCAGTGTGTTGCATAGGGTGGGGTTGTGTGCCTTTGGGTGGAGAAGATTGGAGTAGAATTGTGTGGAGTGGAATTGTGTGGTATTGTGGAGTGGAGTGGATGTGTGTGACATTTTGTGAGGTGGAGTGGAGGGGAGTGTAATGGGGTAGAATTGTGCTGCATTGTGTGGCATGGGGTGAAGTGGAATTGTGTGGCATGGATTAGAATTGTGTGACATTGTGCGTAGTGGAATTGTGTGGCATTGTTTAGAGTGTGGTGTAACTGTGTGGCATTGCATGGAGTGAAGTGGAATTGTGTGGAGTGGATGGTGTGGAGTGTAACTGAGGGGCATTGTGTGGAGTGGAGTGGAACCGTGTTGCATTGTGGGGAGGTGAATTGTGTGGCATGGAGTGGAATTGTGTGGCATTGTTTGGAGTGGAGTTAAATTGTGTGTCAATGTGTGGACTGGACTGGAATGGAATTGTGTGGCTTTGTGTGGAGCAAGATTGTGTGAAATGGAGTGGAATTGTGTAGAGTGGAGTGAATTGGAGTGGAGTTGCATTTTGCACAGTGGAACCATGTGGCATTGTGTGAAATGGAGTTAGGTTGGATTGTGTTATTGTGTGGTATTAATAGGAGAGTAATTGTGTAGCATTGTGTGGAGTAGTATTGTTTGGCATTGTGTGGAGTAGAATTGTATGGCATTCTCTGGAGTGGAGTGGACTGCAGTGAAGAGGAATTGCGTTGTATTGTGTGGAGTGGAGTAGAATTGTGTGCCATTGTGCAGAGTGGAGTGGAATGTTTTGGTATTCTGTGAAGTGAAGTGGAGTGGCATTGTGAGGTGTGGAATGGATTGAAGGGATGTGGCATTATGTGAAGTGGAGTGAAACTGTGTGACATTGTGTCGCATGGAGTGAATTGGAGAGGCAATGTGTGGTGTGAAGTAGAGTGGCATTGTGTGGCTTGGAGTGACATTGTGTGCCATTATGTGGCATGGAATGGAGTGGAATTGTGTGCCATTGTGTGGCATTGTGTGGATTGGAGTGCAGTGGAGTTGAGTGGCATTGAATGGAGTGGAGTGGCATTGTGTGGAGTGGAGTGGCATTGTGTGCAGTGGAGTGGCATTGTGTGGTGTGCGGTAGAGTGGAATGGCATTGTGTGGTGTGAAAGGTGATTGTATGGTGTAACTTGGAGTAGTGGTATTGTGTGATGTGGAGTGGCATTGTATGGTGAGGAGTTGAGTGGCCCCAGGCCCAGCTCGCCTGTGCTGCTGCGCCGCTCTGCTCTCTCCCTTTTTAGGTCGAGCCTCGAGTAGCGCGCAAGCGCTGCACTGGCAAGACTTTAAGTTAGGGGTTTCAAAAAGCTGACCAGACGCTCGTGCGTCATGGCCTTTTCCCTGCGGTTACCCGCACGGGCGCCATCTGTTTGCAATTATCGTGCCCAGACGCGGGCGCGATAATTGGAAACAGATCGCTCGCTGTGGTGCGCGCGCACCACTCGCGTCCTTTTCCCCGTTTCTGCTCGGGCCTCCTGTGGGCGCAGCTCTGCCCCCACCCCTGCATGTCTCATGCTTTCAGCCGGCACTGCCGTGCGTGGCTTCCTTGTTTTATAAAGCTCTGGCGGCTATGATGCAACACATACGAAAAAATTTAATGTTTTTTTTTTTGAGGGGATGGAAAAGTAGCTGACAAGCGGGCCTGGTAACCTAGAGCTGACGCTGGATGACACATACTTTTGGAATTTTCAGCAACTTGGCTCATGGCAAACAAATACTGCTAACCTCCAACTTGTTTGTGTGTTTTTAATCAATGAGTGTCTATTAAAGATGGCAGGTAGTCAAGGAGGCATCAGCAGTGTGTAGCGACATTTTCGATTGTCGAATATTTTAAAGCACCAAAGCAAAAAGTGACTAATGCATTGTACTGAAAACTTCAGATAGGAATTATTCACTAGTGTCTTTTCTCCGTTCAGTTACATTTGTGACAATGTTAAAAACGGATGTGGCAATAAAATCTATGCAGGCGTTCTTTTTTCTCATGAACCTGTGCGCAAATATGTGAATTAACAAAATAACGTCGCAGAGATGGCAGCCGGGAGGAGGGGCCCGAGGCGCGCGACGGTTCGTACTGTCCAATCACAATAGAACACATCGATCTTTACATAATTAAATATACAAGACTTAAAAACAACGGAAATTAAACCCGGGAGAAAAGATGCTCACATTTAAACCTCTTTTCAATGTGCCCAGTTCGGACATAAAGTCATGCCACCCAGCCCATGCAAGCACTTTAAAAGAATGACGTGTCCTTGTTATTGAGACCTCTCCAGAAAGCACGCACCCTTTTATTTCCTGCTCTTTTATTCCTTCCTCGTGACTGCCCAATTAAACAAGAGAGCGGGCGGCTCACTCATGTGAGCGAGCTAAGCCTGGGCGTAGTTCGCGAAGTAGCGCTACGCGAAGCTACGCAAAGTGCAGTTCGCACTACGCGAGCTACGCGTAGCACTACGCGAACTGCGTAGTGCACTGTTCGCAATGATTGCACAGTGCCGGATGCTTGTCCGCACTGTGCAATCATTGAAAACGGCATCTTGCACAGTGCGAGCTGTCTTTTACTGCCGCTCGAGTAGATTTTTACTCGAGCGGCAGCTTTCTCAACGCGGACTGGTAGTTTCTCATCGCGAGCGGTCGCGAGCATACGCGACCACTCGCAATGAGAAACCTGACCTCCCCGCGTTGAGAATCTCGCCGGGATGTTTATTTTCCACGCTCGCGATCGGCAACTTGATGTTGCTGATCGTGAACGAGGAAAAAGTCTCGCCGGGATGTCATTTTGCTTGCTCGCGGTCGCCAACTTGACGTTGAGGACCGCGAGCAAGCAAAAAATGACCGCTGCACTACGCTACGCTACGCGTGTTTGCACTGTGCTACGTGCAATTCGCGTTGTGCGAAGTAGCGCAAACTTCGCAAACTACGCGAGCGTAGCGTAGTGCTTTGCCCAGGGTTAGAGCGAGCACACAAGCAGAGAGCACACTTGCTGCAGATGCAAACCGTAACCTCCTACTACCGAGGGGTTTCAAGGGAACCCAACCTTGATGCAAAGCTGACAACTAAATCTGAACTCTTAAGAGTTAATCTTTTCCCCTACGTTATCCTATACAAAGAGTAAAAGAGACCACTTCAACGGTTTATTGAAAGTCAAATACGACACAGGAACGTGTAGCAAAAAACAATCTGCTGTAAAACAGAATATCGTTTCTGCTGAAGAAAAGAAGATGGCTACCTACAATGTTGTACATATTTTATAGCAATAATCCATTGAGCAGGTATTAAAGTACACAGTTCTCGAATAGCAAAGGCACAAACCGAGAGTACACTTCCTTCTTTATTAGAGGTGAGCATGCCAACAAAATAACAGGGAGAATCCAACCTAGGGCCGAGCCAAGGGTCCAGCTCAGATCTAAGAACACGTGCACGAGCCGAGCCTGAAAAGATTTGCTATGTAAATCATACAACAAACATCACCTAAATCATGATAAAGTCTCTTCAAAATTCAAAAAGTTTTATTTATTTAACATGTGGAAGCCCTGTAACGTCATATTATAGTACTGCACTGGGAAGTACTTATTAAAAGTGATAGTTTTCAAACATGAACCATTAAGTGAACTAAAAAGGCAAGAGACCGTGAATCCTGTACGTGACCGAGATTATTATAGAGCAACATTATAGTGTATTTAATCAAACACAATAGGTTTTTGTACAACTGGTGTCTGGAACGTACATTTTTGAAAGTGTTTTCGTAGATGTTATTAAGACCAAAACAGTTTTGGTGAAATAAAATAGTTGGCTAAAATGACACAATTTAAGCTGGAAAGCAAGGATTTATCCTAGTTTTTTGGTTTCACTTTGTACACATCAACTAGTAAATGGGTATCTATTTGTCTTTCCTTATTTTACTGCTTTTTATTTTACCACTTTCATATGTGCCAACATTTTAGAAGAGGAAAGTGGGAGATTAAAAAAAAAAAAAATCGTGAGAATGCGCCACCACAGCATCACTCAGCACCACCATAGCTTCACTCAGCGACACCACATCATCACTCAGGGCCACCACAGGATGACTCAGCACCACCACATGATGACTCAGCACCACCACAGGATGACTCAGCACCACCACAGGATGACTCAGCGCTACCACAGCATCGCTCAGCGCCACCACAGCATCGCTCAGCGCCACCACAGCATCGCTCAGCGCCACCACAGCATCGCTCAGCGACACCACTGCATCGCTCAGCGCCACCACAGCATCGCTCAGGGCCACCACAGCATCTCTCAGCGCCACCACAGCATCACTCAGCGCCACCACAGCATCACTCAGCGCCACCACAGCATCACTCAGCGCCGCCACAGCATCACTCCGCGCCGCCACAGCATCACTCCGTGCCGCCAAAGCATCCCTCAGCGCCGCCACAGCATCGCTCAGCGCCGCCACAGCATCCCTCAGCGCCGCCACAGCATCGCTCAGCGCCGCCACAGCATCGCTCAGCGCTGCCACAGCATCGCTCAGCGCCGCCACAGCATCGCTCAGCACCACGACAGCATCATTCAGCATCATTCAGCGCCACCACAGCATCACTCAGGGCCACCACAGCATCACTCAGGGCCACCACAGCATCACTCAGGGCCACCACAGCATCACTCAGCGCCAAGACAATATCACTCAGCACCACCACAGCATCACTCAGCGCAAAGACAATAACACTCAGCACCACCACAGCATCACTCAGCACCACAGCAGTATCACTCAGCAAGACCTGAGTATCATTCAGCATCACCTCAGCATCGTCTCCGCAACAGTCACCACCACCACCACTACCACCTCAGCATCACTCAGCACCACCTCAGCCTGCTCTCGGAATCTGGCATCTGTTGATTCTCCCCTAGCGTCTGGCCGCTGCTAGTGTTATAATACAGGTACTAGTTCCCAACCTTCACCCTCCGATTGTTTATGCCCCCTCAAAAAAAAGCTTTAACAAACAACCATTGCAATAGGCAGAAACAAGTTGCCAGCATTGCAAGAACAAAAGAAAACTGAGGACATTTTTTATTGTAAATACTTTTTTAATATGGTCGTTCAGTTTTACATAATGCCTTCTTGGTCATATATAAAGTAACAAAAATGCTTCTGACACTTTTTTTTTAAAATTTCAGGTCGTTTTTATTAAAGTTTTACAATAGAACCAATACAGCAGAAATAAAATAAATACAATTGCGGTATATTTGTGTGCCAATAACTGTGGGTATCGCTAACAGTAGTAATAATGATGGCAGACAGTGAGAATCTAAGAGAGAAACCGCACAGGTAGGGTAAAAGTAAATAAGTAAACAAACGAGCAGCAACAAACAAGCAGATAAGTAACTGATAATAAATGATAATAGTAGAATGATAATAGGATGTAAGGTGCATGTTAAACAGGTGTCTATCTGTGAGGCCGTGAGCTCCAGGAGGTGTGTGACTGGAAGAACATGAAGATGCTAATCAAAGCATCACAGTATAATACACATGGATAACTATGTTCAGCACAGATCAATTAAGTTCACAGCAGCAAGTATTTGTATCATGGAGGGTCATATGAGAAGGATGAGGCGTCCAGGGATTTCCACAATTTTCTGTGCGGGGGTCTCCAGGGAGAAGACTGTAGAGTAACGTTGTCTGCCCCTCTTAGGAAAGTTAACCATTCCCGCCAGGTGTTAAATGAGACCTCTTTGGAGTTCTTCCATTTACAAAGAATAACTTTGCATGCTAGTGTAAGCATGAGATCAAGTAAAAGGCGGTCATTGAGATCTTCAATTCTGGGGTCTAGCGCTCCAAGAATAATGTAAGAGAACTCCCTTGGGGGGTTACATGAAATGTCTTGCTTATATAATCATAAATCCTATCCCAATATCTTTCCAGAGTGGGGCAATTGAAGAGCATGTGCGCCAGGTCTCCAGTCTGGGCCTTGCAGTGCCAACAGGTCGGATTTTCACTGAGTTTGAGTTTGTAAAGTCTTTCAGGTGTCCAGTATGTCCTATTGATTAACATAAGTTTGGTTTGTGACAGGATTGGCGAAATTTTATTAGTGAATGGGGAGGTATATATCTTTCCCCAATCGAATGGGATTTTATAGGAATTAAGTTCTTTTTCCCATTTCATTTCGCACTTTAGGTGAGATTTACCCGGTTTAGGAGAGAGAAGTTTATAAATCCTAGAGACGGTGTGTCCTGACCTCAGAAGTTGTAATAGTCTAGGGATTAGTGATGGGTTGGTCGGTTTAATAGAGCGACGCGTGAGAAGGGATTTTAGTTTGAGAAAACTGTAAAAGTCTATTGGTTCCAATCCATAATTACTCTGGAGGGTGGAGAAAGGTAATGGAGTGTCATTATTAAAGAGATTTTCCACTAAGTTTATGCCCTTTTCCGACCAGTGTTTCCAGTAAAGCATTTCTGCATTAATCCTTAAGCTCGGATTGTGCCAGAGAGAGGAAATTTTGGATTTATTAACTTTAACTGCAGAGAGTGAATCCAGACGCAGCAAGGCTCTCTTGGTGTTGAGCAGGATGTATTTTGAGTGGGGGAGGTGGGATATATCCATGGTGAGGAGAGTGGTTAAAGGCAAGCCTTTGACAATTGCCCTTTCTATGTCCACCCATATCGGAGAGTAGTCAGTTTGTGGGACTAACCAGTTTGAGCCCTGTTTACAGAGGTATGCCGTTTGATAGTTCCTGAAGTTCGGTAAACCCAGACCTCCTTTTTCTTTTGGTAGCTGTAGCTTTTTCATTGATATTCTAGGTTTTTTGCCTTGCCAAAGGAACGTGTTGAAAAGTTTGTAGACTTTATTCAAAAACTCATTGGAGAGGGTCATTGGTAGCATACTGGCTAGGTAATTGACAAGAGGAGCAATCATCATTTTTAAAGTCTCGGCTCGTCCCCACCAGGATAGGAATTTGGGCGATCAGCCCTCAAGTAATGTGGAGATTTTTTTATGTAGTGTTTGTTCATTGATCTGAAGGGAAGTAATCAGATCATCCGTGAACTCTAGGCCTAGGTATTTGAAGCATTTAGGTTGCCACATAAGGCCAGATTCGCCTATAATCTCCTTCCCACCTAGGTTGTTTAAAAGTTTTACCTCAGTTTTATCTTTGTTTAGCTTGTATCCAGATATTGCAGAGAATGAGTCTATCGATGATATGAGGGCAGGGATGGCAGTGCCTGCGTTTTCTGAGATTACCAGAACATCGTCAGCATAGGCAGTTATCTTGATGGTGTAGTTGCCAAATTGTACACCTGATATTTGTGAATTGTTCCTAAGGTGAACTAGGAAGGGTTCGATAGCGAGGAGGAACAAGGAAGGGGAGAGGGGGCAGCCTTGTCTTGTTCCCTGCTCCAGTATAAAGGAAGATGAAAGACAACCTCCTGCTCTGACCCTGGCTGTGGGGTTCGAGTATAGTGCCATTATCATTTGTATAAAATTTCCTCCCAGATTGAACTTATTCAGGGTTGCTTCCAGATATTTCCAATCTATTTTGTCAAAAGCCTTTTCGGCATCTAATGTAATGGCGGCTGTCGGTGTATCATTGAGTTTGGCCTTTTCAAGAACATGGGACAAGACGCGCGTGTTGTCACTAGACAATCTGTTTTTAAAAAACCTACTTGAGACGGGTGGATAAGTTGAGGGAGAGAATTTTGGAGACGTTTGGCAAGAATTGTTGCGTATATTTTGCAGTCCAGATTTATTAGTGATATCGGCCTGTAATTTTTTGGAAGTGTTGGGTCTTTCCCATCTTTGGGGATTACTGCTATAATGGCTTCAGCTGGTGTACCGGTAACCTGGCCTGATATGCTAAATGCATGAAACAGTTTTAATAGCGGAGGGATTAGTGATGAAGAGAAACATTTATAAAACTGAGCATTGAAGCCGTCAGGCCCTGGAGCCTTCCCAGATTTGAGAGTTCTAATCGCTTTCTCAATTTCTGAGTTAGTAATAGGTGTGTTAATTTCTGCTCTTTCCTTGTCCGATAGTGATGGCAGATCGCACTCGTTTAGGTAGTCCTGTATTTTATTTGGGTCTAGATCCCGGTTTTTACTATATAAGGTGCTGTAGAACTCTTTGAATATCTCAGCAATTTTGTCTGGTTCAGAGTGAGCCAGGCCCTTGCTGTCGATTATATTATTGATTGTATTCTTCTGCATTTTAAATTTTAAATATGAGGCCAAGCTTTTCCCTGCCTTATTCGACTCGCATAGTTTGAGGCTTTTTTGTTTATGTATCCAAATTCCTGCTCTATCACTAATAATTTGATTATATTCATATTTCTTTTTAATTATATCACACAGAAGTGGCATCTCTTGACAGGATATGTTTCTGTTGTAAACTATCAATGTCATTTTCCAGTTTCTCCAGCTTTTTATTGGAGTCTCTATTCATAGCAGTTCTTATTTTGATAATTTCTCCTCTAATGGAGCTTTTCAGGGCCTCCCAACGTATGAGGTCGGATGTATCCCCTTCTTTGTTTAGTAAGAGGAATTCTTGTATTGCTTTCGCAATAGCTTCCTTATGGCACGCTTGTTCCAGGACTTCGTTATTGAGCCTCCAGAGCGGTTGCTTCCTGAAAGGTTTTGTGTCAGAGAAAGTGAGGCTTATACAGGAGTGGTCTGATATCACTCTCGGTTCGACTGCAGTATCTACAATTCTAGCTGAAGCATTGCCGGAGATTAATAGGTAATCGATGCGTGAGTATGAGTTGTGTGGGGGCGAGAAGAAAGTGTAATCTCTACCAGTAGGGTTTTGTAGTCTCCACGCGTCAAGTAAGTTGAAGCGAGTGCAGAGGTTAATTAAGGCTTTATGGGAGTTGTTAGGACGGAATGGACACCGTGAGTCCCTGTCAAGCGCCGGGTCCATAGGTAAGTTAAGATCTCCTGCCAATATATGTAACGCATTATCTGGTATAGTGTCAAGCTATCTATTTAAATCATCCCAGAAATCTACTTCATCTTTATTAGGGGCGTAGACATTAGTAACATAAAATTCTGTTTTATCTTTCTTTAGCTTTGTTGTGATCCACCTGCCTTTAGAGTCTGATGTGCTGGAAACTAGTTCTATGTTTGATTTTTTTGCTAGTAGGGTCAGGACGCCGTTTTTCTTCCCTACTGCTTCCGAACCAACGACCTCACTAAAAAATCTATTTCTAAGTGAGTTAAATTGTTTGGAGTCAATTTTTGTTTCTTGGAGCAGGAAGATGTCACCTTTTTGTCTGTATAGGTAGTCAGTTATCTTTTTCCGTTTGACCGGGTGGTTTAATCCCTTGACGTTTAATGAGATTACCTTAATGTTATGATGTGTTAGTGGGCTTAAGGTGGTCTGCGTAGTCATGAGTATGTTATCGACATTATATCAAGGCTTCCAGGTCTATAACGCTTGGCTATAGCAGTTGGGTCAAGATGACTATTATGCGTGTAAGACATGTGTCTCTTGGAGGAGTCTACATTTTTTAAGGATACCCCGTGAGATAGTAATAGTGCGGGATAAGCTGTTGAGAGAACCTTGTCAGACATGCCGTATGGATAAGAGGCATTATTGATTATATGGGTTGAGCACGAAGGGTACGCTATACACCCAGTAAGGCGTTGTAGTGATACATTTGATCTGGTATGAGAAGCATAGTACACAATTACATACAAATACATTAAATACATTAATCTAGCACAGAGCGAGTCCGCTTTTGGGCGGAGTTGCAAAATCCACCTGGGGCACATGTATGGATTTATATTACATTTATAGGGCCACGTATATCCTGTGATTACATTTGAAACTAAACATAGTTTCCCCTGGAGCTCACCACGAATAGTAATAGTTGTCGAGTACCGGAGGACACCTGAATGAACATGCACAAAGTAAAACCAAAAAGAACAAATAACAGCAAAGTAAGAAAAAAAGAAGAAGTCAAACCCCTAACCCTACTCTTACCCTCCCTCAACCCCAACCCACCCTCCCACCCCTGAAGAATATGAAAGAACATGGTGACGAGAAAGAGAGCTCTCCTCCCATGGGATCCATTTTGAGTACAGTAGTCGCGTCTGACATCTGTATTATTCGCCAAGTGGCGGACTATATAAAGGATGTGTCGGTCACAGTTGGAATTGTTAACAGGGAGATAGGGGACTATACAGGACTGAGGACTGTGTGTAGCTTGTTGAGCACATTCATGCACAGTAAGTAACAGTGAGTGTCGGTGGATGACATTTATGGTGCGGTCTAGATGTGATGTTAAGTTGTGATGTTATGTTATGTTATGTTAGGTGGCTGGTGTAATGATTAGATATGGTGGTATGATGTGATGGCAGGTATAGACGTAGTGGTCTTGACGTAGTGGTCTAGATATGATGTCATGAGTGATGTCATGTGTCCTGTGTCCTATTACAGGGCATTACGTGTTGTAAGTGTTGCGATAAGGTGCATGAGGTGGGCATTCTGAAGTATTTCCGAGGCATGCGAGGTATGTGATACAACATGTTGTATAAGGTGTAACATCAATGTAACATTAACGAGTTGGAATAAGCCGTAGTAAGTCGTGAGGAATGTGAGCAATGTGAAGCATGCGAGGCACGCGGGGCACGTGATGCAACATGTCGTATAAAATGTAACCTGTTGTATAAAGTGTAACATAACAAGTTGGAAGAAGTCGTAGTAAGTCATGAGACAAGTTTGTAAACTGTCTATAGGTAAAACCCATAGTTAAAACATGGGTTATGTTCCTGCAGAGACTGAGGAGACTGCAGAGACCGCCGAGACAGTAAAGACTACAGGGACTATCTGGCGTTGCTTGAGGATATTGACTATAGACTAGCCTAGAGAGTATACACCTCGGGGTAAATTGTAACTAGGTATTAACTAGGTAATAACTGAGCATTAACTGAGTACTGAACCGGTGGTTGGCAAAATCCATAAGACATTATACATTATACACTGCGCAGTAAACATTGAACCTTTTACCCCAAGCAGTATACGGCATACGGTGTACATTATGTATCATGCAGAGTTAATTTATATGCATTTGAAGCATATGGCAGGGATAAGTATTTATCGATTGCCTGCGGATGTAGAGGGACCCAGGCTCGCCGTTTCCATAAAGGATTCATCTTGGCCGTCGAGAAACCGCTTTAGTTGGTAAGGATCCGTGAAGAAATGTGGGGCCCCCTGGACCACTACCCGGAATTTTACAGGACCCGCAAAAGAAAATTGGTAGTTTGATAACTTTAGTCGTGGGCGGAGGGCCAAGAAACCTTTCCTGGTATCAACAGTCTCTTTACTGTAATCCTGAGAAATGAAGATTTTGTTTGACTTCCAGAGGATGTGATTGTTCTTCCGCATGAAGGCAAGGATTTGTTCCACGTGTTGGTACCGGAGAGGTTTACAGACAATAGGTCTTGGCGTCTTTTGGTTCGGAGCACTTCTGGTAGGAACTCGATGAGCTCTATCAAATTCCAACGGCTTGGTGAAAGTTAGATTAGTAGCTTGTGCGAACCAGTTCTCCAAGAAGGTAATGCAGGACCCTAAGGGGTCTTCCTCCCCTCCGGTATGCCAAATATCCGCAGGTTCCCTCTCCTGTTCCTATCTTCCAAGCTAGATAGGCGCTTTGTTAGTGAGTCTGTTGAGAGAGTCAGGTTTTTCAGAGAGTTTTGGACTTTAATTTCTGAATCTTCTAGCCTGCTGATTCTAGTTTCTGATTCGGTTAGTCTTTTATTAATGTCTCTTATGTCCTGCCTGATCGCCGATGTTTCTTCTTTCGTTGATTTTGCAAGGTCATGGACTTCCGCTAGTTTGCTCAGAATGGTGTCCATTGTCGTGTTGATATCACGTTTGCCTTTGGTTGGCGAGTCTGGACCTGGGTGATCAGCCTTCAGTCTCTTTAGGTTTTTTGCTTCCTTTTCTGACATTTTGAGTGTTGTGCCTTGGTGACGCTGAGGGCTATTATTAATGGCGGTAAGTGGCGCCGAATGGTGTAAGATGGTATTAAATGGAAATATTGCTGGCAGTATTAGGTTGCTCTGGGTACCCCCAGTGGTCTGTGGCAGGATGTAACAGGGTGCGTCGAGATACGACAGGATGCGTTGATGTAAATCGCAAATTGAGACACTAACCAGGTTGTCGTGAGGCGCTTTTACACTGGGGTACAATAGGTACAATGATTTGCAGATTTCCTTTATCCACCCTGCTTACAGAACCCACAGAACCTGCACAGAACCTGCACAGAACCTGCACAAATTCACTGCACCTTGCTTACAGAACCCACAGAACCTGCACAGAACCTGCACAGAACCTGCACAGTACCTGCACAAATGCACAGCACCATTCACCTTCACCGTATTCTCACAGTAGCTTCCCAGTATCTTCGTGGTGCTTCGCAGTGCTTCGCAGTGCCTCACAGACACAGTACACAGTACACTGTGCTTTGAGTGGTTAGAAATGAACAGAAGTCAAAATTGAGTGGACAGCTTCCTTCAGTGCTACTCCGTACAGCTACAGTGCCCTTTTAGAACATCTTCATCTTCAGCTCACACACAGAACACAGCGCTCATATGTCGCACAGTACAAACAATGTGGTGTAGCGATCCACAGTGATCCACAGTGTCACAATTCTTCCCAGAACCTCGTGGTATTGTTGGAGCCACTAGAGCCACCAGAGCCACCAGAGCCACCAGAGCCACCAGAGCCACCAAAGCACGGGATCACAGTTGGATGGATTATTTATTCATTTATTCATTTTCATTTTATTTTATTTTATTTGGCCGGCCACCATTTTAGAGTCAGGCAACAGTCAGGCATCAGGCAGCAATCAGGAGGTATACATCTGTTCTTTGATTCCTTGATTCCATACAAAGCAGCGCAAGAATGAGATTGAGCAGCCTAACGAGCAGTGCTGTTTGTTGATTTAGTGTATCACTCGCAATAGGACAGAAGCAGTGCAAGTTGGAGGCCAGATCATATAAGCGCTGAGATGGCCGCCATTTTGTGTAGCGCATATGGTGCAGGGTTCGTCGGAGCGGCAGGCTTCGTTAGATCGGTTGCTAGTGGGGATAATTAGCGATAATTAGCGATAATTAACGAGCCACTTTGAGGATCGATGGTAGGCTCATCCAAAGGTGTACCATTTAGGCAACAGCCGTCAAAAGTCGTTAGCAGTCATCGGTTATAGATGTGAGTTAGGCATTACAATGACAATGATTAACAGTGGTAGGTACAAGCATGTCCTCGGATCATAAAGTTCTTAAAGATCCTCAGCGCGGTTTCACTAGTCGCACATTGCAGGTGTCAGTAGAGGGGCGCTAGGCAGGAATATGAAAGGAACGTCTAGCGCTGATGTTATACGGCGGCCATGTTGAGTACAGGCGCGCACGATCTTACTTGGTTCTCTGCCACTACTCCGTCTCCGGAGATTAAACGGGTGCGGTCTTCAACATTGGAGAATCACCGGATTTTCAGAGGTCAATCCAGCAGTCGGAGCGCATCGATGGTTTTAGGTTAGCTGAATCGCGGTAGGGGCAGACTCGGTAGAGATGACAGACATCGAGCAGGGTTGCTGCCGTTGCCGACCTCGTTCTCTATCGTTCCCGCTTTGATCGTGATCGGAGCTTGTCAAAATTGCACCTTTGTCTGCAACAGCGGTTCCGACACCTTTTGCCACCAGTGCATCGGAGGAGTCAGCGCGGGAAGTAGGTGAAAGACATAAGTTTGGCTTCACCATGGGAGGAGACAAGGGCTCACGCCGCCATCTTCACTGGCGTCCAAACCAAGCCCCCTTCTGACACTTTTTTATTATAACTTTTCAGCATGCTGCACAGCAGCCACACTTCTCTACAGCACAGCTTGAAGACATTGGCAAAGTCAATAGCTCTGGCTAAACACTTATAAGGCCCAAAAGGCGAGACCTATTGGCTATGCCAATGCTTGTTCTCTGAGTGCTTTCTCCTGCTCTGGCGTAGTTTTTTTACTGATTTCTCCTTCTTTTCCCCCTCATTTTTCTGAGTGCCTTCTCCTTCTTTTCCCTCATTTTTCACTGCTTTCTCCTTCCTTTGCTCTCATTTTTCTGAGCTCTTTTCCTGCTTTTGCCTCGTTCTTTACTGTTTCTCCTTCCTCTCCCTCATTTTCTGAGTGCATTCTCCTACTTTTCCCTTGTTTTTTTTACTGCTTTCCCCTTCCTGTCCCCTGTTTTTCAGAGTGCTTTTGCCTAATTTTTTACTACTTTCTCTTTGCTTCCCCCCATTTTCCAAGTGCTTTCTAGCGCTTTTTCCTTGTTTTTTAATGCTTTCTCCTTCCTTTCTCCCCGTTTTTCTGAGTGCTTTCTCCTGCTTTCTTCTTGTTTTTTACTGCTTTCTCCTTCCTTTCCCCCATTTTTGAGTGCTTTCTCCTGCTTGTGCCTAGTTTTTTACTGCTTTCTCCATCCTTTCTCTCGTTTTTCTGAGTGCTTTCTCGTGCTTTTGCCTGATTTCCTCAAAGCATCCAGCAACTCCAGCACTTTGAGACCCTCATGGGGGATTTGCCCTGCTTTATAAATCCTGATTGATTGAGTGGAGTAAAGTGGCATTGAGTAGAGTGGCATGGAGTGGAGTGGCATTAAGAGGAATGGAATAGTATTATGAGGTATGAGGTGGAGTGGAGAGGCATTGGCACTGAGGAACATGGGGTTGCATTAAGTGTAGTGGAATTGAATTATGCATCATGGTGTAGAGTGGCATTGTGTGGTGTGGAGTGGAGTAGTATTGAGTGGAGTGAAGTTGAGTGGACTGGAATTTTATGGAGTGGAGTGGAATTGTGTGGAGTGTCATTATGTGGCGTGGAGTAGCATTGTGTGGTGTGGAGTGCTGTTGTGTAGCGTGGAGTGGCATTATGTGGCATTGTGTGGCATGGCATTGTGGGCTGGTGGCGCAGAGTGGAACTGTGTTGCATTGTGTGGAGGGATTGGCATTGTATGGCATGGAGTGGAGTGGCATTGCTTGTCATGGAGTGGCATGGAGTGGAATTGTGTAGCATTGGGTGGTGTGGAGTGGAATTGTGTAGCATTGTGTGGTGTGGAGTGGAGTGGAATTGTGTAGCATTATGTGGAGTGGAATTTTGTGTCATTGTGTGGACTGGAGTAGAATTCTGAGGCATTGGGTGGAGTGGAATTGTGTGGAGTGGAGTAGAATTGTGTTGGCATTGTGTGGTGTTTCTTGAAGAGGAATAGAATTGTGTTGTATTGGGTGAAGTAGAATTGTGTGACATTGTGTGGAAACGAATGGAGTTGTGTGGCATTGTGTGAAGTGGAATTGTGTGTGGTGGAGTTGAACTGTGTGACATTCTGTGGAGTGGAGTAGAGTGGAGTGGAATTGTGTGGCATTGTGTGGCATGAAGTGGAGTGGAGTGTAACTGTGTTGCATTGTGTGGACTGGAGTGCAAATGTGTGTGTGGAGCAGAGTGAAATTGTGTCGTGTGGAGTGAAATTTGTGTGGCATTGTGTGTAGTGGAGTGGAATATGTGGAGTGGACTGGAACTGTGTGGCATGGAGTGGAGTGGAGTGGAATTGTGTGGCTTACAGTGGAGCACAATGGAATTGTTTGGTGTAGAGTAGAGTGGACTTGTGTGGCATGGAGTGGAATATTGTGGTATGTGGCATGGAGTGGAATTGTGCAGAATTATGTGGCATGGAATGGAGGGGAATTGTGTGGCATTGTGTGGTGTGCACACTGACCACTGTCACCCTCTCTCTCCCGTCTAAATTGTACTACCACTGTCATATTTCAGCTGCTCGACTAGCTACATAAACTGCAGTGAGTACTTCATGCTGCATGGTGAAGTATGCACAGGTTGCTGTGCATGCCTGGAAGCCGCCAGCAGTAGGGAGCGGAAGACACAGACAGTGAAACAAGCTGGCTAGAATATAACAAAGACGGTATGACGGCTCGGGTTCACACAAGGCGCAGTAGCCGAGTATCTGGGACCGTGACAGAAATAAAGGTAAAACATATATGGTAAGCGAGTCTTGTTTTCAGGACATGGACGGGTTTTCAGGAACAAAAAT
This sequence comes from Calotriton arnoldi, assembly GCA_963921515.1. NCBI lineage: Eukaryota > Metazoa > Chordata > Amphibia > Caudata > Salamandridae > Calotriton > Calotriton arnoldi. Next base: position 762,813 of record CAWUFW010001223.1, read on the forward strand.
AACAACTTAGCTGCAGCTTACTTTAAAGGATTAATGCAATGCCTTGCAGCGAAAAGTTTATGTTGGACCAAAATTTCCTTTTATTATTTACAACATTAATTTCCAACAGCAATGCAGTGTTCCTGAAGCAATATGGGGTGGAGGCAGGTAACGGGGATGGAGGGGGAGCAACAGCAGTGGGGAGTAATGGGGAGAGAAGGCAGAAGCACGCGAGCAAGGGTGTGGGGGATGAACCTGAAAGAAACGTTAGGGAGAGGATGTGGTGTTATGGCCAGAGCTGCTGACTTTGGAACTGGGAAATCAAGTTTGAGTCTCGGCATCGGCTCAAAATTAAGGGTGGGCGGAGCAGGCGTAGTGCCTCTGCGCGAAGTTCCACGGAGTTGGAAAACAACTCAGTGGAACTTCGCTCTGCTCCGCTACACGCCCTCCCCCCTCTCCAAGTAATTATAAAGTAATAAAAAAGGCACTTACCTTCCGTGGCTGCCTCCTTCTCGCCATGGCTGCTCTCCTTCCTTGTCCTCGGCGTCCTTCTTCTTAGATAACCCCTACGTTGTACGTCTTGCGCGTGCACATGCGCACTTGCAAGACGTACAACGTAGGGGTTATCAGAGAAGAAGGACGGCAAGGAGGAGGAAGGAGAGTGACCATGGCGAGGAGGAGGCAGTCACAGCAGGTAAGTTCCTTTTTTATTACTTTATAATTACTTTGGGAGGGTGGAGGGGCCAGCTAACTACACTCCGCCATGGAGTCGTAGTTTTGCTTAAGCTCCGCGTTCACAACGGAACACGGAGTAGGCAAAACTACGTAAACTATGCTGGCGGAGCGTAGTTACCCACCTGGGCTTACTCAACATCCTGTGATTCTGGGCAAACCACTGTGCCTAAAAGAATTAAATGTGCCCTTGTGTAATGTTACTGGTACTAATGTAAAGTGCTGCAATACCTTCGGGTTGAGTTTTCACAATATAAAACTGCAAAAAAAAGCAGCATGAGGAGGATGCGGGGACGTGGATGGGCACAGGTGTACAGAAGGTCACTTGCGAGCACACAGGAAGCAGGTCAGGCGACAGAGAGCAACACTGGAGAGACTAAAATGAGGGAGATAATAAGAATAAAAGGTACCTCAATCCCAGCACGAGCAGTGGAAGGACACTACTCAAAGACAATCATCTGCACTTGGTCCATGCTCCCGAGGACAGAAGTGGAAGTGAAGCTGGCAGGCGCTGCCCAATTTGGAGGCCGAAAACAAGCGTGATAATGTAGCCAACGAATGGTAAGCAATGGGTGTACTCCAAGCCCCTTGTTGTATACATAACCGCTCGCAAGCGAGAGCGCTCGCACCAAATGCGCAGCCTCAGGCGAGGCCTAAAAATGTCTCAATATCAGAGACAGGCACTTCCTGTGTCCAATGTTAGCCTGAGCAAAAATACATGGCTGAAAATGATTACTATAACACTACTACAGCCATCCTGACTTTTCTGGATTCATTTGCTACTATTAATGCTCTGATTAGTGTTACTTGATAACCTTAACTACTCAACTTAGCAAGCGTTGCTCTGCTTAATATCAAATCAAGTAAATATTGATGTTTTGTGGTGTTGCTATTTTTCATATATGTGGATCATAAAACTTAACACCACTTAAATATTTCAGAAATATGCAAAAGTAAAAAACATGGCAGTGGGCCCATTCTACGTTTTCTAAAATCATATTGTATTATTTATCAACACATTAATGCCTGTTTTAGACTTCAAATGTTTCTAGGACAGCGACTGCTTGTCCTAAAGTAAAGACACATAATGCCTTGCTTGCCTCAGAGCCATTGAAAGATTTCTTTATCGCTGGGATATCATAGACCTTTTAGCAACCCTCAGAATAGCTGGTTTTTGCCTTGTTCCCCACTATATCTCACAAATCCTAAAAATACACATGAAGCTTCCAGATCTGTCAATCTTCTAATCCTTCACAATATCCAAAGAATAAAACCAGGAAGAGGAAGGAATTTGCTAACGCAAGGTTTTGTTGAACAAAAAGTCTTAAGAAGCTTAAACACTAATGCTTGCTCAGGTTCACAATGAAGTGCCGCCTGCCAAGTCACACTTAGGTTTTTAAGAGAAGTGTTGGGACGTGACCAAAAGTGACGGGGTAATCGGATCTGTCTTGTGGACATGTTACAGATAAAGGAATATGCAAAGGCAGGTAGCATGATTTTCTGGGTCGCGGATGCTATTGTGAGGAAAATACACTACGAAAAGAAGACAAAACAATTGATAATATGGAAGACTTTTTTAAACTCTACAAGTTAGCCAGCTATTGATTTGTTTATGAAGATTTACTTACACAATAATTAGCATCTTCAGAAAGTATCATCAAATTGTTAAGGTTCAGAATTTTGTAGAATGCTTAACAATTGAACTTTGTCCAGTTCAATGTGCTCCACAATTTGGCAGATAAGAGAAAGGCGGTACAACTGATATCTTAATCTGCCCAGGATTAGATCATTTGGTCAACTGTGCAATCTGGGATTTGAGTTCCTATCTCCTGATTCCAGAGTCAATAAAAAAGTGATCAGATCAAGTTTCTCTTATAGTACATGATAATTGATGCTTCTAGAGAGAGGTCTGTTTAGGCATCAACTTAGTAATAAATGATAGTGGTTTTAATTCCGCAGATCTCTGTCGAAACCGCAGGATCAGTTCTGCTTGAAGGACCACGATCACATGTGACTTCATGCTCATAAATAACAAGGAGGCATTTCAGACTTGAAGAAAGCATGCAGGGAGCCTTAGTTTATAAATTGAATTAAATTATGATGAAAACATCTACATATAGAGGAGAGATAGTGGAACCCTAACTACTTAGAGGGGTTAAAAAATCGCCGTAGAACCCTGTACAGGCAGACTGGTGTGATGCTGGATTGCTTCAATAGGAGTAATTCCAACTCACTCTTGAATGGACCTACTGAGTAAAATCATCTAACCTAGCAAGACAACACCTTTGTTTTTTAGGTCTGACATTAGTCAAAACTTTTTGGTGTTAGTGAAATTATGTATATAATATAATATCTTATCGAAGTTTTCAACTGGCCCTCTTCAGCCATTGTCCTGCTGTTGTGTCATTCACATTTTTCTTCTGCCCACTGCAGCCTGTAGCATGGGGTAAGGGATTAGCCCTCTTGCGCCATTGGTTAACGTCACTGTGAATGATGCCATTCTGCTCTTGCCCAATGTACACTTATACAGAAAAATTTGCTGCCTCCAGTGATCAGAACTCTTGGCCCAGTATGTACTCTCTGATAAAACCAAAATGGACCATACTGTTTGATCAAACAAAATGTTTTACAAAAATCATTACAAAACAAGCAGAAAAAGAATTGGTTAAGCCAAATAGTTGGCAGCCAGCGCAAGAGCTACTTTCTTTGCTAGTGCTTGTTTATTTGTTTACCACCAAGCAGCATGATTGAATACCACTTAAAGGTCATGCCAATTAAATAGAATGCAAAGCATATTTCAGCACCTACCTCTTCTGTATAAAGGAAACAACAGCATGCTTTCTCCTCTCCCTTCCAGCCACTGGTTCACAACACATCTAAGACATCAATGGTGCCCCTGAGAACACCGTATGTTACAGCATGGCCGCCAGCTTTATTTCATGTTTATGCGGTTCCCCTATGAGACCGCCTGTGGTCCTCTGGAGCAGCCTTCAGTGCATATGCCCATGATACCTGGGAATGTAAATGAACACAGGGGAATCAGGGTTCAGATGGACTGTTTATTTCAGCAAATAGGCAAGTAGATGGAAGCAAGTAAGCGTTCTACTAATGAAAGTATGTTTCATTAATAAATACACATATAAACCATAAATAAATAAATAAGAGAGAGCTTGGAAAAAGGTCAGCGAAGGGCAATGTCGATGGAGATGAAAGATGAGCCTCCCATTGTGTTTAAGGGTCACAACATACTAGAGGACTAGAAGGTTAACAGTTGGGGTGTGGAAAGTTGCACAGCGCTAGATCTCACACCATCAAAAATATTTTTTTAACTGTGCACTCCTAGTGTACCGAGGGGAAGGATACGTTGTTTAGCCAAGGCTGTTTAGCTCTCTTGCTGCACCTGAGTGACAGTGTCGAAACGTGGGGGCAGATTTCCAAAGAATTCACGCAATGCAGCGCAGCAGTCAAAAATGCTGCGCTGAGTTTTGTGCTGCAGCGGCCGGCGCAGGTAAGCATGGTGGGCAGTGAGGCGGGACGGGGTGGGGGGGGAAATCGACAGACGACGGAATAGGTAAAATTAAATAAATAAAACCTATTCTGTCGTCTGTTGACTTAGCCCCGCCCCACCCTGCTCCACCGCCCCACTGCACTTACCTGCACCGGCAGCGACTGGTTTCTTGACAGGGAGGGAGCAGGAGAGCACCATATCTACAGAGATATGGCTCTCTCCTCCCCTTACCCTATCGCCAGCTCAGATTTCAGCTGCCATGCACCAGGCACACAATTTAGCACCATTTTTTTTTTTTAACAAATTCTGGGGCATATTAGCAAGGGCACTATCGCCGCTTTAGCGGCACTTTTTGCCGCTAAAGCAGCGATATTCTTATCGCCCTATCAGCAAACTGTCTCTAACAGCAGTTAGCGACAGTTTTCGGGCATTAGCGCCCGTGTTTTTACCGCTTTGCATGTCAGCGATATTTATCGCTAATGACATGCAAAGTGGGCGTTCCCGACGAACAAACCTGGGAAACACCCGCTAACAGGCCTATCGCCTATTAGCAAGGTGGCCATGGCCCCAGTTAGCGACGTGAAAAGTCACGCTAACCGGGGTCATCGCCATTTATTTAACACCTGCAATTAGCAGGTGTTAGCCATATCTAACATGGGGGTGGATTATGCTGATACGACCACAGGGTCGTATCAGCAAGGTTATCGCCATTTTCCATGAAACATCGCTGGAAAACCAGCGATGTTTCATGGAAAACACCGCTATGGCTGGAATAATTATCGCCATAGCGCTAAATGTCGCTAATACAGCGTTAGCATGGCAAATTATTCCGACGATAGCCGGCGATAAAAAAGTGCTCGCTAAACACGCTTTGCGATGTTTAGCGCACTTTTTAGATAATATGCCCCTAAATTCCTTTTCTTCCAATTACAAAAAATTACCTTTGTACAGCAGGACCATGAATATGCGCATGCGAACGGTACAGGTTTGTGCTTATGTATAACATTTAGTCCTTCCTCGGTACTTACAGTCGCGTAGTGCTTCGAACATGGTCCATTCAGACCATGACCAAGTATACATTAGATATTTTCCCTGCTAAAACATAAAAATTACTACCTTAGTGGATGAGAATAAAACAGAAACATAACATTTTAAACTCCCCTCCCACCACCTTTGCTGACGGGCACAAAGGAAAAGAAATAAACAAAAGGAAGAGGGACTGGATTGTGATGGATAGTTACCTTGTGTCTAGTTAGTTTTGTGAACACTTGAATTGAGGGCTGCAAAGATGCTGTTTATAATTTGTACGCTGTATTTTGGCTACTAGGATTTGGGAAGATGGAAAACATGGGGGTCGTGTTTGTGTATATCACCATCTATTCCCATGAGGGACAAGTGCTGATGCCTGAGTAGGAGTAACAAGACTGTGGATATGCGGAGAGCACGTAAATGAGTGGTATGATATCCTCAGGGGTTGAATATGTCAGCGGATTTAAAAGATTCTAACAGGATGTCCCAGCTCATAGCAATAGGCTCCTTTCTCAGTCCTCTATTTTCTTCTTTCCGAATGGCTACACTTTCCGCCAATCCCCATTTTTCAACTTCTTCTTTCCAACTATGTATCGTAGGAGCTGAAGATGATTTCCATCTCCTTGTGATACCTTGTTTTGCTTGTATAAGAGCTAGGTCTGTAAATTTGGCCCTCACTTCGTACCCTTTTCGTCGTCGATATAGTCCCAGTAAGCATGTTTCTGCTGTTTGCCACCCCATATCTCCCACGACTTCCCCGGGGCAGTGGTTATCCCTCCCCAGTATCCCCGCAGCCCGGCACAAGACCATATCATATGTATGAGATCTGGGTCCTGTTCAGTACATCTGGGGTAAGATGCCATAACACTAGGGTAAATGCATGCAGTTTGTGTGGTGTTAAATATGCCCTTTGAGTTATCATATATTGAATAAATTTAAATTGCGTGTTTCAGGATACTCGTTTTGGATATTCAAGTATCGTCTTCCACTCTTTATCTAGTAGTGGCCTGTTAATATCCTGTTCCCATTTGATACGTGCTGGAGTCACCGGGGATAGTTGGTGAGTGCGTATCCCACGATAAACCCAGCGGGTGAGATGGCTACCTGTCCCCATAAGATACATTAGATGAACTAGTTCATTTGTGTGGGGTTCAGATCCTTGGGGTGCCCAGTTTTTCTTTATATAGCGCGCCAGGCTCACGTGAGTTAAAAACAATGCTTCCATGACCCCTCGCTCATTCGTGAAATCTGTATGTGATAGCAGCATCCCCTCCCCAAAGAAGTCCCCACTGTGTTAACCCCGGCCTGCATCCAGGGTTCTAACTTACGGTTGGTTAGGGTTCCCAAATCAATGGGGATACCCAATAATGGTATGCTAGGGGCATATGCTGGGGTGGTGATAGTGTACTTTAATGCTTGCTTCCAGTATGTGATTGCAATCTTAAGCAGCTTTTGAGCCGAAGGCGGAATCGTACTGTTGGGGCATAACAGTCTATGTAAGATACCGTGTGCAATCATTTGCTGTGTGTAAGTATATCTGACCCCTCTTTCTTCACTAGTCGAGCAACGGGGAGTGAAAGTTGCTTCCTATGCTGACGATACTCAGCTGGTGTTCTCTTTTAGAGAACACTCTAAGGCAGCTTTCGACAACTTTAAGCAATGTCTGATCAACATCTCGACCTGGATGATGGACAGCTGCTTGATGTTGAATACTGATAAAACAGAGGTATTGTTCTTCAATCAATCCTCTCCTCTGCCTTCTGATTTTTGGTGGCCGCTGGAGCTAAACCCTCCACCGCTCCCAGTTGATTCGGCCATGAATCTCGGGTTTAAGTTTGACACGCGCCTTTCTTGTAAGGCCCAGATCTGCCAAGTCTCTTCATCCTGCTTCTGGAAACTAAAAGCCCTGCGGAGATTTCTTCATCTCATGCCTATGGACTGCAGGAAGACTGTGGTCCACGCCATGGTCACATCACAGCTAGACAATGCTAATAGTCTATATATGGGTCTCCCAGCCTATCTGATTCGAAGACTGCAGATCATTCAAAACGCTGCGGCCAGACTCATTAGGAATGTGCCATTTCGGCACCACATCTCTCCCCACCTGCAGAGCCTCCACTGGTTGCCTGTCCAAAGAAGGATTGAGTTCAAGGCTTTGTCCATCACCTATAGAGCCACCAGGGACAGGGGCCCGGATTATCTGAGACAGAGACTCCAGAAATACTGCCAGACTAGGGCCCTAAGATCTAATCATCAAGAACTAATCAGGACTCCTCGCTTTTCCAAAGCCAGGATTGGCGGCCGAGCTTTTTCAGTGAGAACAGCGTCACTTTGGAACTCTATGCCAGAACACCTTCGCAAGTCTGAGACAGAACATGCATTTAGGAGGGCACTGAAAACTTGGCTTTTCAGCCGACCTTAAGGCCCCATCTCTCACTGTCGAATCCGCTGCTAGCGCCGGGACACCTCCGTTGGAGGTAGCAGCGCGCCGAATAAGTGCCCTGTTATTATTATTATTTAGCTATTTCCTTTAGATTTCTGCCTGTTAACCAATATGAGAGCCACTGCAGTTGTGTTGATAGGCAATATGCATAGGAGTCTGGGGCCCCCATCCCACCGGCATCTGATGGAAGTTGCAACACACACCTTAGCACCATAGCGCTAAAGTGCGTGCCTGAGTCTAGCATAGGTTTTGTACAGGAAGGCTATCCTTCCTGTACAAAATACTATGCCTAGACACACTTCAAACACTTTTCCCACTTTGTATGTGTGCTGCAGAGGTCAGCACTCATGCAAGTAGGAAAAGAAAGGCGAAATGAAATAATTTCTCCTCTTAATGCCTCCTTTGAAGTGGCGTTAACATTTGGCGCTAAACTCTGTCTACTATTGTTTGTAGATAGAGTTTTGTGTCAAAAGGCATGGGTGGTTGCATGGCAACGCCTATGACTACCCATGTAATGCTCCCTTGGCGCTAAGAAACGCAAAGCAGTGCTTTGCGCTACTTTGCATTACTTGTAGGGTTCTTTCCAACGCGAAACAAGTTTTGATCTGGAATGAAAATTGGTAAAAAAACATTTTGTGCTGGTTAGCATCAATTTTGTGACGCTAACCCAGCACAAAATGTTTGAAAATCTACCCCTCAGTTTCCTACAGCTTGGCCTGTTAATGGGGGTACATCCAGCAATAGCGAAGGCAAGTCAGGAAATTGTTCCGTCTGGTTCCAACGCCTGTGGCTTACCATACACGCTCTTCATCGGGTACCACAGACACAGGAAGAGCTTTTGAGGATGCTTACCGTGGGAAACTGTCGGAACAACGTGGGCTCAGCCACGCATGTCCAACCAACGCAAGCGTAAGCAAGCTTGCTTTAACCATGCATATGCGTGGTTAAGGCAATGCGTGGTCTAGTAGCCGAGCGGACTGGCGGAAGAGGAAGAAAGGAAGAGGAAGGACGATCGGGAGATGGGAGAGGACGTGGTGGGGTAAGTGGGGCTGGGGCCAGGTCTTGGGGGGTAGTTCTTTTGGGATGGGGGTAGGTTTTAGGACTCAGGAGGGGGTTGGGTTGTTTGTTGGGCAGGGAGCAGTTTTAGGGCTCAGAGCAGGGGGGCTGGGGTCGGGGTGGTTAGCTGCTGTAGGGGACAATTTTTGGGGCTCAGGGTGGGGGGCTGGGTTCGGGGTCATTTTTAGGGTTGTGGGCAGTTTTTAGGGCTAAGGGCGGGGCGGGGAAAAGGGACAGTTTACAGGGCAGTGGGCAGTTTTAGGCCTCAGGGCGGGAGGGGCTGGGTCGTGGTAGTTCAGGGATGTAGGGGACATTTTTTAGGGCGGAGGGGCCTGGGGTCGGGGTTTTTTTGGGGGCTTGAGTTTAATTTTTAGGGCTCAGGGCAGAGGGAAAAGGGAGAGTTTACAGGTCAGGGGGCGGGGGTATGATCTTTAGCATGCATGTCCCTTTACCCATCTTGTCTTTACCACGAAATTGCGTGGTAAAGGCATGTGTGGTACAGGCATGTGTGGTAAAGACGCGTCGTGGTAGAGACCGCTTGGTGCAGACATGCGTTGTTCAGGCATGCTTTATACCATTATACAACCACTTACTGTAGGTCCCAAGCCCTGATTTATAGTGGTAATTGCTTTAGTGGTGTGGCTAGTAGAAATTATTCTCCTCTACAAACATCAGCAAAGATTATTTTCAAAACATCGCAAACTTTGAAAATTTGTAAACTAGCATGTTCCAGATTACCAAACAATATCAGAGTGGGAGCGGCGGGGAGGAGATTGACCGCCCATTCCAGGTGATTCAGGTCAAAGAAAGCACTGGCCACTGCCCCAATCCATGAATTACAGCTGTGGTCTGCATCCAGTATACTCCGTAGAATCCTAGCTTGGATCACAAGACTGGCATTATAGCCTCATGGAACTGAGAATTGAGGCATGTCCACCTCAGATCCCATGAGGACCTCTGTTTATTTTCATTGAGGTTTAAAAGTCTGGGGTGTTATCCTTAGTGTGGGAAGGGACTTTCCCTTAGGGCCAGCTACACACCACACAGACCATTTGCATCCCTTCATCAAGAGGTTCTCCCCACCATCCAAACATCAGTAAGAGTCAGGAAGGTGTGTTCTCATGGAAGAACCCCTGTTTTATAAATTTAATGATTCTAAGCAGAAGCTCGGGATACAGCCCTAGTCTAAAGATTGGGCCTTTTTTATGTGACATTGTCAGCCAAAGAAAGACAGTTTTCAAAGATGTTTGAAAAAGCACAGACATGTTTATGTCCATTTCAACTAGGCTCATTTTTATGGTCTGGCTTCACAGCCGTTGGACAATTATGTGAGGGTCACTAGGGGGAAGATTTTACACCGCCCTCATGCTGGGAACCAGGAGTACATGTTTTGATTGGGGAGAAAGTGTGTGCTTCCATGAAAAAAGTACTTTCCCTCCACGCAGCTGTAATCACTTTGATTGTTTAGCTAGCTGTTTAATCTTGCACTATCAGGAGCACACACATGACATTGGAATGCTATTAAAGTGTCTTAGATAATGTATGTTGTTTTTCTCTGAGAGCATCAAAGATGGGAGGAGGGCAATCATTAACCTATATGGATTTTTTGATCTGGCTTAACAGGGCAACTATCACCTGACCTTTTAACCTACACCTATATCATTCTACAGTTCTTTGCTTCCACACAAATACGATTCCATTCCTGTGCTATTTACTTGTAATGCTTCACATTTCCACACAACATTCCATTAAAGCCAGACATATTTGCATTGCCAATGTTTGTTTTCTATTGAAGCTGGCAACACAATAAAGACTTCTCTTTAGCACATGCTCAGCAGAGTAAGAATAAATGTACACATATTAATAAACATTGGCAAAGCAACAACTATCACCTTTGTGACGTATTGGCTTTGCCAATGCCTTTTGGTGATGCTGTACAGTAGCAGCAAGATGCTGTGCAGCAGTGATCACGTCATTGTGTAGGCTCATGCATGAGTCAAAAAACATGCATGCCTACAAAATGACACAACGTTGTTTTCTTTTACTTACTAATCCGAACTAGATTGGTAAGTAACAAAAATGAAGTAGTACACAAGCACTTTTTTTAAAGCGGGTGGTCGGCAGCAATTTGCTGTTTGCTCCCCCCCACCCCCTCAAAAAATAATAATAATAGAAATAAAAAAGGCAGTGGGGTTGGAGAGATACAGAGAAGTGGGGGGTGGGGAGCAACAAGGCGTGGGCTGGGGAAGGGAAAAACAGCACATGAGTTAGAGGAACATGGGGACTGGGATAGAAGCATATGACCAAAAAAAGCAACAGAGAGTGGGGGCAAGGAGTCTGGCAGGTGAGAGAAGCACACTAGAGAGAGCTCACAACACAAGAAAGACAGTAACATGGAGCATGGGGGGGTATTTGGGGGGATAGAGAAGCATGCGAGGGAGAAAATTGGAAAACACTATGCTACAGGAGAGGAACAAACACAAGACGGACAAGCTGTGACAAAGAAAGCCATAATTGGAAGCAAGCAAATGAGACTGACAATGAAGCAGACCAATCGTAAGCAATGGGTGGTCTGTAAGCCCCTGCAAGTTCTTGGTGAGCCCACAGTAGGTGTTTCGCAACCTGACAACTTGCCCCGTCTGGTAGACTCGACCTAAAAAACATGAGCGCTTTCCAGGAAAAGCGGGTTTTACGTTATGAAGCAGGTGTAATTTAGTGCCACACTCTAACCACAGATAGACTACGGGAATCCAGCACAAGTTTGTCATCTACACATTGAAGGTATAAACGTTAGGCTGTACTGAAAAGTTTATGCATTTCTCCTGCTGGTTAATGAGGTGTGCATGTTTGGGAAATTACATTTTGATGCTGAGCTGTGAGCTCAGCTATGGTAAACAACAAGTATGTCTGAATATCAAAATGAGTTTAGTGCACTTTTGCAGTCCGTCATCAGTCAAGGCACCTTACATGAAAATATATGGTGGTCCTCAACATGTTAATGTTGAAAGTTTAGCATTAAAACTTTAAACGAAACAACATTTCCAAACCTAGTGCAAGCCTACCACATAAATATTGAGTAGGTAAGTTTGCAAAGATGTTACAAAGAAATAAATCTGCCAGAAGAGGTTTTGTGTGGTTGCTGCACATCGGAGTGCATTTTTTCACCACCTCCTTTATCGATGACCACACATTGCTGCCTGCTCATTACCTAAAAGAGTGACTAAACTCCACTGAAGTGGATTGTGGGACATGTAGTGCCATCTCCACTCCTTGCACAGCCTGAAACTCCTGCTCACACCAGTAAAATGTATGTTCCATTGAAGATCTCTGTTGGACTTGGTCCTCTCTGCTGGGTCATACCCAAACTTTTTGCCTGCACCCTCCAGTTTTCTGAAACCGTTTTGTTAGCCTTTCGGACTCTGCATAATTTAACACTGCCAACCAGTGCTAAAGTGCCGGTGCTCTCTCCTTTAAATGTGGTAGAATTGGCTTAGACCCAATTGACATATTTAATTTATATGTAAGTCCCTAGTAAAGTGGTACTACATGTGCCCAGGGACTGTAAATTAAATGCTACCAGTGGTTGTGCAGCATTAATTGTGCCACCCATTTAAGTAGCCCTTTAAACATATCTCATGTCTTCCATTGCAGTCTGTGTGTGCTGTTTTCAAACTGCCATGTCGACAGGCCCACACCTTCCTTTTTAATACATATGCCACCCCTAGGGTAGGCCCTTAACAGCCCAGCATGCAGGGTGCAGTGTATTTAAAAAGTTGGACATGTACTTTATTTTTTTCACATGTCCTGGTATTGAAAAACTCCAGAATATTTTTTTTCACTACTTCAAGGCCTACCTCCCACATGGGGAAATATTGTGTTACCTCATTACATTTAATAAGGGAAAACTTTCAATTGGGAGCAGGTGGTCTATGGAATTGTAACTAAGACCACTGATTAATGGTAAAATCAGATTCCTAATCACAATTCGGAAAATGCCACTTTTAGAAAGTTTATATTTTCTTGTCCCAACCATTTGGTGCCTGCAGCCTGTTCCTGGGTCACATGACTGGGTGTAGCTGGCAGTTACTATTTGTGTATTGCTCCCAGACAGTAAGGCAAAGGGAAGATAGGTGTTGGCAGGATGGGCCATCTATGTCAGGATGAGGGGGAGGAGCTCTCACCTACCACACTTGCACATCATAAAGGCTCAGCCTGAGCACTCTCACAAAGGGTTTGCCACTAGTCTTTTGTGACCACAGCCGAGCTGGTGCTATGGCAGGGAGGAAGGGGATGCCTGACACCACATGGAAGTAGAAACCTCTAGAAGCTTCTCCTACTTCAAAGTGGGCACAAGGTATAAATAATGAACCTCAGACCCCCAACTCTTCAGATCTCTTCTAGCCCTTGTGGACTCTGCCAGGAAGAAGGACTGCCCAGCTCTGAAGTCTGCCCTTCTGACCTGATCTGCTGCCCAAGGACAGCTGCTGCTGCATCAGGACTCTTCTGCTATGAACTGCCCTGCTGAAACCAGCCTGCATGTGTGTCCCAGGACTCCAAGATCTCCATGGGTCACTCAGCTGACCTGTTCTCAAGCCACAGTGACACAACATGCTTCTCTGCACCTCACATCTTTGATGCAGGACTGTGCATTTCCTCAACAGTTCCCCAAGCTTCATCCTGCGCCACGCGTCTTGATGCAAACAACAGCCCAGCGCCCGCAGCTCTGATGCAGGACTGTGCATCACCTCAGCAGCTCCACCAGCCTGATCGAATTCAACACATCTCTATGTCGGCAACTAGCCCAGCTCGATGCAGACAGCGCATCTTGATGCAAGTCCTCGCAAACCCCAGTGGCTTCATTGGCTCAGTGCGGTGTACCTCGACTTCAGCACTGACGCATTGCCACGCAAGTCTTCACGAGCCCCAGTGGCTTCCTTGATGATGATGCAGGACGGCCCATCGCAATCTCCAGTGTACTGTCACTGACTTCACTGTGCAACCATGATTTAAGGTACTCTTGTTCAGCGGGCCTGACTGGGTCCCTATAGCTGGCCAGTGCTCCATCTTGGTCGGACTTAACTTGTGACTCTGTCCCGGTCCGGCGCGACCACATAACCACAGTTGGCGCTTTGTGCTTTACCCCCTATTTTCACTTATATCTTTAAAAGGTCATATCTCCAGTTCTACTGATTGGACTTTTGTCATCTGGTTTTAAATTAGTTACTAAAATGTACTCTATTTTACTAATTAGGTGTAGGATTTTCCTGGTTTTGGGTTTTCACGTTATTACTCTTTGAAGTGCTGCATAAATACTTTAGTCATTTCCTCTAAGTTAAGTCTGACCGCAGTGTGCCAAGCTACCAGAGGGTTGAGCACAGGTTAATCTGGGGTTTGCTTGTGACTTCACTCTAACAGAGAATTGTGGTTGCTGCTTCAGTACCGTTTCACCCCTCCCACCCAACGAGTAACCCAATTTCCTACAACCTCATTGTACACCGCTGGCATTCCATAATGCTTTCCTCCGAGCCCATCTAAGCCAGCACCACCATCATTGCCACTTTTCTGGGAGACGGCAGCTTCTGGATAATGCCACAACTGAGTAGCACCACAACAGGAAATGTTAGACAGATCACAGGGAGCTAGGTGTACATAGTCATGGCTTCATAGTGCGACAACATAAAAGGGACGCCTTGCCACTGAATGAGATGACATAACAAACATATAGGAACCAATATGAGAAGTAACACTGCAAGGGCACTACTTGACATGCATAGATGCATATAAATGGCTCATGGGCCTCAAAATGCCCAACTCCCTAATAGTAAAAATGCAAAGAGGACACAGTCTTTTTGATATATTCGTATTGTATAAGGGTCGTTAGAACTGGATGGAGGCAGCAGTGCGGTGGTTACCGTCCTAGTCGCAGGGCTGGTGATCCCTCACCTACCTGCTGGCCTTCCACGTTACTTGAGTGGGAGTGGGCACGGCTGAACCAGAGCATAAGAGTCCCGGAAGGAACCCAGTAAGGACACGAGGTAAGGAGTCTGCGTGGACGTAGATGATGGCAGTAGCATTTCACTATCACTGGGCTCCAGACCAACAGACCATAGATCCGATAAAGGTTTATCAGTGACCACAAACGTGGAGAGACTGAGGGGCAGCAATGCGAAAGCATAAAATGTAGATACTCGCAGTAGCGTAACGGTAACCTGCTTCAGCCATGTTTTCCTGCTCAGACTAACACTGCCCACAGGAAGTGCCCATCTCTCGTGCAGAGCTGCTTTTGCATTTCGGCTCAGACTTAGGTCTGAAAACAAAGATCTGCTCTGGCGAAACTGCTTACGTTTCTGTTGCAATCTGAAGGCCACTCTCATGATCCCAGCCAGTCACCTGCTTCTGTTCATTGTAATAACTTACCACATGGCTGCTGCTAGACACTTCTGTACAGTAGGATACATTTGAGTCTTGACTTCTGTGTAGGAGCCAGCCTATAGTGAACTTTGCCAGGGGAAACTCTAGAAGATTGAGAGTGATTCATAGACTATTTTTCTCTCGTGTAAATAAACCCTTTCAGACTCCGACTGATGTGTCAGGAGATGTTTTTGACAACAGTAAACACAAAAGTAAGAGTAGGTAAACTTTCATAACAATCAAAGATGTAAATTATCCGGCTAAACAATTACAAAACCCTTCCAACAAATGAGTTCCCTCCCTCTGCCGTGGATGAGTAGCATTTACCTGTAGGCTGGTTGTCTCCAATGAGCCACCAACAAGCTGGGTGCAAGCTTCTTGTACTCTGAACAAGAGAAGATGTATCCCAGTGTTCTTAAACAATCTAAGTGATCTTGGAAAGATTTATTTTCTCTCGCAGTAAAAATGAGTTTTTGAAAGAGACCAAGAAGGCCTGGTTGAGTGCTTTGTAAAAGCAAGACAGTTGCTCCTGCCTCGGGTTCACATCAGTGGTTATTTTGGCTGTACACGTTTGGGCTCTTCAGACAGACACTCATGGCCCTTCTGCAGGACTATCCATTCCCTCCATAGACCAATATTCTGCTTAAGCACACACTGACAAGCCCTGTGATTTGACTCATGTCTCGCCTGTCATGCTAGTACCTTAAAACTTGGTCCCCCAGTGATATTGTGCTATACTGTAACAATAGCTATGGCCAAGCAACCCCAACTGGACACTGTGGCTCTATGAACAAGTGTGCTCTACAAAAGTTGAACAGTTGGGCACTATTCTCTGCGTAGAAGTCATAGTGAACATGGTCTCAAGTGAGGAGGGAGGCCTGTAAACTTTGACAATGTGAGCACTTTCACACCAATTGATTTCCCTATGGTAATTCCCACAAATATTTTTGTTACCTTAGTTTTTATCGTTTTTATTTTTAAATACATTTTAAATACTTCATCAAGAAAAATGCTTTTACTTCTACTAAATATATTTTGAGAAGGACTTTGCAAAGCGTGCCCATCCTGTCTTCTCAGCCACAGATTATAAGTGGGCCAACCACCAAACTTCAGGTTCTACGTTGGTTCTAAGGTGTTACATTGGTTCCAAGGTTCTATGTTGGTTTGGCAGACTTGTTTGATCAAAACTCCCAGAAAACATCTCCTTTGTATGACGTGAAGCTGCTACTACGGGGAAATGTATCCATGATGGCATTTCAAACCTGTCATTTCTCATTTTATCCTTGAAGATGGACCTCCAAAGTGGCAGTACTACTTCAGAATTGATATAACTAATACCTGCATGAGCTGAGAGTTTCCTCCAACCATATAGTTTACATTTCAAGGCTGTTAGATGGAGATAGGTCCCCTGGATGGCTCTGGAGAGAGTGTCACTGCCCGAGTTCGTTTTAGCTCTGTAGATTTTTGACCCTCATCTCAGCACACATAAAATATTATTGGGTCTTTCCTTGAAGGCATTTTTGTGGCAAGAATGACCCAGAGAGGTGTTCTGTGGTCTGGAGGGCCACGCCATGTGCACCAGCCTTATCGAATATGACTGCTGTGAGCTTGCTGGGCTGAAGAAGGCTGATAGGGGTGACAGAGATAAGATTGTAGTAGCAAGACAGGCCTTTTTGTCTGTCTCTGCCAGGAATAGTGGTTTACTGACCTCTACGGCACTTTTAAAATTGGTCTGCCAGTCCATGTGCAACCAGGTCCTTCACCCATCCAATTGGGACATGGATGACACATATGTACATCTTACGTCTGTATGTAGAGGTTGGTGGAGCATGTTTGTGTTGTGGTTGTAGCCACATTGGAATTCATTTTGTTTTCCTACATCCAAGTGGTACCTAAGATGGAGGATGGAGACAGCTCCAGTCAGCAATTCGAAATGCAGTGTTTCTCAGATCAATTCAGGGATCCTTTGCAGCAGGTTACACTTATGAGTGTGGAACAGAGAAGAGAAGGAGAGACCCTTTGAAATGTAGGGAATTTCCATTGCTATTTCCTGCCCCATTGTTCACTGAAAGGGCTACACCCCAAAGCTTAACAGGCAGTTAAGTGGGAAAGCCTTCTCTCTCCTGTGTGCCCTCACTTTCTGTCTCCTCTGGCAGGAGACTCCACCTTCTTGTGTACAAGAGAAATCAAAGAGTATTGCTGGATCCGTCTGAATGGAATAAGGAAAACGCAAGAACTGCCCAAAACAGATGTCAGAGCTGAGTGTTGGAATACACTACACAAATACTGTCAGCATCTTTAGTATAAATCTTTAGTATGAAGATGGGTCAGAATCCTTCAGCCAGTGTGCCAAGATTTCTCTACTAGAATTCTGGGTCTCCACACCAGTGGTGACCGGGAAACTCTCTGTGCTCCTGGGTCGAGCTATTTAACGTCAACACCCCTTGCCAGATTCAGTACCAGAAGCCTGTGGAGTTCTGCCAGCCTGCCAGGAGAGGTTCTCTTGACCCTGTCTTGAGGGAGAGAGCTGACCAGCTGCTGAGGAGCGGCATTAGAGTGATCGTTGCACAAAGAAGATGTTGCTCAGAAGAAGAGAGACTGCAAAGAATTGAGCCAGGACGAAGCTGGGACTGCATCACTCTGCTAGAGGCTGAGACCCTGAAGCCCTTAAGTGAACCTACAGCGTGTGCTGACGAATACCCACCCCGAACTTCAGGATGCTGTGGATGCTGACAATTCCGTACAAGTGACTAAGAGTCGGCAAGATTCTGGACGTTATAGAGTCCTGACCACTTCCTGCAGGCTCTAAAAGAGACTCACAGTACTGGAGGAAGTTCTGCGATGAAGCACCAAGTGTCCCCCACTGTCCGAGGGAACTTCAGACAACCTGAAGTACTCACTGCTGTGGGTGGGCACCTAGCTTTCTTGGGTAGTGGGTTTGCGATTGGGCTCGAAGAAGACCTCAAGTGACAAGATCCACCGGACCATGAGTGACACAACCAAGATGCACCCTCCTTCCACCAACACTGTGGCATGGCCACTAATTCAATATGCGGTAGTGGTGGAGACAGGGGAATCAGATGTGAGTACTACAGGTGCAGCACGAGACACCAGACGAACCATGTTCTCCCTTTAATCCTGTGTCTCTCTGCCTCACAACACTTCCAAGAAGAGAGATGGGACACTCGCTTGACAAAGCATTATTGTGTGGATAACAGCCCCTACTCGGCTTCTGGTCAGGTAAACCTTTATTTATCTATGTTAAGGACCCCCTAACCCCTTAAATGCCATCACTGCAGGAGATTGCTTCTTGTTTGAATTTCATGTGATTTTACCTCATTCCCCACATCCCACCTCGCCTGCACAGGGTCATTTCTATTAATCTGGAGGTGAGGCATTATTCTCTCTAACTTTATGAACATTTTACGACAATTCTTACCTGCTCAAACCTTTACAGTGACATTGTTGTCACATCTTCAGCGTTTTACCCACAAACTGAAAGTATTTATTGTGTCTTTATTTCAAGCTGATTATACCGGAATGCGACCAGCATAATAGCCTTAGAGAAGGTATGATCATGCAAATATAAAAGTTGCATAAACAAATCAAGAAACAATTGGGACAAGATACCAGAACAATACAAATGAAAAAATAATTGCACTCTCGGTTCACAACAAGTACTCACAAAAGAACAGTTTATCTTCAATTTGTTTCTAAATCCTCATCTGTCCGTACTACTTGTCTCACAATCTATTTTCTATGATAAACAAAGTGAGCCCTGAACTTCTGAAGTTGAAACTTAGATCACGTTACAGTACCTAGGTGAGGTGGCCAGGCTGGAAATGAGCCAGTTTTTTTATTTACAGAGATATGAAAAAGCTTGAAATGTTCAATTATCCCAAGGGCTTAGCTTACATGAATGCGACAGCCGCCTCCAAGGA
Source organism: Calotriton arnoldi (assembly GCA_963921515.1). Taxonomy (NCBI): domain Eukaryota; kingdom Metazoa; phylum Chordata; class Amphibia; order Caudata; family Salamandridae; genus Calotriton; species Calotriton arnoldi. The sequence continues at coordinate 781,912 of CAWUFW010001223.1, forward strand.
GCGGGGTTGCTCCACAGCGCGCGCCCATCCTGGATTGAATTTCTGACAGAATTACAGCTGACACTAAGAGCCGCTCGCGATGACTCGAGGGAGGGAGCAGACAATGGGCCGCATTATACACAAGAATAAAGGTGAATTTACAGGGGATACTGCGGGGCGCGGAAGGAAGAGTCAGGCTGTCTACGGCTTGGAAGTAAACATCGGCTGCGGTTATATATACGGCCAGCAGGGAACCCGGAGTACGGTGGAGAGGAACAAAACCCGCAGAACCGCATCCCCCCTCGAACGCCCCTCTCCCGGCCCCCATTAGGGGGCAGCGCTGTTTGGGGGGCTAGAGGCTTGGCGCGCAGTCAGCATACCCCCCATTCAAGACTCTGTTGTCAGGCTGCATTGCCATGACGAGGCGCGAGGGTGCCTGTAAAGACCACTCTCATATTAAACCCCTTTCAAAGCCTTGGCTCCGACGCGCAGGCGCGACTCCTCCAAAGGTCAGAATTAATCCAGGTAGACTCTACCAGAACAAGCATTGGCATAGCCAATAGGTCTCGCTTTTGGGACCTTATAAGTATTTAGTTATGCAGCACAATATCCTTGGTGCAACAACATTAACTGTTGCATGGTTAAACACTTATAAGGTCCCAAAGGCGAGACCTATTGGCTATGCCAATGCTTGTTGTTGTAAGTTGTAGCTTGCTGAGTAGTTGTACAATACAAGTTACAGAAAGTCTGTTAAAGTGTTATGACTTGTTTATGTGCAAAAAGGCAATATATTGTGCTGTTACTAGTGGTATAGTGAGGGTAACTAATAGCAACATTGTGAAAAATTAAATGAAAGAGGGAAATAATAGAATTCATTGATGTAATAGCAATATTATGTGTTTAGAGGAGTTCTGATATCTTTTGGGCCCAGTGCCACTGCACCTGCTGCACCATTTAAATCATACCCCTACAGCCTGCAAGATAACTCCATTTGTGAGTCCCTGTTTAGTAGTAAAATATAGAAATAAGGGGGAAAAGGATGGAATGGCAACTGAAACAAGAAAAGTGCCAGAAAAGATTGAAAACAAAGCCAAAGAAGGAAGGAAATGGGAGATGTGACTGAATGAAAGATGAAGAAAGCTGGAGAAAGGAGAGAATGAAAAAGAAATAAGGAAAGAGAAATTAACGAGAAAAGACCAAAATGCGTGAAGGGTGAGAATGAGGCAGGAGAAACAAAAGCAGTGGCAAGAATGAAAGGTTTGAAAGTGGAGCAGCGAGGAGGAAAGTTAGGGCCTTGGAGCAGATGGGTGCTCCTCTCTAGGGTTGCTTGGCAAATATAAAGTAAATGTTTCCTTCTGCCTAGGATGGCGGGGGCAAGGGCACCTTTTGGTTTCATGAAAAGGAAGAAGTTGTTGTAGGGCAGGCAGGAATTGGAAAAGCCGTGGTGGGCTGCACCCAGGGCGACAGGACATAAGGCATCCCCAAGAGCCATGCAGAAGTGAATGAAACACTGAGTAAGTACCGGGACGAATGTGCTAGCCTGCATGAGTGAATAAATGCAGGGATTAATGAGTGTGCAGGCGTTAATGAGTGCAGCAGGGAAAGCATGAGTGCACAGGGTGAATGATTGTGGCAGGAAATGAAAGGTGTATGGTGTGTAAAGAATGCGTACAGGAATTAATAGGTGAGGTGGAGTGAATGTGTGACCGTGTGGGGGTGAATGAGAGCAGAAGGGAACGAGCTAGTACAGGAATAAATAGGTGGGAGTATGGAAGTGAATGAGGGCAGCATAAAGTGAGCATCTCAGTCAGCTAGTGCAACAGTGAGATAATGTGTAAGTGCATGCAGCAGTGAATGAGCACATACATGAAGTAGTGAGCAGAAGTAAATAAGTACCAGAATGAATGCTAAGTGACTGTACAAGAGTGAATGTGCGTACCAGAGAGCTAGTGTCACTGTGAGTGAGTGGATGATGGAAGCACTGAATAACAGCAGTGATGGAAAGAGTACGTCAGTGAGAGAAAATGCGAAGTGAATATACGGTGGATGAATACATATATATTATGTAAAGCTGTTGTGCTAAGAACTGCCAGGAGTCTGTTTGTGAATTCCTGTCAAGTAAGATGGTTTTGTTCATAAACTTGTGTTCACGACCAAATCTACCTTTGTGAATCCGGCCCATTGTCTCTTGCAAAGAAAGGAGACTTTGCTTGTCTCCCACTTAAGGTAACCGGAGATCACTTTCCCACAGCCCATGCGCAGAAATACTCCTGCAGCTTCTACTGACTATGTTTTGGCTGTGTAACGTGTATGGGGAATCAGCCAACTTCTAACACTGAACAACAAAGGAAGATATAGAACAAGGGGGATTGCTAGTGGCAGGATCGGCCTTATATGACTTCAGAAGTCAAAGCCAGCAGCCAGGCACCCAGCCAACAGTAGGCCTGACAAGAAGCAACAGCAGGGAAACAGCCTCTTGAGGCCCTAGTACGAGGGAGACAAATGCACACAGGAGTCTAAGAGTAATTCAGTGTGGTGTGTATGTCATTAAAAAAAATAATCTTAGGAGTTCTGCTGAGTTATAGCGAATGGGGTCTGCATAAGAGCAAATATTTCTACAAAGGCATTAATGAAGGTTCTAGACAGCATTTATTTACACGGTACGAGTTACTCACAGCCGACCGAATTATCTACCCATCGGGGGCGCATAGGAAAGACAATTATCTCATGGGCAACACCTCCAGCAGGGTTATTTCTGCTATTAAAAAAACCTGTTCGCCGGGAGCCACTGCGGTTTAAGAAAAATACGTTTCTGAGCAGCTAGGGGGAAAAATGTAATTAAAAAACGTGTTTGGCTTACTGTACTTGTCAGTTATGTAACGCCAGTAAACAGCTTGGTCACGCTCATCAACAGGGACCAGTTCGGCACAAGATCAGACCACGCGCCAGGCCATCAGCATCACACTCATCCATCTAATCCAATATAGGACATTGGGGGCTATGTGGGCTGGAATCTCACCCCCAGCTCGGAACGTGCGCCTCGTAATCCCAGTAGTCGCGGCTCCTCAGGCTGTTCACCTCGGCGTAGACCTGGGCCCTGCTCCCGGCGGCGGGGCCGGGCATGGCTGGGGCTGCTCCCCGCGGTGGCAAGAGGCAGCAGGAGCGCAGGGGCAGGCGGGCCCAGTAGCGGCACAGGGAGCAGCAAGAGGCAGCGAAGGGCCGGGCAGGGAGGGAGAGGGGCGCCGGGGCCTTCAGGCGGTGCTGCGGAGTGAGGGACCCGGAACACAGGCTGCGAGTGGCCGGCGGCCAACCTGGCGGACGGGAGGAACGAGGTGACCAGCGAGACAGGGAAAAGAAAGAGCGCCTTCCAGACAGAAGATGTGGAAACAGTACTGTAACTGTGGCGTAGCATAGTAAATGCCGGGAAAACAGAAACTGAGTCAGGAGAACGTCTTCAATGCAGAGGGGAAGGGATGGTTGCTACACAAGAACGTGGTTAGCAGGCTGCTGACCCGTGCCGGATCAGAGAGGAGCGGGGGCGAGCGCGGCAGCGTGCTCAGCTGACCACACGCTCGTGCGTCATGGCCTTTTGCTTGCGCGTAACCGCAGGGAAAAGGCCATGACGCACGAGCGTGTGGTCAGCTTTTTGAAACCTTTTACTTAAAGTCTTGCCAGAGCAGCGCTTGCGCGCTACTCGAGGCTCGACCTAAAAAGTAGGGGAGATATTTGTAGCCCGAAGCAACGATGGGTAAACTGACCCCTTAACTAGGGTGACCAGGTGTACTCGACTTTCCGGGACAGTCCCGGTTTTCACCAGCTGTTCCGGCAGATTTCGGCAATTTTGGCTCATGTCCCGGTTTTTAGAGGGAGTCAACTGAAAACAGTGAGAGACACCTTTTAGGTGTCCTGAAGCTGTGCTAGTTAGCAGCTGTTGTAAGTAAGCAATTTAATTAACAGGTATGATGCTGGCTTTAGAAATTACATTTTATTTATTTTCTTAGTGCCTCTTCTGTGTTCCTATGTTGATAAGAGATGTCATTCTGCGCCCCTCCGTTGATATTAAATTGTAGTCCTTCTGTTTTTGCAAAATGTCCCGGTTTTTGGTTCTCAAGATTAGTCACCCTACCCTTAACTCAAATCATAAAAAATAACAAAACAATGAATTAACTTGCGCTCGTAGAGCACAGTGTTCCTGGACTTCAGGCAGGGGCTTAGCTTGGTCAGTAAGATTGAGGGGGGGGCGAGGGGAGCTTCAGTTATTCCAACAATCACGCTGGCGGTTTAAGGGGCAGTGGAAACAGAGAGGACTGCAGATTGCTAGGGGTACTAAGAGAGAGAAAACAATATTTTGTAAAATAGCCAATATTTTCGACAACTTTCAAAACACAGAGAGAGAGTGTGTGTCCTTTCTAGGTCTCTTCTAGTCAACGCTTGCGCTGAGACATGCTGTATTCAGGATATGGGTAACCTCAACAAATGATGGACGGAATGCTGAATGATTCAAACATTCACCCCCTATCAAGAGATCTGGGTTAAATCCATCTTTTGCCCACTACGCCACCCCAGTTTGGACCCAGCCATATGCAAATCAGTCTTGACCCTGTGCCTCATAGGAATAGTCCAGACCAAACTGCCTAGCCAGGTCCTCCCTGGACCAGAAACAAGCATTCTGGGACTGGTTTCAGGATATGTCACCCTTCATCAGCCAGGCTAGCTTGAATCCAGTGGCTGGACTGTTCCCACAAGGAACAGGGTCAAGACTGATTTGGCATATGGCTGGGTCCAAACTGGGGTGGTGTGGTGAGCAAAAGAATGATGGATTAAACCCTGATCCTTGTGACTGGGGGTGAATGTTTGCATTGTCCAGCATTCCGTCCATCAATTGTTTCTTTTGCACGTATTCAGGATATGGACATTAAGCTCGCCTATGTTCCACCCATTTATTGTATTGGCTCCTTTCAGTGTCTTTTGGAAATCTTTTTATTTCATCGGTTTATTTTTTTACAAGTCCCTCCTTATCCCTCTTCAGTACCTCCGTCTCTTCTGTTGTTACCTCCCATAAGGACAGCCCCTCTTACATGTGTTGTTACTCAATTGATTTAATTTACAGTTGGTGAGCACTGTTTTGTTAATGCTGTTGCTGGCACAAGCCCATGGCCGGCGCATACATGGTATCTGTATGTTTTTTTCAAGCTGCGCGGTGCACCACATGCTTAATCTTTAAAAATGGCAGCAGCGCGACTTTCTTTTATTTCGAGCGGCTCACACAACTACATTTTTTAAATAGTACTGATTTATTTCAGGAGCACGGCACGCCGTGCTTCATCTTCATCAATGTCTAAGCAGCGCAGCGCGCCTCGCGTTTAATATTTACTAAAGGTGGGCGCATCACTTTCTTTTATTTCGCACGGCTTGCACAAGTACATTCTTTACACACAGCACATTTTAGCAACATCAATGACGGTCGCGCACCTTTGTTTCTGTTGCGTGGCTAGCCCTACTCTTTTATTTACATTTTAGAAGCAGCGCGGTGCGGCTCGCCCAACTACATTTTTGGCAGTAATAAAAGAGTTTATCAGCAGCAGGACACGCTGCCCACAAATGCACTAAGCAAGTAAAGGGTGCAGTACTACAGGCTATTACTAGGTGTCCCTGTGGTTTTGTAAAGAGACCTTTATTAGCCACATATGGTTCTGCAGCCTTAATGCAATTATAAATAGAAACATTGCAGCTGAACATACACTTCCATTTGTTTGTATTGGGAATAACTTTTTTGTTACATTGCATTTTGAAAATGCACCATTGGTGTTTGTTTAGCTTTAGTTCACAAAAACAGCTAAATAAACAACAATAGAGCATTTTTTAAATGCAAGCTAAAAAAAATTTCACTTCCAATACAAACAAATGAAAACAAATGCTCAGCAGCAATCTTTCTCTTTATAATTGCATTAAGGGTGCAATATCTTATGTAGCTAATAGAGGTCCCTTTACAACTCCACAGGGACACCTAGTAACAACCTGTGGTACTAGTACACCCTTTCCTTCGCACAAGTACATTTTGTAGAAATTACATTCTTTGCTCACAATACGTTTTATCAACATCAATTGCGGCTGCGCGCCTTTGTTTTCTGTTGCGCGGCTCTCACAACTCTACATTTTAGAAGCAGCGCGGCATCCCGTACGCTTCATCATTAATAATGGCGGCCGTGTGCCTTAATTTTATTTTGCGCTGCTTGCCCATCTACATTTTTGGCTATAATGCCGCCCGCAAATGCACTAAGCAAGTAAATGGTGCAGTACCACAGGCTATTACTAGGTGTCCCTGTGGTTTTGTAAAGAGACCTCTATTAGCCACATATGGTACTTCACCCTTAATGCAATTACAAACAGAAAGATTGCAGCTGAGCATACGTTTCCATTTGTTTGTATTGGAAATAACATTTTTGTTAGCTTGCGTTTAAAAACCCACCATTGTTGTTTTTTTAGCTTTAGTTCACAAAGAAAACTAAATAAACAACAATAGAGCATTTTTTAACGCAAGCTAAGAAAAATCTCTCTTCCAATACAAACAAATAAGAACAAATGCTCAGCGGAAATCTTTCTCTTTATAATTGCATTAAGGGTGCAGTACCTTATGCAGGTAATAGAGGTCCCTCTACAGGTGGGCCAGCACAGATCGCGCTAAAAGCGCACCTGCACACTCGCAGTATGGACACATGCAAGATGCGCCCAGGTGTGTGTCTGGGCGAAGACGAGGCCAAGATCGACCCGTCTATGCCCATCAATGGCCGGAAGAGGCGGGGCTGGACCAGCCCTCTGAGATCCACATTAAGGATATCATAGTAAGTTGTTGCAGTTTTATTTTAATAAACTGTTTGGCCACATTAAACTTGAGGGCCTCCACTTTTGTTATTAAAGGCATCTAACTTGGGCCTAGCTGTAACCATGGGCAAGCGTAAACCTGGAAATGCAAAACCTGATGTGGACACAAAGCGCACTACCATTGGCTCCTTCCTTGCATGCAATGTGGGAGTAATTTCCAAGGAAATAGATCTAGCCGAGCGGCGATTATCTTTAGGGCTGCCTGGCCCAAGCGTGCTGGGGAGGCCGCTGAAGGGTCTCTGACCATGATTGACCGTAATATGGACAGGAGAACAGAGCCTGGACGAGAGGCCTAATAATAGTATGGCCCCAGGGAATTTATCCTCTCATTTATCCCAATGACAGCAGCTCCCATAGTAGCCCGGGCCATCGTAGTTCGGTCTCCAGCAGCCAAACATAAGGGGAAGTGTAGGAGGATTGTTACTACTAGTCTGATAGACTCCCGGGCCCGGTCCATCTAAGGAATGAGAATCCCCACGCAGCCCTGAATGAGTCTTCTTGGGATTCCATTCTTAGCAAACTGACGGCTACGATCAAGGACTTACTAGTGCCATTCAAAGAGAACCTGGATAAGCTCGAAGGGAAATTGGAGAAAGTCATCAATTTGTGCCAATCCATGCCTAACCGGTTACTCAAGTGGTACCCAGGCCTATTCTTCTGGGGCAGGACAATTCTAAACCAGTCAGTGGGGGGCAGGCACTGTACCTAGGCCATCTTTACAAGCTTCAAGGATAGAGCATATAGAGGGGGAAACCTGAAGCCCCGTACTTCTCAGCGTTCAACATTGCAGCAGTCCGGAGCTACATTGAGCTCTTCTTCATCTTCTAGCCATCTGCCACCGGTAGCCCTGCAGCCCCAGAAGCAAGCCGCACAATCAGGGGCCCATTTATATCTACCCAGATTCCGGCGTTCACTGGCTTAACATTAATCGTATTTTTCCAGCTGATAGGGCACATCAAATCATATTAACTAGGAGAGTGGGATGGATAGGGCCTTTGAAGAAAGATTTTAAGGGAGATTGTGTTGTTATCATTTTTTGGCACCCTAGCTCTGCCAGTGAGTCCCTCGGAAGATCTGTGTCACCTACCTTTTCGTCAGGAAATATGGCTCTTCTCCCATTGGGTTTTTTCTATCGAAACCTGCGTGGCATTGAACCAATGTGTCAAGTTGGACCTTTTCCGCAACAAATGTCTGGGCAAGATTCTACCTTTTCCTCCCCTCTGGATTTGATGAACAGGTTTCAGGTACTGAACGTTTTGCAAGATAATGATTGACGTGGCTATATTGAACAGTCTTGCCTATTGATTAGTGGGGCTGTCTATCAGGGAGTTCATTTGCTGGACCACATCATAGCTCCGCCTAGTGCCAGATTAGGGGAAGATGATGGCTGTGTTAAGCCAGTTTCTCACCTTGAAATTGTCACACATGATAATATTAGTGATGCTAATTTTGGCTGTAAGCAATTACACCATAATGAGCTCATTATGTGTTATGCTCACACTGACCTGGATGGATGTTACAAATTTGCCACTTGGTATGTGGGGGCGTTATCAAACAAGTTGGGAACCCCGGAATAGGCCAACACCATTTCTGGCTTTGATATCATTTGTTTACAGGAAACTTGGTGTACAGCCCCTAAACATGTTGAGGGATTTCCTCCCACTTTCTAGGTGCTATTCCTTCAAATGTGGGGCGGGCTAAAGGTGGGCTGCAGTTCCTTATTTCTAGCAAGCTTCCAGTAACAAGCAGAAAGCTTTCTTTAGTAGACCCACATTCACAGTTGCTGTGGTTAACCACTAAAGGGGGTACTGACCTGGTTCTGGTTAACTTTTATAATAATGTTTTTGACGCCACGCGTAGTAAGGTGGTTTATGCATTGGATTCTGGTCTGGATGTTTTTTCTACGTTCCATACACTCTAGCTTTGTATTATTTTAATATTCAGTCATGCCCCTTTCCAGCGAAATACGTATGTGGCTACACCAATCTGGACGGGATGGGTTCCACACACTTTTGTCACAACGACAATGGGGATGTATTAGATTTGATCATTTCCAAGTATGACCTTTTGTTGTTGGAGTGTAAATGTGGTGATAAAGGAGAACAAATTCCAACCTTTATAGGTAGACATTCTTCATCAGTTATTGACCAGGTATCTGCCCGTGCTAGTCGCTTGTGTGGTGCCCCAAGGATTATTCAGTCAGCCATGAGTGATCATGACCTAATTATGTTGCCTTTTTTCTTTTGGGGAAGGTAAAATGTAGTTTTCACTATAGTCAGAAATATCATCTCTATCAGGCCCAACGGGCGTGAGTTAAATGGGCAGGAATTGAGCCAGATCGAATTCTACGAGAACTAGTAGTCAGGAATTACAGTGACAGTTATTGCCTAAAGGAAGTGCTGTCCCCTGATAGGTTGTTGTCTAGCTTTACCCATATTACTTTTGAGCCAGACTTCTATCTCTCATCGAGCCCGGAACAGAGGATGGTTTGACCATTCACCCACCCAGGCCTGTCAACTTCTGAACACTGCCGCCCACGGAATAATAACCTAATTAAAATTCTTCACCTTGAATATAGGCGGGCCCTTGCAGCAAGGAAGAAACTGATACAGAAAGAGGCGTGGTCTGAATTATCCTCAGCAGCAGATTCTAAAGACCACAAGCTCTTCTGAGATACGGTCAATGCCCCCTTTTTAAAAAACGATGTTATCCCAGAATTTAATTATTTTATTTCCTATGACGTATGGATGGCACATTTCTCTGCAATGTTTGCACAGAGCAGCAAGATTAGTGGTCTTGTAGGGTGTGTGGAGGAGTATCTGGGACCACCTTCCATTAGACATTACTCTGGATGAAGTCACATGAGCCCTGTATGATAGCGCCAGTGGTATGGCTCTGGGGCCCGATAGGGTGCCTGTGGACTCTTTTAAAGCAGCACCTGTTGAGGGTGTTCAATGCAGCAGTTGTCAGTATGATTCCTACCTCAAGGGCTACGTCAATAGTTATCCCTATTTATAAGAAGGGCAATCAATCAGATCCTAAAAATTATCGCCCTATATCTCTTTTAGATTCATCAGTTAAAGTGATGAGCATGATCTTGCTTAAGAGAACGGAGGAGTGGGTGCAGGAATCCTCCATCTTATCTACAGCCCAGTTTGGTTTTACAAAGGTTATTGATACTATTGAACAGTGCGTTAATCTAGACCTCCTAATTGGGAAGTACACAAGGGCCAAAGCAGGTTCTTTATATCTTTGTTTTGCTGATTCAAGTAGTGCTTTTGATCTTGTTGACCATGCCCTTTTGTGGCCAACATTGCTCACCCTGGGCGCCTCAAGGGCCATTATCAATTTTTGGGCAAATGTGTACGAGAATTTATCAAGCAAAGTTCGCTATGGCCCACAGGGAGAATGTTCTCCTTCTTTTAAAGTAGGACGAGGAATCAGACAGGGTTGCATTTTGGCCCCTCTGTTATTTTCCCTTTTTATTGATGGAGTGGATAACGCCTTGAAGTCCATACAAGCTGATGCCCCATGTGCCGCCGGGTGTCCCATACCAGTGTTATTATATGCTGATGACGCTGTCTTGATATCTATGTCCCTGGTCAGCCTGCAGCATTGATGAATGTTTTTGGGGACTTCATGGCTTTTAAAAATATGGTGATCAACAAATCGAAAACTTTTACTATGGTTTGTGGGCCCAAATCAACCAAATGTACATCCTTTTTTATTGATAACACCATAATATCTAGAGTTAATTTGCTTTGTTATTTGGAAGTTTTGTTCACAAGCACTGGTTTCTGGGTTCAACAGATTTTAAATGCCAAGGAAAAGATGAGAAGAAATTCTCATGGATTGTCGCCCCATTAAAGAAATGCTGGAGATATATAGGGCGGGGGGGGGGCACCGCTACTTATGGGACGAGGCTTTGGGGCCACACCACTTGTAAGCCATTGCAAGTAGAGGAAAATAATTTCCTGAAACACTTACTCTGTTTACCAGCCTGTGCCTCAACTTTGATTGCTCACCGTGAGGCTGGCTTATTGTATTTGGAGGATTTAATGTCAGTAAGACTGCGTTTACTTTGGTTGTCTATCTATGTAAATGTAAATCTGTATTTGTAAAGCACGAACTACTCACCCTTACGGGTCTCAAGGCGCTGGGGGCCATCGTGGAAATTAAGTGAGCTATTGCCCAGAGTCACAAGGTGCTGAGCTGCCGCTGGAGCCGGGGATCGAACTGTGAGCCCTGTGCTCCGAAGTCAGCTGCCCTGGCCGCTGCACCACACCTCTCCACTCTGGTCTAAAGTCTGAGCTGAAGTACATTTACTATTGTCTTGGGTCCTTTTTGTTTGCAGTAACTTTAGATGTGCAGTTTGTGAAAGGCAATGGGCTTATTCTTTTGTGACTGGGTGTCTGTCTCTAGCACCCGCCCCACTCTTCTTAAACCCCTCTTTACTCCTCCTTAAACCATTCCCATTTAGTAATAAGTATTCCCTATATTCCAGCCACTCCACCGGTCCCTTCCACATTATCTACTATTGGCACATTAGTGAATCTTGATGCTGTTTTCTGTGAGTCGAGTACCAAGCAGCTCCATGTAGGGGCTGACGGGGAGAGCGGATAGTGTGGCTCCGTATGGGACTCCGCAAGTGGACCTGGAGGTGCCCATTTGAACAAACTGGTGTTGGTTGGAAAGGCAGGAGGAGAACCAGTGAAGGGCATTCAGGTGAATACCATTCAAGACTCTAGGGTGAATAGGAGGGTGGGATGGTCGACTGTGTCGAAGGCAACTGAGAGGTCCAGCAGTATCAAGAGGCAGTGGTCTTCTTCATATGAGGTCAGGACAGCATTGTCTATGAAGTCTAAGCTAGCGGTGTCCATGTGGCAGCGTGATCTGAAGCCAGACTGGTAGCCGTGCAGGAGATGGGTATCATTGATGTGATCTTGGAATTGAACATAGACTGTTTTTTCAATGTTCTTGCCAGTGAATGATAGGTGAGTGCCAGCAGTTGGCGAGGTCATCAGTGTCTAGTGTAGGTTTCTTTAGGAGTGGGAGGATTTGGCCTATCTTGAGAGCTTCTGGGTAAATGCTTAAATTAGGGAGGCTTTGACAATGATGAGAAAGGGCGAGAGAGGTCCCTAGAGAGAGTTTTGATGCATGATGAAGGTAACACATCATCTTCATAAGAATTGACTTTGACATACTTGAGTATGTCGGTGAAATCGGTGAGAGATAGGGCTTTGAAAGCTGGCCATTGAAGGCTTCTACAACAAGGGGTAGGTGTAATACATGAAGCAGGCTTGGGTTACTGATGTGATGTGATGTGGATGGCATTTAACTTTTCTCTGTAGTGAGGAATAGGTAGATCTGATGGAGGGTGGATGCAGTGCTTGATTATCTTGAAACCCATTTTGCTTTTGATGGTGGCTTCATTGATGATGCTGCTATAGTATTTTGCTTTGGCCGATGTGCTGAACTGTCTTTGTATTACGTAGAGGAACATTCCTATCATGAGGTCTTCTGAAGTTTTGTTTTTCTTCCATTTTCTTTCTTGTCTGTGGATGGATCATTTATTTTCAGGAAGGTCTTTAGAGTACCAGGAATAAGAAGGCTTTCGTTTCTACTTGCTTGTTTTAATTGGGACATAGATGTCAACATAGTTTTCCAAAAAAGAGTTGTGGTTGTTTAGAAGAGTGTTAGCGTAGAATGTACAGTTCATAGCGTGCGAGATTATTTCAAGAATTTGGTTTTCTATGGAGAATATTTTGAAGGGTCTGAAGGTTTGGTCTTGTCTGTGGTCTTGTCTTTTGCATTGACCTTGGTTTGTTGGTAGAATGCTGAACAGAGAGATAGGGATGTTGAAGTGATTCCCAGTCAAAAGGGTGTTGGTGGTTTACATTGGCTTGTTGCTGAAGTTTAGAAGACAAGGTTAGGATATGGCCATTGGAGTGTGTTGGCTGTGTGAAAAGCTGTACCACATTGAGTGTGTGATGAGGTTGAAAAAGGTGTCTCTTGTCTGTTTTTGGTTTGTGTTGTCTGAGAGGTTTAAGTCACCCAAGAGGTGGTGTAGGCATGTCGGATGGATTTAGTGGTGAAGAGATCAAAGAATTCATCAATGAAGTCCTTGTTCTGCCCTGGAGGCTTGTAGATGAGATGATAAGAGGTGGTCTGAATTGCAGGTGTTTGTAAATGTCATGTCAGCAGCTACAAGCGGTGGAGTGTCACTTGCTTTCCTAGGGTACAGGACGAGGAGGGCATATGAATGACATCAAGGCTTCCTCTCTTCTTAAGTGATCCATGTGATGGACCCTGTAACCTGTGCTAAGGAGAATGTCTAGGATGTGCGAGGATGTGGGGCTGGACATGTTTTTGTAATGAAGAGGACATCAAGCTTGTGAAAATTGATAAGATCTACAAAATCTAGTGCTAAGAGTATTGCAAAGTGAGTGTTAATGAGTGTGAGTTGGAATGTGTGTTCAGAAGTTTGAGGGTGTATGGTAGTTGGATGTGTACAAGGTTGGATCTATGTGTTGTGGTAATGGTATGTGAGTGTTTTGCGTCAACTAGGTGTGGGTGTGATTGTGGGGATTGACAGTATGGGGTGTTGAGTGAGGCACACATATGTACCTTAACTTGTAGGTTTCAGTGGAAAAGGGGTTCGGTCCTTCCTAGCCAAAAAAGATCCAAACAGTTTAGATGCCCTGGCGATGAGCAACTCTTCCAGCAATTTGAAGAGTTGCTGAAAACATGGAAAAGGTAGGAAGTGATGTCACTTCCTGTGCAAATGGATGATGGGAAATCCAGTGAGGTTACTTTCTATGCAGATGGATGATGGGAAATGAAGTCCCTTTGCTTGACTTCTTCTTTCAAAGCTGGTTTTGGCAGGAAAACAGTGATGTCACTTCCTGTGCAGGTGAATGACGGGCAATCCAGTGATGCGACTTCCTGTGCAGATGGGATCATGGGAAATGAAGTGTCCTTGCTTGGCCTCTTCTTTTAAAGATGGTTTTAGTGGAAAACAACAAAATATACACACACTTTCAAGGCAATTTAGCACTTCATTTATTGCTGGGTGGTAATGCAACATCCTCTCTTTATGGAGAAAGTCCCAAGACAGAGAAGAATCAGTCATTGAAGGTTCCCTTCCAGTATATGGATAATATGACACTGCATTAATCATTTCCTCCAGAAAAAAAGGATTGAACATAACTTCTCAACTCCAAAGCCAGCTCTTATTTCCAGGAAATGATAATAGGGACAGCTTTTAAAGTTTGGTGCGAAAAGAAAACCTTGCTATGCTCCTAAAATTTGTGCTGGATGTTTCTGGAGATTTGCACCAAAAATGTGAATCAACACTAAGAAGTGGAAGGTGCCCAATAAAATTGATGGGAGGAGCGCTTGAATTAATCTCAGCTAGGGGCAGCTCCTCCACTAGGGCGGAGGAGCGTCACCCCACTGCTTTACCACAGTGCGAGAAGCAGAAACATAAAATGGTAATAACTACCATTTTATGTTTCTGCTTCTCGCACTGCGAGAAAGCAGAACGGTTTGTTTGTGGGCAGGTGGGCAGGGCTGCTCTGCGAGCAGGGCTGGGCAAACCAGTCGTGCGCACTCTGCCCTTCTCCATGCAGGCTGCAATGCAGCCTACATGGAGAAAATGGCCTCCCCGTAAACCCCTGGCTGGGCAGCGTCCCCACCAATCACAACGCTGCCATTGCAGTGTTGTGATTGGCTTAGGGGAGGGAGGCTGCCTGCTTCCTGTTCCTGCGGGAGGCGAGAAAAACGCGGTACCCGGCTGGCGGACATGCATGTTTTTTTATATTTAATATTACATTTATCCCCCCCTCCTCCCTTGAGCCTCCCCGCGTGAACGCCCCACCCCCCACCCACGATTAATGCCGGCTCCAACTGATCTCAGCCACTGAGGATTGTTCAGAACCACACTCCAGCCCATCGTTTTTCACCCACTACGCCACTCTAGACAGAAACAAGCCATATTCAAATCCGTTTTGGTTCTTCTCAAATAGGAAAGCTCCTGGCTGAACTGTCCGACATCATTTTCACTTTTTTTACCCTGTTTTGCCCATTCATTAGCCGATAGCTGAATGATGGAGGTAAGTGTGATTGTAAACTGACACAAAATTAAACAGTAAGCTAGGGCGGAATTTCAATTATGCTAGAGTCATTTTGGTAGTTTTTTACATGGAATTACTGATAATTACGGGATTACTCCTGATCGTGTAATTAAGAGTAATTTGGGGAAAAATCCTACCCCAAAAGCACATTTAGCGAGTGGCTGCTCGCTATTCGTGTTCTGTTGCATTGCGGCCATGTTTAATGCCTTTGGGGGGTTCCGGTTGTCCTGCAAGCGATGCCTCTGCTGCTGCTGCTGTAATATCTCTCTCTGCCATGTTCATTGATGCTGGTGTAATCGTACAGTGGTGTGCTGTGGTTCTGGGCTCCTGAGAGAGCGTGTTGGGGCATTGGCTGTTGGAAGGGGCTGGAGCGAGGATGCTTAGTGTGGACTGCTCATCTACTTGCTACTCCTCCGGCCTCTGTGGACACTGTTGTGTCCCACAGTCAGTAACAATCCTCCCGTGGCTCCATTGTCTCAGGAGAGCGTCACCCCGGAGCTAGGCGCTTTAGTCAAAGCACTGATGTCTGGGATTGTTACACACAGCGGTGTCCAGGAGTGACTCCCAGCCCTCCTTCAATGGGTGACAGGAGATGGATCAGGTGATATGCCCCGTACGGCCATAAGTGGTCCACCATTCTCTCCCTTTGACAGCGGCTGAGGTTGAGTGACAGGGATCCTCTGAACCCACCACCAGCACTTGAGACGCTGCCAGCGGGGAGGGGGGCTGAAGCTGGGTGACCGGAATTTCATCAAAGTGTTTGCTTGGCAGTCTGTCCAGGCCAGATCCTAGTTTAACTTACATTTGCCACGTATGTGCACTGAAGTTTTAAGTCACTGCTTGATTTTAACCCCTCCTGCTCAGGTTTTACTATTTAATGATCTCTCAGCATTACTTTAAATACCGTCAACATGAAGTGAGAACTTTTTTAAAAATGAGTCCCTTTTTCACCGTGTGGATTAAACTACATGGCGAGGCTGTGCAGGTTCTCGCTTGACATACATGTCCCATAATGCAATATATGAACCGGACACAATAAAAGGGCGACGCATCCATTAACAGGGTTGAGCACAGATTTTCTCCAGAAACTCCGTAGATTCCTTCAAAACTTTTCAAGCTTCTCTGCCTTTATAAAGGCTGCAAATATAAAAGGGCAAGAAAAAAAGCTTCAAAATACCTTGTGCTGAGAACATTTTCAGGGACTACTAAAATGTAATTCCCTTTAAAAAGCCTAAATTGAAAAAAAAGAGAAGCAGTTTACCATGGTTTTGCAAAGTGACAAGTTTGCAAATTTGAATAATCTTTGCAGGCCAAATCTAGATTTTTCCATCACTGAACATTCCACGCACGGTAAGATAATAGTGAACAGCACTGGAAGAATACCACTGATATATGAAACCATAAGTGAAACAAATGCTTCATCGCTTTATTCCCGTTATAATCACCCCTGTGGTGAACAGTTGATGACCCTGTGAAAAACAGTGCGAGGATGAGTGCAGCAGTGAGCGGAACAAGAAGCTTCAGGGCGCTGTGACTTGCACAGACACGTGGCTGGTGTTTCTAAGATTCTCTTAGAGCTCTAGGAAGGACAGAAGAGGAGACTTGGTGCACACTGAACACAATTAAAAAGGTACCCTGGGCCCTTGGTACAAGCGGACACGAAGCATTTAAACATTCCAGTATCTATATTTCTCATAGCTAGGCCCCATGCTTTGCACTGCCCCTTAGAGTGTGGTGCGCTTTGCAGAGAAGGCACTACCCACCATACTTAGAAACCTCTGCTACGTCAGAAGGGATCTTTTTGGCAAAGATGCTCTTGTCGATGTGCTGGAAGCAATTTTGGCAACACTGAAATGTTGTCTGGCCCACATTCCATGGCGACCAGTAGCTATAATGTTTTCTATCTCAAACAAGAATCTCCAAAGCCTGTTTTCTTTCCGCAAAACAAAAAAAATCATTGACTCTGATAGGCCTGCAGTTTTTCTCCCTGATCGTGGGGAGTGGATGGGATAGGTTGGTTTCCTGTTTGTGACCACTGTGCCTCTCATACTAGTAAGGGTCAGGAATAAAATCGAGACCTGCCCTAAATAAGGTGGGCCTCCGACACTCTGAAGCTGGCAGCCCTGTGGCAAGCAGGATGCCATCAGAGGGCTTCCCATGGCTCAGATGGCTGCGGCGTCTCCATGAGAAACTTCTCCCCACTGATAAATGAGGCGGAACATGTATGACTATACTATGTAGGCTGCTTCTGCAATACTAAATGTGCATTGCTGCTTCAACATTCACAAATTTGAAAGACTACATGATGTAAATGCATGTGGCTACTCTCCACACAAGAGTGGCAGAAGATGCTACTTTTTGGGTGTAGGAAGGTGGAATCTGACTGGGGGTAACCAACACCCACTTTTTTCCTGGTGTTTTGCTGGTTTTCGACTTAGTCTGACTGGGATCCTGCTATTCAGGAACCCAGTCTATCTGCTTTCTCCCTAAATTGGTTGTTCATGTACTTTAGGTACACTCCAGATTGGATTCTGGGGTACCCTTATAAGTCCCTAGTATATGGTATACTATGTACCCAGGGCATAGGTACCCCAGAGGCCTCCCAGGGGCTGCAGCATGTATTATGCCACCCCTGAGAGACCATTTAAAATGATACAACAGGTCTGCTACAGCAGCCTGTGTAAGGTGGTACATGCACCCCTTACTTAGATATAGGTTCACTATATCTATCCTAATCACTGCACATATAAACATATCAGTCACCCCTATGGCAGGCCTTATCAATCCTGAAGGCAGGGTGCTGGGTTTTATGTGAGAGGGTGCCCATGCATGAGCAGAGCCCCTCTGCAGCCTTCGGAACCTATTCTCCGGGGTTGTTTGTGATGCAGCCAACCATATAGACTTAAGTGCATTATAACCTCGCGGTAAATGCTAACTTTAAAACGGCTACATGGAAACATGTCGTGTTTGGTGTCAAACACCTTGGAATCATACCTCCACACCAGTAACTGGTGTGGGAGGTATGATTCCACCCTCATAGAGGGAGAAATATGACAACACCGGTACACCCGGTACCAGCTTTCTTGACCCTGGCATCACAAAATAGATGCTGCCAGCCACAGACACGAGTCTGCCCTCCTGCTGCTGGACGAAACTCCGGCAGGGGAAGGTTTGACAATAGGTTTCCTGTCACAGGGAGGTGTGACCACCTCCCAGACAGGCTTTAGTGTATTGGGGCTGGGTGGGTGCACTCTCAGAGTGCTTTGATGTCTGCACTGGGGGCACATTTGGTGTCCCTGTGCATAGTCCAGCTCAAACCGGTTGCAGGAGCCATTTTCTCCTGCTCTGGCGCGAAACTGGACAAAGGAACATGGGTGTAGCCACCCCTCTGTCCTGACCCTCCCATAGGTGGGTCCCCAGAGTTTGTCCCACCCCTTCCTTGGGTATAAAATAGGAACCCCTGACTACAGGACTTTAGATATTACCTGGACTAAACTCTGCTACAGAAACCAAGTACTTCGACTATCTGCACGACGCTGGATGACTGAAGAATCTCCCTTGGAGTAAAGGAGTTACTTTCCTGCTGAGCAGACACCTAAAATGCATCTGACCGGTTTGCATCTACGAAACTCCTGAAGGACTCTGAAGATTTCTGCAATACAGGAGGTGGGTTCCCATGGTCTTTGAGGTTGATCTGCGCTCTCAGAAATTCTGAGGCCCGTATCCCTCGTGGGGACCGTGGAACCTGAACCCCTGGGCACCGTGTACATTTGCAGCAGCATATGCTTTTTGGCAATCCCTGAGGCTGTGCTTTGGGCTACTTGTAGTCCTGACACCGAGCAGTAATTCCACCGAAGATTTCCAGCCTACCCTCCCCGAGTGTTCCGTGGGCTGGTATTTAGTGATTCAGCTTGAGGTCCCTTTGCGATCCCTGGTCCGTTGGCCTGTGGGTCCCTGAGAAAGCAACTTTAACTTTCAGTGGGCTTCCCTGGTTGCTCCAGACGTGCCCTGACTCTCCATTGCTTGGAGAGTCCCCAGGACCTTGCTGGTCCTCACAGAAACATCTTTCCTCTGACCGCGTGGGTTGCAGTGGGCAAGGCTTGTTGGTGTTCAATCCGGACACTGACCCCTCAGCACTCGACATCCTTCATGGGACAGCTCGAATCCGGACTGTGGTTGTCGTAGACATCTCCTGGTCCCCGTGGCTGCAGAGTCAAGCTTCACCTCTTTTCACCTGAAGCACCCGACATCAGTTGGCATTCGATTGCTCCGCTCCTGGTCACGTGAAGTGACCCAGACTTTGTCCCCTCTGCTTTCAGGTTCTTATAATCTCCGATCCAGGCTTGGATCACCCCGGACACTTTTCTTCTCCACGGCAGCAGTACTTTTTCGCATCACGCCATTGAAAACGACGAGGGTTTCCGACACCACTTGACCCCTATGCACCCGGCTCCTCTGGGATAGGTAACATGGGTACCTCGGTACTCTCAAGGGTGCTGGCCTTAGAACCTTCTATGTTTAGCTGGGTTTGCTTAAAGTCCGCTCCGAAGTGTCCTTAATCTGTAAATTTCCAACCTAGACTTTCCCATAGAGTTGTACGGAGCTCGCGTCTGTGTTCACACACTGCACCCGTCCTCCGTGGGTCCCCTGTGTCACTACTTTGGGTGGTTCCTTGGGGTCCCCGCGATTCTACGTGCTCTAGGCACTGTGTCTAGTCAAGTCGTGGTTCTTATACCACTTTCTTAGTATATGGTTCGGTCTCCCCCTGGAGCCCGCTGTGTATTGTGCTATTTACTGTCGTTCTAGTGATTTAATATTGTGTGCCTTGTTCTCTAATCTCATAAAGAGGTTAGTAGAGAGTGTTTAGTAATAAATACATATATTTTATATATACCTTGTGTGGTTCTCCTTTCATTTGGTCATTCAGGAGGTTATAGACTGGTAAAACAAGCTGCTTTACATTCCTTCGAGACTTAGCCTGAAGGCTGCTCTCCATAGCTACCACTAGGATAGCTTTCAATAAAGGTTGTCTTTAACCTAATCATCAATAAAGGTCGTTTGGACTGGTGCAAGGTGCCCTCTTTAATTAGTGGACATCATATACCAGGCCAACTTCTCACATTGGGCACCCCCGGCCCCAATTAGGATTGCAGAGTGAGTGACTCGCTTCTGAAGCCTGGCTTGTGTTCCTTCCTGCTTAAAAGCCAGGCAGCCAAGGGCCGTGCACCCTGCCTCTGCCAGTGGCCTGACGCACCCACATATTGAGCCAGTTCTTGGTGTCACCCCCTTTTGGGGAGCACACAGGGTGCAGAGCTATGGAGGCGTAAACTGATGCACTGTCTGCCGTCTCAGATGCCCCGGGAAGGGCAATGCCCCCCAAAACCCCTAATATGACATCTGCTGTATCGCAGTGGCCACAGCAGTGCACCTTCCTTGCCCAGTTGCAGAGAGGTTTTTTCTGTAGCTCAGCCTCATTTTAAATGTTCATATATTTTTTACATCTTGGCTGAAAAAAGATGAAACTACATTGGAAGGGGATGAGAGCCATAGCTAGCGATCTACTGTAGCAACAAGTTGTAATGTGAGGCTTGAGTTATCTCTTTCTACCAACAATCTTGCATGCTTGCCAATCCTAAACTCTCCGATCGACTTCAAGACACTCCTGTGATGTCACTTCCTGTTTTCAGGGGTAGTCCCCGGTTAGGAGTTTTGCCATCCTGGGCGAATTGTTATTCCCCCCCACCCCTCGTCCCCTCTTTCGGGTATCAGGAACACATCCAATGCTGGTGCTATTAAAAACAATATGTCGCCCTCTGGTGGGGGCATCCTAGATAGCAACACCGTACAGTAGACCCATTACTGTAATCAGGTATTACCAGCAATTTGTAAATTGGCGGAGTTAGACTACCTAAATTGGCAAAGTCCTTTCAGATTTTGAAATATCCAAATCTGTCCTGAGAGCATACATTTCTTTACATTAAAATTGGAATTTTGTTTTTTCCAGGGAGCATACATACACAGCATTAAAGGACTCTTCTGAAGCTGTGAGTTTTTATTTAGTAATCACACTTTGCTGTGCTTTGGAATCCTGAAAATGTTATTTTGCCTTAGCAAATTGCCAACAGCCGTGTGTAATAAGGAGATACAGATATGGTGGTTGTGATGCCGTTAAGGAGATTTACTCACATGAAATGTGTCTCTGTTCAGGAATGCGAGATACCCATGTCTGAAGTAACCACAAGTGACAGGCTCAGAGCACCATGAAAAGTCAAGTCAGTTGTAGACAGGAGTATCCCCGTGCAGCTGCAGATAACGACCTGCCATTACCAGTGCTTTGTTACAAACGCTACTTAACATTGTTATTTAAAAATAAAGTAGTCTTATAGAGCTCAAAACTGGGCTTTACTCACAAAAGGCCCCTTTCAAAATCTATCACGAAGGATTTGGGCTGCTTATCCCGCTGCTGTCATTATCAAACAGGAGAGAGGTATTTTGGGAAAGGATTACATGGCTGTCCATCACTGCAGGCTTGCTGAAAACCTGGCCCCCGGCACTTACTCAAATGTGAAAATTGGAAGAAATGGAAAGTGCGACCAGCTGCAAATGTATCCGGCCAAAGGGGGCGTAACCAAGTGGAAACCGACACGCCTGGGACAAAGCATGTCCGCCCCCTTCTTCAGCAGCAAAGAACATGAACTGCACAGCTATATCCAGAAGGAATGCACACGGGCAACCGGGGACTTCAGGGATAGAGGAACATTTTTATGTCTTCACTTTCTGTGATTTATACAGCACCAACATGTCAAATTTCAGCCACTTCTGGCCGCTCTTATATCTAGTGTATAATTTATAAGGAATGATAGCAGAGCCCCAAAGTTTTGCTCAGAAGGTGGAGGTCAGCGCTGCATAGTCTTGATTCCACCTCTTGCTTCTTTAATGCACCTTCACACTCTCCCTGCCCCTTTTATCTCATTCTTGCAGGTTCTTTTTAATCCTTGCTTTATCCCTTTGTCATTATTTGTTTGCCTTTTTCCTCCTCCTTCTTTCCTTCTTTTGTGTCGTTCTCATTCTTGCTCAGAATCATAGTCTGTTGAGAAAAAATAAGTGCCTGCCCCCAAAAATGAGTGCCAGCAGGGCCGGACTGGCCTGTAGAGCAATCAGGCAGTGTCGTAAGGGCTGGTCCGACAGGTCAGTTTGTGGGTCTGTTTTATAGTCTATTGAGCTGTTTTTTAGGGCAAGCCTGCCACAGCACATAAGCTGCATCAACTCTTGCTTGAAAGACAATTGTTTACAGTAAAGGGTTTGGAGCCCGTCCATTGTTTACCATTTGTTGGCTTCAGTGTCCCTCTTCTTTGTGGCCTTCTAATTGGCCAGCGCAGGCCAAGCGCCACTTCTGTTCCTTTCTATGGAGCACAGATCAAGCACAGATTGATTCTTCTTAATTAGTGCCAATCTGCTGCCTATGCTGTAATTGAGGTACTATTTCTTCTCCCCCTACCCATCCCTTCTCCATGTTATTGCCCCATCTGGTTATCCCTTTCTTCTCCCCCACAACTCCTTCATGTTGCTTTTCCCTTCTCGGGGGCTGCTGTGCAACATGGCTTAAAAAAAGCGATATGACGTGGTCAACGTTGGTTGCACCATAGAGCTTTTTTTTAACTTCACCCTATGTTGCAGAGCAGGTCGCGCTGCTTTGTAACGTCTAAAAAACATTGATCTTGCATAGGTGTGACCTATTGGCTTTGCCAATGCTTGTTACTGTTGGGTTCTCTTATATTACCACATACATTGCCTGCAGCAACCACAAATGCATGCAGTCTCCCATACCTTGCAAAAGACTAATATAGCTTTCTTTACAAGTTCAAAACTTCCCCTATTTGCAAATGTAGGCCACTTTTATTTTGGTGCCCGGGCCTATTTTCTGTACCAGTCTGACAGTGAGTCCCGGTGGGCCCCACCTGCAAATACTGGTTCAAATTAAGCACTGTTTATATCTTAATAGTGTATTGACTGTCAATACTGGGAAAGTGCACGGATTGCTAGGAAAATATGCATTTTTGACTAAGGCATTACTTTTTCCCCCTGCAATAGGATTGTTTGTGGTGCTTCCAACTTTAAATGACACCCTTTGATGTCACCTGCCGGTGACTCTGCTAGGTGACTACTTACCTAGCTTTATGGTTGTACCAGTCTTGGACTATATACAAAGACCCAGAATACACAACCCTACTTGCAATTAGTGCAATAAAGCTACAAAAGTCTATATTTCAAATTTGTCTCCTAGATAGAGGTGTGGCTATAACCAGAACTACAGGAACTATGCGGCAATGGAAGCCAAATTATGTGGCAGCATTAACTAAATTATGCAGCAAGGAAAGGCAAATTATGAGCCAAAATGTGTTACATTCTGTTGCAGTATTATTTTGACATTTTATCATTGAAAAACACAATATTACTATCTTGGAAAATACGTCAATGATACCAGTTTAACAGCCAAATACAGCAATCAGAACCTCACAGGTGACCAGTATACTTTGCAAAGGGTCTGTCACTGCATGGTGCCTGGTGTGCACTTTCTATTAGTAACTTTTGCTTTGTTTTAAGGAGGAATTTTTAGATTGTTGAAATCTGCAAATTATGTAGCATATGGGGAAGTTATGTGGCAAATGTGGTAAAGCCATAATTATGTGGAAAAGATAGCAACCATAGGGCCACACAATTCTAATAGCCCTGGTTTTAATTAGTGCTATTAGAGCTTTGTGTTTATATATGTATGTATGTGTATGGTGTCTGTAGCGCAAACTTAATCAAAAGGCAGTGGAGCGTTCTACATGGTCAAAGGCAAGCTTAAAGTTGCCGAGTAATAGGAGAGGAAGCTGAGTTGTAGATGGTTAATGCATTATAATGTAGTGTTCGTTAAAGATGTGAGTCTTTAACACGTCCCTAAGTTGGAGCAGCATTGTGGGGGTCCTGATGGATGTCTGAAGCACAGGACACTTTCAAGTAGAGCTGGGCATTATCAGAATATTGGTGAACTTTGAGGCTGTAATCTGTGAGTAGAGCATCAAGACTCCCCATGTAAAGATTGAAGATGGCAGGAGAGAGAATGGAACCCTGGGGGACTCCACATGTGATAGCCATCTTTTGTAACCTGGAGGTGCCCATGTGAACAAACTGATGTTGGTTGGAAACATAGGAGGAAAACTATTGAAGAACATTGCAGGTGAAGTGCTCCTCTGGGATGCATATGAGGGTGGGATGGTCAACTGTGAGGTCCAGCAATATCAGGAGGCAAGGGTCATCTTCATATGTGGTCAAGAGGCTATCGTCTAGGGTGTGTAAGGTGACGGTCTCCATGCTGCAGAGGGATCTGAAGCAAGACTTGAAGTTGTGCATGAGATGGGTAGCATAGATGTGATCTTTCAGTTAAAAATAGACTGCTTTTTCAATGATCTAGCCGATGAATGGTAGGGGAGTAATGGGCTGGAAGATGGCGAGGTCATCAGGGAATAGCACAGATTTCTTTTGGAGGGGGAGGATCTGGCCAGTCTTGAGAGCTTCTGGGAAGATGCCTTAAGTGAGGGAGGCATTGACAATAGTAAGTAAGGGTAAGAGAGCATGTCCTGAGAGAGCTTTAATGAAGAACGATGGTAAGACATCATCTTCATAACAAGTGGCTTTGATGGACATGAGCATGCTAAACAGATCTGGGAGAGATTGGGCTTTGAAGACTGACCATTGCAGGATTATATGGGAAGGGATGGTGTGAGAGATGGAGCAGGCTTGGTATCATCGACGTGCTGTCAGATCTTCTGTATTTTTTCACTGAAGAAGAGGATGATGGCATTGCACTTTTCTGTGGCGTGAGGAATGGTGGGTCTAGCAGGAGGTTGATGCAGAGTTTGATTGTCTTGAACAGTGTTCTGCTTCTCAGTTCCCAAAAGTGGCAGTAGTGATCTTTAGACTGCACAGGTCAAAATCCCAAATAGATTCCCAATACATTGTGCCAGCTCCTAGAGTTCTGACTGCCCACAAAACTCAATACAGAACCTGAATGTTTTTAATAGGAGGGCATCATTTTAACTCCTTGTTCTCATCAAATATCCAGGCTTCTATTGCTTATAGCTGTAATCACCTTTTAGATCCAAATATTTCTATGTAAAGTTTTTATGTAAAATATGTTTTGTATTTTAAATAAAAAACAATTTGCACCTCAGGAATGTGTCCAAGTCACATTACTGTAAACCAGATTCGAATTTGCTCAAATTTTAGTCAAGACTTTACACTATAATGTGAATAAATCCTCTTCATGCAACTCCTACCCAAAGGTATCCTTTGTGATTCAAGTGATTACAGCTACACAGTGCATATTCCATATAATTCTTTATAGTATTTCCCATCCAATCATACATGTTCGTGAAAAACGTATGTTGGTCCTCCTTTCTCCACCACTCTGCAAACGCGCCTCCTGGTGAACTACTGGCTGGAGTATGTGGTCCCCTTGGATGCTGAGGGTCCTTGGGGGCCAACAAGTCCTCCTGTTACCTCCAATAAGTCCCAAACAGCGGGATTGCTGAGAGGTCATTGAAGACCACACACACCCTTTCTCCACCACTCTGCAAACGTGTCTCCTGGTGCACTACTGGCTGGGGGAGGAAGTCCCCTTTTCTGCTGAGGGTCCGTGTGGGCGTCAACAAGTCCTTCTGTTACCTCCAGTAAGCCCCACACAGTGGGATTGCTGAGAGAATTTTGGAGGCCCGCCTCCTTTCAACTCCAGTCTGCGAATGTGCCTGCTGGCGCACTACTGGCTGGGGGATGAAGTCCTCTCAGGTGCTGTGGGTCCTTGGGGGCCAACCACCCTCCTGTTACTTCCAGTAAGTCCCACACAGCAGGATTCCTGAGAGGTCACCGGAAGCCCGCCACCCTTCTCCACCACTCTGCAAACGTGCCTCCTGGCACACTACTGGTTGGAGGATGAAGTCCCCTTGGATGATGAGGGTCCCCGTGGGCCAAATAGCACTCCTGTTACCTCCAGTAAGTCCCAAACAGCGGGATTGCTGAGAGGTCGTCGAAGACCACACACCTTTTCTCCATCACTCTGCAAACGAGCCTCCTGGTGCACTACTGGTTGGGGGATGAAGTCCCCTTGGCTACTGAGGGTCCATTGGGGCCAACAAGCCCTCGTGTTACCTCCAGTAAGTCCCACACAGTGGGACTGCTGAGAGGTCATTGGAGGCCATGCCTCCTTTCTCCACTAATCTGCAAACAGGCCTCCTGGTGCACTACTGGTTGGGGGATGAAGTTCCCTTGGATACTAAGGGTCCTTGGGGGCCAAGAACCCCTCCTGTTATCTCCAGTAAGTTGGACACAGCAGGATTGCTTTGAACTGTCCAGAGGCACCGTCCCCTTTCTCCACCACTCTGCAAACGGGACTCCTGGTACACTACTGGTTGGGGGATGAAGTCCTTTTGGATGCTGAGGGTCTTTTGGGGGTAAGAACCCCTCCTGTTATGTCCAGTAAGTGCCACACAGTGTGATTCCTGAGAGCTACACGGAGGCCCCGCCTCCTTTCTCCACCACTCTGCAAACACGACTACTAGTTCAAAAACCATAGATGGTCACTTTAAAAAACAAAGGTAAAAGGGATGTTATAGTTAGGGAATAGAATTTAAAAAACCTCAGAAATTCACTGAAAAAAACCAAAGGGTATAGGGACGTTATAGTCAGGCTCAGATTTCACTCACACAAAACCATAGAAATTTAGCAGTTATAGTTACCTGACCTAACTATAACTTATGCCCCCTCACATATTACATCACTTATGACATGGTCAGTGACACCACTGATGACATCACTGATGAAATCTCAAATGACATCACTAATGACATTACTGGTGACATCATCCACAGAACCACTCACACACCCACTCACACCCCCATACAACCTCTCGTATGCCCACTCACACACCCACACAACCTCTCACATACTCATTCACAGACCCATACCATTACTCACATACCCACCTAGTCCTCCATAGAGGCACTCACTCACTCACACACCCAATCACTCACTCACTCACTTGTACAGCCATTCATACAACCATTCACTCACCCATACAGCCACTCATACAACCAGTCACTCACCCGTACAGCCAGTCACATAGCTACACATTCACCCATACAGCTACTCACATACCCACTTATTTATCTACAGTCACTCACACACCTACTAACTGACCCATACAGCCTCTGAACACAGCCACTCACTCATACAAGCACTCACACGCTCACTCACACACCCACTCAACCACTTACATACCTATTCACACATCCATACAAGCACTCACATATCCGCTCCCTCACCCATACAGCCATTCACACAGACACTCACTCTCCAATACAGCCACTCACACACCAACTCACTTAACCAAACACCCACTCAAACAGACACTCACTCACCAATACAGCCACTTACACACCAAGTCACTCACTCATACAGCCAATCAGATACCCACTCACTCATCCATTGGGTCAGTATACACTAGGCCTGCCCGGTGATCTCCGATCCGTTCACAGAGTTTTCCAGACTCCTCGGAGCATGCAGAGTTCCGAAAAACTCCGCTCAGCATAGCAGAGATTTTTCCTCGCTCGTGCTCACCAATTGTTAAGTTGGCGAGCGAGGAAAATCCAACGCTAGACCACCTCCCAGCGAGATTTCTCAATGCAGGCGGTGGCGGATGGTCACTACCAGTCACATTGTGAAAACATCTATTCACGCTGAGGGAGCTGCCGTTCGAGTAGAACTTCTACTCAAGCGGCAGAAAGAAGCAGCGCCCTCTTGTGCTGTATGTGGTGGTGTTTGCGCTGATTTTACAGCACAGGGCAGACACCCGGTGCTAAAAATCAGCATGAACAGCGCAACGTAATGCACTCCGACGCTTGTGGAACTCCGCGTAGCGCGGCAGAGTTTTAGTGTCACTTTGCTTGGTTCCGCATAGTGGAACTCCACAAACTCTGCCCAGGCCTATTACACACCCATTTACTCACCCATAGAGCCATTCACACTGTCACTCACTCACCCACTCAGCCACTGACACACCCGCTCACTCACCAATGCAATCGCTCACACAGCAACTCACTCACCCACACAGCTACTCACATACCCACTTTACAGACCCTCCAGCATTTTGTGATTTCGCGATTCGCAAAATAACCATGAAATCAGCCGAGGATCGTGATGGCTCCGATATTTCACTCTTTTGCCACAAAAAAGGTCTCTGTCAGACAGGGAAAAAAATGGTTCCATCTTATTGGCTGTATGTACACACATGTCACCAGGGGCCATATGTATCAAGCCTTTTTCCCGTTTGCAAATGGGCAGATTCTCAGAATCGGCCCGTTTGCGAATTGGAAAAAGCCTTTTGGGATGTATCATCCCAAAAGGCCATCGCAAAATAGAGAATTGCAAAATTTGCAATTCTCTATTTTGCAAATGCAATTAAGGAATTACAAATTGCGATTCCTTAAATGCAATTCTGGAAGCACCAGAAATTTGCTATTTGGCCTTAGGAATTGCAAATTACCACCAACTTCAAGTTGGTGGTAATTTGCGATTTTCTTTAAAAAGCACTTTTTGATTTTTTAAAAGTGCCATATGTCGCACATACATGCCCTTAGGGCATGTATGTGCGCAAAATGTGCACACATGCATATTTCAGGGGTGTAACAGGGGGTCCTTTTGGCACTCTTGCAACCCTTGAAATTGCATTCTCAATTTGCGATTCTCTAATTGGTAATTCCAAATTGAGAATGTCTTCCCATTCATTCCTATGGGCCTCCTAGCCCATAGGAATGAATGGGAAGGTATTCCTTATTTGCGAATCTCAATTTGCGATTCGCAAATAAGGAATATGTAGGATTCGCAAAATGTTTAGCAAATCCTACATACATTGCATTTTGCGATTCTCTAATTGCGATTCGCTAAAAATCGTAATTTGAGAATCGCAAAACTCTTTTTTGATACATATGGCCCTATGTGCCATTTTAGCTGCCTACTTCCTCCTGCCGCATTAGGGATTCAGAAACGAAAGTACAATTGTGTCAGTGGGCCCTGCCCATTGACACGATTGTACATGTTAGGAGTCTGTATTCTCAGCTGCGCTCGCCTCACAGAACAAAGGGGAAAACAATGCTATGCAAGAAAGACGAGAAAACGAAAGTAGCGCTTCATTGGCAAACGCTGTATAGTGCCGCTAATGTGTTTAGGTGTGAATAAAACCAATGTGTCCATTTTGCGGCGGCTACTTTGTCTTGTTTGAATAGTATTTTCTTTCTTTTTTTTCCTCTGTCCCGAGGCTGTACTTTGGAAGAGAAAAATGTCTGGAAAAAGACGACATTTTCTGCGGTGTGTTTTTTTCTCTTTTTTGGATCCATTTCTCAGAGGAACGAATGAAGGAAAGGCGAGGAAAAAGAGGGTAAGCGCCGGTACTTGAACTCATGGTTTACAGCATGTGAGGAGGAGCGATATAGAGACAGGATGAAGGGGAAAGAGCGAGAGGAGAGTAAGAGAGACCAGACGAGGGGAGAGAACAGGCAAAAATAAGCGAGCAGTGAGGCACATTTTTAATGTTGCTCAGGTACACATTTCATTTCCACGGGCCATGCTGGGCGCAAGCCTCTGCCTCTGACCTCTTTTTCTGAATGAGCAGACAAGTTCTCCTAGAAGTATAGCAATATGCTCCAGTCTGTCAGTTCTGAGGTCCCTAGGTGAATATACCTGCATCCTAAAACTAGAACTGCCTGTCAGGATTGAGGAGCATTGATTTAGAAGAGCTGCATGCCTCGGCCCCAATGCTGTTGAAAAAAAGACGAGAAAACGAAAGTAGCGCTTCATTGGCAAACTCTGTAAAGTGGCGCTAATGTGTTTGGGTGTGACTTAAACCAGTATGGTCACTTTGCGGCCACTTTGTTTTGTTTGAACATTTTTTTTCTACCTTTTGTTTCTTTGTCCCAAGGGCATTTTCAGCAATGTGTTTTTTTTGTTTTATCCTTTTCTCAGGGGAACAAATGAAGGGAAGGAGAGGAAAAAGTGGGTAAGTGCTGTTTCTTTAGGTCACAGTTTTCAGCAGGTGAGGAGGAGTGAGATAGAGACAGAATGAGGGGCGAGGGAGAGAGAGCAAAAGAAAGAGGGGAACGAGGGAGAGGGGGAGAGAAAGAGAGAGATAAGGGAGAGAGAGCGAGAGAGAGAGCTGCCAGTGACCTCAGCGCCCAAGAGAAAATATAAGTACAATTTTATCAAGACTGCTCAAGCTCTGTTAGAGCTTTTGGGAACATACCATGGGGCGAGGGGCCTGTTTCAGTCCATCTGAAGCAGCTGAAAGGACCACAAAGCTCGATTACAAGTAAAATAAACTGCCGCAGAAATAAAAGCAGTCAATTCGTCTCGCCTGACGCGTTTCATTTATTACTTCCTCAGAGGCTTGGACGAAAATGGCGTGCTGAACACTCCCCCAAACTTATACCTATGACACGCCCATGATGGGCTGCCCAGATGGGACCGTGGATGTTGCATTCTGGGATTAGGAGTGTTCCTGATTAGTCGGGAATGCACCACCCCACGAACATTGGGGGCCACGAGGAACGGTATCTACCTACCTTATTGTGGAGCAACTGCGCTGGATTGAGGGCAGACACGCTTGTGGGGGCTCATACAGAGCTTGAAAACGGGACGCAGTAAAGAAATGTGCATCCATCTATGGACTAATCAGGAACACTCCTAATCCCAGAATGCAACATCCACGGTCCCATCTGGGCAGCCCATCATGGGCGTGTCATAGGTATAAGTTTGGGGGAGTGTTCAGCACGCCATTTTCGTCCAAGCCTCTGAGGAAGTAATAAATGAAACGCGTCAGGCGAGACGAATTGACTGCTTTTATTTCTGCCTGCATGCTGTGTGCCGCCCGTACCAGTGATGAAAGGCTAAGGTTGAGCCTTACGCAGCTGCTCGAGTGCTTCCCAAGTGTGTGGCAACCATGGAGCTTGATATATATATATATATATATATATATATATATATATATATATATATATATATATATATATATATATGTGATCAAGGCCTGCGAAGGCCGAAACGCGTCATGGCGGAAAGCTGCAAATAAAACTTTAAGCACTAGCAAAAGTGGTGTCCGCTCCTGTTTTGTTCCGAATTGAAAGGGGAAACGCAAACTCAGGAGTAAAGTTATATATATACATATGGCAGCCATAAATCACCTCCGCTGACACGGCCTCTGAGGAGATGCAAACAGCGGCATCGAAACTCGTCAGGCCATGGACTTCAAAGGGATGTTAAGCTGCCTGCTTGGTTCAAATGGAGTTCGTAACTCACCTGTAGCTGTGTGCGGCCTCAAGCTTCTGGGCGTTTTTGGTTACATATATATATATATATATATATATATATACATACATACGTACGTACGTACGTATGTACATACATACATATATATATATACAGTAATTTCAATTATGCACAAACCCAAATTGACATGTTCAAATACACTAGAAAATTGAAATTACGTAAATTCCATTCACTCCAGAAGAGCAATGATTGCAAGAAGGACAATTCAGAAATCAAGGTGAGCAGTAGCTCATCTACACTTACTGCTCATGATCTACCACTTCTGTTAGATTTGCAAGCACTCCAAGAGGAGAATTTTTGCCCAGTAGCGGCAGGTGATTTATCACTTTCCAATACAGCGGGGCTTACCAACTTTAAAGCCAAATCTACATTTACACCAATAATGATGCATGACAACATAGATGTTTTCCATGAATTGGTAACAGTGGAGCTGAAGAGATTATCTACTATTACAAACCGAGTTCACCATAAAAATAGTCCCCAGGATGTTCGCTATGTACAATTGATGAAAAAGATACAGGACAATGGCAACATCATAGTACGCCAGGCGGACAAAGGAGGAAATGTCGTGTTATGGCCACGAGAACTATACCTTGAAGAGGCCTACAACCAATTAAATGATAGACAATGCTACAAGAGAAGTGATATCAGGACGGTGAAACAATCATGGTATGACTTTTATAACAAATTGTTAGCATGGAAGAGCGCAGGCCTTCTGAGTCATGATGAGTTCAAATTTTTAAAAAATGACCACCCAGTCATTCCAGCTATGTATTTCATACCAAAAGTACATAAAGATTCGAACAAGCCGCCTGGACGTCCTATAATTTCAGCACGAAAAGCATCACTGAAAATACATCTAAATACGTAGATTCCTTTTTACAGGATCACGTAAAGACTTTGCCATCTTTTGTCCAAGATACTGGGGATTTCTTACGCAAACTCAATGATGTAGACTGGCAGGACAATTATTTACTCATGACATTGGATGTCACATCCCTTTATACTTGTATCTATCACTATGATGGTCTCAAAGCAGTGGACCATTTTTTGGGTACTAGACCTATTCAGTTTCACAATCATAACAAGATGTTGTTATCTATGATTTCCACGTGTCTCAATAACAACTTTTTTATGTTCTGTAATCAAGTATTCCAGCAGACACGTGGTGTTGCTATGGGGGCCTGCTTCTCCCCCAGTTATGCCTGTCTTCATATGGGACTGTGGGAGGAGCAGGTCCTACGTGGACAACTGTCTACCATCTTTTCTGAACATGTGGTTCATTGGTATCGATATATTGATGATGTCTTTTTAATTTGGAGGGGCTTAGAACAGCAGGCACTCAATTTCATGACAGTGATTAACAACAATCCATTGAATTTACATTTTACAGGTCACATCAGCAAAGACAGAGTGTGTTTTCTAGATGTAGAGGTTTTCATTGATAACAATAGACTAGAAACCAGTTTATTTAGGAAACCCACAGCTGGTAATACAGTGTTGCATGCGTCCAGTCACCATCCAGGGCATTTAATACGCAGCATTCCCTTTGGGGAGATGCTGCGTATTTGGCGTATTTGCAGTACTCAGAAGGAAAGAGATTCAGCACAATCAGCTAGCAGAGAAAGGTTTATGGCTAGAGGTTACAATAAATGCATTGTTGATAAAGCAATAAGTAAAGCCAATGCAATTCCTAGAGCTGATGCTTTATCCAACAAAAGAACAAGGACAAGTGATGTAGACAACAAGGAAGATATGTCTACTAGAATAGTATTGACATACAATAGGCAACATAGAGCTCTTCGTAAGATTTTGAGCAAAAATTGGAACTTGGTGCGCAATGATCCAGTTATAGGTGATCTCATGTCTGTTACCCCTAACATCACATTTCGGAAAGCCAGGTCAATGAGAGATACTCTGGTTAAAAGTAGTCCAGAAGTTTTGGTCACAAAATCTTGGATCAATTCTAGAAAGGGATTTGTTAAATGCTCTGTCTGCAAAGCTTGCAGACACGGCATCAGTAGGACTTCTTACAAAATCCCTTTGCAGATGCACCAGTGTCTATATCCAAATTTTTGACCTGTAAGACTGAGTTTGCAGTCTATGTGCTGGAGTGCCCCTGTGGTCTGCAGTATGTTGGTAGTACCAAGCTGCAGGTGCACAAGAGGGTACTCCAGCACATTAGAGCGATTCGAGGTAGTGATGCAACCTATCCAGTGGCACGTCATTTTAAGGAATTTCATAATAACAATTCAGAACTCTTGAAATTCTTTGTAATTGATTCGGTGTTGCCACTTAGAAGAGGAGGAGACCGTGAAGCCTTACTTCGCGC
Source organism: Calotriton arnoldi (assembly GCA_963921515.1). NCBI lineage: Eukaryota > Metazoa > Chordata > Amphibia > Caudata > Salamandridae > Calotriton > Calotriton arnoldi. The sequence goes on from CAWUFW010001223.1 coordinate 815,656, forward strand.
ACTAGAAACCAGATATATTCTGACCTTAGATACCAAGACACCGTATGGCCTTAAAGCTAGCGAGGATTTTTTTACATGCCTGTAGATGTAGCTAACAGATAATATCTTGCACAATATGAATTTCTTATCATTCAGACCTCTATTTATACAAATTTTATTCCTTTTTAACATATGGTTGAAGAGGGACTTTTAATGCACTGGACCAATAAGGTTTTTTTTAAAAATGGTTTATGGCACCAGCACTTTTTTTGACATAGTTTATTGACAACATGTTCATTAAGGCATGATTTGTGTTTTGATTTTTTGCACTGACACTTTAGGCTCTTTCATCAACAAAAACAATTTCTTATCTCGTATATGTTTATAATTTATTGATATTGTATTTTACATATATTCGATAATTATATATAGGAGTTTTTAGCAATTGTTTTAGCCTACAGGTGATTAGAAACATGTTGGTTTATTGCATTTCTCTGTATATGAACATTGGTGAATATGAAATTTTGCCTATTAGGATTTAATTGATTGCTGTTATATTCACAGCCTGATTATCATTATTTCTTCTATTTTGCCAATGCACAAACAATACTAAGCAGTGGTTATTGTTTATAAAGGGATTGCTCTTACCGTAATCACCTCCCCATGTTTCTTTAAATAACTCTAGATTTATAATGTATTTTACAACAACATCAAAGTTACTTGTGTTACCTGTGCAAAGTCTCATATTTTAAATGCAGGTATTAGCCTTTATATTTAGGAAGTATTTTTACTATGTCTATATATCAGGTGTTTTCTGCCAATCATGATTTTACGCACGTAGCACTTTAAATTCTGCACTTCCTCCTGAAGCGTCATGTGATCAAGGCCTCACGAAGGCTGAAACGCGTCATGGCGGACACAATGGGTGTTCAATAAATCATTTGTACTTACTTTGGGTCTGCCTTCGTTCTTGGACTGAGGAATTGCAGTTGCGATAGGCGTTCGCATATATATATATATATATATATATATATATATATATATATATATATATATATATATATATATATATATGTATATTCAACCAACAATAAATATGCCGCACTCCAGGAATCTGATTGTAAGGATATTCTTTTTTTATTCAATTCACCAACACCAACGGGTTTCGACAATCAAGTCTTGCTAACGGTTAGGTGAGTCCCTCCTTCCTTACTATATTTATACAATAAACCCGTTTTTGCCTACAATGAAGCATTATGGGAGATGTAGTGACCATATTAAAATAATTTCTCAGCATTTCTACAGAGTTGTTTTTTCCTGTATATTCTCTATTGGCAATTCATACCCATACATCAAGTTTGATTTATTTACTTTCAAATCAACATTCTGTGTTATTCAATTCGATTTGCTCTTATTTTTTTGACAGCATACCACCTTTCTTTTGGTAATTGTGCACTATGAGCAGCCATTTCTTTATGTACAACATATATTTACATCCAATTTTCATCTCCTCAGGTAGACACACTCAGTGTGTCAATTATTCATTTCAAAATTTTCATTTTTCAAAACGAGCAAATTTCTTTGATGTAAATGTGTTGGGCTCAGTGCCCTGTCCTTATGGTTCACTCATAGTGCTAAACATACTGGGCTCAGTACCCTACATTCGTTTCATTATTTTTTGTGCTGTCATTGATTTATAATCATGCAAATGTTATTATTTCAGCAGCTCCCATCATTTACTTTTAAGCCTGTTTCTCTATAACACTGTTCATCCGTTCAAAGATGAATGTATAACTCTTCATCCGCGTTCAACCCGTGAGGATATTTTGCTTTGAATCTGATGATCAGGTGTGATTCCAGTCGTCTGAGCTTCAATGTTCTATCTCTTGCATTCATGCGAACGTTGGCAATTCCATAGTATCTTATTTGATTCCAGTCACATGTTTTCTTAAGTTCTAGATGTTTCATGATGGCATAATTAATATCTTTGTTCTGAATTGCACGGATGTGTTCGAGAATTCTCTTTTTCAAAGGGCACATAGTACTTCCTATATATTTCAAACCACATTGGCATTCAATGACATATACTACATATGTCGTCTCGCATGTAATTCTTTCATTGATCGTGAATGTTTTGCCTTTCCAATCTACAACCTCACAAGTATTTTTTCCAAACCGGCATGCTTTGCATTTGCTGCACCGTACGGAACCTGTTTGTTGTTTCATTAGCCATGACTTGGGTTTCGTATTTTCAAAATGGCTTCTCACTAAGAAATCTTTTATTGATGGAACTTTCCGATAAGTTATGTTTGGCCTTTCTCCCAATATCATCTTCAAGTCTGGGTCTTTGATTAATACATTCCAATGTTTGTTCAATATGTGAACTATTTGTGAATTTTCCTTGCTGTAGTCTAGTATCAGTCTGATTGTAGAGTCCTTTTTCTGTTCGTCATTTATCCTTGTTCACCAAGGTTTGAGCACGAGTAATAGCTTCAGCACATTTTTTTCCAAACTTTATGTCCACTGGTTTATATCCTCTTTGTTGGAATTTTAGTTCTGTTTCCTTGATTTTGACTTCAAGTTATTTTTCATCTGAACAGTTCCATTTCATTCTAATGAACTCCCCGTATGGTATAATCTTCATTAATGATATTGGATGAAAACTGGAACCATACAATATACTATTCGTAGATGTGGGCTTACGGTATACAGTTGTGTGTATATGATTGTTCTTAATATACACTGTTACATCTAAGAATTGTATTGATGTTTCAATGGTGTTGCAGGTGAATTTTAGACCAATGTCATTCAAATTCAATTTCTCAAAATACTTCATGAATTCCTCAGTGGTTCTATTCCAGATAATGAATAGGTCCTCTATAAACCTTAGCCATAGAACTATTTTTTCAGTGTTTACCTCATTTTCTTCACCCCAAACTATTGTCTTTTCCAAAAGGCCCATGGTAATGTTCGCATAGCTTGGAGAAAAGGACACCCCCATGGCAATGCCACAGGTCTGTGAGTACATAGGCTGATTGAAAAGGAAGATGTTGTTATACAAACAAAATTCAATCATCTCCATGAGCATTCGTGAATATTTTAAATGTTGTATATTTCTTTATTGAAGAAAACTTTTCACCGCATAAAGATCTATTTTATGGTTGATCGATGTGTAGAGTGTTACAACATCTATGGTGACTAATAGGTATCCCTCCTGCCATCCAGATTTTGCCAAGATTCTCAACAAATCGCCTGTGTCCTTAATGTAAGAATTTAATGACTGTACTATTGGATTAAAAAAATGGTCAACATATGTGGGGATGTTTTCATAAAGCGACCCGCAACTTGATATAATTGGTCTACTTGGAAGATTCTCCAATGTTTTGTGTATTTTGGGGAGGAAGTATATTGTAGGCATGATTGGATTTTCAACATATAGGAATTTTGCTTCATCCTCATTCAGCAGTCCTTCCTCTTGCCATTTGCCAATTCTTTCTCTTAGATTCAATGTGAGGTAATTCAATGGATTTTTGTCAATTGTTTGTAAATTGCATTTGATCCAGCGCTCAGGGATCAATAAATTTGCAAATAAACAAGGCCCAATTACATTACCCAACAAGGTCCCTTCGCGCTGGGTTCAGTGTAAAATGCAAAGTTCAGACCTAACTTACCAATTTCCAACTGAACCTGCATTACTCATAGAAAAATAATGTGACAATGCCATCTTTTTATAGTTGAATAGTTGATAGCAATAATTAATGTACAGTATTAATGTAAAGACGAACACAGAGTGTATATTTATAATGTTTTATCTAAATAATGTGAAATAGATAATCATCAAGTACCAATACACAGTAAAAATCATGGAATATCACTGGATAAACAATTAGCAAAGAGAAAATGACAAATCACAACACATTGACAGTGCATTGAAGGAGTGGAAAGGCATAGAGAGAAAAGTTTCAGAGACAAAATACATTTGCAAATGATTATGCAAATTCAGGTTTCTATCTATACAAACCCAGAAGGAAACAGGAAATCTGCCCTCTGGCCAGGGGAGCAGCAGGGCCCCTCAAGAAGATTTGTAAGGGCAAAGTCTAAGTCAGGAATCAGGAACAGGAAGAAAACAGGTAGGCCTCTACAGCAAACCGACGACAACGACGATCACTTCTAACGCCATCAGCATCGCAAACCTAACATAACCCCTCCCACCAGGGCACCTCAATTATACCCTAAAACCTAAAAGTCCAACCCACACTTGTTTCATTTCAGAGTCAATTCTACATTTTGATTGGTCAAGGAAGGGGGTGTGCTGTCACACCACTCTCGGCATGTCCATCTCACTCAATGTTCTATTGTTTGTTTTTTTCAACATCACAACTACATCATCCCAGGAAATACAAGTATACAATATCAGACTTCAGTTTCCTTCTCTCTACGCCAACGTTACAGTTTCTGTTACTTCTTGTGCCACTCGTGCGCACAACTCAATACAGAACCTGAATGTTTTTAATAGGAGGGCATCATTTTAACTCCTTGTTCTCATCAAATATCCAGGCTTCTATTGCTTAAAGCTGTAATCACCTTTTAGATCCAAATATTTCTATGTAAAGTTTTTATGTAAAATATGTTTTGTATTTTAAATAAAAAACAATTTGCACCTCAGGAATGTGTCCAAGTCACATTACTGTAAACCAGATTCGAATTTGCTCAAATTTTAGTCAAGACTTTACACTATAATGTGAATAAATCCTCTTCATGCAACTCCTACCCAAAGGTATCCTTTGTGATTCATGTGATTACAGCTACACAGTGCATATTCCATATAATTCTTTATAGTATTTCCCATCCAATCATACATGTTCGTGAAAAACTTATGTTGGTCCTCCTTTCTCCACCACTCTGCAAACGCGCCTCCTGGTGCACTTCTGGTTGGAGTATGTAGTCCCCTTGGATGCTGAGGGTCCTTGGGGGCCAACAAGTCCTCCTGTTACCTCCAATAAGTCCCAAACAGCGGGATTGCTGAGAGGTCATTGAAGACCACACACACCCTTTCTCCACCACTCTGCAAACGTGTCTCCTGGTGCACTACTGGCTGGGGGAGGAAGTCCCCTTTGCTGCTGAGGGTCCATGGGGGCCAACAAGTCCTCCTGTTACCTCCAGTAGGTCCCACACAGTGGGATTGCTGAGAGAATTTTGGAGGCCCGCCTCCTTTCATCTCCAGTCTGCGAATGTGCCTCCTGGCGCACTACTGGCTGGGGGATGAAGTCCTCTCGGGTGCTGTGGGTCCTTGGGGGCCAACCACCCTCCTGTTACTTCCAGTAAGTCCCACACAGCAGGATTCCTGAGAGGTCATTGGAGGCCCGCCACCCTTCTCCATCACTCTGCAAACGTGCCTCCTGGCACACTACTGGTTGGAGGATGAAGTCCCCTTGGATGATGAGGGTCCCCGTGGGCCAAATAGCACTCCTGTTACCTCCAGTAAGTCCCAAACAGTGGGATTGCTGAGAGGTCGTCGAAGACCACACACCTTTTCTCCATCACTCTGCAAACGAGCCTCCTGGTGCACTACTGGTTGGGGGATGAAGTCCCCTTGGCTACTGAGGGTCCATTGGGGCCAACAAGCCCTCGTGTTACCTCCAGTAAGTCCCACACAATGGGACTGCTGAGAGGTCATTGGAGGCCACGCCTCCTTTCTCCACTAATCTGCAAACAGGCCTCCTGGTGCACTACTGGTTGGGGGATGAAGTTCCCTTGGATACTAAGGGTCCTTGGGGGCCAAGAACCCCTCCTGTTATCTCCAGTAAGTTGGACACAGCAGGATTGCTTTGAACTGTCCAGAGGCACCGTCCCCTTTCTCCACCACTCTGCAAACGGGACTCCTGGCACACTACTGGTTGGGGGATGAAGTCCTTTTGGATGCTGAGGGTCTTTTGGGGGTAAGAACCCCTCCTGTTATGTCCAGTAAGTGCCACACAGTGTGATTCCTGAGAGCTAGACGGAGGCCCCGCCTCCTTTCTCCACCACTCTGCAAACACGACTACTAGTTCAAAAACCATAGATATTCAGTTTAAAAAACAAAGGTAAAAGGGATGTTATAGTTAGGGAATAGAATTTAAAAAACCTCAGAAATTCACTGAAAAAAACCAAAGGTTATAGGGACGTTATAGTCAGGCTCAGATTTTACTCACACAAAACCATAGAAATTTAGCAGTTATAGTTACCTGACCTAACTATAACTTACGCCCCCTCACATATTACATCACTTATGACATGGTCAGTTACACCACTGATGACATCACTGATGAAATCTCAAATGACATCACTAATGACATTACTGGTGACATCATCCACAGAACCACTCACACACCCACTCACACCCCCATACAACCTCTCGTATGCCCACTCACACACCCACACAACCACTCACATACTCATTCACAGACCCATACCATTACTCACATATCCACCTACTCCTCCATAGAGGCACTCACTCACTCACACACCCACTCACTCACTCACTCACTCACTCACTTGTACAGCCATTCATACAACCATTCACTCACCCATACAGCCACTCATACAACCAGTCACTCACCCGTACAGCCAGTCACATAGCTACACATTCACCCATACAGCTACTCACATACCCACTTATTTATCTACAGTCACTCTCACACCCACTCACTGACCCATACAGCCTCTGAACACAGCCACTCACTCATACAAGCACTCACACGCTCACTCACACACCCACTCAACCACTTACATACCTATTCACACATCCATACAAGCACTCACATATCCGCTCCCTCACCCATACAGCCATTCACACAGACACTCACTCTCCAATACAGCCACTCACACACCAACTCACTTAACCAAGCACCCACTCAAACAGACACTCACTCACCAATACAGCCACTTACACACCAAGTCACTCACTCATACAGCCAATCAGATACCCACTCACTCATCCATTGGGTCAGTACACACTAGGCCTGCCCGGTGATCTCCGCTCCGTTCACAGAGTTTTTCAGACTCCTCGGAGCATGCAGAGTTCCGAAAAACACCGCTCAGCATAGCAGGGTTTTTTCCTCGCTCGTGCTCACCAATTGTTAAGTTGGCGAGCGAGGAAAATCCAACGCTAGACCACCTCCCAGCGAGATTTCTCAATGCAGGCGGTGGCGGATGGTCACTACCAGTCACATTGTGAAAACATCTATTCACGCTGAGGGAGCTGCCGTTCGAGTAGAACTTCTACTCAAGCGGCAGAAAGAAGCAGCGCCCTCTTGTGCTGCATGTGGTGGTATTTGCGCTGATTTTACAGCACAGGGCAGACACCCGGTGCTAAAAATCAGCATGAACAGCGCAACGTAATGCACTCCGACGCTTGTGGAACTCCGCGTAGCGAGGCAGAGTTTTTGTGTCACTTCGCTTGGTTCCGCATAGTGGAACTCCACAAACTCTGCCCAGGCCTATTACACACCCATTTACTCACCCATAGAGCCCTTCACACTGTCACTCACTCACCCACACAGCCACTGACACACCCGCTCACTCACCAATACAATCGCTCACACAGCAACTCACTCACCCACACAGCTACTCACATTCCCACTTTACAGACCCTCCAGCATTTTGTGATTTCGCGATTCGCAAAATAACCATGAAATCAGCCGAGGATTGTGATGGCTCCGATATTTCACTCTTTTGCCACAAAAAAGGTCTCTGTCAGACAGGGAAAAAAATGGTTCCATCTTATTGGCTGTATGTACACACATGTCACCAGGGGCCATATGTATCAAGCCTTTTTCCCGTTTGCAAACGGGCAGATTCTCAGAATCGGCCCATTTGCGAATTGGAAAAAGCCTTTTGGGATGTATCATCCCAAAAGGCCATCGCAAAGTAGAGAATTGCAAAATTTGCAAATGCAATTAAGGAATTACAAATTGCGATTCCTTAAATGCAATTCTGGAAGCACCAGAAATTTGCTATTTGGCCTTAAGGAATTGCAAATTACCACCAACTTCAAGTTGGTGGTAATTTGCAATTTTCTTTAAAAAGGCACTTTTCTGATTTTTTAAAAGTGCCATATGTCGCACATACATGCCCTTAGGGCATGTATGTGCGCAAAATGTGCACACATGCATATTTCAGGGGTGCAACAGGGGGTCCTTTTGGCACCCTTGCAACCTTGAAATTGCATTCTCAATTTGCGATTCTCTAATTGGTAATCCCAAATTGAGAATGTCTTCCCATTCATTCCTATGGGCCTCCTAGCCCATAGGAATGAATGGGAAGGTATTCCTTATTTGCGAATCTCAATTTGCGATTCGCAAATAAGGAATATGTAGGATTCGCAAAATTTTTAGCAAATCCTACATACATTGCATTTTGCGATTCTCTAATTGCGATTCGCTAAAAATCGCAATTTGAGAATCGCAAAACTCTTTTTTGATACATATGGCCCTATGTGCCATATTAGCTGCCTGCTTCCTCCTGCCGCATTAGGGATTCAGAAACGAAAGTACAATTGTGTCAGTGGGCCCTGCCCATTGACACGATTGTACATGTTAGGAGTCTGTATTCTCAGCTGCGCTCACCTCACAGAACAAAAGGGAAAACAATGCAATGCAAGAAAGACGAGAAAACGAACGTAGCGCTTCATTGGCAAACACTGTATAGTGGCGCTAATGTGTTTAGGTGTGAATAAAACCAATGTGTCCATTTTGCGGCGGCTACTTTGTCTTGTTTGAATATTTTTTTTCTTTATTTTTTTTCCTCTGTCCCGAGGCTGTACTTTGGAAGAGAAAAATGACTGGAAAAAGACAACATTTTCTGCGGTGTGTTTTCTTTTCTTTTTTGGATCCATTTATCAGAGGAACGAATGAAGGAAAGGCGAGGAAAAAGAGGGTAAGTGCCGGTACTTGAACTCATGGTTTTCAGCAGGTGAGGAGGAGCGATATAGAGACAGGATGAAGGGGAAAGAGCGAGAGGAGATTAAGAGAGACCAGAAGAGTGGAGAGAACAGGCAAAAATAAGCGAGCAGTGAGGCACATGTTTAATGTTGCTCAGGTACACATTTCATTTCCACGGGCCATGCTGGGCGCAAGCCTCTGCCTCTGACCTCTTTTTCTGAATGAGCAGACAAGTTCTCCTAGAAGTATAGCAATATGCTCCAGTCTGTCAGTTCTGAGGTCCCTAGGTGAATATACCTGCATCCTAAAACTAGAGCTGCCTGTCAGGGTTGAGGAGCATTGATTTAGAAGAGCTGCATGCCTCGGCCCCAATGCTGTTGAAAAAAAGACGAGAAAACGAAACTAGCGCTTCATTGGCAAACTCTGTAAAGTGGCGCTAATGTGTTTGGGTGTGACTTAAACCAGTATGGTCACTTTGCGGCCACTTTGTTTTGTTTGGACATTTTTTTCTACCTTTTGTTTCTTTGTCCCAAGGCTGTACTTTGGAAGTGAAAAATGTCTGAAAAAGAAGGCATTTTCAGCAATGTGTTTTTTTTTTTTTAATCCTTTTCTCAGGGGAACAAATGAAGGGAAGGAGAGGAAAAAGTGGGTAAGTGCTGTTTCTTTAGGTCACAGTTTTCAGCAGGTGAGGAGGAGTGAGATAGAGACAGAATGAGGGGCGAGGGAGAGAGAACAAAAGAAAGAGGGGAACGAGAGAGAGGGGGAGAGGGGGAGAGAAAGAGAGAGATAAGGGAGAGAGAGCGAGAGAGAGAGAGAGCTGCCAGTGACCTCAGCGCCCAAGAGAAAATATAAGTACAATTTTATCAAGACTGCTCAAGCTCTGTTAGAGCTTTTGGGAACATACCATGGGGCGAGGGGCCTGTTTCAGTCCATCTGAAGCAGCTGAAAGGACCACAAAGCTTCGATTACAAGTAAAATAAACTGCCGCAATAATGCCACAAAATGTAAATTTTTGTGCCACAAAATTCCCATTTTTGGGGGGGGTCTGACTTATACATCCACTCACACACCCATGCTCACAAGGATACATACAGTTACACAGCCCCTCACATAATATATGTTAGAAGTAGTATCACTCAGTAGTAGTGCACCTAGTATACTAATAAAACTTTTGTAGTAGGTTAGTATATATGTTTAACAATCATAAACTCTTAGAAAGTAATTACACTCACTAGATGATGTCATCAGTGATATTATCTGAGATGTCATCAGTGATGTCATTGACCATGTCATGAGTAATAAAATAATACAATATGTGAGGTCAAAAGCAGCTCATTTCGGGGTTGTAAATTACAGTTAGCTCAGGTAACTATAACTGCTGAATTTCTATGGTTTTGTACGAGTGAAATCTGCACCTAACTTTAATGTCCCTGTAACCTTTGGCTTTTTTCAGTGCATTTCTAAGTTTAAAAAAAAATTCTATTTCCTAACTATAATGTCCCTGTAACCTTTGGCTTTTTCAGTGAAAAAAATAAATATACATATATATATATATATATATATATATATATATATATATATATATATATATATATATATATATATATATATATATATATATATATATATCTTCCAAAAGAATGCCCTGCATTCAGAGACGCACTCCTCCAGCTGGTGAGTTTCACAACAATTTAATGACAAGGAACAGGATTACAGCTCCGACTTTTCTGTCCATTTTGCCTTACGCGTTTCAGAGCGTCCACGCTCTTTCTTCAGAGGCAATTTAAAAACCCAACAGCTTTCTTAGAAACCCACAGTTCCCTGCGTGCATTACTTGAGGCTTCCGGTGTGCCCCTCTTAATAGAATTGATTACAGTGCATGCCGGAACTCGTAGTTTTAATTTCATAATAATTTTTAACCTCCAGTGGTCGTGGGTATTTTAAATCGTTTTATGGACCAATTCTTTCCCTCCAGTGGGTCTCAGGGCTGTAAGCTTGTTCCGCAATCCAGACATCAGCTGCGCCGTCCTCACAGCCACGATGATTCATGGCAGACGAGCCCTTGTAACATTCGCGGGTGGTGCGACCTCTCACGGCTGGACCTGCCGTGTACATATCTTCCAAAAGAATGCCCTGCATTCAGAGACGCACTCCTCCAGCTGGTGAGTTTCACAACAATTTAATGACAAGGAACAGGATTACAGCTCCGACTTTTCTGTCCATTTTGCCTTACGCGTTTCAGAGCGTCCACGCTCTTTCTTCAGAGGCAATTTAAAAACCCAACAGCTTTCTTAGAAACCCACAGTTCCCTGCGTGCATTACTTGAGGCTTCCGGTGTGCCCCTCTTAATAGAATTGATTACAGTGCATGCCGGAACTCGTAGTTTTAATTTCATAATAATTTTTAACCTCCAGTGGTCGTGGGTATTTTAAATCGTTTTATGGACCAATTCTTTCCCTCCAGTGGGTCTCAGGGCTGTAAGCTTGTTCTGCAATCCAGACATCAGCTGCGCCGTCCTCACAGCCACGATGATTCATGGCAGACGAGCCCTTGTAACATTCGCGGGTGGTGCGACCTCTCACGGCTGGCCTGAATTCCAGGACTGGATGTGCGGCGCAGTTGGCTCCGTAGATTGAGGAACAAGTTTACAGCTCTGGGGCCCACTGGAGGGCTGTTATCGGTCCAAAAATGCTTTTGCAAAGCACACAACCACTGGAGGTTTCTATTAGGCACGAATATTTCACTACAAATCCCGGCGTGCATTGACATTGGGAGAAAAAACGGCACACCTGAGGCCAATAAAAGAATGGAGCTCGCAGGGGATTGGTGAAAGCCTGGAACTAATGTGCTGTGCAAAGTCGCCTCTGAAGAAAGTGCGTGAATGCACTGAAACGCGTCAGGCGGATGGACATATCAAGCGGAGCTGTAACCTTGTTCTGTGGAATAATACAAGTTTTTACTTACCAGCTGGAGGAGTGCGTCTTCATGCAGGGGCATCTTTGGTAGAAATTACTATGCGGCGAGTCCAGCCGCAGAAGTTCGCACCACCCTTGAAATATCAAAAGGGTCCGTCAGACCTGAATTCCAGGACTGGATGTGCGGCGCAGTTGGCTCCGTAGATTGAGGAACAAGTTTACAGCTCTGGGGCCCACTGGAGGGCTGTTATCGGTCCAAAAATGCTTTTGCAAAGCACACAACCACTGGAGGTTTCTATTAGGCACGAATATTTCACTACAAATCCCGGCGTGCATTGACATTGGGAGAAAAGACGGCACACCTGAGGCCAATAAAAGAATGGAGCTCGCAGGGGATTGGTGAAAGCCTGGAACTAATGTGCTGTGCAAAGTCGCCTCTGAAGAAAGTGCGTGAATGCACTGAAACGCGTCAGGCGGATGGACATATCAAGCGGAGCTGTAACCTTGTTCTGTGGAATAATAAAAGTTTTTACTTACCAGCTGGAGGAGTGCGTCTTCATGCAGGGGCATCTTTGGTAGAAATATATATATATATATATATATATATATATATATATATATATATATGTGATCAAGGCCTGCGAAGGCCAAAACGCGTCATGGCGGAAAGCTGCAAATAAAACTTTAAGCACTAGCAAAAGTGGTGTCCGCTCCTGTTTTGTTCCGAATTGAAAGGGGAAACGCAAACTCAGGAGTAAAGTTATATATATACATATGGCAGCCATAAATCACCTCCGCTGACACGGCCTCTGAGGAGATGCAAACAGCGGCATCGAAACTCGTCAGGCCATGGACTTCAAAGGGATGTTAAGCTGCCTGCTTGGTTCAAATGGAGTTTGTAACTCACCTGCAGCTGTGTGCGGCCTCAAGCTTCTGGGCGTTTTTGGTTACATATATATATATATATATATATATATATATATATATATATATATATATACATACGTACGTACGTACGTACGTACGTACATACATACATATATATATATATTTATATATATATATATATATATGTATATTCAACCAACAATAAATATGCCGCACTCCAGGAATCTGATTGCAAGGATATTCTTTTTTTATTCAATTCACCAACACCAACGGGTTTCGACAATCAAGTCTTGCTAACGGTTAGGTGAGTCCCTCCTTCCTTACTATATTTATACAACAAACCCGTTTTTGCCTACAATGAAGCATTATGGGAGATGTAGTGACCATATTAAAATAATTTCTCAGCATTTCTACAGAGTTGTTTTTTCCTGTATATTCTCTATTGGCAATTCATACCCATACATCAAGTTTGATTTATTTACTTTCAAATCAACATTCTGTGTTATTCAATTCGATTTGCTCTTATTTTTTTGACAGCATACCACCTTTCTTTTGGTAATTGTGCACTATGAGCAGCCATTTCTTTATGTACAACATATATTTACATCCAATTTTCATCTCCTCAGGTAGACACACTCAGTGTGTCAATTATTCATTTCAAAATTTTCATTTTTCAAAACGAGCAAATTTCTTTGATGTAAATGTGTTGGGCTCAGTGCCCTGTCCTTATGGATCACTCATAGTGCTAAACATACTGGGCTCAGTGCCCTACATTCGTTTCATTATTTTTTGTGCTGTCAATGATTTATAATCATGCAAATGTTATTATTTCAGCAGCTCCCATCATTTACTTTTAAGCCTGTTTCTCTATAACACTGTTCATCCGTTCAAAGATGAATGTATAACTCTTCATCCGCGTTCAACCCGTGAGGATATTTTGCTTTGAATCTGATGATCAGGTGTGATTCCAGTCGTCTGAGCTTCAATGTTCTATCTCTTGCATTCATGCGAACGTTGGCAATTCCATAGTATCTTATTTGATTCCAGTCACGTGTTTTCTTAAGTTCTAGATGTTTCATGATGGCATAATTAATATCTTTGTTCTGAATTGCATGGATGTGTTCGAGAATTCTCTTTTTCAAAGGGCTCATAGTACTTCCTATATATTTCAAACCACATTGGCATTCAATGACATATACTACATATGTCGTCTCGCATGTAATTCTTTCATTGATCGTGAATGTTTTGCCTTTCCAATCTACAACCTCACAAGTATTTTTTCCAAACCGGCATGCTTTGCATTTGCTGCACCGTACGGAACCTGTTTGTTGTTTCAATAGCCATGACTTGGGTTTCGTATTTTCAAAATGGCTTCTCACTAAGAAATCTTTTATTGATGGAACTTTCCGATAAGTTATGTTTGGCCTTTCTCCCAATATCATCCTCAAGTCTGGGTCTTTGATTAATACATTCCAATGTTTGTTCAATATGTGAACTATTTGTGAATTTTCCTTGCTGTAGTCTAGTATCAGTCTGATTGTAGAGTCCTTTTTCTGTTCGTCATTTATCCTTGTTCACCAAGGTTTGAGCACGAGTAATAGCTTCAGCACATTTTTTTCCAAACTTTATGTCCACTGGTTTATATCCTCTTTGTTGGAATTTTAGTTCTGTTTCCTTGATTTTGACTTCAAGTTATTTTTCATCTGAACAGTTCCATTTCATTCTAATGAACTCCCCGTATGGTATAATCTTCATTAATGATATTGGATGAAAACTGGAATTATACAATATACTATTCGTAGATGTGGGCTTACGGTATACAGTTGTGTGTATATGATTGTTCTTAATATACACTGTTACATCTAAGAATTGTATTGATGTTTCAATGGTGTTGCAGGTGAATTTTAGACCAATGTCATTCAAATTCAATTTCTCAAAATACTTCATGAATTCCTCAGTGGTTCTATTCCAGATAATGAATAGGTCCTCTATAAACCTTAGCCATAGAACTATTTTTTCAGTGTTTTCCTCATTTTCTTCACCCCAAACTATTGTCTTTTCCAATAGGCCCATGGTAATGTTCGCATAGCTCGGAGAAAAGGACACCCCCATGGCAATGCCACAGGTCTGTGAGTACATAGGCTGATTGAAAAGGAAGATGTTGTTATACAAACAAAATTCAATCATCTCCATGAGCATTCGTGAATATTTTAAATGTTGTATATTTCTTTATTGAAGAAAACTTTTCACCGCATAAAGATCTATTTTATGGTTGATCGATGTGTAGAGTGATACAACATCTATGGTGACTAATAGGTATCCCTCCTGCCATCCAGATTTTGCCAAGATTCTCAACAAATCGCCTGTGTCCTTAATGTAAGAATTTAATGACTGTACTATTGGATTCAAAAAATGGTCAACATATGTGGGGATGTTTTCATAAAGCGACCCGCAACTTGATATAATTGGTCTACTTGGAAGATTCTCCAATGTTTTGTGTATTTTGGGGAGGAAGTATATTGTAGGCATGATTGGATTTTCAACATATAGGAATTTTGCTTCATCCTCATTCAGCAGTCCTTCCTCTTGCCATTTGCCAATTCTTTCTCTTAGATTCAATGTGAGGTAATTCAATGGATTTTTTGTCAATTGTTTGTAAATTGCATTTGATCCAGCGCTCAGGGATCAATAAATTTGCAAATAAACAAGGCCCAATTACATTACCCAACAAGATCCCTTCGCGCTGGGTTCAGTGTAAAATGCAAAGTTCAGACCTAACTTACCAATTTCCAACTGAACCTGCATTACTCATAGAAAAATAATGTGACGATGCCGTCTTTTTATAGTTGAATAGTTGATAGCAATAATTAATGTACACTCTCTAAATAAAGACGAACACAGAGTGTATATTTATAATGTTTTATCTAAATAATGTGAAATAGATAATCATCAAGTACCAATACACAGTAAAAATCATGGAATATCACTGGATAAACAATTAGCAAAGAGAAAATGACAAATAACATCACATTGACAGTGCATTGAAGGAGTGGAAAGGCATAGAGAGAAAAGTTTCAGAGACAAAATACATTTGCAAATGATTATGCAAATTCAGGTTTCTATCTATACAAACCCAGAAGGAAACAGGAAATCTGCCCTCTGGCCAGGGGAGCAGCAGGGCCCCTCAAGAAGATTTGTAAGGGCAAAGTCTAAGTCAGGAATCAGGAACAGGAAGAAAACAGGTAGGCCTCTACAGCAAACCGACGACAACGACGATCACTTCTAACGCCATCAGCATCGCAAACCTAACATAACCCCTCCCACCAGGGCACCTCAATTATACCCTAAAACCTAAAAGTCCAACCCACACTTGTTTAATTTCAGAGTCATTTCTACATTTTGATTGGTCAAGGAAGGGGGTGTGCTGTCACACCACACTCGGCATGTCCATCTCACTCAATGTTCTATTGTTTGTTTTTTTCAACATCACAACTACATCATCCCAGGAAATACAAGTATACAATATCAGACTTCAGTTTCCTTCTCTCTACGCCAATGTTACAGTTTCTGTTACTTCTTGTGCCACTCATGCGCTTCCAGAGGAAACGTTCATCACTTGTCGATTGTTTTTCGTCTTCATGTTTAACTTTTGGCAGGCACACATAAATTCGAAGGTCGCTCGTCTTTGCCTTCTCTCCACATTCTCTTTTGCTTTTTCAGTTAATAATTCTTTATTTTGCTTAACCCATGCTTCTACAGAAAATAAAACAAATTTAATTACTCATTTTGAAATGCTTTTCTTTACGCACCCTCCCAAATGCTGCATCTAACCATGCGCAACCCATGTTAATGTTTGCTTGACAAAACGTTAATAACATGCACCAAAAGCAGCATTAGTCTCTTTATTTTCATTAGTCAAGCATTTGCGGCCTAGTTCAGTGCTTTAGTACGCGCTTGCGCAGTATTATTTTCCCTCATGTTAGTTTTTAAACCACATGTTTTTCACTGCACACTATTAGAAAAATTAGAAAATGTTACTAGGGGTCCCAATCCGAGCAGGTTTTATTTTTTGAAAACCCTGCTCCATCAATCTCCCCTTTGATGACGTCTTTGAGCCATCACCAAATACCCACCAATACAATTTGTCACTTAAAAAGCTGTTGTTCTCTCGAGTTTGATCATTATTCCATCTAGATCCCTCATCATTTCATAATAGTTTCCTCTTCTATCCTCTAGTTCTATTTCTTCTCTCTTTCTTTTTCTTGATCTTCGTTTGTTATCAGATGTCTCTTTCTTGCATTTGCAACATTTTTAAATCAAGAAAATCATTAGTATCACTATAGCCACTACAATAATAGGTGTTAATATTTTGCCTAATAGACTATTCCCAAATGTAGAAAACCAATTTCCCACAGAGGAAAAACTCTTTCCAAGTTTCTCCCAAGCACCATCAACCTTCAATTCGGATAAATCTTGATGAAGATTGGTAATATTCTTAATATACCCCTCAAGATTTTTACTCTTGTCAGGGATATAAGTACAACATTGTTGTATTTTCAACATATTGCAGACTCTACCCTCTTTGGCCAATAATACATTAAGGGCAAGTCGATTCTGCAAAACCATAGATCTAATTGCAACCATCTCAGTATCAACCATTAAAAACCCACCAGCAGTGTATGTTGATAAACGATCAACCACTGTGGACAATTTTCTAATTTTGTGCGAATTTAGTATAACTCCAACTGAAGGTATCAATGCTCCAAAAACATCTCCTATAATTTCTGAAAAACTCGCTCTTTATTTCATTGATTCTATGTTTCTCATCCATGTGGTAAATTTTTGGAAATACTATTGCTAAATAACAACACCCATACCAATGTGTAGGCAACCCATAATAGGCATTCTTACCAGACACATAATAGATTCCCGGAAAGACAGGATCAGTTCCTCCTTTCAATCCCCATCCTCCCGTAACTAGAAAAGTATGATCACATTCACTAGAACCAATGAAATAATTATTATAGTCAGTCTTTTGTCTAAGTAAACAAAGTTTCCCTCTATGATACCAGTCTAGGGTCATGGCAGCATAAGTCTCGCCCTTCTTGTAATTTCCTTCTCTGAAAGCCCATGGAGGTACATGAGCCTTTTGCTCAGCAGCCTTTCTCTGAAACTCTTGTCTTCTATCTTCAACCATGTTAATGAATTCTATTTCTTCAAATCGTAATCTACAAGTTAGGTTATGCCTATGTACATATACTGTATCTATTGTTTGTGTAGAATGAAAAAATTCTCCCATATATTCCGCATTTTTAACACTATTTATTCTATTCATATTCTTTCTAATAGGAATTTCTGAAAACACTAAATCTATGTTAGAGTAATAATATTGGAGGCTTCCCTCTCGTAAAATAAACTCGTTAAGACACTACAAGACACACCATATGTTAAAGGTAGGTGATGATATGTCACCCTCTCTGAGACAGACGATGGTAATTGCATGCACACATAACAATCTCTCGCATCCATTACGTCAACTTTCTCATACAATAATTTGGTAAAGACATTTAACGAAAAATCATTAATTGATTTATCATGATGATAGATACTGTCATCTTTCATCTTTTCTGTTTTAGTATGTGAGTCTTCCTCTAAGCCTTTAGTATCAATACTTTTTCACTCTTCACACCATTAATATTAGTGTCATTCTTTTGATTAGTTACCATTAAGACAGGCATAATGACAATTAGTGTTAACCATACTCTCATTAGTAAAAATATACTAAATAAGCAAGCATTAATACATTTACGTTTAAAACTACGATTTTGATGTCCAGTCTCTGCTGTATTTTCCATTTCTAATTAAATTTGTACTAATTCTAAAAAAGCTAAAAAACTAAGAAAAAACTCAAAAATCTAACTTAGAATCAAAAAATATCTAAAAATCTAATCTATAAAAATATCTATCCAAAAATAATATCTATCCAAAAAATAATATCTATCCAAAGTAGTGTATCCTCACACTAATGGCTTTTCTTCTTTACCCCCTCTTTTTCTTTTTTTATATCTTCTTCTTCTTCAAGTCTTTTAAATGATTCAGAATAATTTTCTCAAAATTGTTGCACCTTAATTTTCACAGTCCTTTTAAGGTGTTTCAAAACTGTCTCCTTCACCCTGCTCTGTGCCAGTGTTTTTTTTTATCTGATCTGTGTTCTCAATTTCTTCCAACACCACATATGTCCATTCTGGTGCTATGTATTTCTTATTTGGAACCCTCACTATTTGTTTTATGAACTGATTCTTCTTCAGACTCACTTTGCTCAGTCTGATCTGAAACTTCAATTATTGTGTCAGGTGATCTTTGTTTCAGAGTGTATTTTAGTTTTTTCACTCCTTCTGGCCACACATCAACTTTTCTTGCTTTCTTTGCTTGCACAGCTTCCTTTGCTTCATTGTCAAGTTCGCAAGTTCTTTTATTCAGTCCTTTTCTCTGTTGTACTTGCTCTTGATTCACTTTCTGTTTTTCTTTCTCAACAGCAGTCTTTTGAGACCCAGTAGCTGGTGCCCACTCTATTCGATTTGTTCCTTGTTCAACTTCAGAATCTGTAACTTCAGACTCTACAACTTCATTTTCTCCACTTTCTGCTTCTTCTTGTCTTTCAAGTAGACTTGGGACTCTTCTCGTGTGACTTGCATGTATCTAATTTGGTAAGCCACCACACTTTACTGCTGTCGTCGTCACCAGTATCACTTGGTAAGGGCCATGCCATCTAGGTTCCAAACACGATTTTCTCACGTGTTTCTTCACCAGGACCCACTCTCCTGGACTTAGATCATGTGCTTGTTCTTGCTGAGTTGTAGTTGCAATTTCTCCAACCTGATGAGACACAGAACACACTACATCAGCCAATCCTTTGCAATAATCAAGCACCAGATCATCATAATATTCATCAGTTGATTTGCTGGTACAATCGGCTGTCTCATTGCTCGCCCCATAATTATTTCGTGTGGGGATAATCCAGTCTGTTTGTCAGGAATACTTCTCAGACTCATCAATACCAAGGGTAAACCATCTGGCCATTTCAGTGCTGTGGATGCACAGACTTTTGACAGTCTTGATTTGATAGTGCCATTAATTTGCTCAACCACTCCTGATACTTCTGGTCGATAGGCACAATGCAGCTTTTGTTCAATTTGTAACCCTGCACAATTTATCCAAATTATTTCATTATTAAAATGAGTTCCTCTATCCGTTTCTAAAGAGACTGGAAATCCAAATCTAGGAATTATCTCTCTTAACAGCAATTTAGCAACAGTCAAGCTATCATTCCTTCTTGTTGGATATGCTTCCACCCAACGAGAAAACAGACAAACAAAAACGAACACATATTTTAGTCCATTACAAGGAGGGAATTCAATAAAATCTGCCTGCAACCTTGTAAAAGGTCCTGCAGCTTTCCCAATTCTGCCCCAACTAACAACTGTTTTTCTACCTGGATTTTGCTGCTGGCACACTATACATCTTTGGCATAGACTCTCTGCAATGACCCTGAACTTTGGATTATACCATGACTGTTTGAAGAGTCTAATCATAGCATCTCTCCCAACATGTGTTAAACCATGGTACATCCTTGCCATCTGTGAAAGTAAACAGTCTGGCATTACTGGTCTCTCGTCTACATAAACCCATACTTCATCATCAGATCTCTTTTTACATCCTGATTTGATCCAAATTTCTTTTTCTTCATCACTAGCTTCTTCCTGCAACTGTTTAATTTCATCCCATGTTTCTATTGCAGAGAACATCAAGTGACAATTTGTATTATTTTTCTCTTTTCCTCTGTTTATTGAAATTGAATTTTGTGCACAGAAACGAGCCACTTAGTCTGGGTATCCGTTTCCATTGATCACATAATCATTTCCTGACTTATGTGCCGAACATTTAACCACTGCAATCTTTTTAGGCAATTGTAGTGCATTCAGTAAATCCTTTACATGTTTACTATTTCTTATTGGTGATCCTGAAGAAGTCAGAAATCCACGTTGCATCCACAACTAACCAAAATCGTGCACCACCCCGAAACCATATTGACTATCAGTGAATATGGTTACTCTCAAATTTTTGCCAATTATGCACACCCTAGTCAGTGCAATTAATTCAGAAATTTGTGCTGAATTTATCCCTCTTAGACAGGATGCTTCAAGAACCATAGCCACTGTACACCCAGCATACGAAGCACTCAATACACCTTTTTCATCTCTCAGGCAAGATCCATCCACAAACATCACACAATCTGACTCTTCTAGTGGTGTATCTTTTATGTCAGGTCTTGGTTTTGTACACAACTCTGTCACATCCAAACAATCATGATCTGCTTCATCTCTCACTTCTTCACAACTTGAACTCGGCAACAAAGTTGCTGGATTCAATGTTGTACATCTTGTTACTGTCACATTCTCAGCACCCAGGATCACTCTCTCGTATTTAGTCAAACGACTGTACGTCATGTACTGTGTTCGTGTGGGAGTTAATAGGATCTCACAGAGTGTGGCACATATACTTTCACTGGTTGTCCCATAACAATTGACTCACTCTGCTCAAGACTCACACAAGTAGCAGCCACTGCTTTCAAACAACCTGGTAATGCTGCAGCCACTGAGTCCAAAGTAGCAGAAAAATATGCCACTGGTCGACGTGCCATTCCGTGTGTTTGTGTCAAAACTGAAAGCGCACACCCATCTCTCTCGCAATAGAACAATGCAAAATCTTTCGTATAGTCTGGCATTCTCAATGCAGGTGCTCGACAAAGACAATCTCGCAGCTCAATGAATGCTTTCTTCATCCAATTCAATCGGATCAGTCACATCTTTGTGAGTCAATCTCTGTAGAGGCTTGGCAATCAGTGAAAATCCACTGATCCATTCCCTACAATATCCTACCATGCCCAAAAACATTCAAACTTCTTTCTGTGTTTTGGGAGGTTCCATTTGCAAAATCACATTGATTCGATCCTGTAACCCTCTCCTAGCTCCTTTTTCAAGTTTGTGTCCCAAATATTGAACTTCTTTCTGACAAAATTGCAATTTTTCTGGTGACACTTTATGCCCACCTACTGCCAAATGGTTCAGTAGAGCAATTGTATCTGTCACACAGGCTTCTCGTGTCTTTGATGCCACCAGTAGGTCATCAATATACTCCACTAACTCTGAATTTTCTGGCATAACCAATGACTCTAGACATTTTTTCAAAATCTGATTAAAAATTGAAGGACTCTCTGTATACCCTTGAGGAACTCGGCACCATGCCAAAACACGGTTTGCGAACCGGAAAGCAAATGAATATTGGCTATCCGGATGTAAAGGTATCGAGAAAAATGCTTGACACAAATCAATCACTGTATACCATTCCGCATCACAAGGAATTTAGTAAAGAATCACTGCTGGGTTTGGCACTATTGGACAACAAGGTAAGGGTGGGCGGAATTTGTGTAGTCGCGTTACGCAAAGTTCCGCGAAAGGGGAAAAAATCTCTGCGAGCTATGCGGAATTCCGCGAGCACGCAGAATTGCTTGTTGCGCCCGTTCGCGATGCGTTTTTCCTGTTCTGGAACGCTGTTTACGTGCTCGCGGGGAAATATCTCGCAAATTTGCCCATGCGGTCGCCAATGGGCACGGCCATCTTGTTTTTCACTTGTCCCGCCCGTTCGTGATGCTATTTCCTGTTCCGGGTCGTGTATTGCGTGCCCCCGCCTGTTCACGATGAGTATTTCCTGTTCAGGAACACGTATTACGTGTTCGCGACGCTTTTTGCGTGCTCGGGGGGGAAATATCGCGCAAACTTGCCCATGCGGTTGCAACGGCCTCGGCCATCTTGTTTTTCACTCTATTGCTGTGGTTCTGGGCATGCTTTCTATCCTCCCTCTATCCTCCCTCTATCTTTGCAATCCTTTGTTTCTGTACACTTTTTTAAAATCTTTTTTATTTATTATCTATCTCTCTGTTTTCCTGATTCTATATTTTGAGTTTTTTTCTACTTTTTGTGACTTTTTCTACTACTTTTTCACTCTTTTTCTATAACTTGCTTTTTTCATTTCTTTTACTTACTTTTCAAATTCCTCCCTTTTCTTTTCCGCCCCCCCCCGAGTCCCAGAACCATGGCCAAGGGAGAGAGCAAGGGCAACAAGGGCAAGGGCAAGGCTACTACTACTCGTAGCCGCAGCCGTGACCGCCTTCCGCAGCCGCGACCGCCTTCCGCAGAAGGCGGCGCCCACAAGGGGTGCAGGCTAGGGACACCTTTAGCGAGGCGGAGGTGGCCGCACTTGTTTTTTTTGTGCAGCGCCACCTCACCTTAACCCTAGCAGCAGGCGGCAGGCCTGGGTCCGGGTCAGGGCTCCGGGAGCATCGCCAGCGGTGGGGAAAGGTGCGCCGGGCAGTGTTTCGCTGCTCTGGTGTCCGGCGCACCGATACCCAGCTGACGCACCGGTGGTCCGATATCCTGGACCGGGAGCAGGACCTGCTGGACCTGCTAGGAGTGGAGGTCCCGGGGCTTGGTGAGTAGCTATTCAATATTACTACTTTGTGTTCTTCTGCTCTGTGTTATATATTGCGAATATATTTTTTTTGCGAACAGCAAGAATGCTGCTGCTTACATTGCAGGTAAATTACGTTTAAAAATCTTCTGTGATTGTTATGACACTGGTGCTCGGCGCTACTAATCTTACTTGTTTGCAACTTTGCGCTCGCTTGGCCTGATTATGTAAGAGTTTACTTTAGAGAACTTAAGTTAGGTAATGCTAGAGAGACTCTAGTCCTTCCTTTGTCCTCCTGCCACTAAGAAGAGATAGTGGTGGATTGATAGGTTTAGTTACTTATTAGTAGGTAATTTTTTAGTGGTCTGCGTGACGTCACGTGATGCTGAGTGCTGCTTACCCCAGTCCTTAGTAGAACCTTTTGTAGTTTGTTTAGTGAGTGGTAATAGGCTTATCACTAGCAGAACATCAGCAGCAACCAACCAACAATTTGGTGTATACAAAAATGTATGCATGTGTCCTCCATCTATGCATTTTTGAGGACTAAAATAAATGGAAATGCAGACTTAGTGAACAATTGGCCCGTCTGGAATAGGTGGGCTAGGTCAGGTGGTACTTAGGCTTAGTTAGTATTCTGGAATCAGAATGGAACACTGGATTAGTGTTCATAATTAATAACTAGACGGTCCGCGAATCGCGCAATACTAGTAGATCACATTAGATAGGTCAATTTTATTGCAATTGTTGTTTCCATAAATGTTTTTTTGAGCGTTTTTAAAAATATTTTATTTGTTTCACACCAATCATCCATGTTTGTCTCTTTCTTTCTTACATCTTTCATGATCAGCACCCAGGGGCAAGAAGACGGGGTTGTCGGAGTCGGCGGGAGCAGCTGATGGCCAGGACCGCTCCTCTACCGAGGGCTCTGCTGCTGGCCCCAGTAAGTCCTCCTGTTGTTAATATTAATAATTATACTTCCCTAACTTTTACTGCACCTTATTTTTTCCGAACGGTTTCCAAATTCTATTTTTTACAAAATCTTCTTCGATCTAGACTATCTGTTTCTAAATTCTTGTTATCCCTGCTGCCTCTGCTATGACTCTCTGTACTACTACTATTAGTCTTTCTGTAGCTAAGCTTGCCCAGTTGGCCACTCTTTATTTAAAAGGTTTTAAATAAAACTCAGATTCACAAATAGCTCTAGCCACTGAGTCCAGTCCTTTGGGTAGTCCTCTTCTAGTCTTCTTAATCTTGAGGCTTTTCGACAATTCCCACCAACAAAATGCCCAACCAGATATTTTACTATTTTTGATAGGATAGGACATACTACTACTGTTGTAGGGATTCTGCACATACAGAACTATGCACAAGAAAATAGGTACATTGGTGATGGGAGGTTGGACCTTCCTCACACCTCAGAACCCACAATCCCCTGACCGACTAGCTATAGTGTCTCATTAGCTCCCCAAACCCCCCAAAGATACCCAATGATTAGACAACCCAGAACATAACACTCCCGACCTCTCAGAGTTGCGGAAGCAATGCACACCCTTTTGCTCACTCACTCGTGTAAGTCCACACCAAATACCACAGAGTCTATGTAAGTTCAAAAGGTTTATTTTCAACTAACAAGCTCTGTACGTTGTTCTATAATGCAGTATACAAGCCAGCACCAACAGCAAAATGCATAAGATTAAAACAATAAACATTGTTACAACTACAAGTCCATAGAAGACAAAAGGGGAAATCATGATAACTGAACAGCGGTGGAAGAACCACCCTCCCCTTGGTAGTAATATAGTTTATATAAAATTATAAATGAAGATCTCTGAGCGAATTCTGGGGGACCCCTCACCTTAGAACCTAGAAGTACTGGTTACATCATAAGCTCTGCAAAGCTCTAATTCGTAGAAGGGAATCTTCTGCCTGTTATGAGAAAAATGGTGCGCGTTAGTATAATGCAAGCATTTCTCAGTCGTGCCAAAAAGTGTAGCATGTTATGGCTAAGCAATACGGACTGACCAGAACTCCATAACAAAGTGGCTTGTTTTTCGACCTTGTACGCAGCGCTCAGACAGTAGCAGTATGAGCTCATGTGGGCTCAAAGGCGTCTTACACAACAAGCTGCGAGGTAACGTGCGCAAAAATAAAAGACACGAAGCTAAAATGGTTGCATGGCTCAGGCTAACTTAGCAAAGACTACAATGACCCTAGGGACCATATAATACTACTAGTGTCTACTCTACTCTAGTACCCGATTTGTACTAGTGATGTATGTTGTATATGTATGTATTAACTTTTTTTTCAATCTTGCTAGTGAAAAAGAATAAATAGGGGGAGGTGTATATGGCATCTAAAAAATGTGTAATGTTTTTTCTAGGTGTACTACCGACCACCAGTGCCGGGGCCAGCAGCGATGGCGACGCGGCCATTTCGGAGGGAGCAGGAGATGCGGCAGCTGCAGGAGCTGCAGGGGGTGAGCTAGCAGCAGCGGCGGGCGGTGGTAAGTTATATTCCTTACTTATTGACATTACACTCGCTGCAAGGGTGTACACTGTACTGTTGAGACTTAGTAAGTAAGAAGTTGTTGTGAACAATGGTTGAAGAAGACACCCTTAACTTAGCATTAGCAATAGCATTAGCGGCGGGAGTTGAGTAACCAATGGCCTCTTCTATCTGACTTCAACTCAGCTGTGAAAGTTTTATGGAGAAGACTAAAAGTCAGATCAAATGACCTTGATGGATGTGTTGAACGAAAAGGGAAAGAAGGGTGGAAGGAGGAAGGACGGGCGAGATGTAGTATTTATGACTGGCAGAGAAGGATACGTGGGATGCATGTATAGGTGGCTGATAGGAATCAGATGCATGGGTGGTTGAAGGATGGGTGGAAGGTGAAAGAAAAGATGCCTGCCTGGGTGGGTGAAACTGTATGGGTGGATAGCAAGAATCCTTAGTGGTGTTTGGGTCAAACTCAAAGCCAAGGCAAGCAAGGAAGGAAGGACGCATGGGTGGTGGTTTAAAAAAAAGAATAAATGTTTGTTGTTGGTGAAACAAACTAAGGTTTGTTGAGAGATTAAGAAGAATGATAGACGTTTACTTTGAATGGATGGATGCCTGGATGGTATTCATCATAGATAGTATAGGTGGAGACTGTCACTGGTTGAAGAGTCTTAGTTTGAAGAGAATGTAAAAGAAACCGCGCCAGAGTAGCAAAGCTGAGGAGAATATAAGTTGTATTTTCAGAATTCTCCCTTGACTCACAGTAGTTTGCAAGCACAGCATATATATTGTGTATGTATGTAGTTATCATCAAGCGCCTTCCTCCGACTCCGAGGACCAGTCCCTACCTATGTTAATTTATTTTCGACTGTGTCAGCCAGCCTGCTATGGGTGGCCTATCGGCTGGTTACACAATCAATCAAAACAAAGTACCTCATGTCGTCCCATATATAAGCAATGATCATTGGATCAGATATCATCTGCCTTTTTGTAGAAGTCAGGGCAGGGTGAAAGTGAAATTGAGCAGTTGCCCTCGATGTAACAGAGTATGGCCAGTGCCACCCGTAATAGAAAAAATACGAGCTTCCCCACCTGCAGACAGTAGTAAATAAAACTAACGTGAGTCTGCGTCATGACTCGAGTATGTTTGTCTTGGGCGCAAGCTGACTGAGCTGGCATGCCGGCTACAACAAGGTTACGTAATTTCGCTAAACAAGAGAGAAGAAGAAGACTGGTGTACTGTGTACTCGAGTCCATAGTGCTAGTATAATGCCTGAAACTCCCACAAATGTTAGAGGCCGAGGAAGTGGGAGGATAGAAACATACCACAAATGTTATGTACTGTGCTTGCTAGTGCTACTGTGCCACTATGTGTTGAATTAATTTTGTGTTACTGTTTTGCTAAGAGTATTGGTTACAAGTCTTTTTTCTTTCTTGATATAGCTCCTCCTTCCCAAGCAAAACCAACCAGGAAGGAGTTGGCAGCCATGGCCCGGCGCCAGAAGCTGGAGGCCATCTGCCAAGAATACCGGCAGATGGTGGTTCTGGCGGAGGAGGAGGAGGAGGAGGCGGCAGCAGATGCAGCCTCCTCCAATGCCCCGGGCCCCGGCCAGGCCCCTCCAGTGGTACGGCGCCGCGGTCAGGCAGCCGCCCGCCGCCGCACTTCAACATCCAGCACTGCTGCCCCCCCTGTGGATGCAACTGCAGGGCATATGTGCGCCGCATGCTCCTCCGAAATGCACGTCTAGAGGAGCAGTTAGAGGAGGTGAAGAAGAAGATCAAGGTCCTGGAGAAGGACATCAGAAGAGCCCGCCGATAACTTATTAGGACCCTGTTGGATTGCCCCTTTTTTAATCCTTTTTTTGGTGGGTGGGAATTGGGCATTGGGGTTTATTTATTATGGACATTTTGGACATTGGTTGGACTTTCTCATTTTGGACATTGGTTGGGGTTAGGGAGAGGGGTGGGTCAGGTGTTGTGGGATTTTTTACATACTTTATTTTTGTTAAGGTATTAAATTATATTTATACTTAAACATAGCATACGTTGTTAATGTTTTGTGGGGGGGTTACTGTTTTACGTCACATTGTTTCCTTGCTGCTGCAGGGCCGCAGCCAGTGTTTGATTTAAATAATCTGCCGATTTTGTAATACACAAACAGATAGATGCGGTACCCCTCACTGAGTGACTTGTCCTACTAGTACTGTCAGTCTCTCCTCCTAGTCCATTATTATACCTCCCCCAAACTTCTTATCTTACCTGTGATTGATTAAGTCCAAAGGGGGTGCACAACTCACAAAGTCCAGTAGTCAGTTGTAGATACAAACAATATAATTTCTTTATTTTGATCTGTGTTATAAAAACATCAAACATTAATACTCCAGCCAACGCGTTTCATTCCCATATTGGGAACTTCATCAGGGCAAATAAAAGAAGTGAAGAACGGCTCAAATCTATCGTCTAATATTCGGAAATTTCCGCATACAGCAGTTAACAATTGAGGTGAGGTCACCCAAAAATTATATATAAACATACGGATTTCAATACGCCTAGTCAAGCGCCGGTTGGTACCGGTGATATACACAAGCGTTATTTATTGTGGGTTATAATCCCATAAGGCACAGTGAAGAGGGAGGAACACTCGTACGGCTGGAAGGAGCTATTATACTCACGATTGCGTTGCTGGGCCTCAGTGCAATACACGGGACCACGCTTTATATTTACGCGAGTCTACCATCTAAGACAACCAGTATATGAGATCGAGTTTGCCAATTCACTTTGCCTTATGGGATTATGCGGAAATTTCCGAATATTAGACGATAGATTTGAGCCGTTCTTCACTTCTTTTATTTGCCCTGATGAAGTTCCCAATATGGGAATGAAACGCGTTGGCTGGAGTATTAATGTTTGATGTTTTTTTAACACGGATCAAAATAAAGAAATTATATTGTTTGTATCTACAACTGACTACTGGAATTTGTGAGTTGCGCACCCCCTTTGGACTTAAATAATTCTTTGATCTGGAGCACAGTGACGCCACGCAATGGCTGGCGTTGGGGTAGTGTTGCGCATCAGAACTTTATTATTGGAACTGGCGTGAGGTGTGGTACTAGTGGTCCGCCGTTGCTCCAATTGACATTTACCTGTGATTGATGTTTAAGTTAGGCACAGCGATGGCTGCATGGCGATGATGGTTTGGTTTCCCAAGAGAATGGAGATGCCATGGTTGTGGTGGTAGTAGTAGACACTGGCAGTAGCATTTGCAAAAAAAGAAAATGAGACAGTCAGTCGCCTGAGAGAGACTCTGGGAGGAGTAGTAGAACGAAGTAAATAAAACATAATGGTGGCGGGGATAGCCTAGTACAACAAGTTACAAACTGTAGTTGCGCCGAGTCACTCGACACAAGCGTAACCTTTAGTGCTGTGTAGGAGGATGTTGATGAATCCAATCGATGCCAGAAATTAATTATGATGGATTAGGTTCCTTTGGAAAAAAAATTGACTTGCAAATTTACTGAGCATGGGTGGGCAAGCAGAAGAAGATCCTCACCCTTCCTTGAAATTGAATTAGTGTTGCTTTCACCACATCCGCCCCAGCAAGCGTGTGATCAATTATTGGTGTACAATTAATTTAGTCACACCTCAATATAAATCACACAGCTCGAGGGAAGAGGGTTAGGGTTTGATGAATGGTTGGGAAGGGGGGTTTGGGGAAAGGTTTGACAAAGAAAAACACTACGCATGGACAAACAACAAAACACAATCTTGGCAGACGACCATATCCATAACTATGTTAAGGGAGAAAAAGGAAATGCATGCATGATGATGATAACTTGATGGTTAATGATAAGTAGTACTTACTAACTACTACTAGACAATTAGACAGTACAGGGCAGCAGTATATTATGCAATTTGCCTTGCCTGTCTGCCCTCAGAGAGACCCAAATTACATACAGTTTCTGTTCTGTTGTACCGGGCTTACTTTTAAAGATAGCAAAGAAAATTAAAAAATAGCTGTAGGGATGAATTATAAGCAGAGAGCAAACATAATAACAACAACACACAGTTGTAATGATTGAAGATAAAAATGAATCAAATTATTTAAAAGATGATGAATGTTGATACTGTTACTGTATGTTATCCTGGTCAAATTGGGGAGTTGCATCTCGGCATTCCTCTTGGTCCTCCCTTCCATGGACGCTCCGTCCATCAATCTTGGGTGCCGCCACTGCCTGCCTGGCGGATGCGGATTGGTAAGGTAAGTGTGAGTTGTTTTTCCCAGTATAGCACAGGGTAAGGGCCGGCCTGTAATTGTAGATGGAAAAACAAAAGGGATATTGAAAAATCAAGAAGAAAAAAATGCATAAATTACGGTGGAGTGCAACAAGAACACTTTCAGAGGCGGCATGAATACATCATGTCTACTCTGTTTCCAGCATTAACCTCACTGTACAATGGAACTATAGGACCAATTGTTACTGGTACTGACAATGCTTTTGCATTTAAACTCAACTGACTAATTTTCTGAGTCAACTCCTCTCTTGTTCTGTTTAACATGTCAATCTCTTTTTCCTGTAACTCTCGAGTACCTAATGAAGACTGTGAAGCTACCGGAACATGTGTAACCTGTGAAACTTGTGGAACTTGTGAAGCTTCTATGTCAATTAACGGTGCACTCGGAGAAATCCCATCCGGGCTCTCCTGATATGGTGGAGGTCTCTTTAATAGCATCTCATCTAATAATTCATCATCAATTTCATTTGGATCAATATCTAATTCTGAAGTCTCAACATTATTCTTTTTCTCTTTATATTTTCCTCCAGCCTGATCCTCAGCAACTATTACTGGATATAACCCATCTGCAATCACTTCTCTTCTCCATCTCTTCATCTGATCATCCCACCTAGCTTCTGAATATCTCCTCAATGTATTCCTATGTCTTATCCCATTCCTGTCTCTCTCTCTTTTATACGCTTCATGTTCCCACTCTTCAAGCGCCTCATACTGCATAGGTCTGGGATTTGGTTTTAGTGAATTCATTTGTCTCCTCAAATTTTCTAATATCCTCACGTTAAAAAAACCATGCTTTGGAAAAGCTAAAACTCCATCATCTTCCGTGTAACCCATCCAATTCTCTAACCATGTACACATATGATATCCACGCTCTAACATCATGAAAGAAGCAGGTGATCTTGGAGGAGGTACAGGAAGCCCCTCTCTAGTAACTATCGGCTTATCCTTTTTAAAGAAATTGTGTATTCTTTTTACCATCTTCATTTTAAACTCTCTTTTTCTCGCTAAATAAACCAAAAACAAACAAAGGAAACCTTCTGTAAATCCTCTCACTCTATTCGCTGAATCTCAACCAATACCAGCGCGACTCACACCAACCAACCAATCACGGCTCACTACTCACCCACTATCTCGACCAATGCCAGTGCGGCTCACACCAACCAACCAATCACGGCTCACTACGCGCCCACTGTCTCAACCAATGCCAGCGCGGCTTTTTGTGATGTCAGTATAACTCCTGCTACTGACCCTTACTTTACAAAATAATACGGCAATGTACTGCAAGATTTTTCTTAACTAAATTCTTGTTAGAAACAACACAAAACAATGCTACTTTGTCTGCTCCACTAAATAAAGAGATAGTTCGATCATTCGAAGATATTTCTTTTACTTCTAGTAAAATAAAGACCAGCGATACTTTACTCCCAATCAAGTGAAAAGAGGTCTTGGTACTCTTCTGGGGATACTAGCCAAAGTTTCGGAAGAGAATTTTCGAGTGAAAAAAGTCTTGGTACTCCTTTGGGGATGTAAAGCCAAAATTTCAAAAGCGGACTTTCCACTATTTCAAACAACCTTTTCTCAACAGAATAAATCCCTAAAATAACATCAACAGCATCTCACTGTTTGATATTACGACAACAAAGTACTTCTGCATTGTGATACTTTTCCACACTATTCCTCTGCCCCCTTAAGGCTAAAATAACAATCATCCCGGGATCTTAGGCAACTCCGTACCCGTATTTCCAGAGTACATGAAACAAACGAACACTAACTTTTCATATTAATAACCCAAAATCAATAATCAATCATTATTGCCAAACTAATCAATATTAATCAATAACCATCCTCTGCTACCAAAACTGATACAGCGCGCAGGGATCAATAAATTTGCAAATAAACAAGGTCCAATTACATTACCCAACAAGATCCCTTCATGCTGGGTTCAGTGTAAAATGCAAAGTTCAGACCTAACTTACCAATTTCCTTTTTTTTTTTGTTCACAATCCATGTCACAAATACATATCATATCAAGTGTGGTCAATACAAACAAATTATTTCAGTAGATTTTCCAATAAAATGCATTTTTTTTTTTTTTTTTTTAAACGAAACAAGAAACATATTTCAGTCATGATATCATTATACAGCCAAAATCAGCCAGTTAATTCATATATTGTATCATAGATTCCCATATCTGCATCCCAAGTTTTTACCGTCTGGTTGACTTCAGAGAATATAAACTATATTCCATATTAAAAACGTTATAAAATTTAGCCCTCCACATCTCGAATGTGGGAGCCTCACTTTGAAGCCAACATGAGGCAATGCATAAGCGCGCCACTGCTGCGGCGATAAATGTTATATATCTAAATTTGTATACTAGCTGCTCACTTAAAACATTAGCCCATATCCCTAATAATATCATTTCCTTCGTTATTGATATGGAAATGCATGTAACCTCTTTCAGAAACCGCTCTATTTGTTGCTTTAATTGTGTCAGAGCCTTACAATAAAAAAAAACATGCACAATATCAGCTCTATCGGTGCCGCACCTAAAGCATTTTCCATCATTGTTTCCACCCCACTTCATCATACGCTCTGGAGTGTGATATAGATCAAAGATGGTCTTATAATGTTGTGTTTGTAAATTCGATGATACCAGTATTTTCCCTGCGGTATCGATAGAAATCTGCATCAGCTCTCCATCAACCCCTAATCGAGCAGACCATTTAAGATCATGAGCAGCCAGATCATCCTTTTGAGACTCAATTAACATAGAATATAAAATCCCTATCTTAGCCCTCTTCCTAATTGCCTCCACTATTGGTAATACCATAATACCCTCATGTAGCTGATGTCTAACAAGGGAGTCACGCAATTGCAAATACTTAAAAAATTCCTGATGTTGTAATTCATGACTTTTAGCTAATTCCAGAAATGAGCATAGCACCCCCCCCTGAAATAAATCCCCCAGATATCTAATCCCCTTCATCTTCCAGCACAGCATTTTATAATCCCAAAATATTTCTGGGAACCTGACAGTTGAATTGAGAGGAGTATAATAGTTCAGCTGTGGAATGGTCCTTACATGTCCTTTTCCATACCTGATAAGCTGTAATCATGACCTTAAACCTTGTCTTTGTATAGTAACTTGGCTCAGAGAATTTCACTAACACATTTCTAGCTTCCTCCCCCAACAATAATTGATATATCGATGGAGCTTCTGCAACTATCACATCTTCCCCTGTCAACAAAATGCGCATGTTTTGCAGTAGACAAACGTAATAGCAAAAACAGAAATTCGGAACAGACCATCCTCCCCTACCCAGCGGTAACATCATAAATTTAAAGGCTCTTCTAGCTTTTCGTTGACCCCACATAAATCTATCGCATATAGATTGAATCCCTTGCAACTGTTTTCTCGTTAACTCCAATGGTACTGCTCGAAAATAATAAAGTACTTTGGGAAGAACAGTCATTTTTAGAACGTTTCGTCTCCCCACTAAAGTCAGATGCAGACACTCCAGCCGATCCAGCTGCTGCTTCACCCCTGAAACTATATTGCCCCAGTTGACCTTGATTAATTCTTGTAAAGACATTCTAATTTTTATACCAAGATATCGAGCTTCATCCGTTACCCGATTCTCCCCCGGACAGGCCTAATCTGTACATACTATCTGGGTTTTGGCCGCATTGAGTTTATATCCAGACACCACCCCAAATTCTTCAGCAAGCTTTTCTGTCTCCTGGATTGCCTGTGCTGGATCTGCAGAAGCTACAACAATATCGTCCGCATATGCTAGAACACGTACCTGATAGAGCCCACATTCCATTGACCTTATACTAACACTTTGTTCTAGCATCTGCACAAAAGGGGCAATATATAGCGCAAACAATAATGGAGAGCAGGGACATCCCTGTCTAGTTCCCCTATTAATACATACTTGCTGAGATTCCCTGCCCATAACACAAATTCTAGCTCGCGGTGACTTATACATACTCTGAATCGCCTTAATAAATTCCGGCCCAAACCCCATCCCCCGCATAATGCCCCACATAAAAACCCAAGATACGCGATCAAACGCCTTTTCGGCGTCTAAAAATATTAAACCAAACTTTTTATGATACACATTAGTGTAATCTATGAGAGTAATACCTCTATGAATATGATTAATGGTACTTCTACCTGGAATGAATCCATGTTGGGACATAGAAACTAAAGGTATAATAACTCGCACTAACCTATTGGCTAAAATCTTAGCATAGATTTTCCCATCGGCGTTCAACAAAGATATAGGTCTATTTGACCCTGGTATATTAGGAGGCTTATCCTTTTTTTTTAAACACGACTATGTTGACCTCATCCCAAGATGGGGGCGCATTCCCCAGCTGGGCTTCCTGAAAAACGCCCAGCATATCAATTTTCAACACCTGGAAAAGCAGCTGATTAATCTCTAATGGTAGTTTATCTGGTCCTGCAGCTTTCCCCCACGCTAACTGTCTTAATGCTTCCTCCAGTTCCTCCAATGTTATCAATTCATCTAATAATATTTGTTCCTCAACACTTATTTTGTTCAGTTTAATTTTTTGACAGAAATTCTCAATATCAGATTCGTCTAAGTCGTGTTGCTTATATAGCTCTTGATAAAACTCATTAAAAAAAAACATAATGCCCTCTTCTGTTTCCACCGTTTTACCCGCCGCATCAGTAATAGCCGATATTCTCTGGGAAGATTGTCTAACTCTAAGTCGCTGTGCGAGACACCGACCAGTCGACTCTCCATATTCATATCTGTTTTGTTTATAAGTTTTATATTGAAGGGCAATATCCTTGCACCAAATCGTATTTACTTTAGCTTTAACACATGCTATCTTGCTATATGCAGCTTTACAGTCTAATCCCTGTCTAAGAATATTTAGCAATTCCAATTCCGCACCCCGAAGCTCATCCAGTAAAAGCTGCATTGCTATTTGGTTTTGTTTTTGTTTAGCTAACCCAAAACTTAATACCTCTCCCCGTATTCCTGCTTTAAGAGTGTCCCATACGATAGGTCTAGAAGCTGTTCCCCTACTTATCTCAAGAAATTTCCCGGACCACCTAGACATATGATCTATAAATACCTTGTTGTTCAATAATTTCCTATTAAAAGTAAATGTCCTTCCAACCTTTCTCTGTCTTAACACATTCAAATCTAGCAGTAAGGGACCATGATCAGCCGTAATCCGAGGCCAAACCTGCATTTTTGCTCCGACTATAAATGCACTGGGCATAAATATATAGTCTAATCGTACCAATTTTTGGTGCGGATGCGAATAAAACGTGTATCCGGGATCTGACTGGTTTATAATACTCCATGTGTCCACTAACCAATGATCCCTCAGTACTTGAACTAAGGCCTTGAAAACCTTCGGCTTACGGCCCACATATTTATATTTTGGACTTAGAATTTGCCCCTCCAAATGGATGTTAAAATCTCCGCATAGAATCAGCGGGGTAGGCCATAATGCCAATTCGTCATTTAACACTTCTAATATATCCACTTCGTCGGCATTTGACCCATAGACTGAGCAAATAGTACACTTGGTCGCTCCAATAAAGCATTCTGCAATCGACCATCTTCCATAATTATCCACCATTACCCTTCCTGTCCCCCTGATACCATCACGTATCAAAATAGCTACGCTGCTATTAGTGCTAGTCTGTTGAGTTGCAGCAAGAAGTGTATATCCTAATTCTTCCAACAATTTCCGCTTAGACCAAGGTATATGTGTTTCCTGAATACACAGGATATCAGGTTTCATAATACGTAATTCTGCTGCTATCCTAAGCCTTTTATTTCTATTATTAAGGCCGCAGATATTAAATGAACCTATACGAGTTCCATTAACAGCCATTTCCAACATAATCGTCCGATATTACCTGACTCATTCCTAATCTTTGTCCAATACTTATTGACCACATTAAAAGAAACAAAACTGCTTGCACATGGATTGATTTTTGTGAATTATCACCCCCCACTATCTCCTTACATCTAGCCCACCTTACCCACAAACCCCCCTATGCCCCCAACCCCTTGGCCCACCCTGACCCCCCCCGCTCCCCAATCCCTCTCCCCTGTTTGCAGGCAATTGGGCCCATGGCCCAGTGATGCCGAGTGAGTTCCCCCCCCTGCGTTCCCCCATCCTATCCACACCTATCTGGCTACCAAAAAGCTAAATTAAATAAATTACAAGGGTACTTGACTGTACTTGGAAGATTCTCCAATGTTTTGTGTATTTTGGGGAGGAAGTATATCGTAGGCATGATTGGATTTTCAACATATAGGAATTTTGCTTCATCCTCATTCAGCAGTCCTTCCTCTTGCCATTTGCCAATTCTTTCTCTTAGATTCAATGTGAGGTAATTCAATGGATTTTTTGTCAATTGTTTGTAAATTGCATTTGATCCAGCGCTCAGGGATCAATAAATTTGCAAATAAACAAGGCCCAATTACATTACCCAACAAGGTCCCTTCGCGCTGGGTTCAGTGTAAAATGCAAAGTTCAGACCTAACTTACCAATTTCCAACTGAACCTGCATTACTCATAGAAAAATGTGACGATGGCATCTTTTTATCGTTGAATAGTTGATAGCAATAATTAATGTACACTCTCTAAAAAAAGACGAACACAGAGTGCATATTTATAATGTTTTATCTAAATAATGTGAAATAAATGCTCATCAAGTACCAATACACAGTACAAATCATGGAATATCACTGAATAAACAATGAGCAAAGAGAAAATGACAAATCACATCACATCGACAGTGCATTGAAGGAGTGGAAAGGCGTAGAGAGAAAAGTTTCAGAGACAAAATACATTTGCAAATGATTATGCAAATGCAGGTTTCTATCTATACTAACCCAGAAGGAAACAGGAAATCTGCTCTCTGGCCAGGGGAGCAGCAGGGCCCCTCAAGAAAATTTGTAAGGGCAAAGTCTAAGTCAGGAATCAGGAACAGGAAGAAAACAGGAAGGCCTCTACAGCAAACCGACAACAACGACGATCACACCTAACGCCATCAGCATCGCCAACCTAACATAACCCCTCCCACCAGGGCACCTCAATTATACCCTAAAACCTAAAAGTCCAACCCACACTTGTTTCATTTCAGAGTCAAGGAAGGAGGTGTACAGTCACACCACACTCGGCATGTCCATCTCTCTCATTGTTCTATTGTTTGCTTTTTCAACATCACAACTACATCATCCCAGGAAATACAAGTATACAATATCAGACTTCAGTTTCCTTCTCTCTCCGCCAATGTTACAGTTTCTGTTACTTCTTGTGCCACTCGTGTGCTTCCAGAGGAAACGTTCATCACTTGTCGATTGTTTTTCGTCTTCACGTTTAACTTTTAGCAGGCACACATAAATTCGAAGGTCGCTCGTCTTTGCCTTCCCTCCACATTCTCTTTTGCTTTTTCAGTTAATAATTCTTTATTTTGCTTAACCCATGCTTCTATGGAAAATAAAACAAATATAATTACTCATTTTGAAATGCTTTTCTTTCTTTTTTTGTGTGTAATGTTGGTTACTTTCTCTAGATCCGAGATCACCAGGTCATGATAGACATCTATTCTATTAACAGGACTTAACATGGGGCAAAAGTTGGATTTGTGTTTGAATTTTGTTGGTTTACATTTATCCATTTCTATCCCCAGTTCTTCCATTATTTGGGTTTCCGTTATTTCATCCTCCTCTTGGTCATACATTAAATCGTATACTGTTTTGATGTCACCCATTTGTTCTATACATAGATCAGTACTTTGTTCGGTGATGTGCCATGTTGCTGATTTCATGGTTTCCTTTTTCGCAAAATATTTAGTGAGTTTTAATTTTCATATGAATTTATAGATATCGATCCTTGTATCCACAAAGTCATAGTGTTTTTCAGGGACCAAAATGTAGTCCTTTATTCAAGAGGCTCATTTGATGTTGATTTAAAACCTGGTTCGATAGGTTGATAACAAGATTTTCTTCCGTGGGGGCGCTAGAGGTTTCCAATCTTGTTTCGATTGTTGTTGTCATTTTTTCTGACGATTGCGTAAAGGACATTTGTTTGTTCTTTCTACCCTCTCTCCTTGTTTTTCCACTCTTGTAGTGCTTGAAGATCGTCTTATTCCTCGTCCTCTTCCACACCCTCTTCCTCTTGATCTTCCTGGTCTCTAGTCTATATACATTAATTTAATTTCCTCTAAAAAAGTGGGTTTATAAGTTGAATGTGCAGTTGTTTCTTCTTCGCTCTTATCCGTATCTGACTCACTGATAGTTGCTTCTGATTCATTTCCAGATATGCGTTGAGTGTGTAATTTTTGTTTTAGAATATCAAATCATTTAGCAAAGGTAAAGATCATTCCGTTTTCATAATCTTTTTCATCGCGTCTGAACCTTCTATGTTTTCGTTCCTCAACTTCCTTTTCATATTTATCTAAGTTCAATTCCATTGCCTTCCTTAGTTGTTTACTCTCTTCTTCCCGATTTATCGATAAAATCTCAGTTTCAATGGCATTTATGGATTCATGAATTTCTGCGACATCCTTTTTTGCAAATTTTATCATTATCAGCATCATGTTTTTTGAGCATTGCATTTTGTTACTACCCCACTCTTCGAGTATCTCTGGCCTGGTGTCTGGATGGTTTGGAAATGTGAATATCCGCAAACCCCTTGGTACTCGTCCAACTTCAATGTATTTTTCCATAGCAATCATTTCCCAACTTTTTGTTCTTTTTTTTTTGATAATCTCTCTAATTGTACAAACAATTGTTTTGAGGATTTTTCACTCACTCCCTTAGTTGATATTGTATCCGTATCCCTCTTGGATTGCCCATTTGTGTTCTTTATAAATAAAGTTTCTGCTTTTTGAAGTCTTTTAGCTGCTCTTGCCTCCATGTTTTATAATCGTTGTATTTACAAGTAATGGGTATGAAATGTCTCTTTGTTTGTCATTTAATTTCTGCTAAACAGGACTCCAAATGTTGGTGTCATATTCATACATTTCTCATCTTGCCTTGCTTTGATTCCTCAGAGCGATCGCATGGAAAACCTTCCTGTTCCCTGCGCGCTCACGTTTTAACAAACACAGTTGCCGCTGCCTGCCGTCTCCCACTGTTAGAATGCACGTTATCTGCCGCTTACCTGAGGGAGACTCCTGTTCGGGCGGTGTCCTCCGGCTCGGCTCGTTCAGCGCTGCACCTCAGTTGTATTTCAAAACCATTGCCTTTCCGATCCTCTGGCAATTTTGGGCAGATTAACTTCTGTATACAGTGTTGCACGGTTCTCCGACACGTTTGGATCAAGATGCAGCCCACATGTAAATCTCGCTTTTCTCAGCCATTTGTCGAGCGCCGCTATGTAGTCATTTCCATCACATCAAACGGTTCCTCACCAATTAGCGCGCTCTTTCAAAGGGGTGCCAGCATTTATTTTGTTCAGTGCATTTCTAAGTTTTTTTTTAAATTCTATTTCCTAACTATAATGTCCCTGTAACCTTTGGCTTTTTCAGTGTTATGCTTAACATGCACATAGTAATATATACATTTGTTAAGCATACTTAAGTACTATCTATTTATTTTTAAACCATAGTAGTATATAGTTGTACAAAGAAATGCCTATATCTATATACATAAGGATAATCAAATTATACATGTTTACATGCACAAGTATATGCTGTACATGTGTGCTTGTGCTTATATATATAAATATTCACTGAAACAACCAAAGGTTAAAGTGACTTTTAAGTTAGGTGACAAAGTAACATTTTAAACAAAAAAAACTCTGAAATTCACCACTTACAGTTAACTGAGCTAACTATCACTTGCACCCCCGCCCTGCACTACTTATGACCTCACATGCTCACATCGCTGATGACATCTCTCACTTGTGGGCTGGCTCCCCACAACTTTAAAGAATATTGAGGGCCCAGGGTCCATGCAGCCCCGCTGGCTCCCCTGCGAGTACCCATCGCAGGTGCTGGCAGAAACAGCTGTCCTCCCACCTGATGGGAGCAGCCTTTTTTCTGCTCCCGCCAGGTTGGAGCACTCTGTGTTTCCCTGTCCGTGAGAGTGCGGACAGGGAGAAACATTTGTGCTCCAACCTCCCGGGAGCCTTTCTCCCGCATTTGGAAGCACTGAAGTCTTCCCTGCCTTCGCTCTCGTTCTGCAGATGTCAAGCGAGAGTCATTTAAATGTTTTCCTGAACATTCTGAGGGCGTGGAAACAAGTGAAAGTTAAAGTGTTGACTTGGTTGGCCATGGAGATCTGGTTGTCGGTCATGATGCTCAGGTTCCTGGGGTTGTGATTGGGGAGGTGAGACAGCCCCAGTTCCGTTGACCACTAAGACAGGGACTGGAGGGAGGTGTGTTTGCCGAGCAGTTTAAGGCAGCTTTTGCTCATCAAATTGGCTTGGATGGACATGCACTCGATGAAGTTGGATTGGATGGTGGGTGTGCCTCCTGAGAAGGAGAGGATCAGTTGGGTGTCATCTGTGTATGAGATGATGCTGAAGCTGTGGGAGTGGACAATGGTGGCGAGAGGGGCCATGTAGCTGTTGAACAGTGTGTAGCTCAGGGAGGAGCTCTGTGTATGCAACAGACCAGCTTGGTGGCATCTAACTAATAAGGATGGTTGGCTGACAGTTTTTGTTTACTCTGGGGGCACGTGGAGTTGTTGGATGTTGGTGGGTTGCAAGACTGTATCAAAGGCTGCTGAGAGGTCCAGAAGAATGAGTGCTGTTGTGTTTCCCTCGTCAATGATGAGGCGGATGTCATTGGTGGGGCGATGAGGGCCATCTAGGGGCTGTAGTAGACTTTGAAGCTTGATTGTGCAGGATCTAGGAGGTGCTTAGACTTGACTGAGGTAGTAATCAAGGTGTGAGTTGCCCAGCTTTTCCAGGACTTTGATTGGGTAAGGCAGGAGGGAGATGGGCCTGTAGTTGGACTTGGTCAGGGGCTCTGCCAATAGTTTCTTGAGAAGGGGTAGGATGGTAGCATGTTTCTAGGAGTCTGGGAAGGTGGCAGCAGAGATGGACTTGTTGAGTATGGGGGTAAGCGCAGTGCAATTAGGGTTGAGTCCTCTAGCGAAGATGTAGTGAAGGCAAAGGTCTGAGAGAGCTCCTGATTTGATGGGTCGCATTGTGTTGGCGATTTCTGTGGTGGTGATTGCTGGCCATCAGGTCTCAGTGGAGATAGGGGTCGAGCATCGAGAGGTCGGGTTGGAGCATGAAGTTGTTGTAGACAGCCTTTTTTTTCTCAGAGAAGTGGATGAATAATTTCTGGGAGGAGATGATGGCTGTGGTGCTGGTGTGGGCGATGTGAATTCTTTGATAATGGCAAAGATATCTTTGTTGAAGTTTGAGGTGTTCTGTATGTGGGAGGATAGAGCCAATCATTTGGTGGTTTTAAGACGTTGTTGCTAGATCCAGAGTGCTGACTTGTAGGAGGCTTTGTCAGATGCATCGTGGATGTGGTGCCACACCATTCCATTTGCTTGCAGTGACGATTCATGTGTTGGAATTCCTC
Organism: Calotriton arnoldi; assembly: GCA_963921515.1. NCBI lineage: Eukaryota > Metazoa > Chordata > Amphibia > Caudata > Salamandridae > Calotriton > Calotriton arnoldi. The sequence continues at coordinate 857,235 of CAWUFW010001223.1, forward strand.
AGTGTACCAGCTGGCCAGAGGTGTGGTCTCATGTTTGGGGGTGTTTTGCGTATGAGGTAGGTATCTTTGCTGGAGGTTCTCTATGTATTTAAGTTGGAGATGGCACAGGGTAAATCAGCGGAATGAGGGGTGTGGCATGTGAGGAGTTCGGAGATCACTTTGTCTTGGGAATACTGTTCCATTGTCATTGGATGAACTGGGTTTGTGGGTTTGGCCTGGCTAGGCAATTGGATGTCAAATTGGATGAAGTAACGATCTAATAAAGTAATCGAGATGGGGTTGTCCACCTAAATATTAGGGAAGATGGTAAAGGTGGGATCGAGGCAAAGTCCAGCCACATGGGTGTGGCCGGTCATCCAATAGGTGAGGCTATGGATGCTGAGCTCTCCTAAGAAGTTGGCAGGATTGTGGCCGGTTTAATCTTCCAGGTGGAAGTTGTAGTCACCGAGCAGGAGGAAGGATTTGGATACTAGTGTCAGAGGAGCGATGATGTCAGCGAGGATGGAGCTGAAGTTGGATCTGTGTCCAGGGAGTCAGTATATAGTAGAAGCATTGGGAATGTTGATTTTGCAGGCTAAGTGTTCAAACCTACTGGTATTGTCAGAGGTGGTATTGCAGTTGATGCCTTCATGGTGGGTGATGGCTATGCCGCCTCTGGGCATGTTGGGTCTATGTTGTCTGGTGATTTTGTAGCCGGGAAAAATGTGTGTAATGACATCTGATGCAGAGTAGCTGACCTGCCAGGGTCTTCCCTGATGCAGGGATCTTGGTGTATTTCAGGAAAAAAAACATTGTGTCCATTGGCAAGTTCTAGAGCATGGATTCCTCTGAGGCTCCAATTGTGAATCATGAGTGAGTGTGGTAAGAACGGACCTATTTTCCTACCCCTGCATGACCCTCAGGAATAACACAGGGGGGGGCCCTGCCAGACTACAATCTTCCCTGTCATCCCCCACTCTCCCCACCATCTTTTCTCTTCCCCAGCCCTAAAGTAGCCCCACGCTCAAATCTATCATCAGTTCACAGCAGGTGGTTAATGTGAGCAGATCCCACCACTAAAAAGGGAAAATGTATGGAAACTGGGTTCATAGATGAGATAAACACACGTTTGCCCTGTATTTGGAAGTGTTACCGCATGATACCAGTTTTTACGGATACAATTTACCATCGCGCCAGTACCATGCAACTCGTAACCGGGGCCATAGTGGAGAGGCAAAGGTTGTCCTTCTATGTAACCAGCCTTGAACAAAAACACATCACCAGTCATTCCATTGTAAGCCTTTGAATACAGACTCCATTTCATGGCCACTGTATCAGAATGTGCTTTTTGAGATTTTAGGCACTGCTGCTTCTTCCTCCAGCCTGTTGGTGGGCCATCAACATTCTTTACAACTTGTCTATATAGGCTCCCCTTGTGCCTTTTTCACGTTGCCTCCCAGCTCTTTGGAGCTTGCGGTTCAGTTGTACAGTTGTCCTGTGTGACTGAGTGTTGTGCTTTTTCCAGTACTGTGATTGTTCTGTGTGTGAAAGAAGCTTGCTCTTCTGCTCCTTCTATGTTGTACATATTAGATGTTTGAGTGTACTTGTGCTGCTGCTAAATGTGCTATAATTGTTTCAGTATTGTGCTTGTGTGTGGAATAAGTTTGCACTGCTGTTGCTGCTGTACTGTACATTATCCATGCTTGAGTGAACCTTGTGCTGTAGTGTGAGCTGCACCTATTCTGCATGTCAAGGAAGCTTGCAATCCCACTGTCAGTGATATACCTGCTATGGGTGTGGAAATCCTTGCACTCACTTCTGTTGCATGTTGTACTTGTTGTATATGTGAAGGAAGCTTGCAACCCAGCTGTCAGTAATTTACCTGTTATCGGTGTAGGAATCCTTGCAATTCAATGCCATGCTGTAGCTTTCTGGTGTATTTTAGTGCAGCTTCAGAACATCTTTTCACTCTTTTAAAACAGAAACAACTGGTTGTGCAGAAATCTATTTTTTTGCACAAAGGTCTCACAGAAACGTTTTTGCTAAAAGTTTTGGGGCTGATTTTTCTGGCAGCGAAAGTTTTTCAAACTTGACAACTCTGCATAAGTGTGCTGGGTAAGGCTTAATTTTGCATATAATTAATGGAGATTACACATGCCCTCAGAATGCACCATTTTTAAATTCCCACATTAGAGAATTTCTAATAGAGTATGCACACAAGTGTCTGATCTCACAACTTGTAAAGCGCGCAGCTGCCTCAGGCGAGGTGTCCTTGCACTGGGGGCCGTCGGGAACATTAAGCGAGCTATTGCCCAGAGTCACAAGGTGCTGGGCTAACCTGCCGCCGGGGATCGAACCGTGAACCCCAATGTTCCGGAGTCAGCCTCCCTGGCCGCTGCACCACACCTCTTCCCTGAGTAGGAAGCAACAGCTTTTCACAAACACCTACGATCATCCTCTTCCAACCTTCGTTTGCTGACAGAGCAGAAATGGTAATTGGCCCACCCAGCACTCATCCAATGACGTCAGCACCTGCACCATTCATACATCTCATCTGTCGGAGCTCCTTTTACTGCCCTTTAAAACACATATTGGCAAAGCCAGTAGTTCTTGCTTTGGCGACCCTATGATTTAGCTATTTCTTTATTTGCAAACATCTGCAATCAGCATTAAAAGTTTAAAAGGTCATGGCCCTCGGTGAGAGTTCTGGGCTGAATTCCAATCTCTGTACAAACACGAGTTTGCACAAGGATCAGAGTTGCCAGTTGTCTGATGATTATCACACCCCTGCATTTTTTCCCTGATAACAGTTTATTGGGGAAAAGGCTCTGAAAAAAGAGAAAAATATGCAGAATTCGGTGTGTTAAAAAAGATTCCACATGTCATGCCTCGGTTTCCTGCTCAAAACTCGGAATAGGAGGTATTTACCTCACGTGGTAAATACCTCACCCAGGGCTAATGGTATTTACTGCGTGTGGTAAATACCCCGCCCTAATTCGACAAACTCATAATGGTGGCCCATATGTTTAAAAAAATGATATAATGATCTAGGGCAAAAATTAAAAAATGAAAGCAGAAATTGAGCCACCAGTCCTAGCTCTGGAGTGGACTACTTCTTAAGCTGGCGTGCACAAATGTCGTCATTGACCGTGCACATGGCCAGTGTAAGCTGGACCCCACCATATGCTGTGGTGGGAGGAGACACAATGTGAACGACACATGAACAGACCAATGGATGAGGAGAGCTGAGCGGAAGCCCCTAGGCAGATGCATATGTCTATGTATTTTTTTAATTCACGTTTTTGAAAACATAAGGCTGGCGAATCAACTAAAACGGTCTCTAAGCCAGGCCTGAAAAAGAGATGTACGTTTCTCAAAGTTAACAGCTGTTTATGTCCTAGTGTAAGGTTGTAGTTTTACAAAAAACATATTTTCACACAATTATACTGCACTCTGTACATCACAGCTAATGTGGTCTGATTTCAATTTCTTTCAACCTTTTCCTTTTCCGTCTAAAATCAAAGACAAATGTGCACACCATGTGACCTTTTGATGCCTTGCCAAGTTTGAATGACAGCTCACTGTTGAGCACCGATCAATGGAAACTTAGATGGCAGAGAAGGAAAATAAACAAAGGGTTCTGAATCCTTGGTTTAAATATTTCCCACAGCCAGCTCTGCTCGGCCTAGACTTATCAAGGACATCTGCTAAGCCGGGACAAATCCATTCGCCAGATATGTATCTGTTTCATAACAGAGAGCTTGCTCTAAAAATGGAGAGAGCTTTTATACGCAGTCTGGAGGGTTTGACTGCACCGGGCACTAAAACTGGGGTTGCAAAACTGCCTGTTTTACTTGTCCCATGAACGCTTTATGACACTTCTCTCCATGTCTTGCCTTGTCACAGCACAACATGGGCAGAGTGTTCACAGAATCAAGTCCCATTGAAATGAATACAGGACAATTCTGTTTATGAATCTCCCCGAACTGGCTGCAGATTGACGGATGGATGGAGGCCGGCAAGGTACAGCACACCAGCATCCTTGCATTTGCAGAATGTCTACTTATTTTTTCCTAAGAGACAGGGGCTGCATCAAAAAACAAAACAGACATTCTCTAAATGGCATTGTGGGGTGAATTCACTGGCCCCCTCAATGGCTGTCTGCTCCCTGCAGCGCTGACAGACCACCTTCAGCAAAGGTGTCGGTATCCAATCACAGGCTTGTGGACACAATGGTGGTTGCAAACTCTTGATTCCTTGCATTGAAATTAAAAAGAGAAGGGACGTGGCCCTCTCATGCAACCGCCACTTAAAAAAAAAAAAAAAGCACTGGCAAAGCCGATAGGTCTGTCCGTTTCCATAGCTGCAGTACCTGGAGTCATTCATTCATTCATTCAAAATCTTTATTCGGCTATTAAAAGAAAAAACAGCCATAAAAGTACAGACAATAAAATACATCTAAAAGAATAAACATATAGTTTACAGTTTCAATTGTTAAGAACAATTCATTTCTTAAATTATAATATAATGCTTTTCCTCGCGTTGATCGATTTCAGGATGAACAGGGCGACATTGTAACGTGTTAGCGGATCCTCTAATGTCACCAAGAATTTCATAGCTAGTTTATGCGACCTGATATTATGGGCAACAAACAAAGGTTTAAGATAAAAACATCTAAAATTACGATGAAAATTACAGAATAATAAAAAGCGCAATGTGCTTTGTTTACTTTTGTTGTCACACGGACATGGTACCAAATCTGATGGACGGGACTTCATTTTAGGAAATGCGACAAGGTAATGAGCAATGCCACATCTCAATCTCAGTAGCACAAAATGGTGCTGTACATAGGTCACGTATGACAGATAGTTATTAGCTCCCTCCTTTAGATTAAAAGATTTGTATAAGGCAACGGTCGGTTTATTCAACTCAGATTTTACTCTAAGGTCCCGCCTTTGTTGAAAGAAGGAGTCTTTGATTTCTTACTTTGTAAAGGACAATATTTTTGTAGAGTCCGACCATACCGATAGATTAAACAAATTTCCTAGTGTGGCGTTAATATATGATAACCACGGAATTCTCAGCACATTATTCAAATTTAAACAGTCTAAAATGATTGACCTGGTAAAAGCCGTCTCTTCCCGCCTCCAAAGTGAGGCCCATAATAGCAATGGTCCAGCCATTAAAGCATGTGCTAAAAATCGAAGCCCCACCTCATGATGTACAACGGTATTTGAAACAGAGGATGGTAAATACAACAAACGTTTTAAGAAACAGTTTTCTTCAGTTTGCAGGGCCGAGCTATTAGCGTAGCCCCAAAGACCTGCCCCATAGAGGGCTGTGCTTACTCCTTTAGCTTTATAAATGGCTACCATTTCGTTGGTTGGTCGATTTCCTAATTTGAAGGAGAATTTTAAAATCCCTTGGGTGACCCTGCTCATTTTAGCTCTGGTATTTAAAATATGTTGGGTCCATGTGCCATTTCCCGAAAATAAAATACCAAGGTAGCAGAAGGAATTCACTGTGTGTATTGGGGTGCTATCAATAAAAAAAAGGTTTTACAAGGTTTCTGTTTGGCCCCGCAAATCATGGTGAGTATTTTAGATTTGTTGAATATCATTCTCCTTTGTGTCATAAAATCTGAGAAAAATCTATAGTTGTACGCGCACAACCTCTAGTTTGCTTTATAGTATTGTTCCCTGATGAAGGGCGCTGAGCCCGAAATGCATTGGAACACTTGATTGTTGAACATCATATAATTGATGACTATCGTTCCATGTACAGCGATTGATGATTGTCAGGAGTTCACTATGGATTGAATGTTGAAATCCATGTAACGCTCAAAATATATCTGTGAAACTCATACTATTTCATTTGGAGTGATTAATTTTCTTCGCAAATTGCTCAAACACTGTATTAAACCCAGTGTTGGGTCCTGATTGTGCCCAGGGGACTCACCCAAGTTTGTGGGTGCGCTATCTTATTATAAAATCTGAGAAACCATCCATCAGTCTCTGGAGGCCTAGTGGGGTCCGTGCTAGTAGTACTGCGTCGTCCGCATATAACATTACAGGAATCGGACGACCAGCCACCCTCGAGTCGTCTGCCTGTATCGATTGCAAATGGTTGTCTACCCCATTAATAAAGAGGGAAAATAAAATTGGCGCTAACACACACCCTTGGAGTCATTACTAGATTTCCCTGTCGAGTTAGTAGCAAGGCTGCAGATCTTCAAGTCTTTACTAGTTATCCCTCTCTAGTCAGAAGCAACTGCTTAACAAGTCTGTCACAAAGGTGCAGCACCTGAAGCCATTACTAGTCGCCCTTCTCAAGTCAAATCCAACCGCTTGAAGCCCTCACAAAACTAGTGTACCTCAAGTTGTTTTCTAGATGCCCCTCTCAAGTCAGATACAATTGCTTCAAATGTCCTTCAAAATGTTGAGGGGATGTGCCTTCAACATAAAAGTTTCCATATACACTTTTGTCATTCTAATGAATTGTTGCTGTTTTCTATAGGATAAGTAATGCACAATAGCTGGTTAAGGATGATGAGTCAATAAACCTTCAATAAATGTCTTTATCACTTAGGAACACTTGTGATGACAACCTAGTATACATAAATACTAGCATTCAGTGGTGAATTCAAGTGCCCTGCACTTTATTCTTTGCAAACTGTTTTTCTGACGGGCAGTATACGTGTGTCACTAAATTGCAGCTGCTTATAATAAAATCAGCATATGACTGAATTATATTGATCCATTGTCCTAAGCTGTGTGCTCTGGTAGGACCGACCAAAATGTCAATGTCAGTAGAGCAAACCAACAGAAAAGAAGTGTGCCGAAAAGTAATTTAATTTATTTATAGGTAGGTATTTTTACTTTTCTCTTGAGGCAGGCAAGACATTCACACGCCTGTAATAACTCAAGTTGTTGCTAGATGGCCCTCTAGAGTCAGATGCAAAGGCATGAGAAGTCTTGCACAAAGCTGTAGTACTTCAAGTGGTTGGTAGGCATGCCTCTTGAGTCCGATCCAGCTGCTTGAAGACTTCTCCAAGTGAAAGTACTCTAAGTTGTGACTAGTTGTCCCTCTCGAGTCAGATGCAAGGGCTGCAAATGACCTTCACAAAGCTGGGGGGACGTGGCTTTAAAATTTTAAAAAAATCATATGCACTTTTGCAACTCTAATGAATTGTGCATGTTTTCTGTAGCATAGGTAAATATGCCAATGCTTGTTTATGACGATGAATCAATATTGCAACTTTCAATAAATGTCTTGATTACTATGGAACATGTATGAAAAGAACCTAGAATACATATGCACTAGCAGTCACTGGTTAATTCCGGTGCCTCCCACCTTATTCTGAGAAAACTATTTGTTGAGTGGCGCTATATATGTCTGCGCCAATAATCACAATTGTTTATATTAAAACCAGCAAACGCATGCTGTATATGCTGTGGTAGTAAGAAGCAACAATGTCAGTGGAGCAAAGCAAAATATAAAGATATTTGATGAAATCTTCTTTTATTGACACACAAACACACACTTACACACACACCCCTCCCCCACACACAGACATGTACTTTTACTATGGATTTTTCTTGAGGCTGGAAAGACATTCACAAATCTGTAGTACCTCAAGTGGTTACTAGGTGTCCCTCTTGCGTCAGAGGCATGTGCTTGAAATTACCTTCACAAAGGTGATGGTGTAAGACTTCAATATACATATATGCATATATACGTTTGCTATTTTAATGATATGAGCGGAGCAAGTGATGACAGCCTATTATACATATGTGCATGCAGTTATTGGTAAATGCCACTGTCTTCAAATGTATAATTTTGTGGGGACTATTTTTTTTAGAGGAGCATTCATGCATGTGCAGAAGCATAATGTTAAGAAAACAGAAGGCTCATAAGACAGCTAAAGCTGCCTTTTAGCCAGACCTAACAGGTGGCTTGTGCACACTGCAAGTCAGAAAGACATTTTGGACTCGTAATGTACGTTAGATACATTGCGACTTGTCTTTTTTGAAATCGCAAAGCCTATGGTCTTGCTTCTGTCTAATGTGTGCAAGTTTTAGTTGTAGAAAAGCTGGAGTCTGACCACTCCTCGTTGTATGCTCTTCAACTTTATTGCTGCTTCTAGTATCTTTGCACTGAAGTCCGCCGATCACAGAACCACCATCACTATCCTTTTTGACTCTGCTCTTCCTTTAGAGTTTTTTGACATAACCCTTTATGCCACTCTCACCAATTGCAGTCCTGACTCTGTTTGTGACACCAACAGATCCACTATTACCATAGTCATCTTCAAAAGTGCTATTTCAGCTTGGATCTAAGGTGCCCAGTAGTTGTGCTCCTCTCTGTAGATTGTCCAAGGTTTCAATCTTTGACTTCAGTTTGGTCACCCCCTCTGATCTTAGAAATACAAAACAACCCACCAAGCCCAGTTAATAACACCAGGGGTGATAAGTGTAACAGAGGTGGCGGAGTGAGGTGTTAGCCGTCATGGCTTAACACCTCACTCCGCCACTTCAGAAACGCAAGGCTGCACCATATTTACAAGAATATGGTGCAGCCTTGCGTTTCCCCCTGCGCTGGCGCTACACATAGCAGTGTAGCGCCAATGCAGGCACCCTTGCACCATAGTGCAAGGGTGTCTGCGTGCAGGGGAGGATCGTTTATGTGTAGGAAGGTGTCCCTTCCTGCACATAAACAATCCTAAAATGCCATTTTGTCACTTCTATGTGTGCTGCCTAATGCAGCACACATGGAAGTCACAAAATGGCATTTTTAAAGGATTGCTTATGTGCAGGAAGGGACACCTTCTTACACATAAACAATCCAAGGCGTTTTGCTTTTCCATGTGTGCTGCACAAGGCAGGATTTCCCTGGTCTTAATTTTTGCGCTGCCCTTGTAAATATGGGGCAGCGTCAAAATCAATGAGTGTTGCGGTGGAAAACCCACTGCAACACCCACTGTCCACCCCTTTCACGCTAAGCATAGCGTGAAAGGGGGCCTTATTTACAAGACAGCGTTAAGCCACATATGTGGCTTAACGCTGCCTTGCAAATAAGGCAAAACCCCTATCGCCATGGAAACGTCACAAAAAGTGATGTTTCCGTGGTGATAGGGGCTTGTGCATATGCCCCCAGGTTTCCTCACAGCTGGAGATCTTGACTGGGGCGCAGCGACGGGCCGGATTGGGTGCACCAGGCCTCTGAACCCGAGAGCACCCGATGTTTACAGGCTCATTTTCGCAGACTGTGGGAGGACTGTCAATCCTCCTGGTAAAACCTTCCACCCATCAGACCTCCAGGGCACTCAACACTGTCACCACCATGGCCCCCGTTATCCACAGGACTCCCCTCCTGTTGTGTCTCCCTCCCTATCCTCCAGTCACTCTAAAATCATGGTGCTTCACCTACCTGCACCTCAGTTCTCACTTAGGAGGATGGCCGGCACAGAGAGTGCCACCGCTCTAGCCTGCTCTAGCCTGATTGCCTCCTGACTCAGCGCTATAGCCATAGAAGCGGCAAAAGGAAGAACATAGCCTCCCGCAGCCCGAGCAAGCTCTTCCCATTCACTCCCACCAGGAGCCTGCAGCCCTCCCTTTGAATGCCACTCCAGCGTTTTTTAGGTGGCATTTGGAAGTGGATGATTGGGTGTCCATTCCCAAATTCCCGAGCTCCACAAAGACGCGGCCATCTTGGGCTCCAGTTGACCCCGCCTCCCACAACTCAAATGTAATGCTTCTATTTTGCTTTGCCTTGTTTTACCGCCAAGATTATAACTACACCTGTACTCACTTCATATGTTTTCAACGCCATATTGGCCACCTACTCTTGCTATGTTGACATACTTCCGAAACTCAAATGTTTTATTTATTAGCAATGAGCAAATTAAAACAGTGACTAACTTTAAAAAATAACCTTCCAAGTCAATTGACTGGAACATGGTTATATTATAGGGCGGTTTCAAAAGTAAACACTAAAAAGTTCAAGTTTTTGAAGTTAATTACCCAAACTACATACTGATCTGCACCAACAGTTGTACATGAATAATCTGCATTTCCCGTGCTATTCTCATAGCCCAACACTTGTTCATACATATGTATTACAATACAAATGAGCACTTTTCCCAATAACAATAATATTGTTTCCACACGGTCATTGCAGCTTTTCTCTTTGCTTTGGTTTTGTCTTTTGATGGAATAAGGCCATGTTGGGGTGAGGACTGTGAAGATCAGGCTTGAGGAGATATATATATATATAATGTGGTAAGTTTCACGATCATTTCACTATCCTCTATGTTATATGATTGGGATTCGTGCTCTCTACCTCACAGAGCAGTACTCATTGCGAGGTCCATCGCAAACCTGTAACACACACACACGTAAGAGTGACGCGTGTTCACTTCTCCACCATTATCCTCGCTCCTTTCCAACTCTTTAGTGATGTTTGACTTGAGTTGATGCTCACGCTGTACAAGATAGATTGGCACACAGTGTGAAAAAGTCCAAAACAAATAACCTTGGTAATCTGCCCTCAGAAATAAGGGGTCTTTCTATAGCATGGACCACGTTCCTCTGGTTAAAAACGCATTTAAAGAATGCACATGTTGTACTGAGCTGAACAATAAAGTTTACAAGAGTGATTGACTCTGACTGGCCAGGGCTAACGTTTGCGAGCTATGCCAGACAGAGATTTACTTTGGGTGGTCCCTGCTTCAGTGCCACTGACAATGAAGGGGGTTAGGGAGAGTGTGAGGGGGAATGTTGAGGTCGCGTATGAAAGGCATGTTGATATTTCGTGTGTGGCTCACTCTGTAGAGGACACAAAGAGTGAAGTAATAATGTTATGCTATGATCTCATATGTTGTATTGAGTTACTTACTTTAATTATTAAACATATTTATGAAGTTCAGATTTAGCTACCTGGGAATGGAGCACTTAACTGATACAAGAAGTACAATGAACATAAGTTCTTACAGAGTAGAACTAATACAGTCTTTCAGAAAAGCTCTAAGAAGGGGCTTCTTCAGTGTTTTCCTGAATTATAGTAGGTTGCAAGTCCCATACTCTGATGCACATTGTTCCAGAGTACTGGAGGCAGACAGAAGAAGGCTTGGCTCAGTGTTTTAAGACTTTCTAAGTCAGGAATTGTAGGATCAAGCGTGACTTGCTTCTGGTATTTTTCTTCCCTCCAGTGATCATACATTTGTCTTTCGAATAGGTGGGTATTTTTGTGGGTGTTTCATGCCAGTCTGAATTGAGTTTGTGGATTTCCCTCATGATGTGGGTTGACATGGTCTTATTTTAGCATGGCTATCACTGCTGTGGGGAGGCCTGCTTGTGTGCATTGCTGCAATAGAGGTGAGTAAAGACCTGTTCAGTGGATCTAAATACATTGGGTTGGATCGATGGTTTAGGATTTCAGAAAAGGTGCTGGGTTGAGGCAAATTTAGCTAGGTTAGAAATGTGTGGAGTCATAGAGATATTTTGGTTAGTAATGAATTCAATTAATTTTGCTGCTGGGACCAAGATGGAGGCGATGCCTAAATCCGCGAGGCTTGCTAGCCAGCCAAGTGTGAACATGGAGTAGCAGATCATCATATTAAAGGAGGAGGAATACGCTTTCTGAGGGGTTTACTTTAAGAGACAATGTGTTCATCCTTTTTGAGAGGCTGTCCTTTAATACGCTTAGGGTATTGATGTCAGATAGATTTGATATTTTATGAGAATTTGGGGTTTCATCAGGGCTGGTGCAGAGTAGTTCATTTCACGTGCAGCACTAACTCAAGAGTCCTAATGTAAAAGTTCTATAGAAGAGGGGTCAGGAGTAGAGCGGAGTAGAGAGGGAGGTGTCCATTTTCACAAATTGATATCTAGCATGGTCGGACTGGGACAAAAAATTGGCCCGCGTACCAAAATAAAAGTGGCTCCCATTAGCGAAGCAGATAGCTAAAAAGTGGCAATATCACACAAATCAACAGTAAAAAACGGCCACCTGGCCATACAATTCGCCCACAACTGCTAGAACAACGGCCCAAACACTGATGTGTCAGACTAGCCCATCGGGCACAGCCTGATTGCCCTATAGGCCAGTCCGACCCTGATATCTAGATGTGATGAAGAATGGCAACCACAGAACTTGAACTTTCATTCTCCTTCATGTGGATACATTATGTAGGGTCTCATGGTCTGTTGAATGCTGTTGATAGGTCGGACCGCAACAAGATGTAGACAAGTCCTCCGCCCAGTATGCCGACAGTCTCATTGAGGGTTTGTAGGGTGGCAGTTTCTCTGCTGCGTTAAGAATGGAACTCGGACTGGTAGGAATTTAGAAAGTTGTTGTTCTAAATGTTGGAGAGAGTCACAGACCGTACTTGGATACATGGGAAATACACTGTCAATGAGTGAGGAGTCGACAATTGTGAGGACTGGGGAGGGGGAATTTAAGGAGATGGCAGCTTGAACATTTTGAGGAAAATCACTTTATATGAAGCTTCAGAGCAGGCATCTCATTGAGGAAACATTTTTGTTCTGATTTCTATCTAGGCGGTAAGCATACGCCATCGCAACTACAACGGAGTATGCTTACCACCAAAATAATGGTCTGCCCATCCGATTTAGATGTTATCGGACCATAGGTTTGGCTACGACAGTGACTACTCCGTCACAACCATAGTCAAACCTTTCAAGTGGCCTGATGGAGTAAGGGCCATCAAAGAAATGTAAAAAAAAAATATATTTCTATTCAATTCACAGCAAGCAAAAAGTCAGTAAGTACACCACAATTTGAGGGACACACACATTTTTTCCCCCCGTAGTTTTATATAGCGCAAACTTGACCCGAAGGTATCAGGTATCGGAGCCTTTTACATGAGCACCAGTTGTGTTACATAAGGAAACATTAATTTTTGTTAGGCACGTATGTATAAATTGCATTCCAGAATATAATGATCTCATTCCCCGCCTCTGCCCCCCCACATCATTATGTCAGGGGTGCAGTTCTGAGGAACGATGGCCATGGCAACTGTTGGAGTGAGGGATGTACAGGGGATTCCCCTAGAGGTGTTTCAGTTGCCCCAGATTTTCTCCCATTTTCTGGGGCAGCCCAACATTCATATACCACTTTCTCTGCCAACACGCACCAGTCCATGTCCAATTTCCAGTCTCTCAGGGGGGCTGCAGGTGCCATTCCCCCATAAGCATGCAATGTTACGTTTGGCAATCGCCAGGTCCAAAGTCATTCACGTCCGTTCCATATGATTCAGATCCATTTCTGCTGACACAATTAGAAGACACCATTTGGCGGAGATCGGCATTTCGCTCCCACACACTTCATTGAAGCTTCGCCACCACTGATTCCCAAAAGAGTGGGACAGCTGGGCAGCACCAAACTATATGACAGAAGGTCCCCCTATGGCCACACTGTCGCCAACAGCCTGCATCTGCCTCCCTGCCCATTTTGACCAGTGTGGTGCATGCAAAGTAGGACCTGTGTAATATTTTGAGCTGCACCAACCAAAACCCTGCCCTAATGGCCACCTCCCTGGGGGAAGCCAAGGCCGCAGGCCATTCATCGTCTTCCAACTCCCCCAGGTCATGATCCCATTTTTCCCGCAAATGAAGGAGTGTGTCCGGTGAGTTGTTGATTTACTTCAGATACGTGAGGGAAGTTGACTTACGACACATGTGGTCATCAAGTAGCCTGTCCTCAAGGGGTGACGACTCTGGGAGGTCTGTTCCCCGGGGAATAGCCCCTGGAGTGTGTGTCATATCTGTAGGTAACAGAAGGAATGATGGAGCCAGGGGCCATTGGAGAAATTACAAAATGTCCACCCAATCAATTAGGATGGGCAAATATATAGCCATTTTTTTTTTACAGTACATCACCTCCAGTCAAACCCTGGAAGTAAGGGACAGTAAGAATGGAATAATGCCTCCCTCACCAAGGGAGATGAGTTCCATGGCAAAAGAGGCATTTTCTTTTTTAGTTTCAAAAAGAAAATACTGTCTCAGGATTTTCTTTTTGAAAATGAAAAAGCAAACTGTTTCTGCAGGGCTCCGTCATGTAGCCAGAGCCCTGCACCAAAGGAACCGTTGTGACGGCGGTTCCTGCCAATGGTTTATAAATGACCGCCAGCTTGGCAGTCATTTATAAATTCAGCTGGCGGTCCCTCCACCAGGGGAACGGAGTAATCTACACAGTCCCCCTGGTGGAGCAACAGGCTGTCCACCGACTTATAAATCGAGCCCTTCATTTGAAAACTTTATCTACTTGAGTCCATAACAATATCTAATGTCCTCACTTCTGCTGAGTGAAATGGTGGTCAGGTCTTTGAGCTGTGATACACGGTCCATATCTTTTTTGTTAATTTCATTTTGGTTTACAAGAAAACCACGAGAAAAATGTCACAAACCTTTTAATGACATGAATAAGAAGAATGAAGAAGACATAAAATATTGAACCTATCATCTTGTAGATTTAATAAGTCTGATTTTACAAGTCTTACTATTTAAATGTACTCTCAGCACTTCCTTCACTTCTAAATCTAAAATAGAATGTAAGGATTTTTAAGGCGCATACTGTGAATAGTTAACAACAGAACAGACTACATCAAAACAGAGCTAAACTTTCTAGGTCTGATTCACAAAGATAGCTTACACTTTTGAGTAAGTTTACACTTTTAAGTAAGTTTACTACTATTGGGTATTCACAAACTGCACTTTTATAGTAACTTACACTTTTGTATTATATCCAGCACTACACGTGGCCAACCACTGGTACTGCAACACCCTCCCATAGAAAACAATGGAATTTGGGACTTACTAAAAAAAAGTGTAAGTTACTACAAAATTGTAGTTGTTGAAACCGAAAAGGAGTACACTTACTCAGATGTGTAAGCTACTACAAAAGTGCAGTTTGTGACTAGCACTTCGTAATAAGGTTTGTAGCACTTCTGTAGCACTACAAAATATACTACAAAGTGCAGATTGTGAATCAGGCCCAGGACCTGGCCTCAAAAGCGACAGCTACAAAACATTGCAGTATTAGTCCTCCATTTGAATGTTTGCCCAGCGTGAAGACATAGCATATTCTAATGTGCATTAGCTCGTTCATTTGTTGTAGTTATAGATTCGACCATATGCTTTGAGCCCACCATATTCACATAGACTGAGCTATACATGTGGTAAGATGGTTTTAAGTGCATGCTCAAAATGTCTACTTTAAGAAAAAAATCTATGGCCCAGATATACAAAGGCTTTGCGTCAGGTTACTTTTTCAAAGCAGACCCGACTCAAAATCTTTTGGGGGATTTACAAACCAAAGCAAATTGGCATTTGTGTTGGATTGTATGAAAAAGTCACGGAAACCAGCGGGAAGCACTGCTTTGCATTGCTCTGCTTCAGGGGGGTGTTCCATGGGTGGTACATAGGTGTTTAAGTGCTACCGCCAATGGTTTTTGATGTGAAACCCTATCTACTAATAATAGTAGACAGGGATTTTGGCCCCAAAATTAACACCAATTGAAAGCAGGCGTTAAAAGGAGAAATGCTTTAATTTCTCCTTTTTTTCTGACGAGGTATGCGTGCAGCACACATTAAAAGTAGGAAAAGTTGTAAAGTCAGTCTAAACATAGTATTTTGTACTGGAAGGGTACACTTCCAGTGAACAAAACCTATTCTAGACTCATACAGATACCTTGCACTATGGCAAAAAGGTGTGTGCGTGGCGCTCAGTGGCATAATTCTGCTCCAGCGCTAGGTAGAGGGGAGGAGAGTGCAATATCTCTGTAGATATTGTGCTGTCCTTCTCTCTTCCTCTCAGGCAATGCAGCGCAGCAACTTTGGGTGCTGCACTGCGTTGCAAGAGACATTTGTAAATCTGGGCCTATGTTTTTTTTCTGCATGAGTTTGTTAAACTCTTGATCATGGGGGAGGGCGCTGCCCAGGGGCGGAGTGCGACGTGTGGTGCGGGCCCATGGTCGGCGTGGGCCTGTGCTGCAGACGCTACTGGCCACTTAGAGGTAGCAGCATGGCAGCCGAATCAGAGCTGCCTGGAGGCCTGATGCTCCGCTGAAACTTAGGACGCATGGAGTGGAGGAGATACATTAGCACCTGGTCTGCGGCACCTTCCCTGCTGGATGAATTGCGACTGGTGGAGCGGCGGAACGTAGCAGGTGCCTCTAAATAGTGCAGGCTAGTGAGGAGCCGCTCTCCCATTGCTGCTGCGGCCTGTGAGAGACTTGTCAGTGTGGATCGCTGCCGCAAGTTTGGAAGGGCCTGTGCATCGCGGCGGGCCCACTGTGGAGAGCACGGACCAAATCGAGGACCCTCCATCCCCTTTTCTTACCGGTCGGTCTGCTGGCTGCCTTGGCTGGGCCGCTCCCGGGCAGTGTCAGGCACTCTCCGGAGTCGTGGCCTGGGTGTGGTGCGGTACTGCCACCTGTGGGTTGGGCAGTGTTGGGGCCCGGCAGCGTTGTTGCTCTTTATTGGATCAGAGTGAGGCGGCACCAGTGCTGGGACCTGCCGGCCCCCCTAACGCTCAAAGGCAAATTGCTGTGCAGAGCCCGGGAGCGATCTGGGCTGGCGTTGGAGCCCGTGCCTGACCGCTGCCTTGGTGGGGCCTTCTTGCCTGTGAGTGTTGAGGGTACTGCCCAGGCTGTGAGTGGTGGGGGTACTGCCCGAGTGCTTGCAGAGCCCCCTGCACCGGCTGTACAAGCCACTACCCCATGAAAGGAAACAAATGCCTCATTTGGCTGCTTTGGGAGGACAGTGCAGAAAGTTGGGCCCATTACGATTACAGATCTGCCCTATTACGCCGAGGACTACCGTTTGAGGTGAGGGGTGGCTCGGGATGGAGTATCAGGGACTCCAGTTAATTGCTCACAAACAGAACAGACATACTTTGAGTACCAACACCCCCCCAGACTGTCTGCAGATGTTTGTGATCCCCTCCTTCAAATGGGGAACATAGTTAGTGCGCTGCCCTGTGAACTGAGTGCTTCCACTGTAGGACTCCTCCAATTTTGACCAATAATTTGCAAGACCCTACGAGTATATAGTCTCTTGGTCCGATGCAGGGGGCTGTACCCAGCACTATCGTCTCTGTAGAAAAGAGCCGCTGTATCTGTGGAACGAGTGCACAAGTCATTAATTGAAGAGCAGCTCTACGACTGCCACCCAGTTTCTCACTCTAATCCATCTAAATAGGTTGCTACTAAACCCTACTCACTAAAATACATCCCATGACTCCCTAATGCACACCTTGTAGGCTGGACAACAGCGGGGCTCTCAGTGATGAATGACCAGGCATTGACTAAAATAGAGGCCTCGCAGTGCACGCAAAGATCCTTTCAATATACTTTCCTTCTCCCACCCCTACACTCAGTCTAGTAGTCTCCATCACCCGTTGTCTCGATGAAGCTGCCACCTGGGTGTCTATTATGGGGCGCACAAAAACCAAGTCGGGAGCCCCTCTGGCCCGGATCCGTTCTCACTCCTCACTATCGGAGGGCTCACCTACTCACTCTTTACGGGTGGGCACCGCTTCCCCAGCTTCCTCCGTGGACAAATTAGATGTTATACTTCAAGAGGTCCGTGAGTCTCGAGCGGCCACAGCGCAACAGTTGGGGGTGATCACTACGGACATTAGCCTACTGAAGGATGACCACTGAAGACGAGGCCTTTGTGATGCGGCACCACCGAGATCGCAGCATGCCCCCCGTAGACGTAGAAGGGGACTCACCACACAGGACAGTGTCAGGGGAGCGCCTTCCCACGTCAGGCCCTGGAGGGCCAGCAGGAGGCGCTCCACTCGGCATCGGCACTAAGACCCACCTGGCCACCCATCAGTTCCAGTTCCTCACAAAACAACGCCTCAGACTTGGATTCTGCTGGAAGTGTGACGCTGTTCCCCTCAGTTAAGTAATGATCCTTTGGAATGACCACTGTAGATGGATCCCTAACACCAGCGCCTACCGGCTGTCGTTTGATGACAAAGCGCCGCCTCCCGGGGGTGCCCTGAAGATGCTTGGCATCTGCTGCAGATGCTGTATACGTAGACTGGGCTGCCACAGTGCATGTCTCTATTCGTGGTCAGGGGGAGCCATATAACGCCATGCTCGCATCCTTTCCTCTTGGACACTTGTATGTTAGCTGTGGGATTGTACTTGGATCCTGCACTGTTTATGGTCCTGGGTCCTGTTGGTATAGGGTTCTTCAATATATGTTGGTAACTCACTTACTCCCACTCAGTGAGAGCACTTTACCCACCCCTATGGTGAAGGCACATATTATTTTACAGTTTATAACGTTACTGTTTGGTTTCAAGTTTGGTCGAACGACGAAGAATCGATGGACCGAGTATTGTGGGATTGTTTTTTCTTACTGTTTGGAGTAGTCATTTTTCGTAATAACACTGGGGGGCAGACCTGTCTCCGGGTGGTATATATGCTCTGCATTTTTATAGATTCCTCATGTCGACAGTAGCTAAACCTTACACCCTTATCACTTGGAATGTCCGAAGTATGAGTTCAATATAGAAACGGCACAGAATACTTGCTCAATTACACAGATGCCGCTCACATATAGTGTTCTTTCAGGAAACTCACTTGGGAACCTCTGAAGCACATAAATTGAGGGCAATTGCACCACAGTACCTACTCCACGTTCTCGCGAGGGGCAGCTGTGTGGATACGAGCGGTGGTCCCATTTGCAGTGTCGGAATCCAAGATTGATACTCAAGGACACTATGTCCTACTTAGGGTCACACTTGATGGGGAACAGATAGTCCTGGGATGTATATATGCACCCAACTGGGACCAAGCTGAATTCCTGGCCCGATTGTCGACCGAGTTGGTGGATTGGTCACAATACAGAGGGCTCCTGGGACGGGGATTTCAATGCGGCACTGGATACCAACCTGGACCACTCACATTCTCCCCTCCTGGGCATCGCTATAGTACATCAAGCTAAGGAATTGGGTCACTGGGTGGATGGGTGGGACTTGGCGGATATATGGAGGGACAGTAATATTGGTCTGCACGAATACTCCTTTCATTCATATTCCCATGCCTTGCACTCCTGCTTGGATAGGTTCCTCTGTACACAAAGCTTACTCTCCTCTGTCACTCACACTACGTATCTCAGTAAAGTAAAACAATATCTGACCATAACCCTCTGGAACTTACAATTTCTTGTGGACAAGTACCTTCTCCCATACCAACGTAGCGCTTACAACCTCAACTACTCAAAGACTCAGTGTTTAGGAACACATTGGCTACAACCATCCGAGAATACTGCCACAGCTTCCTCATGATTGCTAGAGTGGGAAGCCTTTAAGGTGGTAGTTCGCGGTGCCTCACTCAGCGCGGTGGTGAGAGCTAGGCGGGAGGTCACTAGGGACATTGCGGTGCTCGAGGGCAGACTGGGCCCTCTGGAGGCCGCAGCCCAAAAGAATTCATCGAATGCAACGGAGTTGAAGGAAGCTAGGATTTTATATGCTGAACTTCTAGAGCGACTGCGATTAATAGATCAGAGCACCTATATACAACAGACACACTCAGAAGCAGACAGGTTGGGCAGCATAGTGGCCCGATTAGTTCGGTCAACACCTTTCCCTATACCCATATTGCCCCTTGCTACACCCACACAGGGATTGGTGACTACGCAGGTAAAGATTAAGACGTCATTCCGTGATTATTATGCAGAGCTTTACTTGGCACTGTTGCCCCCCGCCCCAGAGGAGCTCTCTGACTTTCTGTCCCGCGCGTCCCTGCCAAATATTCTGGACACTGATAAAGAGGACTTAGCAGCCCATACTGCACTCAATGAGATATGGGGGGCCATCAAAGACTAGGCTCGTAACAAAGTGCCGGGCTCTGATGGCCTCCCCATAGAATTCTATTCCACCTTTGCGTCACAGTTATTGCCACAATTAGAGAAACTTTATAATGCATCCCTCGTGGAGGGAACATTGCCCCCCACTGTCAGGGAGGCATTAGTGATGTCCCTTTTGAAGCTAGAGAAGCAGCCTGCCAAATTGCCCTCATATAGACCTCTATTAATCCTTAATACAGAGTATAAAATCCTCAGCAAAATTCTGGCCCTCCGCCTGCTTCCATTACTACTGCGGTTGATACATACAGACCAATGCGGTTTTGTGCCTCACTGCAATACCTCTTTGAATATACGTCAGCTATTTGGGATAATTAATGCAGCCCGTAATCAGTACCCCTATGCCAGATGCCTCTCCTTAGATATCCGGCAAGCTTTTGATGGGATTATATGCTTGCAACATTGATGGGGTATGGGATCCCTCCAGAAAAACTTAAATGGGTAAAACTGTTATATTCCTTACCCACAGCCAGGACCTAAACAGGCCAACATATTTCCCAATCTTACCAGATACTTTGTGGGACCCGTCAAGGATGTCCCCTGTCCCCGCTCCTGTATGTATTGGCAGTGAAATCACTTGCCCAACATCTCTGCCATGCCATACCTAACATTGGAATCCCAATTGGTCAGGTTGTTCATTCGGTGTCCCTATATGCCAATGATATGCTCCTATATCTTAAAGATCTCCGGACGAATATAGCAGAACCGGCCCAGCTACTCTCCCAGTTTGGCTCCATGTCAGGACTACAAATAAACTCCACTAAGTCCTGTGGACATTCCTTCTTTGGCATGTATAAAGAGCCCACTCTCCAATTTGATGAGTTACAATTAAAAATGGAACCTGATTCCTTCCGTTACTTAGGAATTCAGATTTGTAGGGAAACACATGATATACTGGAAGGGAACTTGGTAATTACGGTTAGCTCTCTGAGGTCTCAGGTGTCTTTCTGGATCAGACTACCTATATCCATTGTCGGCAGGCTGGCGGCGGCAAAAATGGTGATGTTACCACGGTTATTTTACCATTTTGTGAATCACCAGCTGGTGGTCCTGACCTTGGTATTTAAGCTTGTGAACTATGCTGCTTGATCTTGTCTGGAGAAAGGGGTGTCGCAGAGTTAGTCTGTCTAAATTGCATTGCCAACGTCCAGTGGGTGAATGGGTGCCCCAGACTTTAAAGTCTACTGCATAGCTGGACAGTTGCAATGGTTATCATATTGGTTAGCAGGCCATAACCTGTTTGAAATAGGGTACACAACTGTACACCTGTAACAAGGGAATCTCCATACACTGTTATGTCCAAAGTCCTCGATATTGCACGTAGACTCACTGTTGTTGCGCACAGCCCTGATGTATCGGAGAATGGCCTTAAAGTATTCTATCACACAAACACCATATGCCCCAAATATTCCACTATGCGGTCTTCCGATCTCCACAGGCACATTGACGGCCCGCAGGCTAGCTCCCTGGGATCAGGCTGGGGTGATGACAGTCGGTTCGCAGTTCGTGGATGGAGTCCTTCTGCCCCATGCGGAGTTTGTACAAGTGCACGGGTTGCCCAACTCTTTGTTCCTGACTCACACTAATATTCTCCACTATGAGCGCAAACTTTGGGTGGTGGATAATAAGGAACCTGCAACTTACGAGTTGCTCCGAACGCTGCACACAATGGGGCACAGGAGCCACCTGGTACGTTGGCTCTACTGTCGTTTGAGGGAACATCTCATGGTTTTGCTCGCCCCCCTGAAACTTAAATGGGAATCCGATCTGGCTAGGGAACTAACTGACAAGGAATGGGCCCACATTTTAGAATTCCCCAAACGCATCTCCCATAACATGGATTTAAATGTATTCAGTTTTCAATATTACACAGGGTGTATTTAACACCAAACAAACTGCACGCAATGTACCCCGCGGCCGTGTCGGAGTTCCCGCGTTGTCGCTCAGCCAATGTGGAAATTTGGTCTTGCCCCTCCCTAACAGGGTATTGGGGGAGATTTCAAGAGAACTCTCGCAGCTGACGGGAGTACATAACTGGACATTGTTGGAATTTTAGCCCAAAATGGCTAAAGTGATGCACCGCTTTGTTGGCCTTTCAGTACACCTGGCAAGGAGATTGATTACACAACACTGGAAGTCTCCTCAGTCTCCTAGAATGGGGTCGTGGGGGGAGGAGGTGCTACATTGGGGCTCCGCTGAAGGGGAGTCACTGCAGTGGGAGGGGTATAGGGGGCTTCGCAAGAAGCCAATCTCGTTGTATTGGAATGTGCTACTTAAGCAGTTCAGCCTACAAATATCTATGATATGATGGGCGAAGTGGAGCGTCCACTCATGTTTCCTAGAGGACACGAACTTAGGCATTCTGACGCCTCCTGAGACACATCGGACCCCACAACCAGCCTGCTGATGATAACTCCGTCAACACACTAGGACCATCCAAACTTGTTCTGGGGATGGGTTAGCAAGTATTGGGGATTTTTTCATATCTCCTTTTTTATTATTACTTCTATATGATTATGGTTGCCATTTCATTGCAATGCCTACGTTGCTCCTTTCCTTTTCTGTATACCTACAGCTCTGTCTGTACTACCAGAAAATGTATATGACTGCACATGTATATTACTATTGTACCAGCACCAATTTGAAAAACA
Organism: Calotriton arnoldi; assembly: GCA_963921515.1. NCBI lineage: Eukaryota > Metazoa > Chordata > Amphibia > Caudata > Salamandridae > Calotriton > Calotriton arnoldi. Next base: position 879,772 of record CAWUFW010001223.1, read on the forward strand.
CCAATAAAATTTGTATTAAAAAGAAGCATGAGTAATTGATCATAGAAGAAGTCTGTAATATGCAATATTGTGAGCCATGGGTTGCAAAAAGAAACAAAAGTTACATAAGGGCCAGCCCATAAATTTAAGAGCTCATTTTCTATCCAGTTAGGAAGACTACTCAGAGTACATTAGTAGATATATAGCAAAAACATTTTTTTACAGACTCCTTGAGTGCCAAAGCCCAGGGCGAAGTGAGACTTAATTCCATGTTGATAGACTCAAACGTTGGCATCTGCCTAGCATTCAATAAGCTACACAACATGGGGACCTCAATCCTGTCAATGGATTTGTTCATAACTTAGAGCACGGTAAGTGCCCCATACACTAAAACTGGGGTCACCTTAGCCAAGTAAGATTTGATCAGTGGTTTTAAGGAGTACCCACATATCAATTGTTAAACTTAACAACAACAAAATATTAAGTGGTTACTTTTGGTTGGTAAGCATCCTATCCCACAATAGTTGATTATTAAATGAGACGCCCGGTTAACCATATTAAGTAACTGAACATATATATACATATCCAAACAACGCTGCTCACTCATCAAAGAAACAATATGCCGCGGACTCCCAATATTGTAAAAGCAGTGATTTTAATGGTATGGCAGCAACTCAACGCATTTCGGAGCCAACGCTCCTTGTTCACGTTGGCTCCGAAACGCGTTGAGTTGTTGCCATACCATTAAAATCACCGCTTTTGCAATATTGGGAGTCCGCGGCATGCTGTTTCTTTGATGAGTGAGCAGCGATGTTTGGATTGATTGGGATTCGCCACCCCGTCGCGGAACGCCGTCGCTGGAGGCTCGGGTAAGAGCGAACTTTTGCTGTGGGATATATATATATATATATATATATTGACAACCTTTAGTCTTCTAGTACATCATGTTTTGGTTTCTTAAAGTTTAAGATTACATTTTAAAAACTAATTTGTCTGTGAGTGCTACTGTATTCAGAGCGTGTTAAGGACGTTCTATGGTTTACTAAAACAACAACAGGTTGTCTGTGCAATTTAATGCTTCGATTGCCTGCAGTCTAAAAATGAAGCATTAAATGATATAAAAGTAGGTGCAGGCTCCAAACTCACTGAGTAGTAAGTTGAACAAATAGGATATCAGGATGCATGCATGACAAGCTCCTGTGTAGCAATGGATCTTGTTTAATGTTTCTTGCTTACCCCTAGAGTCCCACAATCAGGGTATAGAGCTGCAATCTAATAGACAAGACTTTGAGGGAATCCCACACTCAGGGCCGGATTCACAAAGGTAAACTTACACTTTGTGTAAGTTTACATTTGTTTGGGAATTCACAAAACTACATTTTAATAGTAAGGTTAAGAGTGCAGAGACTCTGCAGTCGGGGAGGAGAACTCCGCATATAAAAAGATAAGCCTGTCTTCTCTTTTTATGTGCCTCTCTTATCTTTTTATGTGGAAAGTTCTCCGCATCGACTGCGGATTCCCGAAGTTTACCTTCGTTCATCAGGCCAACTAAATCTTGGATAATTCACACAAGCGTGAGTGAAATCACGGAACATGTAGTATAGAGGAGGTGTGCCTGCCATCAACACTTGGCCCATGTGAAATGAATGAAACATGCAAAATTAACTAATTCATAAATATTAAATTATGTGAAATTCGCAAAATTTTGCATTACACAAATTTGCATCATTGCTTGCTTGCAGTAGTTGGGTACGTGCAGACAATGTCCCACAAAGGCATTTTCTGCTTAAACCCGTTTCCTGCTGGTATGTGCTTAATATCTTTAATGAAAGAAATGCTCTCACATGAGAATTTCATGAAAATCTGGTAAAACTAAGGGGCATATTAGCAAGACCGGCGATAAAATTATCGCTGTTTTAGCGGCAGGAAACTGCCGCTAAAGCGGCGATAATGGGCTTGCTAATATGCGTTATAGAATTCCAATAGAAGCCCAGGTTAGATGTGCAGGACATCTAACCTGGGCTCTATTGAAATTCTATAACGCATATTAGCAAGCCCATTATCGCCGTTTTAGCGGCAGTTTCCTGCCGCTAAAACGGCGATAATTTTAACTTGGGTCTTGCTAATATGCCCCTCAATTTTGAGCTATTATTATGACTTTGTGCAATTTTTGAGAGTATCTCATCATTTTGTGAAAACAATCATGAATTTTGCACAAACTTAATCAAGGTGTGTGCAAATCCCTAGAAGGATTCTGGCAATATTTTGCTGGCTGATATAAGATTGAAAGCAGTGTTGGCAATATCTCTACTGTCTGGTATAAGATTGAAAGCAGTGTCTGCAATATCTTTGCTGGCTGGTATAAGATTGAAAGCAGTGTTGGCAATATCTATGCTGGCTGGTATAATATTGAAAGCAGTGTTGACAATATCTTTGCGGGCTGGTATAAGATTGAAAGCAGTGTTGGCAATATCTCTGCTGGCTGGAATAAGACTCGAAGCAGTGTTGGCAATATCTCTGCTGGCTGGTATAAGATTGAAGGCATAGTTGGCAATGTCTTTGCTGGCTGGTATAAGATTCAAAGCAGTGTTGGCAATATCTTCTGGCTGGTATAAGATTGAAAGCAGTGTTGGCAATATCTCTGCTGGCTGGTATAAGACTCGAAGCAGTGTTGGCAATATCTCTGCTGGCTGGTATAAGATTGAAGGCATAGTTGGCAATGTCTTTGCTGGCTGGTATAAGATTCAAAGCAGTGTTGGCAATATCTTCTGGCTGGTATAAGATGGAAAGCAGTGTTGGCAATATCTTTGCGGGCTGGTATAAGATTCAAAGCAGTGTTGGCAATATCTCTGCTGGCTGGTATAAGATTGAAAGCAGTGTTGGCAATATCTTTGCCAGCTGGTATAAGATTCAAAGCAGTGTTGGCAATATCTTTACTAGCTGGTATAAGATTCAAAGCAGTGTTGGCAATATCTCTGCTGGCTGGTATAAGATTCAAAGCAGTGTTGGCAATATCTTTGCGGGCTGGTATAAGATTGAAAGCAGTGTTGGCAATAATCTTTGCGGGCTAGTATAAGATTGAAAGCAGGGTTGGCAATATCTTTGCTGGCTGGTATAAGATTCAAAGCAGTGTTGGCAATATCTCTGCTGCCTGGTATAAGATTGAAAGCAGGGTTGGCAATATCTTTGCTGGCTGGTATAAGATTGAAAGCAGGGTTGGCAATATCTCTGCGGGCTGGTATAAGATTTAAAGCAGTGTTGGCAATATCTTTGCCAGCTGGTATAAGATTCAAAGCAGTGTTGGCAATATCTTTACTAGCTGGTATAAGATTCAAAGCAGTGTTGGCAATATCTCTGCTGGCTGGTATAAGATTCAAAGCAGTGTTGGCAATATCTTTGCGGGCTGGTATAAGATTGAAAGCAGTGTTGGCAATATCTTTGCGGGCTAGTATAAGATTGAAAGCAGGGTTGGCAATATCTTTGCTGGCTGGTATAAGATTCAAAGCAGTGTTGGCAATATCTCTGCTGCCTGGTATAAGATTGAAAGCAGGGTTGGCAATATCTTTGCTGGCTGGTATAAGATTGAAAGCAGGGTTGGCAATATCTCTGCGGGCTGGTATAAGATTTAAAGCAGTGTTGGCAATATCTTTGCAGGCTGGTATAAGATTGTAAGCAGGAAAGGCAATATCTTTGCGGGCTGGTATAAGATTTAAAGCAGTGTTGGCAATATCTTTGCGTGCTGGTATAAGATTGAAAGCAGGGTTGGCAATATCTTTGCTGGCTGGTATAAGATTCAAAGCAGTGTTGGCAATATCTTTCCGGGCTGGTATAAGATTCAAAGCAGTGTTGGCAATATCTTTGCTGGCTGGTATAAGATTGAAAGCAGTGTTGGCAATATCTATGCTGGCTGGTATAATACTGAAAGCAGTGTTGGCAATATCTTTGCTGGCTGGTATAAGATTCAAAGCAGTGTTGGCAATATCTCTGCTGGCTGGTATAAGATTGAAAGCAGGGTTGACAATATCTCTGCTGGCTGGTATAAGATTGAAAGCAGTGTTGGCAATATCTTTGCTGGCTGATATAAGATTGAAAGCAGTGTTGGCAATATCTCAGCTTGCTGGTATAAGATTGAAAGCAGGGTTGGCAATATCTTTGCTGGCTGGTATAAGATTCAAAGCAGTGTTGGCAATATCTTTGCGGGCTGGTACAAGATTCAAAGCAGTGTTGGCAATATCTGTGCTGGCTGGTATAAGATTGAAAGCAGTCTTGAAATATCTTTGCGGGCTGGTATAAGATTGAATGCAGTGTCGACAATATCTTTCTGGCTGATATAAGATTGAAAGCAGTGTTGGCAATATCTTTGCTGGTTGGTATAAGATTCAAAGCAGTGTTGGCAATATCTTTGCGGGCTGATATAAGATTGAAAGCAGGGTTGGCAATATCTCTGCTTGCTGGTATAAGATTGAAAGCAGGGTTGGCAATATCTTTGCTGGCTGGTATAAGATTGAAAGCAGTGTTGGCAATATCTCTGCTTGCTGGTATAAGATTGAAAGCAGGGTTGGCAATATCTTTGCTGGCTGGTATAAGATTCAAAGCAGTGTTGGCAATATCTTTGCGGGCTGGTATAAGATTGAAAGCAGTGTTGGCAATATCTGTGCTGGCTGGTATAAGATTGAAAGCAGTCTTGAAATATCTTTGCGGGCTGGTATAAGATTGAATGCAGTGTCGACAATATCTTTCTGGCTGATATAAGATTGAAAGCAGTGTTGGCAATATCTTTGCTGGCTGGTACAAGATTAAAAGCAGTGTTGGCAATATCTTTGCGGGCTGATATAAGATTGAAAGCAGGGTTGGCAATATCTCTGCTTGCTGGTATAAGATTGAAAGCAGGGTTGGCAATATCTTTGCTGGCTGGTATAAGATTCAAAGCAGTGTTGGCAATATCTTTGCGGTCTGGTATAAGATTGAAAGCAGTGTTGGCAATATCTGTGCTGGCTGGTATAAGATTGAAAGCAGTGTTGGCAATATCTTTCTGGCTGATATAAGATTGAAAGCAGTGTTGGCAATATCTATGCTGGCTGGTATAAGATTGAAAGCAGTGTTGGCAATATCTATGCTGGCTGGTGGAATATTGAAAGCAGTGTTGGCAGTATCTTTGCTGGCTGGTATAAGATTGAAAGCAGTGTTGGCAATATCTCTGCTGGCTGGTTTAATTCAAAGCAGTGTTGGCAATATCTTTGTCGGCTGGTATAAGATTTAAAGCAGTGTTTAATACTGGGGTCATATTACACTGGGGTTCATATTACACACCTTTATTAAGTCTATGCTCTGTTACTGCACCCCTCCAGATCTTTGGGATATCGCAGTTTACCAAAATGCAATCATACACTATTGCTGTTAAATGTGTCCTCAATTCAACTTTACTTTCTAGATGATTACTAGTCAATTCAACTTTACATTTTAGATGATTACTAGTCAATTCAACTTTACTTTTTAGATGATTACTAGTCAATTCAACTTTACATTTTAGATGATTACTAGTCAATTCAACTTTACTTTTTAGATGATTACTAGTCAATTCAACTTTACATTTTAGATGATTACTAGTCAATTCAACTTTACTTTTTAGATGATTACTAGTCAATTCAACTTTACTTTTTAGATGATTACTAGTCAATTCAACTTTACATTTTAGATGATTACTAGTCAATTCAACTTTACTTTTTAGATGATTACTAGTCAATTCAACTTTACTTTTTAGATGATTACTAGTCAATTCAACTTTACAGACGTCAAGGACAGTGGCATTAGTGATTTTGCAGTTCTTAATGATGTTACTGATTGTCAATGATGAATTCACAACAGAATTACTCTAATTGTAAGTCAAATCAACTGGAGCCTTTTGAGAATTGCCTTTAAGTGGGCCAGCATTTTATGCAGACTGTGAATCAAATTGGAACATAGTCAGGATTTCCCCCCATCTTTTGCAATTAGGACAAAACATTCTTTATCATTACTAAGCTGCACGTTGTTTAGCAGCAGTTCCCACCTTTTTTTACTGACCTCTTTTTTTTGCAATATTACATTTGTATGTATTTATGTACATTTTATAGCTTCCATTATGAGCATCTAATTTTTATCACCAAAATAGTGTGTTCTCCTTTCCTGTGCTCAAGCTTCGCGACATTGATATCTTTGCTACACGCTTGTCAAGGATTGGATACAAAGATGTTCTGTCATAAGTCTTACCAGATTGCCTGAGGAAAGGAAGAATCCTCCAAGTATCCACTGTGCAATGCTGCATGGTGCAATATACATGAAAAAGAGAGGTCACAGCTAGCAGAGTAAACCTCACAAATGGGAAAAATCTGCTTTGGCAATCTTGTGGTTGTTGATTGAGGATGTAGGCTGTTAATAACAGCAAAGCACCACCCCCTGAACATTAGGAAGAAGAAATGAGCCAATCGGATACAACCAATCCAAGGAATGGAGATCCATGATGAATTCCAACTGCTTGAGAAAAACTTCATAACAAGGGTGTAAAGACCGCCAGCACAAACTGACAGGTAAAAGAGGAATAATTCACAAAGGAAAAATCCAAAATCTCAAGGAAAAATGAAATGACCAAAATGAATAACAAGTGAGTGCTGAGCATGATGGAAAGATTAGAGAACAAGATGCGCTGAGAAGCATGCGTCATGTCTTTCCAAGCGCTGTGTTCTAAATGTGTGAAATAGGAACTGACCTCACAGAAAGAAACTCTGCTACAACTTATATGCAGATAGTAAACAGCTACCAAAGGACTGACTATCTTTGTAAGGGTATTTTATAAGGCCAAGTCTGAACTCATTTGGAAACTCATGGCATTTGCTCTTGCTCGTAGAAGCAGCCCAAATCTGACATTCTGTGCTCTGTGCCACATTCTGGGACTCCTATGTTGCCACCCATGCTCAGTCCCACTTGCAACATGCAAGAAACCCCTCCTGGTCCCTGCAGGTACAGCAATCCCGGAGTGGCTCTGACAGTGAAGGAGTCACATGTCAGATAAGACACAGTGTGCAGCAATGCACAGACAGAAAGTGTGTATTAGAATGTGTTCCCTTATGAGTCTGCATGATGCCTGATGAGTTATTTGCACAGTTCTGGGGACAAATGTGACAAAGCTGGCATTTCAGTTTTTCAACTTGAGGTGGTTCAATAGCATTCATTGATTAATTGTCAGTCGGAATTGGTCAGTGGCACTGGACTCTTACCTAATGGATTTTAACCCATAGAATGATTTCAGTGTCATTGGCATAGTTGTAAATTAAAAGAGGAGGTGAGTTCAGGTAGCGTAATAAGGTATACAATGAAGAGGAGCCGAATACTGGTTGGGTCTTGAAGTACACAGGATATAGAACTGAATGGTGCACAGAAGCTATCTGAAAGAAGTATTCTGATGGGTCTCTAATGGACTTGAGGGTTGTTTCAGTTCTAGGTAGTTTTTGAAATTGGCATGATGTCATTCCTCTGTAGCAGTGTGGGTGAAGATCTGTACCAAAAGCAGCAGCACAATTAAGTAGGAGGAGAACCACTACTCCATTTCAGTCAACGGTGGGCTTATCACCATTCCAAGTAGTGATCAATGCTGCTCACTACCATGCATTCTAGTTTGACAGTCTAAGGGAAGGTCATTTGCAACGTCAAATGTTTTTAGTTGATCAAAGGGAGATCTTTTGAGGAGGTATCCTAAGGATGGACATTTACATATTGGCTGCTCGAGATACTGGTAGGATAAAGGCCATGTTTTTTAACTGGTTTGACATGAGTGTCATTGAGTTTGTTGGTGAGGGTCCTGATGTTACTGGAGAAACATGTCAATCGGACATTAGCCAACTTTGTGGAAAACAATAACATTTTCCACCCCACCCAGATGGGCTTCCGTGCCCACCATAGCACAGAAGCAGCACTCCTGGTGGTCACAGAGGAGCTCAAAGCTATACAAGATTACGGAGGCTCAGCCGCTATCTTACTGCTGGATCTAAGCGCGGCATTCAACACCGCGGATCATGCCATTTTAAAAGACAGACTAAGGGAAGTGGGAATTCAGGATAAAGCATTGGATTGGCTCTCTTCCTATTTGGAAAATGGATCTTATCAAGTCATGGACAAAGACTGTTTCTCAGACAGCTTGCCAACTATTTGTGGTGTCCCACAGGGATCGTCACTCAGCCCCACGCTGTTTAATATATATGTGCGTCAGATTGCCAATATAGTGCAGGAATTTTACATATCGGTTGTCTCCTATGCAGATGGCACCCAGTTGGTTGTCTCTCTGATAAATGGTCCCAATCTAGAAAAACAACGATTGGCCCCCTGCCTAGATAAATTGGCCCTCTGGATGTTGAATTGCCGCCTAAAGCTAAATGGTGATAAGACGGAATTAATGATACTAGGAAACCGGGCCATACTTAGACCTCTGAATAGCTGGCCAGTTCACATGGGCAACCCCCCTGATCCCAAACCCGCAATAATTAATCTGGGAATCGGGTTGGATAGTTCCCTAGCAATGGACCACCAAGCAAATAAATTGTCTGGCATTTGCTTCTTGCTACTCAGAATGATCAGGAAGATACTAGTACTGATCCCAGACTACTTAAGGAAAACCGTCATCCAATCCCTCATAGTCTCGCGTCTGGATTATGGTAACTCTCTTTATGTGGGTGTGCCCAAATATGTAATAAAGAGACTTCAGACCGTGCAAAATGAGGCAGCAAGGCTCCTTCTAAAGGTTCCGAGCTACGTTCCCACAAGAGAATCCCTCAAACAGCTTCATTGGCTTCCAACTGAGGCAAGAATTAAGTTTAAATCCCTTTGTATTGCTCACAGAGCCATAAATGACAAGAGTCCAGTAAAGCTCAGAAAGCTGGTATCTACTTATGTTCCAACTAGACTCCTGAGATCCTCGGAACTACATCTCCTCAGTACAACCAGGGTTAAAAGGACGAGATGGGGAGGAAGATCATTTGCACACTTGGTACCGAAGCTGTGGAACAACCTCCCATCCAGCCTCAGAACACTGCAAAATTAACTTTCCTTTAGGAAGAAACTCAAGACCTGGCTGTTTCCCCTTTAACCCCTTTGATGCTCATGACGGAATGGTTCCGTCATGAGCATCGGTGCCCCTGTGCTCATGACGGAACCATTCCGTCATGAGGACAGAGCACGAAATCCCTCTGCTGCAGACAGCGGAGGGATTTCCTTCTCTCCCAAAGCCTCGGGAGCTAGGGAAGAGCTTCCCCAGCTCCCGAGGCCCCTCCTGAGTTTCTGTGCAATGACGATCAGCACGCACGTCGCGCTGTCGTCATTGCACAGAAACCAAACTGAAATGAGCCTTTAGGCTCATTTCAACTTCACTTTCTATGTGCTCAGGGGGCTATCTCAGCCCCCGGGCACGTAGAAAGACGGGAGAGGTATCATTGGAAAGGGGAGAATCTCCCCTTTCCAATGGTACCCCTCCCCAGTGGATCCCTGCTTGGGGATCAGAAATGTGAGGATTTCACCACAGAAATGTGAGGAAAATGTGTTTTTTTTAGACAAATTTTTAGGTTTGCAAGGGATTCTGGGTAACAGAACCTGGTGAGAGCCAGTCAAGTCACCCCATCATGGATTCCCTGGGTGTCTACTTTTCAAAAATGTATAGGTTTGCTAGGTTTCCCTAGGTGCCGGCAGAGCTAGGGTTCAAAATCTACAGCTAGGCACTTTGCAAAAAAAGGGTCAGTTTTCACTGTGAAAATGTGGTGTGTCCACTTTGCGTTTTGGGCCATTTCCTGTCGCGGCCACTAGGCCTACCCACGCAAGTGAGGTACCATTTTTCTTGGAAGACGTTGGGGAACGCGGGGTGGGTGGAATTTTGTAGACCCACGCAGATTCCAGAACTTTCCACCACAGAAATGTGAGGAAAATGTGTTTTTTTTGACAAATGTTTAGGTTTGCAAGGGATTCTGGGTAACAAAACCTGGTGAGAGCCAGTCAAGTCACCCCATCCTGGATTCCCCTGCGTGTCTAGTTTTCAAAAATGTATAGGTTTGCTAGTTTTCCCTAGGTGCCGGCAGAGCTAGGGTTCAAAATCTACAGCTAGGCACTTTGCAAAAAAAGGGTAATTTTTCATTGTGAAAATGTGGTGTGTTCACGTTGCGTTGTGAGCCGTTTCATGTCGTGGGCACTATGCCTACCCACACAAGTGAGGTACCATTTTTATCGGGAGACTTAGGGTAATTCAGATTTGTAAAGCAACTGTTATTACCTATTGACTTTCGATGCATTTCTGCCTTCCAAATGAAAGACAATGTGTAAAAAAGAAGTAATTTTGAAAAATGATTGATAATTCTCATGCTAGTATGAGTATTCCCAATTTCGGAAATGTGCAAATATCTACTGTTTCTAAACTCTATATTTTGTTCCAATTTCAGAAATACATAGGTGTCTTTCATACCGATTTTTCCATGTATACATTTTCCCAGAATAATTGCTATATACCCGGTACATAATAAAAAACCATTGCAAGTCGCTGCTCAGTGTTTGGCTCTGGGTTCATCGGGTTCTTGGTGAACCTACAAGTCCTATATATCCCCACAACCAGTAAGGTCCAGCGGATGTAACAGTATATTGCTTTCAAAGAGCTGTCATAATTAGAAGAAGTTACAGGTGAAAACGTTGACACAAAAGGCTGTTTTTTTCAACTCATTTTCAATTTTTCCTATATTTAACTGTTAGTTTCTATAAAGAAACCTTGAAGGATCTACACAAATGACCCCTTGCTGAATTCAGAATTTTGTCTACTTTTCCAAAATGTATAGCATTTTAGGATCCATTATTGCTTTCATACCCATTTCTACCATTAACTAGAAGGAGGTTGAAAGCACAAAAAATAGCACAAATAGGCAATGTCCCAGAAAAATGCCAAAACTGTGTAAAATATTTTGGTTTTCTGACAAAAGTCTGCTTGTCCCTGAAAGCTGGGAAGATGGTGATTGCAGCACCACAACCCCTTTTTTGATACCATTTGCAGGGAAAAAACCAGACGCTTTCATCTGTAGCCCTTTTTTCGCATTTTTCCCCCAAAAAACAAAATTTAGCTGTATTTTGGCTCATTTCTGGGTCCCCTCCAGGGGAATCCACAAAACCTGGGTACCTTTAGAATTCCCATGATGTTGGAAAAAAAGGACACAAATTTGGCGTGGATACCTTATGTGGTCAAAATGTTACAGGGGCCGAAGCGCGAACTACCCCAAATAGCCCAAAAAAGGCTTAGCACAGGGGGGGAAAAGGCCTAGCAGCGAAGGGGTTAATGCATTAGGGGGCTCAGTTCTCAGCACAGCACTCACCAGCGCGGGGAAGCCATGTGCTTTACAAAACACAAACATAAACATGTCCTAGGATGATGTCAATGATGACTTTGGGTAGGATGGATGTAGAGAATTTAGGATAATGTCTTTGAATATATAAGCCAGGCATCGGCCAGTTGACGACTCCGCCAAACCACAGGCTTTTGTATAGTGTTGGTGAATACTTTGAAGGATAGAGAGTTGAGAAACATTAACCTTCAACATATTAGTTGTTTTGTACGTTCGGGACACAATTAAGTGAATTTGATTAGCTCACTTTATTGTTTTGTAGGTATTTTCCTTGATCTCTGGCTGTTGAAATAAAGTGATCTGTCAAAGAGTCATTACAGATTTCCCGGGAAATAGCTACTTTTCAATAAGTCCCTTGAATCGATGGGAAAAGAAACCTATAAAATGCTGTGTGAGTAAAATATTCCATTTGCCTTTTGGAAAGTGGCTTTAAGGATTCTGGAATGGTGTTGGAACGCAGCTTTGTCGTTGTTGTAATATGTTTTCCTGAGTTCTGCCTGGATACTTTTATTTGTTTCGAAAGATTTTAAGTTTGGTGTGGGACAGCCAGTGTTACTATGTGATCTAGTAGCTTAAAGGAGCACGAACCAGCAAAGGTTCTTAAGAATGCTTGTCTGTCTGAGGTAGAGATTTGAACTGTTGTTATTGACTTTGTAATTAAGGAAGTAAATACTTGAGCGTTGAAGGTGCATATGTCAAGTTTATTCCATGGTTAGATTCGTCGGCATAATCTGCATACTTTTGATATTTTGCATAGGAACTAATAGGTTTCAGTGGTTGTGACATGTAGAAGTTACATTTGTTTACATGATGGTTACTCCAGGTGGCAGGATAGCTCTCTGAGATGCTGCTAGGAAAAATAAAGATTGATGTAGCATGTGTTTGTCACACCAGGTACCAAAGTCAGCAAGTAAGCAGTGGCTGCAATGTTTTAATGAGGTTTCCTCAAGAAAGCACTGGAAGGATTCAGTCAATCTTGGGCTGTAGAATGGAGGATTGCATATCTACAGAAAGGTGGAAGTGAAGGTCGCTGAATGGATGCATTGTATGAGCATACAATGGCATTCACGATGCATTCAAGATGCCTGTAGTATTTGAAGGGTTTGGTACAGTCATAGGTTTTGTGAACAAGGGTGAGACCTCCACTAGTTTTCATGGATGGACACTTTCTTAAACGTATTTCATTACCCACAAGTATAGTTTCTGGTATCACAGGAGGTGCATCATCACTTAGGAAGGTTTTTAATGAACTCTGGGTCAGGACTAGAATCTGACATAAAATCATAGATGTTCAGCCTGTTCATGTTCACTGATCTTGCCTTAAGGATTATACAGGAGAGAAAATGAATATATTTCAAGGGTTGGTAGGAGTGTACAGTAGATATGTGTCTAGTGAAAGTGAAGAATGTCCTGTCTGGTCGTTATCAGTCTTGAGCATGCTCTGAAAAGATTTTGCAGTATTTAGGAGTGATGGTGTGCAAAATTCAAGTAATTTCTCCTTTCAAAAACATTCAACATTTTGAAAACATTACACTAAATTACAAGAAAATTCTCGAACTGTAAACTAGGAGTGGGCGCAACTCGTGGAGTTTCACTTTACAGAATTCTGTAGAGTTACATGAAAACCCTGCAAGATTCTGGAGAGTTCCGCGAGCGGACAGAATCAGCAGATACCGCAGATTTTTTGTGCCGGAAGTTTGAAAAAAATCTCACCGGGTGTCATCCTAGCACCCGAAAATCACACTAGGAGACACCAATTCTTGCTCGCCAACTTACCGTTGGAGTGCCACGTGTGAGAAAAAACTCTGCCATACTAAGGTTGGCAGAGTTTTGCTGGAACTCTGTGTTACAAGTGTAATGTGGAGTGGGCATAACTCCACCGGCGGAGAGGAATTTATCACCCACCCCTACCACAAACCCAGCCTATCATGCTATTTCTTAACACAAAAATTACACGACGTGACGTGATGGTGTAACTTTGGCTATTGCAAAGTGTCACAAATTATATAATATCATGCTGGTGTAAAGAAACTTTTGCCACGGCCTATTAAGAGCCTTGGGCCAGTTGTACTTAAAATCATTTGTAAAAAGGTGTTGCAAATTGCACATCATGAAAATAGATCTTGATTTTGTTTGATTTTGTGAACCGTGCCCACTGCTTCCCACGCAGAAGCTGGAACAAGGCCTCCAAAGACCAACTCACCACCTCCTTCCACAATACCCCACTGCCGACTTCCACGGATGCTAAAACCTCAGCACACAACCTCACCTATGGATCTCCGACTGCTCCAACACACTGGGTCCCCTCAGGAAACCCTCCAGCAAGCAGCCCTCTGAGAAGTCAGCTGGTTCTCCCTCACCCTTCAAGAGTCCAGGCACACCAACAGATGGCTCTAGAGAAGACAGAGGAGCAGCAAGACCTCAACAGACCATGCAGCTTTCAAAACTGCCATCACCACACACCACCACCTCATCCGAACCACAAAGAAAGCTGCCATACAGGAAATGTATCAACAACAACGCACACAACAGCAAAGAACTCTTCACCATGATCAAAGAATTCGCCAAACCCAGCACGGATCCCACAGACATCCCCCTCTCCCAAGACCTCTGCGACAACTTCTTCCACCACAAGATCATAGTTATCTACGACAGCTTTGCAACCAAGGGCCAACCCACCCCACCTGCAACCACTGCACCCAAATGCTCCAGACCCCAGCTGACCCTGCTCAACTGGACCACTCTCACCACTGATGACACCCTAAGGATCATGAAAACCATCCACTCTGGAGCCCCCATGGACCCCTGCCCCCACCACATTTTCAACCGAGCCGGTGCCACCATCGCCCCTGAAGCCTGCCGTACCATCAACTCCTCCATCGAGTTCGTCACCTTCCCTGAAGACTGGAAACACACAGAGATCAACCCATTGCTGAAAAAACCCTCTGCCGACCGAACGGACCTCAAGAATTACAGACCCATCTCTCTGCCCCCCTTCCCAGCCAAAGTCATCAAGAAGGCCATCAACACCCAACTCACCAAATTTATCGAAACAAACCATACCCTGGACCCCTCCAAATCAGGCTTCAAAAGCAACCACAGCACCGAGACTGCACTCCTCGCCGCAACAGATGACATCTGCACTCTCCTCGACTGAGGCAAAACCGCAGGCCTCATCCTCCTGGACCTCTCTGCTGCCTTCGAAACTGTCTCCCACCACACCCTCTGTACAAGACTCCACAATACCGGCATCCGCATCAAAGCCTTAGACTGGATCCTCTCCTTTCCCACTGGACGAACACAGAGAGTCAAGCTCCCACCATTTTCCTCGGAACCTTTAGAGATCAGCTAAAGAGTTCCTCTGGGCTCCTCTGTGAGCCCCACCCTCTTCAACATCTTCTTGGCCCTGCTTGCAGCCATCGTCAGAAACCATGGACTCAACATTGTCTCCTACGTCGACAACACCCAACTGATTCTCTCCCTCATTGACGAACCTACAGCGCTAAGAGCAACTTTCACAACGGGATGAAGGCAGTCCGTGCCTGGATGAAGAACAGCTGCCTCAAACTCAACTCCGACAAAACTGAAGTCCTCCTGGGCACCACTCTCTCCGCCTGGGATGACTTTTGGTGGCCCACAGCGCTCAGAATACCCCCACACCCACCAACCACATACGCAACCTCTGCATCATCCTCGACTCCTCACTCTCAATGAACTGCTAAATCAACGCTGTCTCATCCTCCTGCTCAAGTGGATCCCAACGAGTCCATGAGGACGGTCACCTAGGCACTCGTCAGCAGCAAGCTCAACTATGGCAACACAATCTACGTTGGTGCCATCCAAAAACTCCAAAAGAAATTGCATAGCTTCCAGAAGGCCTCCACCACACTTATCATGGACATACCCCACCTCAGCCACATCTCCGGCAACCTGAGAGACCTTCAATGGCTCCCGATCAACAAAAGAATCACCTTTAAGCTCCTCACTCACGCCTACAAAGCCCTCCACAACACCGGACCTACATACTTCAACCACCGCCTTTCCTTGTACACACCCACCAGACACCTCCGCTCCGCCCAACTGGCCCTGGCCACCATCCCACGGATCCGCAAGACCTTGGCCAGAGGAAGATCCTTCTCCTACCTCGCTGCGAAGACCTGGAACTCGCTACCTCTACATCTCAGGCAATCACCTTCACTGCTTCAATTCAGGAAGGACCTCAAGACCTGGCTCTTCGACTGAACTGCAGACACCCCCTCCCCAGCGCTTTGAGACCATAATGGGTGATTAGCCACGCTCTATAAGAACCCTGATTGATTTATTGATTGAACTGGCCTATTTACTATTAGGTCAGATCACAAAATCAGCATTCAGAATGGGTTGCAATTCGACCTGCCACGTTACTATTCAGGAGGTAGGTGGCAAATGCGACTCAATACAATTTAGTATCATCAAAGGGATGGTGGCCTGCTAGGGTCAGCAGACCACCATGCCAGGGATCTCATTTAAATAAAGTACTTTTTTTTAAATAGAGTACTTTTCCTAAAAGGAAACAGGTCTGCATTTAAGGAAAAAAATATTTTTAAAACGTAAAAGCTTGTTTAGGAGTTGGTAATGGTCCCCTGGAAAAAGCTCCTTAGAGGAGTCTGTAATCTTTTATTGGTTTGCAACTGAATTTGCCGTTGCAAACCATTGATACATAGCATTCCGAATCGCAATTTGAAAGGGGTGCCTATTTCCAAATTTCAATTCGGTATGCATTCTAAACCCATTTTGTGATTCAGTAAGCCCTTATAGATCGCAAAATGGGTTTAGTGCTTACTGAAAAGCCATTTTAAAGGCTAATTTCATAAATCACAGAATTTGCGACTGCTAAATGGCTTTGTACATATGGCACCATATACACATTTTCTTTACTTCCTCATAAACAGCAGACCCAATGTTAAGGTTGTGTTTTCTCAGCATAGGAATAAAATAAGGGTGTTCAAAATTCGTATAATTTGCTCTCACCCAGTTACGCAAAACTCCATTAAACATATGTGCAATTACATGTAATTACCCAAAATGCACTTGTGTACATCGCATTGGAAAATACATGGCACCAGAACATGTTTTGTGCTCAAAAACAGCCCAAACGGCATGTCGATTTGTGAAAGTGCTCAGACTTTTTGTTTACTCCAGCCTGCTCCTGCCTAGCCGTTCCCTCATATTCCCTGCTCCCTAGGCTCCATCCAAATCAGTCCACCCCATTCTGCTCCAATTCCCACCTTTTTATAACTTTATTTTCATTTTTTAATTCTTTCCAAATTCCCCTGTATGTTTTTTTCCATTGTTCCTCAGTTTGTCTGTTTTTTTTTTTAGCTTCTTTATTCACGTCCCCACCAGCAGCTATTGTAGAGGCAGGAAGCTCAACCTCCCCACCACATCTGTGGTTGACGGCAGAGTGAGGGTGTTAAGCCCCACCATATCTTGAGCGAGGCAGAGGTGGCAGCGCTTATTTTTTATGTGCAGAGCCACCTCCCCCTCATGCTGGCAGCTGGTGGCAGGCCCAGCAAGAGCTTCGGCCTGGTGGAGCGCAAGTCGAGAGTGCCACGGAGCATGCGCTGCCACATCAGGGTACATTATTGTCTTCTGTATTTTTATCTTCTTTAACAACCCCTGATCTACGTTAGTGTCTGCTTTAACCATGCACACATGCCGTCTTGTGTTTTCTTTTCTGATCCCTCAGTTTACGCAACTGACTTCCACCTGTCTGTAGCTTTCTTTCCCTCCCTTTTTAGTAACATTTCCCCTATTTTACAAATCCTCTGTTATGTATGTTAACAGAAAATTGCTGGTAAGTGAAGAGGAACGCAGGCCTACGTATTCACAACATGTAGGTTGAGAGAAGGCTTTATTGAGCAATCAGCCAATAGTAATGGAGCAGAGATGGTCATCATGGACCCAAACAGGATGTCATATAATGCTCCGTGATGTCATGACAGTGCAGTATGGCAGGATACCCATACCATTTTTCCTTTCTATTCCCTTCTACCTATTGAGTGGGCAGATTTACAAGCAACTGACGCATCTGTAGAGATGCGTCAGTTTCCCTGCGCCCGCCTGCGATACCACTGCGCCACCATGGATGCGCCGTATTTACAATATGGCGCACCATGGCGCAAGGATTGACCGATGTGTCAGAAATTCTGACGCATCTGTTGGCCCAAAAGTCACGCATTGCTGGAGTCGTGTCGCAAGCACGACGCAAATCCAGCAATGCATGTTGAGGCCTATGCTTATTGTACTGCGTCACTCTTTAAGCCTGATTCAAGCAGGCGTAAGGTTTTGACGCAGTAGCATCTTAGAAGTAGCACAGTGAAATCTTGTAGATTTCACTGCGTCAGTTCTACAAGGCTTTCCTGCGTGGGAACGCCCACCCTACACACATTATACCTGGCGCAGGTATAAAGTGACGCAGGGCTTTACAATGTGACACATCTCCCTAGATGCATCATGTTTTAAATTGGGTGCATTGTTTATGCCGCCGCTGCGTCACAAAAGCGACACAACGGCGGCGCAAAAGTGTTGCAAGGGGCTTGTAAATCTGCCCCTTGGTTTTTAAAATGTCAAGCAAACCTTTCAAGTCAAAGTAATACTTTGGATAGATCCCCTAACATTAGTGAGTTATTGCTTTTGTGATTTGTACATTAATGTGGTGGCTACAAATATCTAAATAAATGTGTTATGTTTTTGTCTAGGTCCTGAAGTACTCCAGACTCCTGCTGAGGATAGCACGGACCATCCTGTGGTAAGGGAAGGATTGGAGCTGGGACAAGTGGTAAGTCACTTTCCCACCTCAATAACAATGACTGCATTTGTTAAGGTATTCTTTCCTTTCTTTTAATTCCAGCTAGCAATTCTTTTATAAATGATTCAGCCTCAGATGTTTCTCTCTCATCCTCTCTACCATTGAATTAGTAGAATAGAATGTGCGGTGAGCAGTGTCCACTCATTACCTATCACTTCCCCCATTCCTGTCATACCCAGCCGAAAAAATTACAATCCCTCCTCAGCATGTGCCACATTTCACCCACGGTTTCTGCCTAAGGGACTACTTTTCATGGATATCCCTTACTGGTCTACTTTCTACCTTCCATTAAACATATGACTAATCCTATAAGTAAATGACAACCTACCAGTCCATAGCCGAACCAAAATTTAGTCCAAGTCTGCATGTTTTATTACAACTTACCGTATCCTACACTTACTTGTTCAATTCTGCAATAGGCCTCTCTTTTGCCCTGACTGTAAAAAAGCCACAAACTGGGGAGGAGAGCTGATGCCAGAACCCAAAGAACTTGCTGAGGTGGGACGAGGAAATTGTGCTGTCCTTTCTTTAGGATGGGCTGTGTCTGCGGCAGAGGTGATAGTTGCTGCAGGTTTTTGGAGTCTTGAAAAGATGGAAGCAGGCGATATTGATGGAACTACATGACTGAGAACAGATTGAATAGAGGTGAGCTGCACTTCTTCTGTGCCGCTCTCCCCACTAACACATGCTCACTCATCATCACCTTCCTCACTTCGAAGGCTTGTGGTAAATTCCTTTTCTCTCATCTCTCGTGGCAGGTCTAAATTGGGTTCACATCCATATCCAGATCATCAGAAAGCGGGGCTTGGAAAAAATGTGGAAGTACTCATCCTTTTCCTTGCCGGAGATCAGGAACCTGATATGTCCTGTGGGAATGCAATCACAACAGCATCCTCCTCTGCAGCAAGCTCAACTTCCTACTCTGCTCCTACTTCCAGAAGATCAGGTCCTACAGGCTGTAGATCCCTTTGTTGACTTTCCTGTGAAGTTTCAGTTGGCTGCTGGGACAACTCTAATTCAGATTTATGGCTCTCCATGAATGCGTTCACTGCAAGGCTGAGAGATGTGGGCTTAGGTTTTGGTGGTGATGGTGGTGTCATTAATCCACAGAAAATTAGGAGAGCTTGATGCCAGTGGTGGCAACAGACTTCTACTTCTTCCTCCTGGCCACTTTCTTGGAAGGAACATCTTTCTTTGGGGCCATCTTCTCTTATGTGTTAGTAGTAGCACTTAAAACAAGCAGGAGCATTTAGCAGAGGACTCTGCTGTCTCTGCCAACTAATTCTGAAACTTCTCTCTGTCTCAGTATCGTGCATGATGTGAACCTTTAGGCAATAGAAATAAAACAGGAAGTCAGTGACACTTTGGCAATCTAGACAATCTAATAGAAGTCAACATCATCAATGCTGATAGGCCTAAACTATTTTTTACTAGACATTAAACAGGATAAGCTAACTTTCTGCCCCTCCAGGGACCATTTTGGTTCCTATGGAAGGCAGTGGGGTGCCAAAAATAGAATAAATTAATAAAATAATTGCTAGTGCTTCTCAACGCCCCATAGTAACTCTAAAGAAGGTGTGGTGGGGCAGACAAACATCAAATACATTAAATAAATAATTGCTTGTGCCCCTCTAGGACCCATGGGACCCCTGTCATAGGTAGGAGGGATGTAAAAATCAAATATATTAATACAATAATTGCTGGTGTCCCTCCAGGGACCATGGGGACTCTAGGGGAGGCAAGAGGGAGCAGGTAAAAGCACAAATAAATATATCAGGAAAAAACTAAAAAATTAACAAAAATGCTTGCGGCCTCCTCTATCAATGTTGCTAGAAAATGTTTTTTTTTTTTTAATGGAATAAAGGGATTGAAACACACAGTAGCAGCCCGTCTCCTGTCAAAGTGGCAGGGCGGACCAGAAGAGGTAGGGAGGTGGGGAGGAAGGTAGCGGGTCAGGGATAAAAAAATAAAAGTAAAAAAACGTACCTGAACGCTGCCATCTCCGCCTGCATCGCGCTCTTCCTGCTTCTGGGCACAGACTCCCAGAATGCACTGCGGCCAATCCTGATGCTGCATGAAAGCAGTGTCGGGATTGGCCTGAGCATTGGTAACTTGCGCTCCCTGGCAGACTGGGAGCCTGTGCCTGCTATCTCTAGCCCCAGCAATGCAGCTGGGGCTGGAGAGCGCTTTACAGCGCATGAGGGGTTGGCCAGTCTGAGACAGCCAGCCAAACCCTCATGCGCAGTGAAGGGAGTGTACTTCCACTTCCCACCAGCAGTGTCATCCCCTGGACCCGCCCCCAAGACTCATCAGAATCCTGGGGCCGGGTCCAGGGGATTAAAATAAAACGATAATAAAACGGGTTTAAAACCCGTTTTATTATCGTTTTATTTGAGGGTGTTAGGAGGGGGGATGGCGCTGCTTCTCTGCCCTAATGGAGGGGCCGCCACTGGAAACACATACTGGCTACACAAAATGGATGTAGCTAGCTTTTCCACCACATGGCCACTTAAGGAGGCATGGAATTCAAAGGCAAAATGACCATCAAACACACACACTCACTGGCTCCTTAAAATGGCTACCACCGCATGGCCATCAAAGAAGGATGCATGGAGAACAATGAAAAAATGGGCAACACATACACACACTCACTGGTTCCTTAAAATTACCACCATGGCCAGCAAAAAAGGATGCATGTAGAACAAGAGAAATTCCAGCCTATAGCAAACACAAAAGACAAGGTAAATGAAAAACATTTTCTGCCTGGAGCACCTTCCCCCCAGCAAAAAAAGCTATTTTAGCATAGCAGGGAAAAGATTGCACAGATATACCCAAACTACTCTGAGCCCACACATGGGACTGTGCTTTGCCCACCACCAGTACATCAGTATGGTCAAAAAAGAAAATTAAATAAACTTTAAAAATTCCCCAAACACCAATAGCTCAAGGTAACAGCAAACACCTCTCCAAAAGTTGAATAAACAACAGAAAAAAACACTATCAACCATGTCACATCTACACATACTCACAAAACATGTGGTGTGCAAGCACATGGGGAAGAAGGTGAGAACAAATGAGCATGTCTGACTACATGGACCTACACTGCAGGAGCCACTGTGACCCCAGCCACCAACAGACACATGCACACACAAAAATAACCTATATTTGCATTTAATACAAGGCGAACCACAAACCCCTAAATTGATTAAAACGTTATTGGACTGCAGCAGAAGAAATTTGAAAAATGCATTAAAAGTTATGCCCAAGGGCTAATTTGGAGCAGACTATGCCCCAAACAGTAAAGCAACACAGTTGAATGATTAACAAATCTGTACAAAATACAGAAACAAACACAAATAAATGGAGAAAAGGCATAAAAACACGCAGGCCTCCACCATTCCCAAAATATGCAAACATTATCTCTTTAAAACAGCTTTATCCCACAGGGGTCCTACTACTAACTCCAGGCCATCCAACAACAAATAAACAAAAAGGAAACAAAAACAAAAAAATGAACAAAAATAGTGGCACCTGCCCTCCCTCAAACAACAAATGTTTTGCTAAGTACTGCATTGAACTTAATTGATTTTTCCCAAAAAGTAAAAATTGCAATAGTGTGAATAAAGGAAAGATTGCAGACAAATAGAGATTGATGCTTTCCCTCCAAAATTCAAATTCTAAATGACCAAGGGCTGCACAAATCAGACAGAGAAATCTCAGGAAGAGGAAGTTGCTACTCCTGTTCTCTATGGAACTGTATTCCTGTTTAAAAAAAGAAAAAGGCATTATGCGGGCAAACAATTGCCAGAACAGTTTGTACAGGTAAAAATTAAACTCGAGAATGTAATTTCAAGTTGATTTCCTGGTCGCGCACATTCAAAACACTGCAGTTCACATTTGGATTTGCAATTTCGATCTAAAAAATTAAACGAACATCCTCTTTGTTAAAAAATCTACCTGAAATGTTTATGGATGGCCCGCATTAAGGAGCTACTCCTCGCACTGGGATTTATGCTGCTCGCACTGGGTTTGATGCTACTCGCACTGGGATTGATGCTGCTCGCACTGGGATTGATGCTGCTCGCACAGGGGTTGATGCTGCTCGCACTGGGATTGATGCTGCTCGCACAGGGGTTGATGCAGCTCCCACTGGGATGATGCTGCTCGCACTGAGATTGATGCTGCTCGCACTAGGATCGATGCTGCTCGCACTGGGATTGAGGCTGCTCACACTGGGATTGATGCTGCTCGCACTGGGATTGATGCTGCTCGCACAGGGGTTGATGGTGCTCACACATGGATTGATGCTGCTCACACATGGATTGATGCTGCTTGCACTAGTATTGATGCTTGCTGCTCGCACTGGCATTGATGCTGCTCGCACTGGGATTGATGCTTGCTGCTCGCACTGGGGTTGATGCTGCTCGCACTGGGGTTGATGCTGCTTGCACTGGGAATGATGCTACTCGCATTGGGATTGATGCTGCTCACACTGGGATTGATGCTGCTCGCACAGGGGTTGATGCTGCTCCCACTGGGATGATGCTGCTCTTACTGAGATTGATGCTGCTCGCACTGGGATTGGTGCTGCTTGCACTGGGATTGATGCTTGCTGCTCGAACTGGGATTGATGCTGCTCGCACTGGGATTGATGCTGCTTGCACTGGGATGATGCTGCTCGCACTAAGATTGAGGCTGCTCGCACTAGGATTGATGCTGCTCGCACTGGGATTGATGCTTGTTGCTCGCACTGGCATTGATGCTGCTCGCCCTGGGATTGATGCTTGCTGCTCGCACTAGGGTTGATGCTGGTCACACAGGGGTTGATGCTGCTTGCACTGGGATTGATGCTGCTCGCACTGGGATTGATGCTGCTCACACTGGGATTGATGCTGCTTGCACCGGGGTCTTCTGCTCCCACTGGGATGATGCTGCTCGCACTGAGATTGATGCTGCTCGCACTAGGATTGATGCTGCTCGCACTAGGATTGATGCTGCTCACACTGGGATTGATGCTGCTTGCACTGGGATGATGCTGCTCGCACTGAGATTGATGCTGCTCGCACTAGGATTGATGCTGCTCGCACTGGCATTGATGCTTGCTGCTCGCACTGGGATTGATGCTGCTCGCACTGGGATTGATGCTGCACACATTTGGATTTGTCATTTTTTGCTCAAAAAATGACCTAAACGATCCACTTGGATAAAAAAGTGTCACTGAAATGTCTATTGATCTCTCTCATTAAAGGGACTGCCGCCACATTGGGAAGATGCTGCTTGCGTTCGTGCCAAACTGTTTCACTATATCTCACGTTATGATTTCTACCCGAGTGGGTTTCTGATTACGTGAGGTGGCATAATGTCGTCATCTTGGTAATTATGCACGTATTTTGCTATGCAAAATATCAAAAGTATGCGGATTATGCCGGCGTAATTAAAATTTCACCCAGTCCTAGAATAAAGTCAATGCTGATCAGAACAAAAAAGAAAATGGAAAATTGTCAATATATTTGTATCTGGACTGCATTATGTAGAAAACTGCAAGGCAACCTTAAAAGCATGTACTTACAGGATCGAATCTACTAGGAACGATAACGAATCGATTCTGTAAGTACATGCTTTTTAGGTTGCCTTGTCGTTTCCTACATTATACAGTGCGGATACAAATATACTACTTGTTCCTTTTACCCTCGGCCACATTTCACTTTCCCAATTATAGAGCTAACGAGGAGAGTACTGAATGAAGCACTATATCTGGAATGATTCTGTTGACCTGGATGACAGGACTGTGATTTATGAAGCATTTCAGGTACCAACTGTCAGGCATATTAGTAAATATTCCACTATTGGTGTCAGCAGTCACTGTCTGTTGACACTCTCCGACCTACAACTTGCTAACACTCCTTACATAGTTTTAGATCTGCACAACTTAGGGTAGTTGTGTTTGATTTTACTTTCCATTCTCTTTTTATATCAACAATGTACACATTTAAAGTTTCTGTCCTCAGGTTTTCACTTTACTTTGCTGTGAATTTAGTCAGAATGCGTGAGCTGTCTTCTTTTACAAACCCCTGGGGACTAGATAATCTCTCTCTTCTATATGTTGGCTTTTGATATATTGATTGTCTCCCCCTCTTTTTTGCATCTTCACGTCTTGTTCCAGCTTGTTAAGTTTAATGTTAACATCAGGGGAGAGTAGCTTGGTCAGTAAGACTGGAGGGGGGAGGGGGCTTCAGATTTTCCAACAATCATCCTGGCATATCATGTTAAACTACATTGTGCGACAAGCAGGGCACATGAGAAGGGCTTAAGGGGCAGTGCAAAGGGAGATGAATGGGGATTGGTAGGGGTACTCAGTGAGAAAAATCGCAATATTTTCTAGATTCACCAACATTTTAAAGATTTTCAAAACAGAGAGAGGGAGAGTGTGTGTGTGTGTGTGAATATTCCCGGTGAAGTCTGACAGGCACCTCCCCATACCCGACTGAAAACACGTGTACCCCACTATTTACCAGAAAATACATTTATTAGGGGGGTGTAGCACCCCAAACACCCTCCTGAAGCTACACTTCTGGTTGATAATTTATTCTTTGTATTCAGTTATTCCTCGGATTTACATTTTTATCACTAAATCAATGCCTAAAGAAAGAGACAAGACACAGTTTACATGAAGAGGGCCCTTTGAATGATCATCAGCTGATGAAGGCCAAGGTGTGTGCTGGTCTCCATGCACCACGTGTGCGCTGTGGTTTCTCCTAGGGACCATGAATCTCCCTCATTGGGTGTAAATTTCACACTTTGGGGCGCCAAGAGGCAGGCTGTCTCCTTCTACACTCCAGGATCTGCCACATCATCTCCATCAACATCAGAACAAGCGCTTCAATGCAGAAAGGAACTGAAGAGTCATTGTGTGGAAGAGCAGTACCTCCCTACTCAATAGGAATCTAGGCGCTATACACATCCCTCCACATTGATACACAGTCTCACTTTCACCCAGGCTCAAAGGTCCCTGTGACTTTAACAGAGTCTGCATCTGGGAATCGAACCATTTTGTCTATGAAAATATTGATCTTTGGTTCACAGACTTAAGTCTCCCATCCGTGCCCATTGCATGCTGGGATTGCCGTACTACAAGGCACCGGTAGAGTCTCTGGTAGGTATCACTTGTACACTGACCTGGAGCACTAAGGGGAGCCTTTTGTTGCAGGGCAATTGCTTAGTCTCAATGGCAATAAATCATAATCAGTCACACAATTGTTATGAAAGTAAAGGGATAAGTCAAAGCACACCAAACATTCACTGCAAGCCGTCAGAAGTGTTACATCGAGGCTGATTAATTGAGCCCCCACCTTCCTCTTCTTTCTCGATTGAATTCACAGCATGGATATGGATAAAGAAAATTTCAGAATCGTTTAATCCCCCTAAATTCGATTCAAGGACCTAACTGACTGTGATTCAATCTTGTTCGTGCACTCCATCTGGACCAGGAGGAGTACCGCTTTGTGATTTCACTCGCTTTGAATTTGACATAGAGGATACAATATCTAAGAATCGGTACATCTGCCTCCGATTGTGAATGTGATTTATTCTTGCCCCCCTACTCCCCCGGACCAGGAGGAGTACCACTTTGTGAATTCATTCACCTTGGCTGTCTGCAGGTTGCATACCAGTCCTGAGGAAGACCCCTCGTGATGTTCACACATTAACACACATATCCTGGGTCGAAACATCAAAGCTTAATCTATCCACGTCCTGAGTCACTTCACCTTATAAATCATTGTCAAGGTTAAAACAGGGTGGAATCTGAACTATATTGTAATAGAATGTATTCTCCAAAAATAATGATTTGTCCTGATATGTCTATGTGTATTTGTTGGTTTCCGTAAATGTGTATCGAATAGTGTCACACTCCACGTTATCTCAGTCTAGTGTCTATTTGTCCTGTCATCTAACTATGTAACAGCCATATATACCATGATGCATTCAAATGATATATAAATAATACATATTAAGTATGTCTTTTGTTTGTTGTGCTTTGACTTTTCTCTTTACTTTCATAACAATTGTGTGATTGATTTTGATTTATTGCCATTGAGACTATGCAATTGATTGACCTGACAGAACACATCGTAGCAGCTATCAACTATACCCAGGTTCTGAGGGACACAGGGTTGCCACATTACATTTAATGTTTTGTTGCAGGGCAGCACAGCTATGCGTAATGGGGCAGGAGGCCACTTCGCCATCCCGTATTCTGAGCATTCTCAAAGCATGGAAGGGATTCGTACAGATAGGGCTTTCCTACGGATAGCATTTTGTACAGAGCTCCAGGTTAGATCACAATAGCAAATGCCTTGGGTCTCATTTAAGGTTAGCCAGAGAGATCAGCTGCTTCACCTGGTCTGCCCACGGGCAACGCTGGCACTGCCCTTGCTACTCTGTTCTCAGCGGGCATGAAGGCAGTGGCCGAATCATAAAGTAATCATGAAGTAAACAGGGCTATAAGAGTTATTATAATGCCTATAGAGACCCTTCTCCTAGTCCTCGTCGGAAAATGAGAAGCTGTTGTTTGCAGTCATTAGTTTGTATGAATTATAAATGTAGGGGCTGAAAGTTTTCACTGACGCTGCTGATTGCCAATGTTGCCAAACAACAAGTTGCCTAGTTTTTACCAACTCATGTCTCTTTCTTCCACTGTCGTACCCTTCCTGTTTTTTTAATCTCATGCTTGCAGGTTCTTTTTCATCCTCCTTTTTAGGTCTCGCTGAGCCAGTGCGCATGCGCTGCTCTGCGAGACATTTAGTAAGGGGCTTTGGAAAGTGCTACTTTTGCCGGCCACCAGCTTGCGGTTACGCGTGCGTGCACGCGCGCAGCCTCCACCTGGCATTTGTCTCGCTCTCCCATGCCTCAACGCATGCCCCTCCCCCTCCCCCACCACAGAGCGCGTGCAGCTCCTCCCGCTGGAACAATGTTAAAAGTAAAGCGCGGGTGCCGCGGTTGTAGCAAAAGTAAAGAAATAGATGTTTTTTTCTATTTCTTTACTTTTGCTCAATCGCGTGCACCGCGCTTACTTTTAACATGGTTTAGGTAAAGCACCGGTGCCGTGATTGCTGCGCCGGTGCACTGCTTGCCCACCTATAATCAGCTTGTTATTGAAGTGGCATTTTTAGTTTTATCATCATGACGCAGAGACTCGAACCGTATGGCGCAAGCTTTACAGCCATATAATCTTTCAGCATGCCATGCTCCGGCCAGACTTCGGTGGCACAACACGTTGAGAGCTCGGAGTAGTGTTCCGCCCCCTCGCGCACCACACTGCTCCCCAGCTAAGTGAAAACAACGCTCAGCTGTTGGCACTCTCCGGCCCCCCCTCCCTTCATGCTCGTGTCATTTATAAATAATAAGTGTAAACGCGTTAGGTTTAACATGTTGTTCCTGCTTCTATTTCACATGCTGTATCTTTTATTGTGGCGGTCGTGCAGTATGTTCTGCACGGCACGACTCACCTGCCTCCATTTTATTAAAAGAATAACTATACTTTAACTCTCAGCGCGGCTCCCGATTCACGAGAGCAGCGCTTTATCTTCTGTTGCTCAGCTGTTACTACCGTTCAGCTGTTACAAATGACAGTATTTATTTTAAGTTTTCATCTGCATGCTCACCACACTGCTCCGCTTTATGGCTGCATAATCTTTCAGAATGCTCCGGGACAGACTTCGGTGCCACGACACAGCGAGAGCTCAAAACAGTCTTCTGCACCCTTACCCGGCGCACCACACTGCTCCCCTAGTAAGTGAAAACAATGCTTAGCCGTTAGTACTCTCCGGCGGATGCCGCACCCGAGCACAGCAGCCTATCAGGTACCTCTCCCCTTGTGGCATCCTTATCCCCTAGAAGTCTTCAAGCCATCTGCAATGTAGACTTTAATCCAGCCACCCGATAGAAAGTCTCTGATGTTTCCCCAAATCCGTTCCTATTTTCCAACGCACTCAATCTGAAAATGTTGCAAGACTCTTGGGTAAGGCAAGTATCTTCACCTCTATTTTAACAACAAACACTACTTAAATGCCATGGCTTGTTTAAACTGTTTAAATATCTGTGTTCAGTCAGCACAGATGACAAAACAGTACACTATCTAGGGTATTTGTAGCTTTTGGCAACAGCTTTTTCCTTTAAGGTATGACTGGCGAATACCTCTAAAAAATTCAGCAATGAGCAAATAAACAGAAAACAACTCTAACATGCGAGCCATAAGGTCGCTGAACGCAAAAATCATAGTTTAGGTGAAAACGACCATTCATCTAATAACACTCTATGAGCAACTAGCGCAGCAGAAAAACAAGGTGACATCGAAAAAATGTCTTTCTGATGTTTATTTTTTCTACATAGGAGTTAATGTCTCAGAGTGTACTTATAGGACTTGGCGAAATGGTGGACATGGTATATAGAACTACATCTGTTGTTTTCTTGTGTCAAGCTCGTAAACTTATTATTCTCGAGTAAAGCTTGTTTTTTTTCAGGCAGCATATAACTTTTGTCTCTCCTCCTTCATAACTTATTTCCCATTTTCTGGTTCTCCAACACTGCGAGGTCATACAAATGGCAATAGAGCTATGAAAATATGATCGCTCCACTGCAAACAAAAGTAAAAAACAATGTCTTTTTCAACGCCAATAGCTCTAACTTTCACAAATATGAGACCGATTGCATTGCAAATGCTTGTGTTCTAAAAGCGACTGGCAACCCAGCTTGCCCCCACCACTAATGTTTTCGTTCTGCAATGTGTCCAAAAAACCTATATTAAATGGCAGCATGCACATATTTTAAACAATAAAGGGGCATTTTGGAGAGCAGATGCAACGTCAGCTGCAAATTGTAACACAGGAAACCAGGTTAGAATCACAGCCTCTGCTAAACATCCTGTTATTGTGGCCAAATTACTTCCATTGGTGCCTAAGTTGTTATTTAAGTCTTGGCGTCACCCTAACATATGGTGATTTGGGGCAATTGATTTTGTTTAAGCCCCATTCACTGTCAGGACTTCAGGGACTGTTAATCTAAAAGATAAGATCTTTTCGCACAGAAAAGGCAAGCTCAGTTGGGCTCCCTTCCTCCCAGGGGTGCACACAGCTATGCTTTCTATTTGGTTTAAACTCCTACACTGCCCTATAATATATTTTTAATTTTAATTTTTGTTTCACTTTTGTGTGCGCAGCTACTACTTTCCAGAACACAATTTTGTCTTCTCTCCCATTATAATACAACATTAGAAAAGTACTTTTTGATGTTATAATAAATGGTGCACACGTTCCTTTTATTTTAATTTACATGCAGGGAGTGCTCCAAAACTAAAATGCTATTTTGCTTCATTAGCAGTAACTCTATACAGCGCCTCTAACGCTTCTTTCCTGCTTTTTTAAAACAGCTGAAACCAAACCTAAAGCTGTAGAGCACAGAGGGCTCATAAAAATTGCCGTCCGGAGGGAGTCTCTGGGGCTTAAAAGAATTTTTTTATATAAAAGGTGACAAAAATGGTTATACCACTTTTTTATTATAACATAACTTTTTAACATTCTGCACAACATTCCCAACGCTCTACAACACATATTAAAAACGTTAACAAAGTCAATAGCTCTGTCTAAACACTTATAAGGCCCCAAAGGCGAGACCTATTGGCTATGCCAATGCTTGTTGCTTTTGTGACTGTTTTCCTATCTTTCTTTACTTCTCTCTCTCTCTCACTCTCTCTCATGATTTGCACAAATTAACCATTACTTGACGGGTTAAAGTTCGGACAGTGGTCAACCCTTCGACACCTTTGGGTGGAGAAAGGCTGCATGATGTCACTTTCAGTTCCTGTGGCGTTTCTATCATGAACTGTGCTGTGTAACACGCATACACAGATACAAACCGCGGCGGCCATTTTGAAGGCAATGTTGCCCGTCTCCAGCTCTGGCAGCGGATTCTCATCCAGGTTTAATAAGAGTCATTTTTTTTCCGTGGCCTTTCCCTGAATGTCTTTCCATCTTCTCCGTTTTATGATTTCACGCTGTTACTTCTTTTACACTAAAAATAAAGGATGAGGAGGATTATTGTAGATTTTATATGTATCAATTAACGTGTCCTTGCAGAATAACACGCAAATGACAGATAAAACAGCTGGTGGGAATGATGTAGGAGTGACAAAGAGTTGATTAAAGCGGTGAATCAGAAACCTGCTCAGCCCACGACGGAAAGTGCCATAATGTGCGCCGGATGGGAATGGAAAGGCAAGATTTACTGTGGGTATCAGGGCGGAGCATTCCCCGGGCTCACAGAAGGATGCTGTCCAGCTAAGGCACTCCGCAATGCCTCTCTGAGGGTATCAGTCGGAGCATTCCCCGGGCTCACAGAAGGATGCTGTCCAGCTAAGGCACTCCGCAATGCTTGTCTGAGTCAAACCCACAAAAACAGCGCCGGACAGGCGCGGGCTTCGCCTTTACGGAGAACAGACTGAGGTTGGTGCTTCGCTATTCAGTTTGGACCTCGTCGGCCACGCTCCAGCAGACCATACCTGTGCTGTCACTCTTGCCTTCAGTAGATAACCTACTCTGACACTGAGCAGCAACCGGACTTGAAGAAACAGGACGGCCCACAGCAACCCTGACAACTGTGCATTTAGTGACTCACTGACAACTGTGCATGTTAGTGACTCACTGACAACTGTGCATTTAGTGACCCTGACAACCGTGCATGGCAGTGACACACTGACGTGCACCGAGTCCTTTTATAAGTAATTCCATCTCAGCAACTGTAATCAATACATAGTAGAAATTTTCAAATTGTATCGCTGGGTTCCCAAAATTAGGTGGGGCTTAAACAAAACACACAAAGCAAATGCGGTGGGTCATTAGTCTATACAGGGGTAGTCGGTGTAAAGTCGGGCTACTGAGGCTAGTGAAAAGGCAAACCGGCATGCAGAGTTGGATTAGGAGGCAAAATAGGCCCAGGCACTCTAAAAAAAAGTGTCCCACATTTGCGGATTGCGCATTTCCGCAAAACGCTGCTTCAGTGTTTTAAGGATTATGAAAAGGAGGGAGGGAGGGCTCTAAAAGAGGCATGTTTTCTTAACTTCACTGAGATAAAAAAAAATGCAAATGCTGCCAGGGCTCTTTGTGCATGGGTTAGTTTACACTCGTGAACCACCCCTGAATATAAGTGAGGCCACTTCTGCTCAGACCCCCTGCCCCTGCTCAATCTGCATACATTAATGGGCCGGCTCAGTGAGAGACTGGGAGTGACACCTCCGCCCGTTGGTAAAAGGGAGGTAATAGAGTCCCATGAGCCTCCGGTGAGACCGCTGGGGCCCTCACTGAGCATCTGGCAGCATCTGAACAGCACAAACACAGCCCAACTCGGCCTCCATGCTGCCAAGAAAAGCGGCCCACAGCTGCAGCTCCAAAACCAGCCCCTCGCCCATTGAGTGCCCGCCTTACCAATCCGACCCTGCAGACATGCCCTTTATTGTCCCCAAAACAAGCACATTCGGATGTTGTGTGTGTTTAGCACCAATATGCTTTGATTATCAGTGAAAGTCAGTGCTTAATTTGTAAAATAATGAGTGCCGGTGCCCAAAGCTGTGCTCAGAAGCCTGCGGTCCACCCAATTAAATGTTGGTGCGGCAAATACGAAGGCTGCTTAGTCCAGAATCAACCTCCTGCCTCTTTAATCCACTGCCAGCCACCCCCTGCCTCTTTATCTCTCTTGCAGGTTCCTGCTTTCTCCCTTTGTGATGGTTTTTCAGTCTTTCTGTTCCTCCTTCTTTCCCCTTTGTTTTCCTTCTGTTGCTCCTGAAAAATGTCTGATGTGGAAAAATAAGTGCTGGCCGGCAAAAATGAGTGCTGGTGAGCCCCACCTGCAACCACCGGCTCAAACCAAGCACTGGTGAAAGTGCTTCTTTATTAATTGGTGAATTTGTGTCGATGGTTTTGTTTATGAGAAGTGGGTAAATATAAGAACGAGTTGATAACTGGATGAATAAAAAGGTATAAAGCACACCTGTTAGCATGCATAGGTGAATTGGTGAGTGACTTGATGAATGGATCAATGGGTGACTGAGCACATGGATGGATGAGTAAAGAGTGAGTGAGCATGAATTGTTCATTTCTTTATGGTACTTATATAGCATGACCCTACTCACCGGTGCACTGGAGTGCTTTACATACAACACTAATGGTACCTAAAACATCAGAACATTAAGTAACAGAGGAATACAGCTCCCAGAAAGAACTAGAAGGGCTTTGGGGTGTTGCAGGGATTCTGCACATACACAGAACTATGCGCAGGAAAACAGGACCTCAGTGAATAGGGGTGTACCAACCTACCACATTAGTACCCAAAATCCCAATACCGACTAGCTATAGTGTCTCATTCGTTCTCCTCCAAATATCACGAAGCTACAAATGATTAGACAACCCAGAACACAACACTCCCGAGTCTCTCAGGAATTGCGGGAGCAAGACGTACTCTTTCGCTCACTCACTTGTACTTGTCCACAATAAGAATTGTCAGAGTCACTAAAATAGTTCAAAATTTTTATTTTAACTATCGTGCTCTACAATACAGTATACAAGCCACTACCAGCAGCAAAATGCATAAACTCAGCACAGTTAGCATTGTTACAATTCCATAGAATACAAAGGGAGTAGTCATTATATAGAGACTGTGGAATAAGGGCACTCAGGCCTAACCACCCTCCCTTGGTAAGAAGAAGTTTATTTTATATAAGGGAAAATCTCTGGGCTTTGACAGCAGACCCTATACCTTAAAGCCTGGATGTAAGGTTTACATCATAGGAACAGCGGAGCTCTTCTCCATGGAACGGCTTTCTCCAAGTGTGTTAAAACAACATGCAACAACGCAATATCAAAGCACGAGTCTTCAGTACTGCAGCTGTGTGTAGCATGTTATGTCTAGGTGCTAGGGACTGACCAGAACAGAATAACAAGGGGCATTGTTTATCGACCTTGCACATCGTGTTCAGACTAAACTCCAGGAAAGGAAGAGAACGCGAAAAGCAACCCGTTCCCATGTGAAAGGCACAAACAAAGTCTTGCAAAAACAAAGTCATGTAGTAGCGTGCGCAAAAGCAGCATCATGGCAGAGAAGCTCATGTCAACTTAGCAATGTCGATAATGTGCCTATAAACCATATAACAGGGGAGCTATGGATGGTGGAGCTTGAATGAGTGCCTTTCGCGCTTTATGCGCAGAGGAAGTAGATTATAGGTGGTTTTTATGCCCTATGTTATTTGTTCATCTTCCATGTTAGCCACCTACCCCCTTAAAATGTTCCTATCCCGCCATCCTCCCACACATTCATCCGTCCACCATTCCAATCCAGGTCCACCCACACTCCATCCACCTATGTGTCTATTCATATGTGAACATAAATGCATCTGTCTAGTCGTGGGAGTGTCCTTTCTTACTCAAGGATCCATGGAGTATCTACCCACAGTCCTGCGCTACCCATCCACCTGTTTACGATTGTGTGCATATATAATGTTATAAGTCACTGCAGGATTATTTGTATTTGTCCCTCTAAGTGTGGTGCTTGTGTGCAAATGGGTGTGCGTGTGTTCGTGCTGGTCTGTGCATGCTTAAATGTTTGCTTGTGTGTTTTGCATCTCTATGGGTTGTTGCATTTGCATACCTGTGCCTGTGTGTCTGTTGCATTGGTGCCATAATGTATGCTGGTCTGTGTGTCAAAGGATGTCTTTACATGTTTTGCTGAGTGTGTGTTTGTGTGTGTGTGTTTTTTGTCAGAATATGTTCATGAGTACTTGAAGGTAAGGTTTTTGAGTGTCCATGGGTACGTCCATGGGTATCTCAACGAAAGAGTCTCCTTCCACGTACCCAAGAGGAACCTCCGCTCCGCTGACCTTGCCCTAGCAGAAACCCCACGCATCCATAGAACCAGAGCGGGTGGAAGAGCCTTCTCCTACGTCGCGGCCAAGGCTTGGAACGAGCTCCCAGTCAACATCAGACGCTCCCAGACTCTGCACACCTTCAGGAAGAGCCTCAAGACTTGGCTTTTCGGCTGAACCGGAGCTGCGCCCCAACCCCCTCCAGCGCCTTGAGACCCTCACGGGCGAGTAGCATGCTTTAAACTCCCTGATTGATTGGTTTGTTTGTTGGTCTGTGTGAATTTGTGTCTTTATGTTTGGTGATCTGTGTGTTTGCGTCTTTACATATGTTGATCAGTCTGTGTTTGTGGATGCCTGCTGTTGACCCACCATGATTAATCGCATCAAACCTGTCCCTTCCACCCTCACTCCCTGACACTGGCTGCAAAGGAGAGAAGTGATAGCTGTGGCTTCTTCTTTCATTGGCTAGCTTTCTATATTCGCTAATATAATTTATTTTTGTATTTGTTTTAACATTCAGGAGTTCTGAGAACACAGTATTTTAAAATCACAAGCCTCTCTGCATGAAGTCCAAAGCAGTAAAGGATCATGAAAAATTTATTTGTATTGCTTTCTGTAGTGAATACAAATATTTCACATTATAGGTTCAAGTGCATAGCTGCCCTAAGGCTCTATATGTTGTGTGACCCATCACACCCTTCCTGTCTGTTCAACCCACATCACTTTGTGTTCAGGATAGAGGTGGGCGAGCCAACAAATTAGCAGGGGAAGCCGAGCCAGAGCCGAACCAAAGGGCTGGCTTGGATCTTAGAGCTGGTGCACAAGTCGAGCCCCGAAAATATTAGTTATGTAAATCATACAACAAACTACATCAAATTTGATAGAGTGTCTTCAAAGTTGGAAAAAAAAGTCTTTAACATGTGGAAGCTTTGACTTTATTCAAACCTGGTTCCCGAGTTCCACAATTGGCAGCTCTGGCCATAAAGCCACGTGCTGTTATGAAGTGACCTTCACTCCAATTAATCTCAATTAATGTTTTTATTTGCTTGAGTAGCTCCATATCAGGTTTGAGCTCCTCATCCAGTTCATTTTGTGATGTGGTGCATACAATCTTGCATTTATAATGTAAAAAATGAAAGAAAGCTACAAATACCAGAATGCAAGTAAAAAAAAACATCACTAGATGAACTAGATGACTGCCACGGTGAGCGCTCTAAGCTAGTGAAAAGAAGCGTGGGCTAGCGATTTGAGGCATGGCTCATAACCACTGAAACACCTGCTATGGTTTTGAATGATATGCCTTTTAAATCTGTGCATCATAGTTGATGGCTGGCAATTGTAGTTCTATGGGTTTATCCACCTTTCCTAATTCTTGGTTTTCAAAATCTGGACCCCCCCCCATGTCGTGTGGATGGCCAGTGCTTCAGCAAGATGTCCGTGCCCATTGCTAGAGAGGTATTATAGCTTGCCGCAGTCTGCCTCTGATGCTGTAGCAAGTTACAGTGCTGTGTAAGTGTTGGTCCACATAGTAAGGTAGCATCTGTGTGGTAAAAGAGCTTGCTAATATAGTCCCTCTGTCGAGGAACCAGGGCCTGCCAAACTCTCACTTCATGGTCCTTTCAACTTGATTTGGAAAAAACATAAGACGCGCTCTCTACGCAGGGTCAGCCAAATACTTTTCCAATGAAATGTCTGAATGCCGGTCAAGAGGAAAACTCAACGTACCACGGCTGATCATTTAACTCAACCATTGGCTTATGAATGTATTTAAATAACCTAACTACTTCCTCAATGGAGAATTGCAATAAAGTGGCCGATTACTTTGCAGAAAAAGTGGCAAAAATGTATGACACTTTTCCAGCAGAAGCACGTCAGGATAAGAACCCAGAATGTAGGCAAGATACAATATTCAAGGGAGAGACCCATGATGAATTTAAGGTGCAGGAGCTAGAAGAGCTGAAGTTCACAGCTAGCGGAATCAAATCCGGATCCCCACTACATCCAGCTCGCCCAGAGCTTCTCATGCAGGGAGGAAACATCATTATGCCATATATCTCTGAGATATTAACATGCTCCTTTCAGGAGAAGTTCCCCTAAAATGGAAGCAAGCGATAGTATGTCCACTAAAAAAAAAAGCAGTCAATTGATCATGCGGAAAATTTACGCCCCATCTCGCTACTACCTTTCTTTGCGAAAATTGCAGAGAAAGTAGCAAATAAGCAGCTAACTAACCATATCAACAAGAATGATCTACTGCACCCCTCACAATCAGGTTTCAGAGCTGCACACTCCACGGAGTCGGCACTGCTCTTAGCCACTGAAACAATGAGACAATATGCAGATGAAGGGCAGACCGCTGCACTGATCTTACTAGATCTCAGTGCGGCCTTTGACACTGTCTCACATGGCCTTCTCCTCCAAAGACTAGAGACATGGTGTTAGCGGCAGTGCGCTACGCTGGATGACACCCTTTCTCTCCTCGCGGAGTTTTCAAGTCACACAACAGACACACACATCTAAGAGTTTTACCCTGTCTCAAGGAGTCCCACAGGGTTCAATACTGATCCCGACGCTATTCAACCTGTACGTGGGACCACTTGCAGAGCTAGTGGAGGGCCATAACATGACCATCGTGTCATATGCTGACGATACTCAGCTGATTGTGACGTTGTCTCAAAACCCCGAACAGACGGCACATCAATTCTCCAGGTGTCTGGAGGATGTAGCAGCATGGATGGCCAACCATTGCTTGAAGCTCAATGGAAACAAAACAGAGGTGCTGATCGTGGGTAAGGCTCCAACCATTTGGTCATCTGCTTGGTGACCTGAGACGCTGGGCCAACTACCAAACCCGAAAGCTGAAGTAAAAAATCTGGGAGTGTGGTTCGACTCCCAATTGACATTTGACAGCCAAATCCGAAAAGTGGCAGAGAAATGCTTCGGGACCCTTAAAGTCCTGAGAAAACTCCTTGACCTATTACCATCTAGCGCAAGGAAAACAATAGTACATGCCTTAGTTACCTCCCAAATGGACTATGGCAATGTTCTATATCTGGGTGCGTCTAAAAAAGGGCTAACAAAACTTCAGTCGGTACAAAAGGCGGCAGCCCGCTTAGTGCTGAACCTCCCAAAAAGAACATCCACAACGAAGGCGCTGGTAGAATTGCACTGGCTGCCGGTGGAAAAGAGAATCATGTTTAAGGCAATGTCCCTACTGTCACTGAATCCTGTTAAAAAAAGGTCCAAGGTATCTGCAACCATTGGTAACACCCTACACACCGAGCCGGAACCTAAGATCCAAAGGCAGGGCATTTGTGACGGTGATGAGAATGCAGAAAGCGAGAATGGGTGCACGTTCCTTTAGATATCTTGCAGCCAAGACGTGGAACACACTGCCTGTGGACATAAGAGCAGAATCTTGTGAAACCTCATTGCGCAAAAATATAAAGACATGGCTGTTCCGAACAGCCGACCAGATTAGACCTACTAGAACCACTGCCAAAGACCATTAGCCTCTCGCTGAGAGTTTTTCCGCTGCCTCACGGAGAGTCTGTTTCTAGCGCGGGGACACACAGGTGGTGTAACCAGGCGCTTTATAAATGGATAAATAAATAAATGTGGTCTTTGCAATAGGTGAATGACACTTACAATAACCAGTGGCTGGTGGCACGGGGACTTTTTGCCCCTTCCCTCTGCATTTATAGCATAAGCACTTGTGAGTCAGCCAAAGGGCACCAAATATAACTAAGAAGTGGACAGTTCTATTTTTGAATATTTTGGATACAATTTCATCATGAATCAGATCATCAAACATTCAGGCTACTATGTGGGGTAACATATACTGTGTTAGAATCCTCAAATACAATTCACAGATTCTACTCTGTATGTGAACCTGGTGGACCAGTTTAGCAATTATCCTTTGACAATCCATTGAATAATGCAACAGATGAGCCCCAACCCTTGGAAGTAATTGTCTCTGGTCGCCATCATGAGTTGCCCTTATTTGTGTTTTCTCCAGAAGTTCTGGGGTAGCGTCAAAGACAGTTTGGTGTATAAGGGTACTCAGTTCTCTTTGAACCTCAGTGCACAGCAGTTTCTAAGTCAGTGTCTTTATCCAGAGACAATCTGAAGAACCCTCTGGTTCTAGCATTCACTGTACAATGCATCGAGCTTAGGAGAGAGGAGCAGCCCCTTCCTGGACCTTACTGCTTAGCTGATGCTGAGACAGCCGAGTTTTCAAAATACTGCAGCACATGTATTCATGCATCCCCCAGTGACATCACTCTATTGATGACCGCCCTCCACTGGCAATCGCTTTAAGGTGCAGTGTGCTTAAAATACGATGCATGGTGCAAATTGCAATCCATGCTCAAGACCATAGTTCTTCATCTGCGAAAACAACAATTGATGGACAGAATGCAGAACAATGTCATACATTCACCCCAGTACAGAGATCTGGGCCTAAATCCATCGTTTTTTTGCTCACCATGCCATTCCAGTTTGAACCCAGCCATATGCAAATCAGTCTTGACCCTGTGCCCTATGGGAACAGTCCAGCACGAACTGCCAGGCCAGGTCCTCCCTGGACTGGAAACAAGCATCCTAGGACCTACATTTCTAGATATATTTCAATATGCTCTTTTCAAGATGCTAACAGAACATTCCTGGTGCTTCTTTGCTTTAAGCACATTCATAGGTTTGGTCGGAATGCTGGGGGGTGGGAGGGGAGGGGTTGTGCTAATTCTGCTGAGGCTGCCTGTCTATGATACTCAGTTCTACAACAACCTTGAAGCTATTAGCTATAACTCTGCTCCCATGCAGCTTCTCAGACCTGGTTTAATGTTTATCCTTCTTTTTCTACTCCTGCACCCTTTGAGTTCTAATAGCATCAGTCCAGCAAGGTGGGAACTTCTGCATTTCATCACTAACATGACAAGTACTTCTCCATCTCTATATGATGCCCGTTTAATTTATTTAATTACATGTTTTATACATGAGTGTACAGAATTATAATCTCACGTGTAAAGCATGACGAAGGTGGCAAACTTTGCAAGATCGACATTTTGCACAGATCTGATTTTTGCAAAATTTTGATAATGTCTGATTTTTTTTTACAAAAATAAGAAGTTTTTAGAACCTAAAGATATTTTTTTTCCTCAAAACCCTTCTTTTTTGTGAGAAAGTTCTCTCATAAAATAAATAGGTTGTCCTGAAGGGTATCATTCAAATTCTACTTTTTACAGTGTTCCTCACAATTGTTTAAAACTGAGCCAAACTCGCATTGATCGCCAGTTTTTAGAAAAATAACGTCATAACTTTCATAAGGGCATTGCAAAATATGCACACCCTGAGTTTTTTTTACAGAGTTCCATTGAATCCACCAGTACATCAGAGTTCTTCCCATAATTGTAGAAGATCAGAGTGCGAAGATAGGGGTGTGTGAAATTCGCATAGTTTGCTTTTGCCGAATTATGCGAAATTTCACAAAAATATGTGAAATTGCCTCAGTATATCCCTAGGTTGATCTATGCAATGGTACAATTCCTCCAGAGAGTTAGGAAAAAGATTAAGGCTAGGGCCCCAGATGTTACAGGGGAGGAAGCTGTGCTTAACCCTCATCCCTTAGTCAGCATTTGCATGAAGGCACATGTGGCCGGAGAAAGCACTTAATTCATTGAACCTGCTGCACCCACACTTTACACCAATAACTTTCACTGCACTACTCTCACCCCGTCTTTGGACGCTGCACCTAACCTCCGTTGCATTATTTATTGCCTATATTGGAACATTTCAGGTAGAAAAGGCCCCAAGGCACCTTTGTTGCAGTACCTACACACTACTGCTACAATGTCTCTGCACTTTATCCTCTGCTCTTGCACTTTCTGGTCACAAAGACTAAAACAACGGTCTAATGGACTTTTTTAGTAATTTTGCAGCCCTGGGGACGCGCGGGTACACTCGGAAGCAGGCCGCACTTTAGGGCGCAAGTGATCGACACTTTCCACCTCCGATTCACCTGGTTTTAAAGACTAGAGGCCAATTTTAAACTATTTTAAGCTACAGGGCAGGAAGTGAGCCTCCTTTGCAAACTCCTTAAACATTTGACTTATATGGGTTCTCTGCTTCTTCAATGAAGATGACAATGCTTTTAATGACAATGATTCTTTGTGTACGTTTTATGCATTTTACTAATGTTTTATAGTGTATGGCATCGCAATGGATTGAATGAATCACGCAATAAAGCTTTATTATTATGATTATACCACAGACTACACCCACTATAGATCTCACTGTGGACTCAGCATTCACATGGCCTAGCCTGGACGGTTGCAAGATTTACAGACACCCTCTGAGTACAATCCACATCTTCCAAGCCACTCCTTCCAAGCTGCAGTGTCCTTTGCAAACAACACACCTCAGGAAGGCACAGGTGAGAAGGCACAAGTGGAAGGCACAGGTGAGAAGTAATAGTTAAGAAGGCACAGGTGAGAAGGCACAAGTGGAAGGCACAGGTGAGAAGGCACAAGTGGAAGGCACAGGTGAGAAGGCACAAGTGGAAGGCACAGGTGAGAAGGCACAAGTGGAAGGCACAGGTGAGAAGGCACA
Organism: Calotriton arnoldi; assembly: GCA_963921515.1. NCBI lineage: Eukaryota > Metazoa > Chordata > Amphibia > Caudata > Salamandridae > Calotriton > Calotriton arnoldi. Next base: position 920,507 of record CAWUFW010001223.1, read on the forward strand.
AGTGGAAGGCACAGGTGAGAAGGCACAGGTGGAAGGCACAGGTGAGAAGGCACAAGTGGAAGGCACAGGTGAGAAGGCAGAGGCAAACAAGAACAGGCTGGGTATTTGCACGGCGCAGTCTTCACTGATTCCTTGTCCTTTTGGCGCCTTTTGCAGACATCAGTCCATGTTTGTCCAAAGAATGTTCTCTTCTCTTCTGCTCTATTACTTCTCATCTGTGACTTATTGCTTTGGGCTTCCCATCTGTACATTCTCACCTGTGCCTATTAGCCTGTGCCTTATGACCTTTGCGTTCACACCTGTGGCTTCTTGCCTGTGTGTCCTCGTCTGCACCTTCTAGCCTGTGCCTTCTGACCTGCACCTTCTGACGTGCGGCTCTTCAACAGTGCCTTCTAACCTGTCCTCTTAAACCAGCCCCTTCTCACCTGTGACTACTAGTCTGCACCTTCTCAGCAGTGCCTTCTCATCTTCATCCTCCCACCTGCCTCTTCACACTTGTGGCTTCTAACCTGTGACTTTCACCAGTGACTTCTTGTCTGTACTTTCAAACCTGCCCCTTTCTAATTGTGTCTTCTTGCCTGCACCCACTCGCTTGTACCTTATCCCCTGTGCTTCTCTGTCTGCGCCTTCTTTCCTATGATATGTGTCTTGTTCCTTCTTACCTGTGTCTTCCTACTTCTACCTTCTTCCCTATCTCTTTATACTTGGGCCCTTTCAACTCTGCCCCTCCGCGCGAGCCTTCTTCCCTATTACTTCTCACCTGTGCCTCTCGCCTGTACCATACCTTCTCATCTGTACGTTCTGACCTGTGCCTTCTCCTCTGCGCCTTCTTCCTTGCACCTTCTCATCTTCATCAACTCACTGGCTTCTTCACACTTGAAGATTATAACCTGTGACTTCTTGTCTGTACTTTCAAACCTGCCTCCTCTTGTGTCTTCTTACTTGCACCTACTCGCTTGTGCCTTCTCCCCTGTGTTTTTCCATCTGCACCTTCTTACCTTTGACATGTAACTTGTTCCTTCTTACCTGTGCCTTCCTACTTTTACCTTCTTACCTATGCCTTTTTACTTGGGCCTTTTCAACTCTGCCTTACCACGCGAGCCTTCTTCCCTATTACTTCTCACCTGGGCCTTCTTGCCTGTCCCATACTTTCTCATCTGTATGTTCTGATCTGTGCCTTCTACTCTGCGCCTTCTGACCTGTGCATTTTTGCCTTTGGCTTCTCACCTGTGCATCCTGGTCTGTGCATTCTAGGCTATCCCTTCTAATCAAAGCATTCTTCCCTGAAACCTTTTGCCTGTGCCTGTAACCTATGCCTCCTAACCACTGCTCTCAACTGCACCTTCTCCCTGTGCTTTTCCATGTGCATCTTCTCTCCTGTGCCTTCTCACCTGTTCCTTGTCACTTGAGCCTTCTCATATGTACTGACGCACTGAACCTGCATCAGATTGTCCACAAACCCACACACTTGGCTAGACATATCCTAGATGTCATTTTTGCTAATACCGAACTAGTTACCTTTCAAAATATAACTCCAGTCACATGGTCAGACCACCATTTGCTTGCTTTACAACATAAAACAACACCAAGCAACTCACCTAAAACCACCTTACATGCATACACCTATTGACCGTGAAACAAACTCAATTTGGAACACTTAGAAACACAACTAACATCCAGTACAGATCTGGAAACAATAAATTCTGTTAAAAAACTATGGGGCATATCAGCAACAACCGGCGATAATTATCGCTAAGCGCACTTAGCGCTAGGATAATTATCGCCGGCTATCGCTGGATGTTATCGCTGAGATAGCGTGCTATCAGCGACGCTTAACTCAAAAGCGATAAAAATACCAGCGATAGCGGGGAAATCGCCGTTTTGCAGGGAACATCGCTGGATTTCCAGCGATGTTCCCTGCAAAGCAGCGATGACTCTGCTGATACGACCCTGTGGTCGTATCAGCATAATCCACCCCTATGTTAAGCATAGGTAAATCAGGATTTTAGCAGACGTTAGTTTTTGGCGAAAACCGCCGTTTTCGCCAATATCTAACGTGTGCTAAAATGCTGTGGGCTGCCTTGTAAATATCGCGATGTGAACATCAGCGATATTTTACAAGGTAGTCCATCCGGGGTACGCCCAGTGATGCCCACTTTGCATCTCATTAGAGATGCAAAGGGAGGCGTCGGGAAAAAGGGTGCTAACATGCGATTATGCATGTTAGCACCCTCTTGTTAATAGGGCGATAGTTTTATCTCCGCTTTTTTGGCTTTTTAAGCCAAAAAAGCAGAGGTAAAGCCCTTGTTAATATGCCCCAAAATGAGTGGCTACAGGAAGCTTTTGATATCCTGATACCACTCAAAACCACAAAACAGAACAAAAGAAAACAAGCACCTTGGAGAAATACAGAGATAAAAGACATAAAACTACAAATTAGAAAGCTGCAACGTGCCTGGCTCAAAACAAAAACCAAACAAGACAAACGTTGCCTACTGAAAATTAACAGATTATAGAAGTCAGCTATCAAAAAAGCAAAGCATAGGTACTATTCAGACAGAATTCAAAATGCTAAATGTGCAAATAAAGAATTCTATAAAATACTCAATGAATTTCGTAAACCAAATTGCCTAGAAGGAACTCATCCAGTTACTCAAGATTTCACAGACAAACTGGCAAATCATTACACGGTCAAAGCAGACATGTTGGACTCATACTTAAAACAGAGACAAAGCACCAGCACTAACCCTTTTACAAAACAACAATCCAATAATACTCTAACTCAGCCTCTCCGTTCCTTCCAACACATTTCACACAATGAATTTATGGACCTGGTCAAAGCAAGCAGTCCTGCCGGCAGCCCTTCTGACCCGTGTCCACCACAAACTTTCAAGACAATTCTTCTAATAACCTCTGCTGCCACTCCAGTAGGAAGAATCATCAATGATGCCTTAACTACCGGAATATTTCCAAAAGAACTAAAAAAAAAGTCATACATACGCCCTTTACTGAAGAAAACAAAATTGTACCAGCTGAACCCTGACAACTACAGACCCATTACAAATGGACCTTTCCTGGGCAAACTGATAGAAAGAGCAGCGTTCTCCCAGATGTCACAATTTATTGAAGACAATGCCATACTTTCAGACTTCCAAACAGGATTCCGTCCGGGAAGAGGCACAGAATCTGCCCTCCTTGCCATCTGGGATGACCTGAAGAACACAGTTGACCGCAATGGGGTTGCTGCGCTACTCCTCTTGGACTTCTCCGCTGCCTGTGACATGGTTGACCATGACACTCTGATACAAAGACACTACGAAGCCGGCATAGAGGGGACTGCTTTAGACTGGATCACGTCCTACCTTCGAAACAGAACTAATGTCATCCATACCCCACCTTTTTTGTCCAAACCGTACTCCACAAAAGCTGGGGTCCCTCAAGGCTCTATCATCTTGCCCATGCTTTTCAACATCTACATGAAGTCATTACCAGTACTGATCAATCAATTTCACCTCATGTGCTATAACTATGCAGATGACACACAAATACTTCTTCAACTGGAATGCCCTAAAGACATTGGAAACTCGCCAATTTTCAGTTGTCTCAGAACCGTGGATCAATGGATGACTTGGAGCCATCTCAAATTGAATACTTCCAAAACGGAAATTCTCATGTGTGGCGATTGTAAACATTATAACCCGCTTGCCGCCTGGCCTGATGAAATGGGATCACCGCCTAAAGTATCGAAGGAAGTAAGAAACCTCGGAATGACCATGGACTCCAAGCTATCGATGAATGCCCAAGTGGACAAACTAGCAAGATCAAGCTTTGTTACTATAAAAACTCTGCAATGAATCTTCCCCCATTTGGGATTTCCACACAAGGTCCAAGCTACCATCTCCCTTGTTCTGTCCAAACTCGATTACGCCAATGGCATCTATCACGAATCACCTTTAACGACTATGAAAAGACTACAACGGATTCGAAACTCGGCTGCCAGACTACTCTTGCATATCAAACCGAGAGACCACATCTCCCCTGCCTTGAAAGTCCTGCATTGGTTACCGGTTGCCAGAAGATCCACGTTCAAGCTGCTTTGTATCACCCACAAAGTGATACATGGAATGGGACCGCTCTTCATCAGGAATAAAGTCACCAAACACATTCAACATAGAAACCTCCGCTCTAGAGTGGCACCTCGCCTCAAAATCCCAAGATACAAGAAAAAAACCATGGGTGGCACATCCTTCTCTGTTCAAGCAGCCAAAATATGGAACTCTTTACCCCCCAACATAAGATCCACCGACAACCATCTTATCTTCAGAAAACTGCTCAAGAATTGGCTCTTCCCACATAAGCACCATACGTCTACAGAAATATATAGAATATCCCTCTGTATATAAGCATATATTTGTACTATAGATATGTACCTATATATGTGTATTGCTTTGTATAAACATGTAGAATAATTATGTTTTTTTTTAAAACAACAATTTTTTAAATACAACACTTGAAAAACAGAGTTTATCGAATGCATCTTTAATCTACATATACTTACTTCCTTTATGTGCCTATATACCTTCCATGTACTTGGATCTATATATTTATTACTTTCCTCTCAAATTTTTTTTTTTAAAACATATTCAATGCAGTACCCTATACCTCTATCAATATCTTTAATCTACATATACTTACTTCCTTTAAGCATCTATAAACTTTCCATGTACTTATGGATCTATATATTTATTACTTTCTTCTAATTCAGCATATCCAATGCACTACCCTATTTCTCACCCTATACCTCTCTCAATATATCTTCTACCTCAACTCTCTGACTCATCTCAAACCTCTTTCTATTACTCTTTCCAATGCACTACCCTATTTCTCGCCCTATACTTCTATCAATATATCCTCTACATCCACTCTCTCATTCATCTCAAACCCCATACCTCTACTATGATCCCCAAAATAGCCCTTTCTAGACTCTCCCCTACTCTAACCCTCCTTGCACCATCTGACACCTCTTTTACTATACTGATCCCCCAAAACAAGCCTTTCTAAACTCTTCCTTCTGACTCTTCCCCTCCACATCCCTTTTTACTCATCCCAAGACTCCCACTACTGCTATGACCTCCAAATTTTTTTTTTTAATAAATCCTTCACTCTTCTATCCCTCCACTATCCCTTTCAATCAAAATAAGAGACTAACATGCCCACTTCTCAAATTTCATATTTCACTGTACTAATTCACCACTAATCCTTTATGGGTTCCAGAGTAGCTGAAAAAATCGCTTCAACCCCTCATCAGGGGTAGCAAGCTCTATATAAATGCAAACCTTTTTTCCCTCTTCTATCCCTCTGCTATCCTTCTCAATCCAAATAACTGACTAATATCCACGACTCAAATTACTTTCATATTTCACTATACTAATTCACCACTAATCCTTTATGGGTTCCGGAGTAGCATGCTACTCGCCGAAAAAGCACTTCAACACCGCATCAGGGGTAACAAGTGCTATATATATGCAAACCTTTGTCCCTCTTCTATCCCTCTGCTACCCTTCTCAATCCAAATAACTGACTAATATCCACCACTCAAATTACTTTCATTTTTATCTATACTAATTCACCACTAATCCTTATGGGTTCCGGAGAAGCGTGTTACTCGCCAAAAAAGTGCTTCAACACCCCATCAGGGGTAACAAGCGCTATATAAATGCAAACCTTTTTCCCTCTTCTATCCCTCCGCCTTCTCGACTTTCCCTTCTTGCTTTTGCCTTCTCATTTGTGCTTTTAACTCTGCCCCTAGTCACTAGTGCCTTATCACCTGCACTTTTCCATCTGCGCCTTCTCATCTGTGACTTCTTGCCTGCACCTTCTCACCTGCCTCTTCTCGATTGTGACTTCTTTCTTGTACCTACTCGCTTGTTCTTTCTTACCTTACCCTTCTTTCTTTTGCCTTTTCACTTGGTCTTTCCCATCAGCGCCTAGTCGTTTATTCCTTCTCACCTGTGCTTTCCACCTGCGTCTTCTCACCGGTGCCTTCTCGTCTGTATCGTCTTACACTCCTCATCTTACTTATGGCTTCTAACCTGTGTCTTTTCACCAGTGGTTTATCACTAGTCGGCAGCTTCTCGCCAGTCTCTTCTTGTGACTTCGTGCCTGCGCCTACTTGCTTGTGCATTCTCACCTGTGCTTTTCTGTCTGCGCCTTGTCACTTGTGCCTTCTCATCTGTGCTTTTCTAAAAGCGCCCTTTTCTGCTGTGCATTCTTGCCTGAGCCTGTGCACTTATGCCTTCTCACCAATGCTTTTCCATCTGTGCCTTCTTGCCTATCCCTTCTTACCTGTGCCTTGTAAACTGTGCCTTCTTGCGTATGCCTTCTCTTACCTGTGCCTTGCAAACTGTGCCTTCTGGTCTATGCCTTCTTACCTGTGCCTTCTGGCCAATGCCTTCTTACCTGTGCCTTCTTACCTGTGCTTTCTGTGTCTTGATGTTTGGGAATTCAGGGTGATTTAATTTTAATTGTGTAATTGGGAGCAGATAACTTCATTTCCCTATACCATTTTTGTCATATGTGCCCAATATGGGGACACTCAAAGAGATTGTGATGCGTTTTTATTTTAAAGCCTATACTCTTAAACGAGTACCTTGTAGATAGCCTTCGTTGTGTGTATTTAGTGAATTTCCAAATTAAAGGCCCGTTAAGCATTGAGACCTCCATGACACGACGTTGATAGCTTGTGCTTTAGCTATGCCTGACTTCCTTTTAGGTGAGAGAAATGATAATATATTTTTATGCAGTTGTATAGTGTCTTGTAACATCGCGTTGCCATATCTAAGTGCTGTAAATAACAAGTGTTACTATTACCTAGTTTTATATTACGCCCTTTACCAACATCAGAAGGATGAAAGGCAGAGTTGGTTTTGCAAGCATTTAAACTTCTTACCTGCAGACTACAGCGGATAACAGCAGAGAGCGTTTAAGTACACAGGGTGGTGTAATATCTGAAACAGGGATGAAAGCGCTAGAAGCTTCTGAACTCACCTTTAGGATGGGGAGCAGTAAATTCATCACCTACAACAGGACTGAGCGGCCCCACTCTGGCATCTGTCCTGCTCTGGATAAATCCTAAAGGCAGGCGCTGGATTAGCAAGCGTCTTCGAGGCACTCTTGAAAGAATTAGTATTCAATGGACATAGTGTAGATCTGTAGGCAGTCCCTGCACCCAACCAGTGAAGAGATGTTATAGCAGGCGTTGGTTCATCTGGCTAGAACTGGAAGCCTGTCCATGGAGATGTTATGTTATGTTATGTTATGTTAACTGCTATTTCTATAGCGCATAATCACCAGCAGGTCTCTTAGCGCTTAGAGAGAGTGGTCCAAAACCAACTGCAGTCCCCAGAAACACGCGTTGCAGATGGTTAGATTGTATCCAAAGCCTCCCTACAGGAGCGTTTTAAGACGTTTCCTGAAAGGGAGGAGTGCGCATTCCTTGCGGAGGCCATCGGGCAGTTTATTCCAGAGTTGCGGGAGCAGGACAGAGAGGGCTCTGCCTCCCTTGGATACCGTTTTAAACCGTGGGACCGCCAGCAGGCAGCTCTCGGATAACCGGAGTTTCTGGCCCGGCACATAATTTCCAAGGCGCACCTTAATGTAGGCCGGGGCCTGGCCGTAGATGGCTTTGTGGGCAATGCAGAGGCCCTTGAACTTTGATGGGGAGCCAGTGAAGCTTGTGCAGCAGAGGGGTCGCGTGCGCCTTTCTGGGAAGCCTCAAGATCAGCCTAGCTGCATTGTTCATAGTCACCTGCAATTTGTTGGTGAGCTTTTCCAGTAGGCCAATATATAAGGCGTTCCCGTAGTCCAGTCTGGACATGATGGTAGCTGATACTATCATCGGTAGCGCTGAAGTTGAGAGGAGGGGGGCGAGTCTCGGCATCTGTCTCAGCAAGCCTGTGCAGGTTCCGGCCACGGTCGCGACTTGGTTGGCCATGGAAAAATCGGCATCAATCTTGATGCCCAAGCTTTTTACGACCGTATTTTTACGACTGTATTTTTCCAGCGTCTATTCCATCCTCCCTGCCAGTTTGGGGGTCATCATTCAAACCAGTGCTTTGTTTGTGAGAAAGGTAAGTTCACGGGCCCAAAGTTTTTCTTAGGAGTCCACCGCCAGGACTGCCGAATGCCAAGAATACCCTGGTTGCCTAGCCTTCATCCAGGGGCGCAACTAAACAAGAACTTCTGGGGGGGTGAGGGGGCTAACGCTCCCAGCCACGGCTGGCCCCAGCACTGGTCGCACATGGTGCAACAGTCTTTTTTGCCCCCCCTTCCTCCATTTCCTCCTTCTCCATGAATTCCCTCATTACCACTCACCAACAATGCACATCACCTCTCTATAGCACTGTAGGAAAGTAGGATCTGCTTTCATGGTCACCCCCACTTTTTGTTGGTGTCATTATGTTTTTCTGACTGGGATTCTGCTAATCAGGACCCCAGTCTCTGTGCTTCCTCCCTAAATTGGACATGGTCAGTACTTAGGTACCCCCCCGATTGGCTACTGATATACCCTTGTCAGTCCCTAGTATACAGTACTAAGGTACCCAGGGCATAGATACATCAGGGGTCCCCCATGGGCTGAAGCATGTATTATGCCACCCATGAGGGATCACCCAAATTGTGACTACCGGCCTGACATTGCAGCCTGTATAAGCACCACTTACGACCGATATAGGTTTATAGGTCACTGCACTTAAAACCTTTAAGTCACCCCTAAGGCAGGCCTTTAAATCCTGAAGGCAGGGTGCTCAGTTCTAAGTGTGAGTGTGCCCCTGCATGAGCAGGGCACCCCTATATCTTTGGGTGTCCATTCTCCCAGGTTGTAAGTGCATCAGCCACTACGATACATAGAGTGGCATGTGTCATTACGCAATGGTCATCTCTAAACTGGCTGTAACGAACCCTGTGGTGTTTGGTATCAAACATGTTGAAATCATGCCCCCAACACCCTAAACGGTGTTGGGGGCATGATTCCATGCACTGTAAAGCTCCTCCGGGAAGCCCTAAGTGCTCTTGGTACCAGTCTTCTAGACCCGGACAGCAAGCTATGGCTGCTGCTGACCAGAGACACGTTTCGGCACCCTGCTGCTGAGCCAGGTTTGGGCAGGGGAAGGCAGGACAATAGGTTTCCTGTCACAAGGAGGTGTAACCACCTTCCAGACAGAATTTAGTGTAATGGGGCAGGGTGGGGGCACTTACCAGTGCCACTGAGACTGCTTGAAGGGCACATTTGGTGCCCTCCTTGCATACTCCAGTTCAAACCAGCTCAGGGAGCCGTTGGCTCCTGCTCTGGCCTGAAACTGGACAAAGGACATGGGAGTATCCTCCCCACTGTCCAGCCCCTCCTCTGGGAGGGACCCCTGAATCGTCCCAACCCTCTCCTTAGGGTACTTAAGTGCTTACCTGTGGGTGGGCCTCTAAATTCGTCGTGGAACAAGATTCAGGTCCAACTCCACTAAATTTTCGACTTTCTGGGCACTCTGGACTCCGCGTTGGGAACCGAGATTGCAACTGGGAAGACTCCTGCTGCTCCTGGTCTCGTCTTTCTGCAAGTCTTATGCAACGTCTGTCCCCGTGCTCCATAAAGGTTCTTCACAGGGCCTGTGGACATCCAAGACACCCGAAGGAATCTCCCTTGGAGTGAAGGAGTCACACCGCCGGCATCTGCATGCAATGCAACACAGCTGACCAGTCTGCTGATCCTGGGCTCCCATGGACTTCGAAAGGCTCAGCAACACAAGTGGTGGTTCTGCAACTCCCTCCGGCCTGATCTGTCTTCACAGCAAGTTTGAAGGCAGTATCCCTCATCTGAACCACTGGAGCAGTACCCCTGTGCACCGCATCAACTTGCTGTTGCCAAGGCTTGTCGACTCTCTTCTCCAGAGATCGTCAGGCTCCAAGATGCTCCAGCCTCAAGCATCTCCTGCAGTCAAGATCCTCATCCTCACCACATCCTCTGCACCGTGGCACTTCATCCCCGGCGAGCTGTTCGAGGTCCACTTGCGACTAATGTGCCTCCAGCCTTTTGGTCCTCCCGAGGGTCTTCTTTGGCTCCAGTGGGCTCCCCTGCTTGCTCGGGGACTGCTCTGACTTACCTGATCGTGGTGAGTCACTTGGACCTGCTGGTCCTGACATTGCACCTATTTCAAATACTGCGCCTGTTGCCGTTGCCAAGGCTTGTTGGTGCCCCCGGTGGACACTGACCTCCAGGCTCTCGACCCCGACTTGGGACAGCTCAAAACCGGCTCCTGGTTGTCCTCAGCATTGCCTGGACCGCACAGCTGCAACTTCAAAGGTACCGTCAACTCTCCTGCATCTATCGACATTGGTGGGCATTCGTCTTCGTGCCTCCTGGTCCCTCCTGAGTGGCATAGACTCTGTCCCCTCTGCTTGCAGGTTCTTCTCACCTAGAATCCACCTTTGGGTTCCACTGGACTCTTTCACCTTCTTCGCCAGCGGCATCTTTACTGAAGTCCTCCATTGTGGTCTACGGTTGTTTCCGATGTCAATTCACACCGATGCACCCAGCTTCCCTGGTGTAGTTATCCTGGTTCCTGGGGTGTCCACGGGTGGGGTGACTCTCCAACCTTCCATCTTCCACAGGGTTTCTTCAGGGTCCACTGAGAAAGGTCCTTCTTATTTAAAACTGCAACCGCGACTTACCCATTGACTTGTATTGAGCACGCAGTCGTGTTCCCACTCTGCACACGACCACTGTGGGTTCCTAGATACTCACATTAGGGGGTTCCTTGGGTCCCCGACTCATCTACGTTCTCTGGGTCCAGTCTCAACTTAGGTCATGGTTCGCATTCCACTATTTTAGTATATGGTTTGGTCTCCCTTGGGGACCACTGTGTATTTCTGCTACTTACCTGTTCTATTACTGAAGTATTGTGTATTGTGGTTATATCTCTGGGTAGGAGATCATGCAATGTGTTAGTGAGTGATTATAATAAATACCTATTTTTGTAAGTACACTGTGTGGTTCTTTTTCACTTAACTCACACCATAAGATTACATACTGGTAAAACAAACTGCTTTACACTCCTTCTGGACTAAGCCTGAAGGCTGCTCTCCACAGCTACCATTAAAAAGCTTTCTATGGTTGTCTAAGACCACTAAAATCACCATAAGGGTTGTCTGGATTAGTGCAGGGTGCTACACTTACATAAGTGAGCACCATATACTAAGCAAGCCTCCTACAAGTACCTTTCTGACAAACATTTCATTTTTTCATAGTGCTACTCATAGTTTTCTCACACTCAGTTCTGTGATCTGCATGGTACACATTCTTTGTAGCAGGCACATTAACCTTCTGCGCTGTGTGGGTGGCAGGAGTGCCCATGTGAGTGCAAGGTGAGCGATGCAGCAGTGTGAGAGAAGGGTAAGAGGAGTGACTGCAGGGTGAGTGAGGTGACCATATGAATTTGGGTACGGATGTAAGTGTAGAGTGGGACGAATGAATGCATGGTTAGTGATGGGCTTGTTTGAGTGAGATTGCAGATTGAGCAGTGAGGGGGACAGGTGAGTGAATTGTCACATGAGTGCAGGGTGAGTAGTGTGTTCGTGTGACTGCAGGGTGAGATACAGGGTGAACACAGCAAGTGCATTGTGAGTGCAGGGTGGGTCCAGGGTGAGCGGGTAAATAGTGTGAGTGTATGGTGATCAGTGTGAGTGCATTGTGATCACTGTGAGTGCAGGGTGAGCGTGAAAGTGAACGGCGAGAATGAGGAGTGAGTTATCTGAACGCAGGGTGCATTCCCAGACACTTGAAGTAACTCAGCTTGTTATTGACGGTGGCGTAGGGTTTCAGATATAAGTTAAACTATTGCTATTATGGCATTAATCAGGGATCGAGGATGGAGGAAATAAATAATGTGCTGATCCTGCAACAAACTTCCAGTTTAATGATTCGGGTTGCCAGCTCATCATTTTGATGTCCCAGATGGTACAAAAATAAGCAGTCACCTAAAGCCGTATTTTCAGCACTTATCTGTGCATACTTCGAACAGCAAATATAAATAGAAAGCACTTTTAATTGTGTTCTAGGGCTGCCTGAGTGATCCATGACTGATAACTAAAGGGAACAAAGACAGAAAAGTCACATTACAAATGAATACATACTTTTTTATTTATAGCCCTATTTAGTGTCAAGACGAGGTCTTTGCAGGCTCTTTAAACAACACATGGCTGGCATTTTTCTTTTGGCAACCCTACTGATCAAGGGGTTCTTCCCCGAAACGCGTTGAGTTTGTCAAAGCCTTTCTAATAAATTACCACTTTGCAACGATTTTGGTCCACGGCATGCTGTTTCTTCATTGAGGTATCAGCGTTGGATTTGCTGTTTTGGGACTCGCCGTCCCGCTGTGGAACGCCGTCGTTAGAGGCAGAGGTAAGGCGACTGCGTTGCTTTGCTCGCTTGGCTGTGGGATATATATATATATATATATATATATATATATATATATATATATATATATATATATATATATATATGTATATATATATATATATATATATTTATATATGAGTTACGGGTCAGACTGTGATGTAACTCACGGAAAATTCTGCATCTCCTTTTGTTTTCTTAAAACATAATGTTGATATTTCAACCAGGTTATGCTACTCTATGACAAAAATGATTCCTATGGCGCTATGATTGTCACCACATGTAGTTTGTGTTGTATTTGTATGGTGGAAATCTATCCCCATATCAGACATTCAAAAGTTCAATAAAAATATTTGAAATAAAAAATTCATAAAAATGATAATTTGATTTTTTATTGCAAGGAGGTAGTGTTTTTAAAAAAAACATTTTTATCTACCTGTGTGCATTCCACGTTTGGTCGGCGCCTCTACTATCTCCCTTCACAGTTTTTTGTTGTTTTTATTCCGGGCAGTGTGAGCCGCGGCTGCCTATCACTCAAAGTATTCGCTTCTTTTCACTTCATTTGCTATTCTCTCCCTCCCTCTTCTTCCTCGCTTTCAATGAAAAATGAAAACTGCCGATTTTATGGTGTTATGTCTGCCTTTCTGCTATAAATGTCCTAAATAATGTTTTGCTATTTATGTCATCCACGTTATTTTTCATCACTTTGAATAGATACCAACAGGAGAACGTAGAGACACAAGTCAACAAGTGACATCAGATGAAAATGCCCATAGTCCGTTATCAGTAATAATCGACTGTCTTTTTTTTTTTTTAAATAATATTTATTGAATAATAAACAGGTATCAAGAAGATAGTTAGCATAAGGGATACAGGAACTTGGCAGAATATACAATAAATGGAAGCGGTAATACAAAGTATAGATAAAAGAGAATATAAAATACAACCTTATGTAACAACAAACAGGTGGATAAGATTGGGATACCTAGCTAAACAATAATTTATCAAAATAATTTTTAGAATGGTAGGAGAAAAGAGAAAAGAGGGAGGAAAAAAAAAGGAAGGGGCAAAGTAAATAAAGAGGAGAGAGGAAAGAAGAGGAGAGGAACTAACAGGTAAGAATTAGTTTAAAGAAGAGTGTGTAGATAGAAAAGTAGTAAAGAGTAACCAGAGTAGATCAAAATTAATTCTTTGAGCTACAGATGAAGATGAAACAGCAGAAATTCTATGTTCGTCACAAATAAGATTCCACCATGTTAATATTCAAATTTTGGAATTGTCTTTCCAACAAGTAAGAATAACTTTAAATGCAAGTGCAAGAAAAAGATCAAATAATTTCGGTTTAGGCACAGTATCATGTGAATCAACAGACATGGATCCAAGAAATACATTTTGAAATGATAAGGGAATAGAGAGATGCAAAATCTTGTAACATTTATCCCAGATGGATCTCCAAAATTTTAGAACACTGGGACAATGGTAAATCAAATGAGATAATGTACCATTGGTGGAAAGGCATGACCAGCAAAGGGGGGAAGAAGATGGGTTAATTTTGTGTAGAATCATTGGTGTCCTAACAGTTCTATTATAAAGAAAAAATAAAGATTGAGTAATGTTAGCAGCTCTGGAGGTGGAGAAAACTTTATGCCATAATTTGTCCCATTTTTGAGGGGAAAGGGTGATGGACAGGTCTAGTTCCCAAGCCAGCTCAATATGAGATTTTGGTCTTTCAGAGAAAGGAGTAGATATAAGTTTGTAGTTAAAGGAGGCTTTAGGATTAGAGTCCAAAGAGATGTTGTGTAGTGGAGTTAAGGGAATTAATGGAGTAACGTTAATAGGAAAGTTTTTAGATTAAAGAAATGATTGAAGTGCCTGATATATTTGAGAGTATTGAGAGAAACAGGAAGAAGGTAGGTCATAATGATCTTGTAATGCATTAAAAGGCAAGACATAATTATGAGATACAAGTTGGTGGACAAATACAATATTCTTCTCTTTCCAGTGTTTGAAGTAAAATGATTTGTGGCGAAATTTAATAACTTTATTATACCAAATAGAGGAGGCAAGGAAGGCTTGGTGAAAGTTAGAGCCCTCCATAAACAGCGAATGTAGCAAGCGTTGGGAGTATTTTAAAATAGGGTATTTAGATATAAAAGTTCAATTGGACATAAAACAGATGTCACAGAAAGAAAAATCATGTAATAAAGAGCGTTCAAACTTAATCCAACTAGGGGTCGGGGCATCATGGTAGTGTCTGTCCAGTGCAAATACTTGTCTGAGTAGAAAAGCAGTATGATATAGCTTAAAATTAGGAAATCGTGCACCCCCTTCATTCTTTGGTTTAATTAATTTAGTTAAAGCAATACAAGCAGGTTTATTGTTCCAGAGAAATTTAGTACAAATAGAATTAATTTGATTAAAATAATAATTGTGATTTTTAAATGGTAACATAAAAAGCAGAAAAAGAATAAGCGGTACAATCATCATTTTAATGGTGTCCAATCTGCCCCACCAGGACAAGTGTAGGGGAGACCATGAGGAGAATAAGTGTTGAATCTTAAGTTTTAAAGCAGTAAAATTATGGGCAAGAGTTTGGGGAATGGTAGCGGAAAACCACACACCAAGGTATTTAATTTTTGATGGACACCATTTAAAGTTGGTGTCAGAAAACATGAATTGGTAGCATAAAGGGTTTAAGGGTAAAACTTCAGTTTTAGAGAAATTTTATTTGTATCCAGATATTTTAGAGTATAAGTCTATCTCCTGTAAAAAAGGCGGTAAGGAGGTTGAGGGTTTTGAGAGGTAAATTAAGATATCATCAGCATAAGCAGATCATTTAATTTCATGAGAATTATGGAGAAAACCAGTTATCAAAGGGTTATGGCGAATGTGCTCAAGAAAGGGTTCAAGACATAAAAGAAATAAAAGAGGAGAGAGGGGACAACCTTGCCGTGTACCTCTGTGTAAATTAAAATAAGGAGACAACAGACCATTAACAAACACACATGCACGGGGGTCAGAATATAATAATTTGATAAGCGAAATAAATTTGGGGCCGAAACCAAACCATTGAAGAGTTTTGAACATAAATTGCCAATTTATACGATCAAAAGCTTTTTCAGCATCAAGAGATAATGCGGCTAGGGGTTCAGAGTAATTTTTCCCCAACATAAGAATATTGGAGAACATTCTAGCATTATCTGATGGGAGTCTAACCTTAATAAAACCAGATTGATCAGGTTTAATAAGGAGGGTATAATCCTTCCAATCTGGAAGCGAGAATTTTGCAAAGATTTTGCAATCATAGTTGATTAAAGAGATTGGGCGATAATTTTGACAAAGGGAGAGATCTTTATCGGGTTTAGGAAGAATTACTATAAGAGCTTCGAGGAAGGAGCCCTCAGGTTTGGAGTGTAATATAAAGGAGGAAAAAATCTCAAGTAAATGCGGTAGAAAAATAGATGAAAAGGAAGAAGTAAGTTCAATAGAGAAGCCGTCAGGACCAGGGGCCTTAGCTCTTTTTAAAGATTTAATTGCATCTAATATCTCCTGAAGAGTTATATCTTTTTCCAAAAGAGCCAAGGCATCCGGAACCGAGGGGGGAGAGGGAAGACCATCAAAAAACAACTGTGTATCGGTTATATTGGGGTGGGTGTCTTCCATATATAATGAGTGGTAATAAGACTGAAAAGCCTTAACAATATCTGAGTCAGAATGTAATAAAGTGTTGGTAGGGATATTACGAATAGGGCCAATGGCTTTCTTTTCTGATTTGACTTTTAAATAATTAGCCAGCATTCGACCTGCTTTGTTTTGTCCCCCATGATATTTGGATTTTATCCTAAGTAAAATATTACAAGCATCGGTTGTGGCCAATTTATTTAGGTCAGATTTAGCCTTAATTAGATTTTGGAGATGGACAGGAGATTTGGAAGTGTAATAAGAATGTTCAAGGGTTTTAATATGATTGAGGGAAGAAATGTATTGAGAGTTTAATGACTTTTTCTTTCTAGCAGTATATGCGATGGTAAAAGCCCTAAACGAGGCTTTGAAGGCCTCCAAATTGTTATGAATAGAGCTGTCGCTTGGTTTGTTAAGTCGAAAAAACTCCTGTATAAAGGAAGTAGCCTTTAAAATAAAAGTTTGATCAGCTAATAGGGAGTTGTTAAATCTCCACCTTTTGTGTTTGGGAGTGGCAAGGGATAAATCGAAAGCAACTGAGACCGGGGCGTGGTCGGAAATAAAGATAAAACCAATCTCAGAAGATTGGAGCGAGGGAATTAAAGATTTTGAAAGCAAAACATAATCAATGCGAGACATAGTATGATGAACATTAGAGAAGAATGTAAATTCGTAACAGTCCGGGTTACTAGTTCTCCAAGCATCATAAAGTGGACGAGAGGCAATAGCAAATTGAAATGCTTTATGGGATTTATCAGGTTTAAATTTACAATCTGATTTTCTATCAGAAAAAGGGTCAAGCCAATTGTTAAGGTCTCCAGCAACAATAATCATGGGATTAGTGATTGAGGATAATTTTAGTTTAATATTGTACCAAAAATCTGGGTCAGGTTTAACCGGGCCATAAATATTAAAAAAGGTGACAAGTTTATTATAGACCTTGGCAGGAAGTATTACCCATCGTCCACTGATATCCGTTTCAGTTGATACAATTTGTAATTTGAAAGACTTATGACAAAGGATGGCAGCGCCACCTTTACGGTTAACAGCTGGAGAGAATACAACTTGACCCACCCATTGACGTTTGGGTTTAAGAGATTCAACATCATTACAGTGGGTTTCCTGTAAAAAAGCAATTTGACAATTACATTTTGACAAATGAGAAAGTACCTTTTGACGCTTGACGGGATGTCCCAGACCACGGATGTTCCACGATACGACATTAAACATGGTAATGTTTAAGGTGTAAAGGAATGGTCAGACTGAGGATGAACTGCAAAAAACAACAAGGAAGACGGAAAACACAAGTCATAAAGATCAAGGGACATACTAACAATAATGAATACAAAAGGAAACAAATAAAACAATCATTCATAAAGATGATAAAAAAAGATAAAAGAGGCAAGGGGTAACAGGTGGAGAGGGAGAGAAAGAGAGAAAATATACATAGAAAGAAGAGATGAAAAGAAAAAGGAAAATAGAAAGAAAAATGGGAAGAAAAACAGGGACAGATCAAGGACAAAAAGCCAGTTCTGAGATGTAAAAGAGAAGAAAAAAGAGTCGGACATGGTAGCGCTCAAGAGCAAGAACAACAGACGGGAGAAGATGGAGCTGAGGAAGATAAGGAGATAAGAGAGTTGGAATATTATAAGATACATAGGCCACAGAAGTCATAGTAAAGATGTAGAAATCAGAGACCGCAACAAGAGAAGACAAATAGTGAAGCATTAACAGATTAAATAATTTAAGAACATTGAGCATTTGTGTCCATAGGTATTCTAGAAATAGAATGCAGAAACTGTTTTAGTTGAGATGGATCCTCAAATGAGCGGGAAACACCATCATGAGTAATCTTGCAAAGACAGGGATGCAGGATGCCATAACGAATGTTCATAGATCTTAACTGCGGACGTACAGCAAGAAATTCTTTGAGTTTGGCATTAGTAGCATTGGAAAGATCCTGTGAGATGAAGGTGTTATGTCCAGACCAGACAAGACAGCGTTTTTCTCTGGCAACTTTTAATACATGCATCAGGTCAGTAAATTCTAGGAAAAGCATAATAATACCATGTGGTTTATTTGAGTGAGGTTGAGGACGACCAAGGCGATGAGCACGCTGAATGTTGAGAGGAGTTGAAGACTGAAGGTCTAGAAGGTCCGACAGAAATTTCTTTAAAAAAGAGAGGAGATCAGGACCCTCAACATTTTCAGGCAGTCCATAAAGCCGAAGATTGTTCCTTCTATTGTGGTTTTCTAAGTCCTCTGTATGCAGTTTAAGCTTATAAATTTTTTGCTCCAATAAGGGTACTTTAACTGCTACATCTTGAAGGTTGCTTATACGTTGTTCCATTTCGGACAATTTACCTTCCATGTTGATCCATCGGTCCTCAATCAGTTGAAGCTTTTCGTTAGTGGTATTCATAAAAGGTTTCAGTGAACGTAGTTCATCTAACATGGAGTACAAAACCGGATTAGAAGATGACTGAACCGGAGAAGGAGGATCATTTTTGGCTCTTTTCGGTTTGGTACCAGATGAAGATGTCTTTGTCAGAGAGAGTGCTTCACTAGCCATCTTGATAAAATGAACTTGTCGGTGAGGAGGTCTTTTACAAGTAAAGATCCTTCCCATAAAGATATATGCTCATAGAAATAGAGAAAGACGAGGATATGAAAAAGTTTCAGACCCAATGAAGATGAATGAATCAACGCAGAACCAAATAGCAGAGTTATGACGTGTTGCAGAGTATAAAGTGGAGGTATTGCAAATAAAGGCCAAGATGTGACGTAACTAATGAAAGAAATACCTCACAATACACAGAAATCTGTTTACATCGTCACAGACACGAGGCAATTTTGAAGGGTAGGCATATTCTGCTTCAATAAAGACGAAGAGAATGGCAGAGAAGGCATTATATTAATGAGGCAATGACTCCATCCGCAAAGGAATAGTGCAGCTTGAACACAATGCGAGGCATAGAAAAGGATGGGGTGATGGTGTTTCTTAGAGGTTGCCTCAAACACTTATAAATACAAGATAGCACCTTCAAAAGTCTTTCCTCACATATATCATATGCGAATCCATTTGCCTCAGCAGACAGTCATATATTGTTGTCTATTAAATGCTTAGTATTGTTCCTTCCACTAGACATGACTGGAGATATAGGAGGCATAGGAATATTCAGTGCCAAAATGGGGTGAAATAACTCACCGCAACTGAGTCGTACAAGAAGGTATATAATTCCAGCATGGCACCCAGGGGTGCGCAAGGAAGCAATTCCTTTTTGTTTAGTTACCCTCACACACCCTAGTGGTGTCATGCTTCATCATCGGGTCACCCCAACGCCTATAAGTTGGGGTGGGCTCCAACCACAGTGTTGGGAGCTCTTTGGAAAGTGAAGACCAGGGGGATTGTAGATAAAACCCTCCGACAGGCCCCGGTTTCCCTTTATTATTGGGTCTGTCAGGGATATTAAAAATAATTAAAAGAACGGGTCAATGGGAGTAATTATGGTCCTATGACCCTATTGCCAACATGTTTCAGTCCTGGGATGGCCGTAAAAGTCCTGGACTTTCTTCAGGGCAGAGGTCGTCCTCCCTGGGAACAACAGTGAAAGGGGAGTCCCTATCCTGTGAATGAAAAAGGGCAGAGTAGCTGCTCCTTTTGTATAGATAACAGATGATTAATCTGTTATACGCAGTCCTTCATCTCTGAAAAACACAAGAAACAAACAAACACCATATCGTTTCTTTTGAATAAACATCATTTGTGTAGTTATTAACACTCCTAATTAGGTGCGTTGACTGTGACCCAACATTTGAATAAATGCCAGGTGAGTGTGCAAATGGAAGTTCTCATTTACATCATACTAGTACCATACACACCTATATCTGTAACATAATAGTGCTATGTGGCAGATAAATGTGCGGTGGCGATTTTACTCGCATACTGACTTTATCAGCATGCCAGTGTGTGTACTTATTCCAAAGTGAAAATATCACGTGACAGTCTATAAGAACAGCACTAGGCTGCTATCAAGCAGTGTACTATTGTGCAGGTGTACACTCGCATCTTTGCTTTAAAAAGTACTCTTCATAATAAAAGCATCCATTTTCTTACCCAATTTATGGAGAAAAACTGTGTCTCAGGGGCCCGCTAGGCGTGATGGAATAGCCCTGTAGTCAAACTCTGTTGTATTGTTTGGGGGTAGGGAGAAGATGAAGTATACCGGAGGTTTTTTAGTCAGGGCAGAAAATCTGTATTGAGCAAAGTCACAAGACTAAACCTGTTGTAACCACCTATCACCCCCCTACTTACTTCTTCAAGGGTCCTATCCCGCCTGCGTACCTACTTGGTCCGAGTCCCCGGCTTTCGCTCTTCACTGCCGGTGAACTGGGATATAAATACCTTTATTCTAGCGGGAAAACCTCAATTGAGAGTCACGCCCATGGTATGCTCAGGTGCCGTTAGGAACGTAGATGCGTGTTTAATGTGCCATAGAGGATCATGGGATTTGAAGTCTTTTACAAAATGGTGTCTCGATCCGAAAACTACAATCGGTTCGCATTAGTATGTACATGTATAAGTAACAATTGTTTATTTATGTACATGTAAATACAATTATTATGTATATAGAAAGGGAGGGACTCCCTGATTTACGGAAGAAGCCTCAATGTAGGGCTGACTCTACAACGTGATTATAATGTCGTGACACGCTTAAATGTTACGTATGTGTCATACAATATCTACACACGGGTGGGAGTTTTTTCGCAGATTAAAGAAAACAAGTGCTCATGCTCGGATATCAGTGTGTAATTAAGATGACGAGCAAGATGTCAATATCATTATGGAAGGGGATCATGGGAACTGTAGTTCCTTTACATTTAGATGGAACTCGAGCAGTAAAGTCTAGTCTATTATACTAGTGTGTATAAATACGTATTTAAAAGTGGTCACTTTTTACATTCTAATAAGGAAGGAGAAACCAAAAGACTATCCATAGATACTGTTCGTATAAAGTCCCCATTTGTCATATAAAGGGAGATAGCAGTGGTGATATGTAGCCCAGTAATGTTTATTTATTTAGCTGATTCCAAGGTATAGAATCATTCAGACCAATTTCATATGTCTTCAAACGATACACTTTGATGCTTTCTTCCTGAGGGATACTGGTATACAGTGCTTCCACATCAAGGCATACCAAAATGTTTTCCTTTGGGTCATATTCTATGTCAGTCAGAAGATTAAATAGATGTTTTGTATCTTGTACGTATGAGATTATGCGTGTAACCAGAGGTCGTAGGAACCAGTCGGCGTATTTCGATAAAGGTTCAAGAATAGATCCAATTCCAGATACAATAGGTCTTCCTGGGGGTGGTATCCTGCCTTTATGGATCTTAGGTATTGTGTAGAACAGAGGTATCCTTGGATCATCTTGGTTGAGGAAATCATGGAAGAAAGCATCAAAGTAATAGAGGATATTCTAAAGCAAGAAGAATGGCAGTGGGCAGCTCCTATTGAGTGGGTCATCACTTTGATTCGGTTAGCCCTTACAGAAAACTTTTTCAAATTTGAGGACCAGTTGTATCTTCAGATACACGGAACTTCGATGGGCAGTACCTTTGCCCCCAGTTTAGCCTGCCTGTATATGGGTCATTTTGAAGATCAACATATTTGGACGGCAAA
Organism: Calotriton arnoldi; assembly: GCA_963921515.1. Taxonomy (NCBI): domain Eukaryota; kingdom Metazoa; phylum Chordata; class Amphibia; order Caudata; family Salamandridae; genus Calotriton; species Calotriton arnoldi. Next base: position 942,316 of record CAWUFW010001223.1, read on the forward strand.
TGCTTATACTACTAACATATACAAATGGTACAGATATATTGATGATGTACTTCTCATCTGGAAAGGAGAAGTTTCGACTCTCAATAGCTTCATTAATTGGATTAATCGTTTAAATCCCCATCTACGATTCACCATGAATATGGACAGAGAAAAGATCTCCTTTTTAGATATCACACTGAGAGCAGCTGGCGGTACTTTGTTGAGTTCACTATATACAAAGTCTACTGACAGGAACAGTTTATTAAGATTTGACAGTGCACACCCACGCTCTCTCAGGGAGAATCTTCCGGTAGGCCAGTTCTTGAGAGTACGGAGAAATTGCTCAGATTTGAAAGACTGTAAAAAAGAAGCTGCAATTCTCACCACCAAACTTAGACAGAGAAAATATCCGAACAAAATTATAGAAAAAGCTAGTAAAAGAGCTCGTAACACTCCAAGAGCTGCACTTCTAGAGACCCATCAAAAGACCCCACTTGATCAAATAATTTGTGTAACCACGTTTAATTCCTCATCCAATGAAGTGAAGAAAATAATCAACAAGAAATGGCCCATACTCACTTCAAATAGACTCCCTTATGAAAAACCCATGTTCTCATTCAGAAAGAATAAAAGCTTGAGAGACACTCTTGTTCACACTGACACCTTCAAAAGTGCAAACAATGTTCAACTTACATTGTGGAATAACCCACCTGTGTTGGGTCACTTTCCATGTGGATCATGTGTAGTGTGCCCCTTTACAGAACATACTAAAAGCCTTGATTTAGGCCTACACTTTCCATGGGAACAAAGATCCCATACTAATTGTAATTCAGAATCAGTTGTCTACCTCATCAAGTGCCCATGCAATTTGAGCTATATCGGTATGACTAGTCGCAAGGTTAAAGTTCGTATTAGCGAACATAGAAGCACAATAAGGCGAGCAGTGACCGCAACTAAATTAACAGCACACTATAAGGAAAAACAACATAAAGACACAGACATAAGGTGGACAGTTATAGAGAAAGTGAAAGGCTCTGGCAATCTGACGAACAGACTTCTAGAACGAGAACAACGATGGGTGTATCGTTTGAAGACATATGAAATTGGTCTGAATGATTCTATACCTTGGAATCAGCTAAATAAATAAACATTACTGAGCTACATATCATCACTGCTATCTCCCTTTATATGACAAATGGGGACTTTATATGAACAGTATCTATGGATAGTCTTTTGGTTTCTCCTTCCTTATTAGAATGTAAAAAGTGACCACTTCTAAAAACGTATTTATACACACTAGTATAATAGACTAGACTTTACTGCTCGAGTTCCATCTAAATGTAAAGGAACTACAGTTCCCATGATCCCCTTCCATAATGATATTGACATCTTGCTCGTCATCTTAATTACACACTGATATCCGAGCATGAGCACTTATTTTCTTTAATCTGCGAAAAAAACTCCCACCCGTGTGTAGATATTGTATGACACATACGTAACATTTAAGCGTGTCACGACATTTTAATCACGTTGTAGAGTCAGCCCTACATTGAGGCTTCTTCCGTAAATCAGGGAGTCCCTCCCTTTCTATATACATAATAATTGTATTTACATGTACATAAATAAACAATTGTTACTTATACATGTACATACTAATGCGAACCGATTGTAGTTTTCGGATCGAGACACCATTTTGTAAAAGACTTCAAATCCCATGATCCTCTATGGCACATTAAACACGCATCTACGTGCCTAACGGCACCTGAGCATACCATGGGCGTGACTCTCAATTGAGGTTTTCCCGCTAGAATAAAGGTATTTATATCCCAGTTCACCGGCAGTGAAGAGCGAAAGCCGGGGACTCGGACCAAGTAGGTACGCAGGCGGGATAGGACCCTTGAAGAAGTAAGTAGGGGGTGATAGGTGGTTACAACAGGTTTAGTCTTGTGACTTTGCTCAACACAGATTTTCTGCCCTGACTAAAAACCTCCGGTATACTTCATCTTCTCCCTACCCCCAAACAATTCAATAGAGTTTGACTACAGGGCTAATTCCATCACGCCTAGTGGGCCCCTGAGACACAGTTTTTCTCCGCAAATTGGGTAAGAATATGGATGCTTTTATTATGAATAGTACTTTTTAAAGCAAAGATGCGAGTGTACACCTGCACAATAGTACACTGCTTGATAGCAGCCTAGTGCTGTTCTTATAGACTGTCACGCGATATTTTCACTTTGGAATAAGTACACACACTGGCATGCTGATAAAGTCAGTATGCGAGTAAAATCGCCACCGCACATTTATCTGCCACATAGCACTATTATGTTACAGATATAGGTGTGTATGGCACGAGTATGATGTAAATGAGAACTTCCATTTGCACACTCACCTGGCATTTATTTAAATGTTGGGTCACAGTCAACGCACCTAATTAGGAGTGTTAATAACTACACAAATGATGTTTATTCAAAAGAAACGATATGGTGTTTGTATGTTTCTTGTGTTTCTCAGAGATGAAGGACTGCGTATAACAGATTAATCATCTGTTATCTACACAAAAGGAGCAGCTACTCTGCCCTTTTTCATTCACAGGATAGGGACTCCCTTTCACTGTTGTTCCCAGGGAGGACGACCTCTGCCCTGAAGAAAGTCCTGGACCTTTACGGCCATCCCAGGACTGAAACATGTTGGCAATAGGGTCATAGGACCATAATCACTCCCATTGACCCGTTCTTTTAATTATTTTTAATATCCCTGACAGACCCAATAATAAAGGGAAACCGGGGCCTGTCGGAGGGTTTTTATCTACAATCCCCTGGTCTTCACTTTCCAAAGAGCTCCCTACACTGTGGTTGAGCCCACCCCAACTTATAGGCGTTGGGGTGACCCGATGATGAAGCATGACACCACTAGGGTGTGTGAGGGTAACTAAACAAAAAGGAATTGCTTCCTTGCGCACCCCTGGGTGTCTGCAGTTCTAGATCTTCACATAGACACCTCCCTATCGTATTTAGGTAACACAGTTTTTATGCTAACCATTAGTTAGTCTATAGGAGTATTTTTTGTGATATAAAATCTTGACTTGGGAGGTTATACTCCAATGTGGAATCCTCTCAACCCTCTGGGCATTAGGGATCACTTCCCCATAGCCCTATGTTTATACATATAATTCCAGCAGCATGACCGTGACCGCCGCGCACACAAAATCGCGGCCGCGCTCGTCAGGAAAATGAAGATGGGGTGAAATACATCCAAAAAGTGAGTAGTGAACTCACCCCTTGTTAACAATGCGTGCTGCTATACATCGGAAGGCTTGTGCAGGTAAGAGGATGTGGAACGAGGACAAAAAACTGCTGTAATCCTCCTCGGAAGCTCCGTGAAGTGACAGAGCTCAGCAAACGGCCGCCATCTTGCTGAGCACGCAAGCCACGCCCCCTGACTGTGTCTTTCTAATGAACCATTTAATTTGACACAACTAAAATCTCTTGAGACAAGCTTCAAGTGAATCCTATTTAGCTCTGACTTCCCTTTTTCTGTTTTCTACAGCACACACTGGACCCAATGTGTCATCAGAACAATATACACAAAACATATGTGAGGACCAACATTCATCACTCTTAACATACCTACAATAAAAGAGATAGCAAGAGAGGCTAGACATGTCTGGCCTTTCCCTTATTACCGTTCAGAGGGGGCATTTTCTATCCCTTTTTTGAGCGGGGCATATATATGATGCACATATATGAGTGTCCTTGTCGGTAATGGCACAGATGACCTAGCTAATGTTAAACGTGATCAAAGTACCCTGTGATTTAGTGTCAAGGACTGGATGCTAGGAGGTCTGTTCAGGTAAGAGTGACTCCTCGTGATAAGCACAGTGTCACCCTGCACAGTATAACATACATGATAGGTGCCTTAAGAGGGTCCCAGTAAAGAGTAAAAACACAATGATAAAACACCTCCTTTGCAATCAGATACTGCTTGATTGGAGATGGAAATTTATGTTGCAGCGGAGAAGCCACGCTCCAATCTCCACCAGGCATCAGGAAGAGACAAAAGTCTGCCCAGACAATTCACAAGATATATCCAAAAGGAATTCAGCTATTAGAAGCAAAAATCAAGGCTAAAAACAAAGAACACGTAGGTGATGAAGTGATGAAAAATGCAACAAATTTGTTGTGATGCATTTTCCTCTCATGTTTGCCTCCATATGACAACACAGAAAAGACTCATGCTTCATCTTGGATTGGGAACTTCCAATAGAGTTCTCTGGACAATCCACCATCTTGGATTGAGTAGTTCATAGGCTTGCTATGCCTCATACATCAGAATCAAGGTGTCACCTAGCATGTAGAAGAAGAAGAAGACCACGTTGGACATTCTTCATTCCGAATCACAGCTCTAGGGTTGCCTTCACTGACTAATTACTCCAACAAATCACAGAACACCTTTCCAGGTAACAGTGATCACTGGCAATCTTCATGGTCCAGGCCACGAGGACGCCCAGCTAGTTGCAGGACAGCCTTCAGCAACACCCTCTGAGTGCAGTGTGAGCACTGTCTTCCTCTGACCAACAACTGTCTCCAGTAAACCCCCTCACAACCTTTAGTATAGTTCAGAGATGGGGCGACAGGCACTCTGCATAGTTGGGGATAGGGGCAGTTTTAAGCCCAGATTGCAGGGAAGCAGAGAGGGGGACATGGGTTATTGTTAGGTTTAGTATGTAGTTTAGATGACATAATCTTGAAATGAAAGCGGAGACTATGCAATTCTGCAGCGTTTGATGCAGACTCATGTGCCTTAATCCGATTCATGGTATTATTCGAAAGTGAGGAGAGGCGCTCTGCCCTCTTGGGGGTGATTGGACCACAGGGGGGAGAAGGCTTGAATAAGAATGGGTCCGTCAGTTAGAAAAGGACTTAGGGGCATATTTACGTTCCCTGGCGCATCCCTGCATATCAGCAGGGATGCGCCAGGGAAAATGCGTCACGCAAGTTTACCCTTGCGCCACGTCCGATGCGCCGCATTTACAATGCGGCGCATCGTGGCGCAAGGATAAGCAGATGCGTGACGCATCTGCCGGGCGGAAGCAGTTGGCGCAGTGCTGAAGTCGTGTCGCAAGCGCGACGCAACTCCAGCACTGTTCCAACCTTCCCTATCCCTAACATGGTGCGTCGATCCTTACGCCTGCTTGAAGCAGGCGTAAGGATTTGGCGCACCAGCGTCGAGAAAAGTGACTGCGTGAAATCTTGTAGATTTCACTACGTCACTTTTCCGAGGCGTACCTGCGCCAGAACGCCCCCCTGCGCCGGTGACGCCCACATGAAACCTGACGCAGGTTTCATGTGGCGCAGGGGTTTACTACGTGACGCATCTCCCTAGATGCGTCACGTTGTAAATATAGGCGCAACGCGGCGCATGGTTTGCGTCACCGCTGCGTCACTTGCGTGACGCAACGGCGGCGCAAAAGTGGCGCAAGGGGCTTGTAAATATGCCCCCAGACTACTGTCCTGGAATGTGCACGTCTCGGGGACAAGCTCAAAAGAGGAATGGTGCCCCAATACATAAAGTGACACTCCCCTGATGTGGTTCTACTGCAAGAAACACACTTAATCAGAAATACATGTAGAGCCCGGACTAGATGGAGATACAATCTTGTGACGCATTCCGGATTTACTAGTGGGTCCAGGGGAGTTGGAATCATGATCAGGAAAAATTCCCGGTGGTGATCGAGCGCACCTGGACCGATACACAGGGTAGATACATGGCCAGCATCGGGGAGATGGGAGGGCAGCGCACTCACGTTAGTGTCAGTATATGTCCCCCTGGGCCTCCAAACGTTAGCTTTTAAAGATCTGGGAAACTTATTTCTATCCCTACCCGAGGGAAGGCTCCTGATAGGAGGAGATTTTAATTCGGTTGTGTCGGGACACTTAGACCAATATCCTCCACGTGACATACTACCCTCATGGGTGCACCTCCGTGATTTCATTGGAGCTATGGGATTTGCGGATGCATGGCGTATTCACCATCCCAATGAAACGTAGCTTAATTTCACTCTGGAGCCCACAATAGGCTCTCAAGGATAGATTATATGCCTGCTCCGGCGGATCAGTTGGGACAGGTTAGAGGGGTGTGTCACCTGGCAAGGGGTATCTCCGATCATTCACTGATATGGGCCCCAGTCGAGGTGGGGGAACCACAGATCAGAAGAGTAGCTCCGATAAACCCCTGGTGCTTCAAGATCCCCTCAGTAAGGGGAAAAAGAACACACAAGATTGAGCCTTATTTCCGGGAGAATGAGGGCTCAGTGGAATCCGCCCAGATGCTTTTGGAAGCCTTCAAAACAGTGGTGAGGGGCTACGCAGTCTCCCATATTGCAGGGACCCGAAAGGAAAAAATGCAGACCTAGTCAGGCTTGAGAATGAAATCCTACAACTGAATGGGATGATGCAGAGAAACGATGAAGGAGAGACCAAACACATACTGGGATTGAAAAAAAAAGAAGAAATTGCCCTCGCCACAGGCGTGGCGAAAACACTACACAGGGCCACGCTCTGCAGAGTATATGAAGCCGGGGACAAGGCAGGGAAATTACTTGCATGGCTTGATAGACGAGAACAGGCAAGCTGATTGGTTACAGAATTAATAGTCGAATCAGGAGAACAGATAAGTGACCCACAGGTAATAGCGGATGAGTTTGCAAGTCACTTCAGGCAAATATATGAATCCCATACAGCCTCCTCAGAAGAGGAATTGGAGTCCTTGTTATCGGACATGCCCCTCCCTGCCCTCTCAGTGGATGACCTTCGGTCACTGGACAGTGAACTCACAAATGTAGAAGTTGAGCAAGCTATAAGGGACCTGCGGTCCGGGAAAGCGATGGGACCCAATGGCCTCCCCATTGAACTGTACAAATTAGCTCCTAGTAAAATAGCCCCATACCTCATAGACATGTATTCAGAAAGTCGTAAGCAAGGGAAACTCCCTGGTGACCAAAGGTTAGCCACCATAGTGGTCATCCATAAGAGCGGTAAACCTAAAAACAAATGCTCCTTGTACAGGCCCATATCGCTGCTCAACACAGAGGTAAAGATTTTAGCGAAATTACTGGCCACACGTTTTTTGCCGGTCATCACTAAATTGGTACATCCTGATCAGTCGGGATTTATGCCAGCAAGGAATACTTCACTGAACCTTAGTCATCTGCACGGGGTAATGGGGAGCACAGATACATTAAGGGAAGACGCTGTGGTGATGTCCCTGGATGCCACCATGGCCTTTGAAACAATTGAATGGCCATACCTATTCGCAGTCCTTAGGAAAATGGGATTCGGTCCTAACTTCATGAGCTGGATTAAACTCCTATATACTGGTCCGCTGGCGCAGGTAGTGGTTAACAATAAAAAGTCCCCTATATTTGCCCTTGGTAGGGGAATGAGGCAGGGTTGCCCCCTGTCTCCATTGCTCTTTGCATTGACGCTGGAACCGTTGGCGTTGTGGATCCGGCAGGATCCAATCATAAGGGGACTCAAGTGGTCGGAGGGATGGGAAGACCATGTTTCCCTATATGCAGATGACATACTGCTGTTTCTGGCATCACCTAGAACTTCCAAAAGCAGAGTCCTCAATATATTTACAAACTTTGGGAAATATTCTGGATATACAAAAAACTGGACCAAGTCTGTTATATATGTATTGAGGGGAGAGTTCCCCCCTCTACCCAAAGGATATGTGGTGACAGAAGCATGCGAGGGATTTAAATACCTCAGCATATATGTTACTAAGGACCCAGCACAGCATTATGAACGTAACCTCTTGCCCCCATTGCAGCAGCTAAGGAGTGACATGAGACACTGGAAGACCCTTCCACTATCACTATTAGGCCGAGCCGCATTATTTAAGATGATGTCCCTGCCACCTTTTTTATACATTTTACATAATTCACCAGGCCCAGTCCCGGGATATAGAATGGATAGGTGGTTTCTGCCCGATGGGGGTTACTCCAGAGCACTCTATACTAAACCTGCAAAACTACAACTAACAGGCCCGACTGAGCACATGGTCCAGGTGTGGCATACGGTTAACAAAAGTTTGGGATGGGCAGGTCAGATCACCCAAGCCACCCCCCTATGGGACACAAAACGACTTGGAACTATGAGAACCACCAAGGGCTTTGATCGCTGGGATATGATAGGAATCTCCCGGGTTGGGGACCTGTGGAAGGGGGGAGAAGTGGTTCCCTTTGAGCAGTTACAAAAAGAATGTGAACTGGCAAATACAGAGAGGTGTGGTGCAGCGGCCAGGGCAGCTGACTTCGGAGCACAGGGCTCACGGTTCGATCCCGGCTCCGGCGGCAGCTCAGCTCAGCACCATGTGACTCTGGGCAATAGCTCACTTAATTTCCACTACGGCCCCCAGCGCCTGAGACCCGTAAGGGTGAGTAGTTCGCGCTTTACAAATACGGATTTATTTATTTATTTTAGAGGTTTAGGTATCTACAGATAAGGCACGCCCTGCAGTCCATTATCCCTAGGGGTGAATCGCCCCGTAGTCCTCCCCACTTGAAGATAGAATCCTTGAAGAATACATGCCCAAAAAATCGATCTCCATGTCATATCAGAAGCTGGTTAATAATGCACCCGACCCCCTCCGGCAACTCCGTAAACATTGGGAAAGGGACATTGCAGACTTGGAGGACGATGACTGGCAGGAAGCCCTGGCCTCCCACAGAGAAGTTGCGATCTCCTCCAGACTCAGGCTGGTGCAACTTAAAGTGCTACACAGAACATACTTATCAGGTCCAGCACTAGTGAAAATGGGTTACAGAGATGACTCCGGGTGTAGGTGGCGGTGTGGCCAGGAGGGTACATTCATCCATATCATCTGGGAATGTGTACACATTAGAAGATATTGGGCAGAAGTGTTCCAATGTATTGGGGAAGTGCTTTGAACAAAGATGGATCCAAAGATTGGATTATGCCTCTTAAACATCTGGGAACCCACAGACCAAAATAGTAAAGAGAAAACCTGGGTAACGTTGGGAATGGTTGTAGCTAAATGCAACATTGCAAGAGCATGAGGACCACAAGAAACACCAACGATCAAAGTATGGAAGAAGGATATGGACTGGGGCATGTTAATGGAGAAGACAGTTTATGAATCCCGGGGTTGTTCCAAAATGTGGTCGCAAATGTGGGACAAGTGGAATGCTTACAGAGGGAACATTTGTGCACCCCCCCCTCGATAACCCAGCTCCCCACCTCGATCAGTGAGTAGCAGAATAGGATAGGAGTAGTAATAGCATATGTAAGACGGTAGAAGGGATGTAATAAACTATGACTCAGTGTAAATGCATTGATCTCTGTATGAAACTGTGAAATAAGGTTTGTAAGATGCCATCGTCATTATTAATAAAAAGAATTGTTAAAAAATAAACAAATGTAAAATAGATTTAAATATTTATTATAAACTAGAACTAATAAAATATAACATTACAGCACATTAAATCATTAAATTAAATCTGTATTAAATAATTCATGCAATAAAGTATATTCATTTCATTTACAAATAATATTTCTTGAACAATAATTTAAAAAATCCCACCCTCTGAACATTTTTATTTATATTTAATATCTATTACATTTTTTGAAATTTATGTGTAGAATGCATTTACATTATGTTTATTTTTTATAAAAAGTTTAAATGTTTAGTTTTTTAAAATTTAGAAATAAGTTTATATTAACATTTTGAAATAAAATAGTTATCTAATAATTATAAATAATATTTAACATTTATATATAATATGTACATATATTACCTATCAGCAGTAGCCAGTAGGTACTTATAGTTAGAACCTCTTCAGCTGCTCTCTGGAAAGTTCCGAGGTGTTTCATCATGTGGGGGATGAGAAAAAGGAGCGTCCCAAAACGTGTCTTCCCCAAGCAGTTTTCCATAGGGATTTTAGACACGACTACAGCCCAAACTGCTGAACGGAATTACATCAAATTTGGCAGAAAGCTAGAACTTGGTCCAGAAAGATCTCTTTTTGTAATTTGGTGTAAATCTGAAGTTTTGGAGTTATTTAAGGAAAAAGATTTATGTATATCTAGGGACGCGGATCCATGGATCCATACACCAACAGCAATGCCGTGATTGGCTGGCTGCAACCTGAAATGAAAGTTGTGACTGCCATTTTGTAAAGCAGGACTCAGTCCTGGGGCAAATATACCCCTGAAAATAGAATGAACAGGTTAGGGTAGAGGTACCCTGACCACATGGGTCTGATAGAGGAGTCTGAAGGGGACCACTCGTGGGGAAGACGTGAAAAAATGTATTTTTTTGGGGTACACAAGAATTTGCGGAACCACCACGGTGCTCAGCACAGCCCTCGTCTGAATCCACGATGTATCTATGGATCCAGAACCCAATTAAAAAAATACACCCATTCACAGACCCACTCACATATCCATACACCCACTCACTCACTCACCCCTCTTACACACCTATACAATCACTGATACATCCACTCAGAGACCCAGTCACAGCCCCACACAGGCACTCACAAACTCAACTGCACAGCCACATATCTACCCGTACAGCCACTTACAAACCCACTCAAAAAATACACCCATTCACAGACCCACTCACACATCCATACACCCACTCACACACCCATACAGCCACTTACACACCACTCAGAGACCTACACAGCTTCTTACACACCCACTCATACACCCACCCATCACAGACTTACACACTCTCTCACACACCCACACAACCACTCACACACCCACTCACACATCCATGCACCCAATCACACACTCTTACAGTCACTCACACACCCTCTCACACACCCATACAGTCACTGATACATCCACTCAGAGAACCACTCACACACCGACTCACAGACCCACACAGGCACTCAGACACCTACGTATGCTGCATGCATGTGGCTGGCCATAGGGCCTGGCTGCATCCAACCCCCTGCCCTGCAGCCAACCCGCAATCGTGCATGGCCAAAGGCGGTGTGCAGCGTGGGGTTGGCTGCATGCAGGAGTTTGGGTGCAGGGCCTGGCCAAAGGCAAGGCCCTGCAGCCAACCCCCCGGTGTACACAGGTACAGGCTGTTTACAGTGGCAGTTGGATCAACGTATGATAATTAAATTTGCGGGCCTTGTGGCCAACCCCTCAATGTGCACGGCCTTTTGGCCGTGCACCGTGGGGGGTTGGCTGCAGACGGGAGTTTGGCCCCATGGCCTGCCCTTAGGCCAGGCCCTGCAGCCAACCTCCACTGCGCACGGCCAAAGGCGGTTGGATTAATGTATGGTAATTAAATGTTACTTTATGTTAAAAAACATAGAAATTCACTGGCAAAAACAAAGGTTACAGGGAAGTTATAGTTAGGAAATAACATTAAAAACAGTAAAAATTCACTGAAAAAAACAAAGGTAAAAGGGACGTTATAGTTAGGAAATACAATTACAAATTTTTTAGAAATTCATTAAAAAAACAAAGGTTACCGGGACATAATAGTTAAGTTCAGATTTTACACACACAAAGCCATAGAAATTAGGCAGTTATAGTTATCTCACTAACTCTAACTCTAACTAGTGCCCTAGGGTATCTATAATCGCGCCCTCGCCATGCACTGCTAATTACTCCATATATTACATCACTCATGACATCTTCTATGACATCATTGATAATATCACTGCAACATTTGCAAAGAAATTATTCATGACAACACTGTGAATGGCGGGGGCGCAAACTATAGTTACATTAGGGCATGAGCTATAGTAACATAAGATAATTATAACTGCCAAATTTCTATGGTTTTGTGTGTGTGTGTGTATATATATACATATATATATACAAATATATATATATATATGTATAGTCACTGAAAAAACAAAGGTTACAGGGACGTTATAGTTAGGCTCAGGTTTCACTCATACAAAACCAGTGAAATGCAGCCGTTATAACTCGTGCCCCCACAATGCAATGCTTATGCCATCACTCATGACATGGTCAGTGACATCACTCATGACATCACTGATTATATCTCAAATGACATCACTGATGACATCATCCAGTGACTGTGAGTGTTTTAAAAAAGTTTATGAGTGTTAAATATATATAGATAAACAATGAAAGAGTGAATCCAACTGATAAGCAGTAACTGAGGAGTCACAGAGTGTTTTAAAAAGAACCCTCACTCACCAACCTAGTTGGTGACATGCTTCATCATAGGGTTCCCACCCAAGGGGCCGAGTGCCTCTCGGGTGTGCTACGACGCCTGGTTACAGCGGAGCGGGTTTTTTGTTGTGAGTGACAAAGTAACACCGTGATGATTAAAATTACCTTTACTTATCCTAAAAAACTTTTAATGGTGGAGAAGTAAGGTAAGATTAAAAGAGTGCTTTTTTAAAATCATCGACTACAGAGGTATCTAAAAGCAAGGTACAATTCAAAGTCCAATGCCGCACTGGGACGTTATCTTTGAAAAAGATCTCAAGGGAAACCGCTGAATGGTCCGATAAGTGCTCGGGGATATGAATAACTTTCCTGGTGTTATTACTAATGGCTAGATCTTCCAGAAAAAAATCGATCCTAGAGCGATGTCCGTGCTTTTTATTATGGAAGGTGAAGTTTCCCCCCTCCACCCCCTTCCTAGAGCCCATAAATTTCCAGATATCAATGAGACCTGTATCGCGTATTAATTCTTTCAAAGCCTTTCTCATTTTGGGTGCAGCAGCGGCTTCCCTCTTAGAAGTTGTATCCTGCACTAAGTCCAAAAAGACATTAAAGTCGCCTCCCAAAATAATCGGTTCATTAATGTCCACTAAATGCAAAAATAAAGTACGTAAAGGTGTAGGGTCGTCTAAATTAGGGCCATAGTATCCGGCGAATATCAGCCAAACACCGTAAATTTTGGCTTTGGCAATTACCCATCTACCTGAGGGGTCCACCACACACTCCCCTAATAAAGCTTGAGAGGATTTTTTGAAAAGAATGGCAACACCTTTAACTGTGCAGGACTGGGGAGTACATACACAATGTTCAATCCATTGTTGACCTTTTAGAATCTCCAGCCATTCTTCTTTAAGAAGATGTGATTCCTGAATTAAAATAACCTCGGAATCACTTAGCTTAAGATACTCTAAAATCTTTCTCCTTCTTAAGCATACCCTGAGTCCATTAACATTCCAGGACAATATCCTTAGAAGCCTAGGCTTATCTGGGCCAACGATAAAAGAAAAAAGTGTACCAAGAGAGACCTGAGTAATTCAGCCAATCTCGAAAAAGAAAAATTTTGAAAGGGAAATTTCCTTCTAAAATTGACAAGAGAGGACATTTGTTGTCATTTTCTCCCACATGCTCCCCCACCCGGTGTGTTTCTATTTTTTCAATTTTTTGTGAATTTGCATTTTTACACGTGACCCCACCCTGGGGAACCCTCCCTACTAACTAGAGGTATACTGATGGTTACCTCATACGAGCTCTCCTTCAGCGTGGCGGCCGGCTTTGGGAAAGAATTATACTGATTGTGCCTTGATCTGCTCTATAAAGTCCTTCACCCCGCTTGGGTCTCTGAAATTGTGCATTTTGTTATTTCTCATAACCCTCAAAGATGACGGAAATCTTATATTTGCAGTAGCGCCCAGCTCTCTCAATTCCTGAATGAATTTGCCCAATTCCCACTGCCTATCCTGGGTAGTGCGTGAGATATCAGACCTAATACGAAAAGACCAATCATTTTTTTTATATGTTCCTGCCTTTAAAGCCCCAGAGAGGATTCGTTCCTTCAAAGAATATGATTTAAAATTCACAAGAATCCTTCTTGCGGTTTTTCTCCCTGGGCGACTCACGAAAGAATCACGATGAACTCTCTGTATGTCTTCTTCTAGGATGCGTTGATCAACATCCATGTTAAATTCCTTCAGAAGATGAATCACGAAGGCCTTTATGTCCCCCCCTTCAAGGCCCTCGGGAACATTTAGAATTCGGATATTGTTCCTTCTTGCGCTATTTTCAAGAGATTCTAGTTTGTCTCTGAAATCTTTTTCGCTTTTCTTTAGCTTCTGTATCTCTTCCTTATTAATGTCTACCTTCTTAGAGAGATCCTCCAATGAAGCTTCCATAGCCCCAACTCTTTCTACCAAGCTGTTGATTTTCTCCTCCATGGCTTCGCTAGAACCCTGAATTTTCTGTTGGTTGAGTTCTGAAGTTGCGAACTTCTCCCTGACTTCTATTAACAGGGTAGATATTAGTTTTTCAAGACCAGGGGAGTTGATTTGGTCCGCACCTGCAAGGGAGGTGCCTGTATTAACCTGAGACTGATTTTCTGATGGTACAGAGCTAGAACTGGAGCCGGGACTGAAACTATGGCTAAGGCTAGGTGGACTCAATTCTGAGTTCTCTTCTGCTAAGAGATCAAACCTATTTTCTAATAAATGGGATCAGTCTTTGTTTTCTTGAGACCTGCAGCTTCCATACCTTCTCTCCCTTGGTTATGTGGCGTACTCTTAAGGGTTTCAGAAGTAGTTTGAAAAATAGTTTGAGGGACCACTGGGACAGAGACTCCTTGTGCCTGGACTTTAAAATAAGATCGGAGCGAGGGTGTAACTCTTGTGCTTTCTGTCTTTTTCCTTGTGTGCTTAATACTTGTTTTCTGACCTGCTTTATCCACGGGCGTTTTTTTAGGTTCAGAGTAACGCAGGTTACATGCAGTTTGGGGAGCAATACTACCTTGCTCAGTCTGTGTGGGTGGTGACACCACAGGGGTCTTTGGGGGAATGTCCCTGGAAATAAGCGAGCTATGAACCAAATCTCCCTTCCCCCAAACAGCTCTACTTCTTAGGGTGTATTTGTTCACGCTTCCCTCAGTGTAACCTAACCTCCCTCTATCCTCAATTTTTGCTGGGGCGACTGATTTCTGCTTGGAGACTCCAATTCTGGTACTGATATTAAAACTGCCTTCTGGTGAAGCCCGCTCCCTCCTCCTTACCGGGGTCATCGGGGGTCCTCTGATGTCATCTCCTGACTTCTGCTGATTTTCAGAAAAAGTATTGTTTTGGAGCATCGCCAGGCCGGTGTCTCCCGAAAACGGGCACAAACTAATCCCGCTCCCCAGGAAGCCGATCCTCGCAGCAGCGCGGCGGCTCTAGCTAAGCCGCGCTGCAGCCTCTGCCCACACTCCTCCCAGGGCTCCTGGCCGTCGTTGCTGCCCTGCCATGTTAGATCAGTGTGGGGCCGCCGGAACGATTTCAACAGCTTCAGACAAACTCGCAACTATCCACCGTGCTCAGCCTCCATGTAGCCCCCTCACCCTGCGATCGGCATGCTCAAAAAGGCACAGCTATGAAGAAAAGATTCGCCGCTACCGTCTGCCTGGGAGAGCCCGCGACCGGAGCTAACTAACAGCCGCCATGTTCCCCGCTGCACACATCTTCCCCACTGCAAACAAAGGAGTTTTTTACCTTTAACCTCGACTCAGCTCCTCTAAATAAGGTATGGGGTACATACAAAGCTTATCTTAGAGGTATTCTATCTAGCCTAAGCTCAGCACAAAATAAAAAGGCCAGGGAGGAGATCAAAACCTTTGAAGCCTCCATTAAGATTCTACAAGGCACTTTAGCGCATGCCCCTAATTCTACAATCAAAACACGGATAGAAGGTGAGCTGATAAAGGCAAAATATAATTTAGCTGACTATTTGGAGGCTAGGGTAAGGCGAAAATGGGAAGCCAGCAGACTTTCCAATTATGAATATGGGGAAGGGTGCGGCAAACTCCTGGCATGGATGACCAAAGCAAATCAAGCCAGAAACCTCATTAAAGATTTAAAATGTCAAGTCATAGGGAATATTATCTCTGAGGATGGCGAGATTGAAAACGCATTTGTCCAGTTCTTTCAAGACTTGTACACAGAAGATATAGCCGTTAGTAAGGAACAGCTAGGAGCGTTCTTTCAGGATTTAGATCTTCCATCCCTTAATGAGGAGCAAAAAAGTAATCTAAATGGTCCTATAACTATTGCAGAAATTCATAATGTAATAAGTAGTTTAAAAAAAGGGAAGGCCGCAGGTCCTGATGCCCTCCCCAATTAAATTTATATTTTATTAAAAGAAGAATTAACCCCAATTTTGCTTAAGCTTTTTAATTTAGCCTTCATCTCAAATCAAAAACTTCCTTCTTCCTGGGATCTCGCCACCATAACAATTCTTTTTAAACCTAATAAGAACCCGAGGATGTGTGAGTCATATAGACCTATTTCACTTCCTAATAGTGATTATAAGGTTTATACTCAGATTCTCGAACAGGAAGGGGTGGGAGCACACTGCTGACCTCCCAGCACAGTTCGCCCCTTAGCATTATGGTAAATGCAGTTTGTAATGCATGCTTACTTGGTATTTTGCTGGAGTGTTCCACCAAAGTTGGTGCAGATTAGTGCTGTCATCTCTGTAAGTAAGCATGTATTACAAACTGCATTTACCATAATGCTAAGCGGCGAACTGTGCTGGGAGGTGAAGCAGTGTGCTCCCACCCTTTCCTGTTTTGAAAAGGCTCCCTTGAGCCATTGAGCTGACGAGCTTGTGGAGATGCACCTGTGCGCCTGTGAGAGGTACTGAGACCTGTAAGGATTGTGGCAGCCTGCTCAGCAACCCCATATAAAATTCGTTTTTATCTCTACTGATGACGGATGAAATCCAGAAACACGTGTCTAGAGATGTACAGCACTAACCTGCACCAACTTTGGTGGAACACTCCAGTAAAATCTCAAGTAAGCATGTACCATGAACTGCATTTACCATAATGCTAAGGGGCGAACTGTGCTGGGAGGTGAAGCAGTGTGCTCCCACCCCTTCCTATACTCAGATTCTCACCAGGCGTATAGATCAGATTGTAGGGTCTCTGATACACACCGATCAAAAGGGCTTCATAAAGGGGAGGCAATTACAAGACCTGACACATGAGTTACTTGGCGCTATTGACCTGGCCACAGAGTATGGTAACCCTTTGACGGTTATGACATGCGACGCCGCAAAAGCCTTTGATAGGGTTAGTTGGGTCTTTCTCTACGAGGTGATCCAACGTTTTAATTTGGGAGAAACTTTTTTATTTGCAATCAAAGCTCTCTATAAAAACCCGTTGGCCAGAGTGTTGGTCAATGGGAACCTGTCTAAACCATTAAATATCAGCAGGGGAACTAGACAGGGATGCCCTTTATCCCCCCTTCTTTTTAACCTCTACATCGAACCATTGGCCTTAAAATTAAGAGCATGTAGGAACATACTTCCTTTTATATGTAATGGTTGGGAGAAAAAGATTGAGCTTTATGCCGATGATTTGATGATTTTCACAGGTCACTTACGGTTATCTTTGCCAGCTATTTGGGAAACTTTAGAGAGCTTCGGTAAAATATCCGGTTATGCTGTAAATCAACAGAAAACTGAGATTATGCAATGTAATACCAACTACCACTGCGATTTAATTAGACAAAGCATCAGATATTTAGGAATCCAAGTTGTTCAAAATTTGGATAAATTAGCAAAAGTGAATTTTGATATGGTAACATATAAAGTAAATAAACAACTTCAGGTTTGGGAATCCCTCCCCCTATCTTACTTAGGAAGATCAAACCTTTTAAAAATGTCCATCCTTCCTAAATATACCTTTTTATTTAATACAATTCCTTTAGAGTTCAAGAAGGAGTGGATCAAGAAGGTACAAGGTTTTTTTTCCAGTTTTATATGGGGGAATAAAAGACCTAGAATCGCCTGGAAAAAACTCAGGGAGAAAAAGGAAAATGGCGGTATAACTAGTCCAGACCTCCTTCAATATCAAAGGGCTTTTCATTTAAAAAATTTCAGGCAATTGCTGAGGGATACTCCTGATCTATCACCACTCTTCCGTGCTCTCACATTTGGCCCACCAGATATATCCAGTTTCTTCCTTTTTAAATTCGGGGACCCCAAGTACTTCAAAAAATTGAGACTTAAGATTCTCCAGGGGGCATGCAAGATCTGGTATCAAATAAGAACTCTGCTACAGATACCATATTTTAGTCATTACGCACCCATTTGGAACTCACCAGGTATGCCAGCTTGCCTGCAAGACTCACTTCTGTACCAATGAAAGAAAGTGGAATTGTTAGATGGGGTCAACTCTTAGAAGGTGCAGAATTAATCTCTTGGCATGGCATGCAGGGGATTTCCGTGGGGTCGGTCTCAAAGTTCAAATACTACCAACTATTGAGCTGGGCTAAAATGCCAAGAAAAGGTGGAACGGGTAATCTGTTTTGGGAACCTAAGATTTACTCGCGTCCCTCTTTGCGGAGAGAGGCATCAGAATGGTACTGGATGCTGATACAGTCCATGGAAGACACACAAGCCTTGTTGAGAGTGATCTGGAAGAAGGAGCTACCGGCTTACGACCTCGATCCATTATGGCAAGTATCTTTATCCTTCTTATGGTCGTTTGTGAAATCTGCTCCATTAAGGAAAAATCACCTTTTTACCATCCATAAGGCTTATTGGACGCCCCGGAGATTGGCCAAAATGGGGACCCAGGCTGTGAAGAACTGCCCAAAGTGTGGTGAGCCAAACGCAGATGAAGCGCATATGTTTTGGCTGTGTCCTTCCATCCAGACCTTCTGGCAGAAAGTGGGTATGACGCTTTCGGGCATTCTGGGTCAAGAAATTAAGGTGAGCCTGGCACTGGTTATCTTTGGGGTAATACCCGTTGAGGAGGGTAATAGATCCTTTTCTAAAGTATATAAAGCACTTACTTTCATCTTAGTTCTTATGGCACGTAGAGAACTGTGTATTAAATGGATTCTACCTAACCCCCCTCTCGAAGGAGAATGGGTAAGCTCGGCACAAAGAATAGCAAATCTAGATCTAGCTATACGGAACACTAAGAGAACACAATTTTGGAGTCTTTGGGATAATTGGTATAAAGTAGCATACCCTTAATTAAAGATATCCTTTCCTATTTTTCTTCCTTTTCCTTTTCTTCTCCTACCTTTTCACCTTTCATGTTTAAATCCTTTTTCTTCTTTTTTTCCACCTTGTTTTGTTATGTCTGACACCTGCTCCAATGATTATCAATCGGAAATACAGGTTTTTGCGTTTAAAGGGGATTGCTAAATATTGATTAGCATCTTGGCCTGAGGTCCAATCCACAAGTACCTGTGTAATTGGAGTAAAAATTCGGTGGTACCGCGACGGGAACCCGGGATGTTATCCATCCCCTCCTTTGAGGAGTGACCGGGACTCTCCCTTTTCTGAGTCGAGGCCGCCTGAATTCTTTTTTATCTCCACCTATAAAAAAAATTGACAAATGAGGACTACAAATTTTTTTTAAAAAAAAGATTAAAAGAGTGATATTGGTGGATGTATTAACTGGTTAAAATGGCCAGAGACATCCTTGGTGAGAAAGTGATAGCCGGTCTACATGTTTCAGCCTCCATGTGCAAATAGCGAGGCTTTCTTCAGGACCAGATGCGCCACTTCAGGACCAGATATGCCACGGGGGTATGCACACACTAAGGTGCACCCTCACCAGTGACAACAAGTACTTAACTTATGGTTATTTAACCTTCCGATTTGTCTGAAAAGGAAGTCAAATTCTGAAAGAGAAAACACATGTCATGATAGTTGAGACATTCTAATAACTTATTCACTGTGACGTTGTGACTAACCGTGGGCTCGGCCAGTGGAGATTTGTTAACTACGCATTACTTTGAAAAAACGGAATTCATGCCACCACTTAGCAGAGTTAGCAACTGCACCCACAACTCTTTGATAAAACAACTTTACCTTTACATGCTAAAAAAACTTATAACCAATTCACAAAAGTGAACTTTGAAAAATATACCAGGCAATGAGAGAGGTGATGATTTTGGGGTCACCCCTAACCTAGGGGGAGGGCAAGCAGATGCATTGAACACAAAGAGCATATCATGCTGAACGATTCGGTAGTGGTCCCATCCTCCTAGGACCACCCCAAGCAAAGTTATGGGCAAAAATACAATGCCAACCAAAGGCCCAGCAAAGCATTATGGGGCGAGATTCTAGTGTTCAGTGAATATTATAGTATTATATCTGCTTGGTTCTCTCCCTAGGTTAGGGAGGACCCCAAAATCATCACCTCTCTCACTGCTTGCTATATTTTCATTTTCACTTTTGTGAGATGACTATATGCATTTTAGCATGTAAAAATAGAATTATTTATTGTTTAACTAAAGGTACTGTTTGTTATATTTTCATTTTCACTTTTGTGAGATGATTATATGTATTTTAGCATGTAAAGATAATTATTTGTTGTTTTACTAAAGTAACAAGGAATTCATGCAAAAACTCTGGAGTAAGCTACTGCAGCCACAACCCCTTGATAAAACAACTTTACCTTTACATGCTAAAAAGCATATAACCAATTCACAAAAGTGAGCCTTAAAAAATATCCGGCAATGAGAGAGGTGATGATTTTGGGGTCCCCCCTAACCTAGGGGGGGGACCAAGCAGATGCCTTGAACACAAAGAGCATATCATGCTCAACGATTGTGGTGTTCCCATCCTCCTAGGACTACCCCAAGCAAAGTTATGGGCAAAAATACAATGCCAACCAAAGGCCCAGCAAAGCATTATGGGGTGAGATTCTAGAGTGCAGTGAATATTATAGTATTAGCTCTCAGCTGAGCCCGGAAAGCCTGCCCCTGTAGGAATGTTTTGATATTGGATACTATAATATTCACTGCACTCTAGAATCTCGTCCCATAATGCTTTGCAGGGCCTTTGGTTGGGATTGTATTTTTGCCCATAACTGTGCTTGGGGTGGTCCTAGGAGGATGGGACCACCACCGAATCGTTCAATCAATCAATCAATCAATCAGGGGCTTATAAAGCGCACTACTCACCCATGAGGGTCTCAAGGCGCTGGGGGGGGGGGGGCAGCTCCGGATCAGTCGAAGAGCCAGGTCTTGAGGTCCTTCCTGAACGTGTGCAGGGTTGGGGAGCGTCTGATGTTCACCGGGAGCTCGTTCCAGGTCTTGGCTGCGATGTAGGAGAAAGCTCTCCCGCCTGCTCTGTGTCTGCGGATGCGAGGGACCTCTGCCAGGGCGAGGTCAGTGGAGCGGAGGCTCCTCTTGGGTACGTGGAAGGAGACTCTCTCGTTGAGGTATTTGGGTCCGATGTTGTTGAGGGATTTGTAGGTGTGGATGAGGAGCTTGAAGGTGACCCTCTTCTCGACGGGGAGCCAGTGGAGGTCTCGTAGGTGTTGGGTCATGTGCTCGTGGCGTGGTGTTCCGAGGACGAGTCTGGCTGCGGCGTTCTGGATGGTTTGGAGTTTGTGTAGAAGAGTTATGTTGATTCCGGCGTATAGGGCGTTGCCATAGTCCAGTCTGCTGGTGATGAGCGCATGGGTGACGGTCCTTCTGCAATCGGGGGGGATCCATTTGAAGGTCTTGCGGAGGATGCGCAGGTAGTTGAAACTGGTGGAAGCGACAGCGTTGATCTGGCGGTTCATGGAGAGGGAGGAATCGAGGATGATGCCGAGGTTTCGTGAGTGGTCTGTAGGGGTGTGTGGCTTCCCGAGGGCGGAGGGCCACCAGGTGTTGTTCCAGGCGAAGGCGGAGGTGCAGGGGCCGAGGATGAGGACCTCTGTTTTCTCTGAGTTGAGCTTCAAGCAACTGTCTTTCATCCAGGCTGCGACGTCCTTCATTCCTTCGTGGAAGCAGAGTCTGGTGTCTTCGGGGTTCTTCGTGAGCGAGAGGATGAGCTGGGTGTCGTCGGCGTAGGATACTATGCTGAGCCCATGCTGTCTGACGATGGCGGCGAGGGGAGCCATGTAGATGTTAAAGAGCATCGGGCTGAGCGACGATCCTTGGGGTACTCCGCAGTTGATGTCAGTTGGTTCGGAGAGGAAGGGAGGGAGTCTGATCCTCTGGGTTCTGCCGGAGAGGAAGGATTGGATCCAGTCGAGGGCGGTTCCTTGTATCCCTGCGTCGTGAAGTCTGGCTGCGAGCGTGCGATGAGAGACGGTGTCGAAGGCTGCGGAGAGGTCTAGGAGGATGAGGGCCGCGGTGTGTCCCTGGTCGTGTAGTATGCGTATGTCGTCCGTTGCGGCGAGGAGGGCGGTCTCGGTGCTGTGGTTGCTGCGGAATCCAGATTGTGAGGCGTCAAGGATGGAGTTCTCTTCGATGAAGGCGGTCAGCTGGGCGTTTACGAGTCTCTCTGTGACTTTGGCCACAAAGGGGAGGAGAGAGATGGGCCGGTAGTTTTTCAGGTCTGTTGGATCGGCCGTTGGCTTCTTGAGGAGGGGATTAACTTCCGCCCGCTTCCAGTCATCTGGGAAGGTGCCGGACCTGAAGCAGGCATTGAAGGTCCATCCTAGTTCGAGTGCGATGGCGGCGGCGGCTCTGTGGAATATGTGCGGTGGGCAGGGGTCAGTCAGGGCCCCTGAGTGGGTTTTCTTCATGGTCGTGGTGATGTGTTCGATGGTGGCGGGATTCCAGGTCGTGACGGTTGGCTTGTCTGCGGTGGCGGAGAGGGAGGTGGTGTCCGGCGTCTGTTCGCTGAAGTTGTCGTAGAGGGCCTGGATCTTCCGATGGAAGTAGGAGCTGAGCTTGTCGCAGAGTTCTTGGGAGGGTGTGATGTCCGTGGCTTCGCTGGGGGGTTTGGTGAACTGCTGTATGACGTTGAAGAGTTCCTTGGCGTTAGCCGCGTTGGTCTGGACTTTGTCTCTTGTGAAGGTCGTTCAGCATAATGTGCTCTTTGTGTTCAAGGCATCTGCTTGGTTCTCTCCCTAGGTTAGGGAGGACACCAAAATCATCACCTCTCTCACTGCTTGCTGTATTTTCATTTTCACTTTTGTGAGATGACTATATGCATTTTTGCTTGTAAAGATAGAGTTACTTGTTGTTTTATCAAGGGTATGTGAGGTTTCTGTTTTATTAATTGGGATGAGACGGAGCAGAGTTCACAGAGTTTTTTGTTCAATTATGCAGAATTCTGCGTAGTGGTACTCCGCCAACTACGCCCACCCTTAGTGGTGACACAGTGAGTGCAATGACCCTCATGCTGCCAAACGTGAAGTTCAAACGTGTTTGCAACAGGCTATTTTGCCTATCGTGATAGTTGTGAAGTGCATTGATTTTAGCACCATCAATATCTGTGGTTATGAGGCTATATATCTCCAATATTGCTTGAAATTCGGCAAGGAGTTCAGTGCACTATGCTGTCAATTGAGTACAACAGCAGAACGTAATTTACGTGCTGCCGGTTTAAATCGTCTCATATGAACGAGAGGAGAAGACAAAGAATCATAACAGAATCCGTGTAATAAAACTAGTAGGCACTCAAACGTGGGAGACAGAGAGGTAATCAAGGCTCACATGGGCTGTAGATGATTCCTACCCCATGGATCCAAGCGGGGGGTGCTGGTCTATTGTCAAACACTGGGATGAGGGGCAAAGAGCTATGTTAGGTTAAAACGCGGAAGCGGCATTGACGAGAAATACCTTATGTCTGAAGCATTAGTATAAGTACTCACAACGCCAAGATCCAGCTCAGCACCTGGTATAACCCGAACAGGGACCCCGTGGATGCCGGAGGGTCCCTGTCCGGCGTATTTAAACCGCCATCGGTGCATCAGGAGGCGTGCCGCGTCATCGCGTCAAGCGTGATCGCGCGATGCATGCACGTAATCACGTTAGCATGCGAGCACGACCTGTCCTGATTGGTTGAAAAGAGCTCAGGGGGAATGGAGTGCTAACCCTCTGTGCGTGATATGCGTTGTGAAACTTTATTGTTCCTATTTATGTAGTCACAAAAGACAATGCCGTTATAATGATGGGACGTTATTAAAAAAGTGTAGACTAAGTTGAACAACTGGATTTAAAATAAACAGGACTGGCTAATTGGTATCCTATGTGCAATTCTTATTAGGGGAACTATTGTGAAACAGAGAGACAATTAACTATACCTATACGAATTTGTAAGTCAAATCATTGCCTTGTCTATAACGCCCTAATCTTCATTAGTAGGTTAATTGTGTAGTCACAACTAGGAAAACTCGTCGGAAGCGGTATCAGTGAGGTTAATTAGTTCATGAAGGGTAATGGAAAGATAATGTAGATCAGAAACTAGTCCCTGATGGAGGACACAATGTATGAATTGTGGACAGAAACATAGGGGCTTATTTACAAGGCCCTTGCGCCACTTTTGCGTCATTTTTAACATGGGAAACGTGACGCAAAAGTGGCGCAAGGGGCTTGTAAATCTGCCCCATTATGTTCAGGGGGACTATAAAGAAGGTCATGAGGAATAAATTACTTCCGCATGATAGAGTTCCAGGGGAATAGCATTGACAGAATCCGGCACCGTCATGGGGGAGAATCAAGGCTTGACCTTTACTGACGTCGAGGTGAATGTTATTCTAGCAGGACCCTCATTGTTTGCTGATTGTTTGCTGATCCTAACATAGCACAAACGATCAGCCAGACAACAGAATGGGAAAAATTAACTGATCAGAAGCGTAACAGAATTAGAACTATACTGCATGGCACTATTCTAACAGAATACCTCCGTAACAACACGGCACCAAAAGGCCTACTGGTAACTAATGCACCTCGAATCTTTCTGGAGGATGCTATCTTCAGGAAGGAATAGACCCAGGTCGCGTGGCATTGTACACGCGACTGGTTAGTTCTTATTATAAAAACGGCACTGAGATTATCAGAGACAATGCTGGTGGAGATCCAACTAACTGAAACCAACTTTAAAACTACTGTTACCGCATACAAAAAGAAACTGGAGGAACTTAATAAAGAAATCAATGAATATAAAGAGAATCTGACACAATCTAAAATCCAGAAGTTTCAGAAAGACCTGAAACGCTTTTCTTTTGACAAAACCTATCCTTACGCCAGTCCAGATTTTATTCCTCCAACTAAAAATAACTACAACTCAGACGTCTCTGAGGATGACTCCTCCACCAATAGTGGGTCCAGTGGAGGCAGCTTTAAATCTAGACAAAGGGGGAGAAACAAATGTAACAACACCCAACAACCTTGGCCCCCATACCCTACACCGTCGGGGGGAGGCCTCCCTAATCACTTCAATCTCAATCATCAATATCCGATGATGGGTTGGAATCCGGCATTCCAACATGCACCCCAACCAACCCCTCTTCCCTCAAAACACATACAGACCGCCTTTTTTAGGGAGAGGCAGGAGAGGAAGAGGAAGGAGGAGAGGACTGAACCAAGTTCATTGGGAGGAAGACGATCCAGTAGGGAGCAACACTCGCAGCAAGTTTCGGGAACAACAGGCAGGGACAAGCAACCAGAGAGTCTGATTACTAACTTGTCCTCAGTTACTCTAACACCTACAGAAGAAAAAGTACTCAATCGTGGACTGGGTTTTGTACCTACGGCCCGTCTCGATAGATTCAATTTACACTGCGAATTATCTGAATTCTTCAGAAAGCTGAGACTAAAAGCTTACTTCGAAAAGCAAGAAGCTAGGGAGGACACCACTCCCACAGGGGAAACCGGACTACGACTCAAATCCACCTTCTGCCCAACACCACACACCACTCCTGTAGAGATTATCACATTTGAGCAGGCAGTGTTCAATGATGTAGAGGCAGTAGAAGACAAAGGGAGTTTCAAAAACATAAGCAAGGAAGAGACATTGGCCCTTCAACATCTACGGGCTAACGACACCATTGTAATCAAGCCAGCAGACAACGGAGGGGGGGGTGGGCATACAAGACAAAACGGAGTACCAAAAAGAGTGCAGACGCCTCCTAAATGATCGCACCAACTATACTCCTCTAACCATCGACCCTACCCCCACACTGAAAAACAAAATCAGAAACCTGGTGGACCATGCGGAAGCAAATGGGCATATTTAAAAACAGGAGGCAGACGTTCTTACCACAGGGGACAGCCAAACCCCATACTTCTATATTCTGCCAAAAACTCATAAGAACAGAACCCCTCCTCCTGGCCGTCCCATCGTTTCAGGGATCGGGTCCCTTTTGGAACCGTTATCTCGCTTTTGCGATTTCTTCTAGAAACCCCTCATACAACAAACTCCCACCTACTTGAAGGACTCTAAAAGCCTTCTGAATATACTACATGATATGACAATGGAGGAGGACATCACCATTTTGTTGACTCTCGATATCGAGAGTTTATACACCAGCATACCTCAAGATGATACGATAAAAGTCCTTAGCAATGTCCTAGCGGGCGCTAATTGGAATTACCGGACACCCAGACAATTCATTATTAAGTGTGCTACTTTGGCACTCAAAGAAAACTTTTTCGAGTATGAAGGGGATTTGTTCCTCCAAACAACGGGAACTGCGATGGGCAGCACCTTTGCCCCTAGTGTGGCAGGGCTATACGTCCACGATTTTGAACAGAAATATATACTGGACCCAAGTAACCCGTTCGGCACATGTATCTCTTTCTGGAAGAGATACATAGATGATGTCCTTGTCATTTGGCAAGGACCAGAACAGACACTGACGGAATTCCTGGAATGGATTAATGGTTGTGACATCAACCTTAAGTTTACCCCTTCCTTTGATAAGAAAGAAATGGTTTTCTTGGACGTTACCATCACTAAAGAAAACAATAAACTAGAGACTAGGACTTACTATAAACCGACTGCAAAGAACAACTTGCTAGAATTTTCCAGCTTTCACCCCAGGGCCCTCAGAGAGAACTTGCCCTACAGACAATATCTTCGCATAAGGAGAAATTGCAGCAAACTTGAGGACTACTGTATCCAAGCAACTGATCTTACCACAAAATTGCAAAACCGTGGATACCCTACTCGTATCCTTAACAGAAGCCAGAAACGAGCTAGAAACCAGCCCAGGGAGGCATTACTAGAGTACAATCCCAGACACCCTGCGGAGACCCTCTTGACCTGTGTGACCACCTATAGCACAGTGTCTAATGCTGTAACAAGATCAATTAACAAGCACTGGAGAATCTTACAAACCAACAACAGGAAATGGGAAAAACCACTTTTCTCATTCAAAAGAGCAAGAAGTCTGAGGGACTCCCTGGTGTCCACCCGCCCCAGAATAACGGTATGTGACCACAATCCCTCAGTTCTTAATGCCTGGGGACTCCCCATGGTAACAGGACATTATCCCTGTGGGAATTGTAGCGTCTGTCATTTGACATCCCCCACTAAAACTTTAAACCTGGAGCCCTACAAAATCTGGACGCTGAGATCACACACTAACTGTAATTCCATTAATGTGGTGTATTTAATCACATGCCCGTGTGGTCTCAGATATTTGGGCATGACCAGCAGGAAAGTGAAACAGCGTATCTGTGAGCACAGAAGTAACATCCGCTGCAAAAGAAACACGACACGCATGACAGAACACTTCCTGCAAAAAAAACACACCCCCAATGATCTCAAATGGACTATTATTGAACAGGTTAAATCCAGTACTGATACCAACAAACTCCTGTTTGAGAAAGAACAGCGTTGGATTTACAGACTTTCCACGCACAAACAGGAGTTTAACGACAATATCCCCTGGAACTCTATCATGCGAAAGTAATTTATTCCTCATGACCTTCTTTATAGTCACCCTGAACATAATGTTTCTGTCCACAATTCATACATTGTGTCCTCCATCAGGGACTAGTTTCTGATCTACATTATCTTTCCATTACCCTTCATGAACTAATTAACCTCGCTGATACCGCTTCCGACGAGTGTTCCTAGTTGTGACTACACAATTAACCTACTAATGAAGATTAGGGTGGTATAGACAAGGCCACGATTTGACTTACAAATTCGTATAGATATATTTAATTGTCTCTCTGTTTCACAATAGTTCCCCTAATAAGTATTGCACATAGGATACCAATTAGCCAGTCCTGTTTATTTTAAATCTAGTTGTTCAACTTAGTCTACACTTTTTTAATAACGTCCCGTCATTATAACGGCATTGTCTTTTGTGACTACATAAATAGGAACAATAAAGTTTCACAACGCATATCACGCACAGAGGGTTAGCACTCCATTCCCCCTGAGCTCTTTTCAACCAATCAGGACAGGTCGTGCTCGCATGCTAACGTGATTACGTGCATGCATTGCGCAATCACGCTTGACGCGATGACGCGGCACGCCTCCTGATGCACCGATGGCGGTTTAAATACGCCAGACAGGGACCCCCTGGCATCCACGGGGTCCCTGCTCGGGTTATACCAGGTGCTGAGCGGGCGCTGGATCTTGGCGTTGTGAGTACTTATACTAATGTTCCAGACATAAGGTTTTCCCCGTCAATGCGGCTTCCGCGTTTTAACCTAACATCGCTCTTTGCCCCTCATCCCAGTATTTGACAATAGACCAGCACCCCCCGCTTGGATCCATGGGGTAGGAATCATCTACAGCCCATGTGAGCCTTGATTACCTCTCTCTCTCCCACGTTTGCGTACCTACTAGTTTTATTACACGGATTCTGTTATGATCCTTTGTCTTCTCCTCTCGTTCATATGAGACGATTTAAACCGGCAGCACGTAAATTACGTTCTGCTGTTGTACTCAATTGACAGCATAGTGCACTGAACTCCTTGCCGAATTTCAAGCAATATTGGAGATATATATAGTCTCATAACCACAGATATTGATAGTGCTAAAATCAATGCACTTCACAATTATCACGATAGGCACAATAGCCTGTTGCAAACACGTTTGAACTTCACGTTTGGCAGCATGAGGGTCATTGCACTCACTGTGTCACAACGTCACAGTGGATAAGTTATTAGAATGTCTCAACTATCATGACATGTGTTTTCTCTTTCAGAATTTTACTTCCTTTTCAGACAAATCGGAAGGTCAAATAACCATACGTTAAGTACTTGTTGTCACTGGTGAGGGTGCACCTTAGCGTGTGCATACCCCCGTGGCATATCTGGTCCTGAAGAAAGCCTCGCTATTTGCACATGGAGGCTGAAACATGTAGACTGGCTATCACTTTCTCACCAAGGATGTCTCTGGCCATTTTAACCAGTTAATATATCTACCAATATCACTCTTTTAATCTTACCTTACTTCTCCACCATTAAAAGTTTTTTAGGATAAGTAAAGGTAATTTTAATCATCACGGTGTTACTTTGTCATTCACAACAAAAAACCCGCTCCGCTGTAACCAGGCGTCGTAGCACACCCGAGAGGCACTCGGCCCCTCGGGTGGGAACCCTATGATGAAGCATGTCATCAACTAGGTTGGTGAGTGAGGGTTCTTTTTAAAACACTCTGTGACTCCTCAGTTACTGCTTATCAGTTGGATTCACTCTTTCATTGTTTATCTATTTAGTACAAGGGGACCAAGAGTGGCTCCACTAAAATTCCCTTTTTCTCCTTTTGTTTCTATTGTTAAATATATATACCAAGGTGTATTGGTGAATCAGTTGGTGTATGAGTACCTGTATGGATGATTCAGTGGGTGTGTGACTGACTGTGTGAGTGATTAGGTGTCTCAGTGAATGTATGGGAGAGTGACTGGTTGTGTGAATGCTTGTATCAGTCAGTTGTTGTCTAAGTAGGTATGTGAGTGGCTGTATGGGTGATTGATAGGTTGTCTGATTACCAGTATGAATGTCTGAGTGTCTGTGTGGGTTGGTGGGTGAGGGTGTGTGTGACTGCCTGTATGGATGAGTGAGTGGGGGAGTAAGTGGCTGTATGGGTTAGTGAGTGTGTGTGTGAGGGGCTGTATGGGTGAGTGAGTGTGTCTATGGCTGTGCAGGTGAGTGAGTGGATATGTCAGTGGTATATGAGTGAGTAACTGGGTATGTGAAAGGCAGTGTAGGTGAGTGATGGGGTATATGAGGGACTGTATGTATGAGTGTGTGCTTGTGTCAGTGACTGTATAGGAGAGTGAGTATGTGTAAGTATATGTATGAGCAAGTAAGTGTGTGTGTGCAACTGCATGGGTGGGTAAGCGACTGTGTGATTGACTGCATGGGTGAGGGGTTGGTTGTTTGATTACCTCAATGGGTGACTGACTTAGTGTGTGAGTGGTTGTATGGGTGTATGAGTTGATATGTCAGTGGCTGTATTAGTGAATGAGTGGGTGTATGAGTGGCTGTGTGGGGGAGTGAGTGGATTTGTGTGTAGATCTATGAATCAGTGAGTGGGTGTGTAAGTATTGGTATAGGTGTGTGAATGGGTTTGCGAATGGTTGTGTAGGAGTGGGCGTATGAAAGGTTCTATAGGGGTGCGAGTGGGTGTGTTAGTGATTTTGTAGATGATGTCCTCAGTGATGTCATTTGAGATGTCATCAGTGATTACACTAACCATGTCATGAATGATGTAATATGTGAGGTCATAAGCAGTGCATTGCGGTGGCACGAGTTAACAATAACTGCTGAATTTCACTGGTTTTGTACTAGTGAAATCTGAGCCTAACTATAACGTCTTTATAACCTTTGTTTTTTTCAGTGA
This sequence comes from Calotriton arnoldi, assembly GCA_963921515.1. Classification (NCBI taxonomy): domain Eukaryota; kingdom Metazoa; phylum Chordata; class Amphibia; order Caudata; family Salamandridae; genus Calotriton; species Calotriton arnoldi. The sequence goes on from CAWUFW010001223.1 coordinate 972,786, forward strand.
ATTTCTAAGGTTTTTTTTAATTCCATTTCCTAACTATAACGTCCCTGCAACCTTTGTTTTTTTTCAGTGAATTACTTACTTTTTTAAAATGCTAATTCCTAACTGTAACGTCCCTGTCACCTTTGGTTTTTTCAGTGAATTTCTATGTATTTTTAAGCAGTAATGGCGTTTGTAGAGTGGTGGAGAAAGGGGCCGGGGCCTCTGACCAGCTCCCAGGAATCCCGCTGTGTAGGAATTACAGAAAGCACCGGGAGGGCTTCTTGGCCCCCAAGGTCCCTCACCATGCAAGGGGACTTCATTCCCTAACCAATAGTGTGCCAGGAGACGCGTTTGCATTGTGGTGGAGAAAGGGGGTGTGGCATCCAAAGACCTCTTAGCAATCCCACTGTTTGGGACTTACAGGAGGTTACAGGAGGAATTATTCGCCCCCAAGGACCCTAAGTAACTAAGGAAACTTCATCCCCCAACTACTAATGCGCCAGGAGACATGTTTGCAGAGTGGTAGACAAAGGGGTGGCCACAAAGACCTCTCAGCGATCCCGCAGTGTGGAACTTACTGAAGGTAACAGGAGGGGTAGTTGGCCCACAAGGACGTCCTTGGGGGCCAACAACTCCTCCTGTTGCCTCCAGTAAGTCCCAAACAGCGTGATTGCTTAGAGGTCTTTGGACTCCATGCCCACTTTCTCCAACACTCTGCAAACACGCCTCTTGGCGCACTGATGGTTGGAAGATGAAGCCCCCATGGCCCTCTGAGCGGAACCCTGACCTTATAGCAATTTCTCCTGGGCCCTGCAACACCTCTTCCCATTTCTCCTCTTCAAACTCACCCACATCTTTTTTCCAGTCTACCGTCAATATGTAGATGGTGCCTGGGGAATTATTGAGTATCTTTTTGTAGATCAATGACACCGCCCCTTTGGTCAGTTGGTTGGCCAACAATCTCTCTTCTATGCTCAGTATGATCCCTTTTTTAATGTAGGAGAGTATGATGTGTCTAACTTGGAGGTATCTATTTTTTCAGACTCTGCTAGTTGGTGGCCTTTCTTCTGAGGTTTGAAAGGAATCACACCACCTCCCACTCATAAATCTCCTAGATTTGAAATACCTATCATGTCCTATTTTGTGAACCCCTCCAGTTGCCCTACTGATTTTAGGGTGTTGCTGTCTCGTAGGGGTGTTTGTTCTGTTAAGATCCATTTCCATTCCAGGTATGTCGTCATATCTCTCGAGGTTGCCACCACTGTGCCCTTATGCACCAGTTGTTTCTCTCTTAGTTTGAGCCTGTACAGTGTTACAAGGTAACCCCTGGCTCCCATTATGTATCTTTCTACCCTGACTGCTGGTTAACCCTGGGCTGTGAACACCCAGCTGTTTATTGTGCCTAATTGGGCCACTCAGTAATATTTTTTTGATGTCCGGCAGGGCTATACCACCATCATATGCTCCCCTGGTTAGCTTGTGTAGTGTAATGCATGGGGGACCGCCATCTCACAGAAGCGATCGCAGCTCTGCCTCCAGTTTTTTAAAGAAATATGACGGTACACAGAAGAAGTCTTCTGTAGGGCATATAAAGACCTAGGCATGGCCATCATCTTGAACAGGGCCGCTTTGCCCAGGTGCGACGGGGGGTGTTTCACATCCCATTTCAAGCACTCTATCAAGTGGTTTACATTTTTTTCAAGGAACCTTTCATTGTTTCTATTTACGTATATGCCAAAGTATCTGAATCCCCCAATCGTGGTTGGTATAGCACAGTTCAGTGGGAGCACTGTTTTTTTCCGCTAAAGGGGCTGTATTTAGGATTTCCCCTAGCTTATACTGTACCCAGAGTTTTGAACAAAGTTCCTGGAATACTTGAATTACCTTGGGAATCGTCTGCTTAGGCTCAGCCACATATAACAGGATATCGTCTGCGTAGAGTAATATTCTCTCCACCATCTCAGGTCTCGAATAAGAGAATCCTGTCTGACCCAGGCTGCAAGGGGTTCCAATGCCAGGGCAAACATCACTGGGGAGAGTGGGCATTCCTGCCTGGTTCACCTTCTGAGCTCGAATGTGCCAGATTAAACATTGACTTTTACCATGGCTAGGGGGTTTTGATAGAGAAGCCTCAATCATCACCTATAGTAGGGGCCAAAGCCCAGTTTCTACAGGACAGCAAGCATATAGGTCCACTCTAGCATGTCGAATGCCATTGTGGTGTTGAGAGAGGGCACCAACATTGGTTCCTGTAAACTGTCTGCCAACACCAGAACCCCATAAAAACGGCGCAAATTCAGTCTAGTCTCTCTGTTGGGCATACATCTCGACTGTTCTGGGTTGAGCAGTGTTGCTATCACTTATTTTAGTCTTGACTCCAATACTTTGGCCAATACTTTGGCTTCTGCATTGAGTAACAAGAGTCACATTCCTCTGGTGGTTTGCCCTCTTTTGGAACGACCACAATCTTTCGTCTAGTGAAAGTATGCCCTTCTTGTTGACCTCTTTCAGCATGTGAAGTACGTGTTCCAGTAGCCTAGTGGCTATGCTCTTGTTACGTTCAATGGGTATACTGTTAGGCCCCAGTGCTTTGTTGGATTGGAGCTCCCTAAAAGCCTCTGTGATCTGGGTAGGCTCAATCCAAGAAATGCCCATCGGCCTCTGGGAGGCTTGGGAGCTGAATGTCCTCGAGGAACTCCCATATATCTTCTGGGAATTTGGCAACAGTGAACATGTAGGCGTTTGACCTACTAATTTCAAGGTTCTCCTTTCTTTCCTCGGTTCTTCCTACTACAATCTTCTGTGTTAGGTGATGGTTTGCTATATTTGTTGCTGAGCTAGCACCAGGATGCTCAGTCATGAGTGACAGTGCGCTTTATAAATGCCTCTTATCAAATTATGTCAAACTATATCATATCATGCCATATGTATGGGGGCATCAAGTACCTCTGCAATCTCTAGGTTTACCCACACCAGCTCCCCTTTTGTGCTTTTTATCTCTAGGGCCCACTTTCTAGTGTGATCCCTGTGTTCCAGCAGGCTAAACGTTTCCCTGATTTGTTTAAACTTCATATAGTTCGTGTTGGGAGGAATGGATGTAGCTCGGGCATTGTTTTCAGCGAGGCCCTATATTCCCTCTGCTTCAGACCTAGATTGTGCCGCAGGTTCTCCCCAACCTGTAGAGCGGGGAGCACCTCTATGTTGTGGATTTCTGCCTCCAGCCCTTCCATTTGAGCTCTCTCTTCTTGGGGCATATTAGCAATGCCTGGCGATAATTATCGCAAAGCGCAATTAGCGCTTGGATAATTATCGCCAGGCATCGCCGGTTTCTATCGCGGAGTTAGCGTGCAATCAGCAATGCTAATCTCCAAAGCGATAGAAACCTTGAGAACAGTGTGAATATCGCCTGAAAACAGGCGATATTCACACTGTTCCCCAGTTCTGCTTGCTGATAGTGCGAGGGGGACTTAGCCATGTAATCCACCTCTCATTGGATTACATGGCTAAGTCAGGGTGGGACCAGGTGTTAGCAAACCAGCGCTAAACGTGTTTAGCGCTGGTTCGCTAATCACCTCCCCTGCCTTGCTAATAGGCGATAGCGACCTCAGCGACTGTTTCCAGTCGCTGTTAGGTGGGGAACGCCTACTTTGCATGCCATTAGCGATAAATATCGCTGGCATGCAAAGCGGCACCCAACCCGGTCGCTATCGCCTACAAGCTGTCGCTAACAGCAGTTAGCGACAGCTTGTTGATAAGGCGATAATATTATCGCCGCTTTAGCGGGAAAAAGTCCCGCTAAAGTGGCGATAATCGCCTTGCTAATATGCCCCCTTGTTTTTCTTCCCCACAATTAGTGATATCCCTGGTCCCCACACTACTGCCTTATAGACTTCACATAGAGCGACCTCAGAGTTCACTGTTCCAGCATTCTCATCAAAGTATTGTTCTGTCCCAGTCTTAGGTTTTGCCACTATGTTCTTATTTTTTATGGCATGAAGGGCCTATGCTCCATTCTCTACCTTTCCCCTTTGCCCAACCTGTATCTCTACCCATATTGGGGAGTGGTCCAATATTCCCCTCGCAAGGGGTCCGGCTACCAAACATTTTCCCAGATGTTAACGTTGTGTTAAGAAATAATCAATGTGTGCAAAGCTTTGATGCTCTCTCGAGTAGTTCTGCCTCTGCAGGGGTTTACAATCAGGAACCTACAATCGTACCTTCTCAGGGCTGGCTCCAAGAATTTGGAATGCCCACCAACAGAGATCAGAGACAACCCTTCGACTGCCTCATTAAAAAAACAGGTAAAATGGCTACTATTGGAAGAACTGCATCAACAATAGCCTCCATGTCATTTGCTAGTCAATTACCTTGCATTCTCGACAAGCATTTTTACTTTGTTGTGTTGAAATGTATGCTTGACAATTGACTTTTTCTTTGTTTGTAACTCGTGCTTGACAATCATTCTCACTTGGGCTTTAAAACGTATCTCAGCTGTCTTTAAAGTAAGGCGATGATGAAACTGTTCGGCCTCATCTGGGTGGGCTGTTTATTGTTTGTTCATTCTCTACCTACTCTTCCCCTAGCGTCCTCATTTATTTTATGCCTCAGGTTCCTCTCATGTTGTCTTATGGGGTGTGCTTTGGTGTTTTATTGCATGCTTAACAATTTACCTTCACTTTATGTTTGAAACTTGTGCTTGACAATCATTTCTACTGGGGGTTTAAACTTATTTCGTTTGTCTTTGAAGTAAGTCGATGACGAAACTGCTTGACAATCATTACTACTGGGGGTTTAAACTTATTTCTTTTGTCTTTGAAGTAAGTAGATGATGAAACTGCTTGGCCTCATCTAGGTTGGCTGTTACCTGTTTGTTCACTTGCTACCTACTCTTCCCCTAGCACCCTCATTTACTTTTTGCTTCCGGTTCCTTTCATATTCCCCTTTTTTGTAAGTGTATTTATATTGTCTCTGTACGTATACGTCAGCTTTCCTCTTTGTACAGCGCTCTGATACCCGGTTGGGTCTTGTTCGCGCTTTATAAAACTTTTCAAATAAAAAATAATAAATATTTGCTTGCCATATATTGACCAGTCCAAGTAGCTCAAGGAAGCCCAGCAATGGCCCTGGCATGTCCCAGGTCTCTTTCTTGGTGCCCCATCCCATTCTTCATAGGCCCATGTGTGGAAATCTCCCCCCATTACCAGGGTGTCTGGAGGCAGCTGTAGAAGTAACTAACCTATTTTGGGGATAGTGTGTGCATGGAGTTTTGGTGGGATGTATACTGAGCAGAGGTTTAGGGCGAGTCCCTCCCAGTGCCCCACCTGTACAAAATATCAGCTGTGTTGATCAAGTCATGTTCGTTGCGGGATAAAGGGGATAGATTTTACACTAGATGACCTACTCTTCTTGAGTCTGAAGTGTATCCCGAGTGTGCTAGCATTTTATAGCTGTATTGATCTACTGTCTTGCAGTGATTAACTTTTAGGTGTGTCTCCTTCAGCATAGCAATATCTGGGGCCTAGCTTTTGAGGTACTGCAAGACTGTCCCTCTCGTGATTTGGCTGCCCAGGCCATTTACATTTCAGGAAAGCACTTTCAGTGTTTTCCCATATGCCATTTCAGAGTTGTATCTGTGGCCCCACACCTGCATCCCGGGATGTAATGCCTCACCAAGGCCCCCTAGACAGAGGTCAATGGACAGTCTATCAAGTCCCGCCCATGTTGAAGATAGGTGACTGTAAAAAACTAACAAAACCAAAACCAAACATCTAACTTGACTGATTTGCATATGGCCATGTCTGAACTGGGGTGGCGGAGTGAGCTAAAGAATGATGATGGATTAAACCCAGATCAGTTGACTGGGGGTGAGTGCTTGCAATGTTCAACACTCCGTCCATCACCCCCTTTGGTTTTGCTAAGTTCGCCCTAAGTTGGCAGGGTATGCCCAGACGTGGGTCCCTTGCTCACTTTGCCACTGGATTCAAGATAGCCTGGCTGATGACGGCTGTAAGCCAGAAACCGGTCCCAGGATGCTTGTTTCCGGTCCAGGGAAGACATGGCTTGGCAGTTCGGGCTGGACTGTTCCCATGAGGCACAGGGTCAGACTGATTTGCATATGGCCATGTCTGAACTGGGGTGGCTGAGTGAGCTAAAGAATGATGATGGATTAAACCCAGATCAGTTGACTGGGGGTGAGTGCTTGCAATGTTCAACACTCCGTCCATCATCCCCTTTGGTTTAGCGAATTACAAGTTCTCAGTGAAAGTGGCAGACCATTCCACAATTTAGGGCCAAGATGCGCGAAAGACCGACTGCCCTGTCGGGACTTCCTGATCCTGGGCATCATGGCCAGATCTGATGGCTTGAACGCAGAGCGCGGTTGGGAGTGTATACAGACACCCAAGATCTTAGGTACATTGGCCCTGTACTAGCAAGGCACTTATGCATATAGCATGAGGTCTAAATTTGTCCCGCTGCTCAATAGGCAACCAGTGGAAGGTGCAGAGCAGACTGGCTGTAGAAGTATGCCTTGGTGGGTGAAGGCGCATACAGGCTGCCACATTTTGCACGATTTGAAGCTGTTGGAGCTGAAATTTAGCCACACTCAGATATAGAACATTTCCTTAGTCCATTCTGGATATCACTAAGGTCTGAACTACCATTCATTGGGCTGGAGCCGGTAGACATGCCAAAATGTTCTTCAGCCACTTAAGGATACCAAAGCATGTGGCCGCTAATTTATTTATCTGAAGGCCCATGGAAAGTTTATCATCTATCCATACTGCCAGACGTTTGACCACCTGCATTGGAGAGGGGGTCAAGCCCAGAGTAAACAGTCAAAGATGGGGACCCCAAAGATGAGGATGGTTACCTACTAATAGGACGTCTGTTTTGTCCCCGTTAAGTTTAAGCAAATTGATGTTCACCCAAACCGAAAAGTGGGCCAAGCAGGTGCCAAGGGCTTCCGCATTTCGATAGTCCTTAGTAGATAAGGACAACACAATTTGCGTGTCATTGGCATATGAAAAAAGAGTCACCCCATGGTACTCTACAATATCAGCAAGGGGCCTGACACAGAGTGAACAGGAGAGGACTCAGGTAGAGCCCTGAAGCATCCCAGAGGGTAACAGATGGGATTTCGACCTGTTTAGATGCAAATGCACCTGAAAGGTGCAATTATACAGGAAAGATCTGAGCCAAGCCAAGGCTGTACCCTCAGGGCCATCTTTAGCACTGGTTGGGCCCTGTGCAATCTTGGTGCCCCCCATGACCTCCCCCTCGGATTCCCTCACTACCACCTAGCAAAAGTGCCCCTCATCTCTCCATAGTCTTTCTCTCACATACATTTCATTTGTTTTCAAGCGCTGGTAAAGGCTGGCTTTACTAATTTACTCCGCTAGCCACATAAAATACAGATCTGTACTTTGCAGCAGGCATATTAACCCACTGTGCTACTTTATGATGAGTCAAAACTGCCACTAGACAAAACTCGGATCTCTCTGTCTAGCAGGAACATTAATCACAAGATTTATCTTGACATTTTTATTGCTGCCTGAAAACTGAACAAACAAGGAACTCTGCAGCAGGTGCTTTTAACTGGTAAGTTATTGGTATACACAGCTCCCCCCTTGAGGTTAGTGCCGCAACCCCCCCCCCGTCAGCACCCAGTGCGGCCACACCAGTCGCATTGCCCTAAAGCCGGCCCTGTGTACCCTGCACTTGTACCCTGCACTCCCATTCTTTCCAGATGACCCCTCGGAGTGGAATGATTCACAGTGTCAAGGGTGGCCCTGAGTTCTAACAAAATCAGTGCAGCTGGACTTCCAGAATCTAATTGGCCACGCAGATATTTCATGACACCAGGAGAGCGGATTCATTTGCTATAGCCTGCCCTAAATCCTGATTACGATGGATGCAAAATCCCATTCTGCTCCACATAGGATGTAAGTTGCCAATGTACATGCATTTCCAGCACCTTGGCTAAGGTAGGCCAAAGGGAAATTGGCCTGTAATTAGACCATAAAAGAGGGTCAAGATTGGGCTTTTTTATTAGGGGCGTAACTAGAGTCCTCTTCCATGCTGAAGGCACCCTGCCTTCCGCTAGTGAAACATTCAGAAGCTGGGTGAATTGGTCCATAGCAAACATGGCCAACTTACTGAATATAGAAGGGGGACATGGGTCAAGCGGAGAGCCAGACCTAATGGCCGACAACAAGGAGATGAATGAAGACACCTCTAGTGGGGCAAAAGCGTTCAGTCCACCCAACACACTTGGAAAATGTCATCTACACAGACACTAGATGTATCAGAAAAAGTGGCTTGAATATCCTCTATTTTCTTTAAGAAAAAGTTAGCAATGTCGTCACATTGAACTTGTGTATGAGGGGTAGTGGAGGCTGTAGAATTTAGATCTGACAGATTCTTTACAACTCTAAAAAGAGTTTTTGCGCAATTATTTGCAGCAGAGATTTAGCTCTACTAATATGGCAGGTTTTTTGATAGTCCCTTAAGGCCATCCTATAGGTTTATCTTCCTGGTTATATGTTTTGCGCCATGTTCTTTCCAGGCTTTTACATCGTTTTTCAATTGATGGAGAGCATCATTATACCATGGGGCCGGGGGAAGAATTCTGTGGTGTTTTCTAAAGGTAGTGGGAACCAAGGCATCCAAGGCAGATCTGATCCACATGTCGATACTATCAGCATCAACTTCCACTACATTGCTTAGTGTGGGCCATTGTGCTTCAAGTAATGAATTAAGCTCAGGGATAGCCAACTTCGACCAGTTCCTCCCAGTGGAATACGTCTGGCCAACCCAAGTTCGAGCCCCAACCAGAATGTCAATAGAAAATGGGATTGCAAAAATGGTCTGTCCATCTACATGACCTTCCCATATCTCAGTTTGTCGTCTCCTGCTCCGTCTTCTCCTTGTCCACAGGTTGCATTTGGAGGTGATCTTGTTGTGGACCTTTTCGATGTGCTCGCTTTGGATCAGTCCCTCCAGTGTATCATTTGTTTCTGGCTGGGCACCAACTCTCCAGCCAAAGTGTCAGATCTTCCCTCACCACCACCCTTACCTTTGCAGGGAACAGCATCATGGATTTGACTTCTCGGCTCTGAGGGCTTTCTTGACCTCTTTAAAGCTGCTCTTTTGTTTCTGGACCTTTAGTGTGAAGTCTGGGAAAAAGAAAATCGTGGCATTTTCGTATACAATGTTGTTGCACCGTCTTGCAGCTTCCAGTATGGCATCCCGATCACAATAGTTAAAGATACTGGCAATGATCATTCTGACTGGGACACCCAGGCAGGGGAGGCCATGGGGCCCTGTGCGCCTGCTCAACAGAGAAGAATTTCAATAGCCTCTTGGGCTTCAACATTTGGGAGATCAAGTCCTCCAAGAATAGTTCCACACTGAGCCATTCTGTCCTTTCGAGGACGCCCACCTCCTTGATATTATTTCATCTTGCCCGTTCTTCATGATCTTACAGTTTTGCCATCATTATTTCATTATCCTTAATGAGTTGAGTGGCCATCATTTTAGTGATTTAGTGCCTTCCTGAAGGGTTTTTAGGGCTTGCTCCGTGTGTGTTACCCCATCACTGATTTTGTGAATGTCCTGTCTCAGGAGGGTGACCTAGATTGTTACAGAGTCCATTTTTGATTCTAGTGCGCTCTTTACCTCTTTAGTCACTTCCATTTAATCTTTCAGTGAAAGCTCCACCTCGGCGTCTATGGATTTCGATCCAACCCCAATAATGTTAACTCTATTCTGCAAGGACGATTCAGTTGCAGCCATGGCCACTGCATATTTGTCCATTTTATTTTGCCGAGTCCCTTTAGCTTCTTTACGCCCAGTCATGTTGGGTCATTCAGCACTGATGTAGTTTATGCCTCTGGTTGCTGCCAACGTGCCAGCCCATGCACCCCCCTCTGAAGCCGTTTGTGGGATTGACAGCTGCCTGACCGGGGAGTATACCGCAATTAAGTGTCTCTGTTCCTGTGGCCTTTTGATGTTTCCACTAGAGCGATTGAAGGTGGTTGATGCATTGTTCACTGGATGGTGGCACCAGCTTTCTGACTGGTGGGCAGGGGAGGGTGGGATCATCTGCGCAAAGTCCAACAGTTCTCCAGCCAGCCCCATTTACTTCTCATGCCTGAGATTTGATTACCACCTCCCAGAGGGATTCCTCAGAGACTGTGTGCTGCTGTTCTGGGGCTCGCATATGTATCGCTGTTTGGTGGACCGATAGAGGGCAGGCCTGATCTTTTCACCCGCAACCTCTGCATCTAACATGTGCAATATTACAGAGGGGTGTTGCCCACCGTTGCTCTGGCCCACAGCCATGCCTGTGCAGCTCCGATTCCACGATGCCTCCCAGGCACTGCCCCAATGGTCCAAGAGAGGGCAATTCTGATCTGCTCACCCGGGGCCTCCGTGTTCAGCACATGCAGTGCTGAGCGGGGCCCCTGCTGTGCTCCGCCATATGATTGTGACTACGCACCCTAGGGCATGTGAGCGGCATGCCGCTCTGACTGCCCCACCCAGTCAGAGTCCTCCGTGCCAGCCAGGGGTGGCCTCCCTGCAACACAACCCCGGGGATATCCAAATGGTTCTAGGACGCTGTTCTTTTCCAGCAGGATGCTCGCACCTCGCAGGTTCGGCTGGCCCCCAAGGGTGTGTTGGGGTCTCGCCACAACTTCCAGCAGCCCCGAGTAGGCAAGAGGCGGATGATTGTGTGGATGGGAGGAGGATTACGTGCTTAGGTTCTTGGAGATTCTCTAGTAAGGAGCTGTGTTCATCGGCGCTTGGCCACGCCACCTCGCATTTTTCAATTTTGAGTTGCAGTAACTGTTTGACTGCTAGTTCAGTGGAGTGCCCAACCATTTAAATAAGGATCTCAAAAGATTGATCGTGTTACATACGAGGTTTTGGAATTAGCTTAGCTTTCTCTACAGAATGTTTATTGTATGCCTTTTTTAGCCCATCATAGTTGTGTTAGGTTAGAAAGTGTTGTATTTGTCCTCCATTCACAAGTTTCTTTGACGTCAGTCATGACAGAACCTTCCTCTAACAGGTCCATTTGTGCTGTGTACTGACTACGAAATGTCCCAGTACTATTGATGCGTTGCCAGCCACTGATGAAAGATAATATGGGGATGAGACACAACGGTTCAGGGAACTCAAGTAACTTTTTCTATGCGGATGTTATGTTTACTTCTATGTGAAAGTTACAGATTTTTTTTTCATATAAATTTCTTTGCGGTATATATGTAAATTATGTGTGATGTAAACTTCTCCTCCAAATGTATGGGAGCCAAAAAAACTTGGACGCTTTTGGCTTGCAGTAAGGTCAAAGTAAGGACCTTTCACATGGGCAAATGCAAAGTTAGATATTTTTTTCCCTGCATTTAGCACAATGTTCCTTTTCAAAAAAAGAAGAAGTTCAGAGTTGTTTGAGCAAAAACAAAATTAAAAAAAACAATAGTTCCTTGCAACATGCACAGGTAAAACTCATAACTCACAATACGTTGAAAGAGTACTTCACTACCAAACAAAAGGTGCGGATTTTGTTTTGTGAACCAATAAATCTCTCTTTTGTGTGTGTAAGAGAGTGAGATCAGTTATATACTGTAGATTATGGTCTGGCACACCTCTTGACAGCAAAAATATGACATTGCATGCCATGTCCTTTCCTTTGGCTTTCACGTGTGTACACTCACTTTTCTGTAATTTAAGCGTAAGTTGCACACTCATATCTCATACTTCCCCAAGAAAATAAAAATTTTAATTTGTTTTGTGGATCAGCAATGTTTTATGCATTTTTCGGTCTGCAGATCTATTGTAACCAACACTTTAAAATGTATGTAGCATGGGCTTTGTGCTTGCCGACAAGGTAAGATCATTGTCTCTCATCGCATGTTATTGGTTATTTGGTATGTTCTGCTGCCTTCTATGCAGTGCTGGCTTTGTCATGTATGAGGGACCATTTTACATCTCAAAGGTTCTCTGGATCATCACACATTCAGGGGCTTATTTATGAGCCCATGCGTCACTTTTGTGCCGCCGGTGCGTCACTTTTGTGACGTATCTGTAACTCCTTGCGACATGATGCGTCATACTCTAAATATGACGCATCCAGCATGTCGCAAGGATGGCGCAATGAAAAGTGACGCATCGCTGTTTTCACGCAGTGATGCGTCACTTTTCATAAATGAGGCCCTCAATTATTTAGATCATAGATGCAAAGCTACTATTTTCTATTTTGTTTTAGTCACTGTAGCAGGGTTTTTTAATTCTTAAGTGAGGAATCAAGATGCATGCCAGGCCTATTGATTTTGTCACTGTTTGTTACATTATGCATTCATATAGGGAATATATACAATTGGAAGTAGGTTCCTTTGTTAGTCAATGTGGAGGAAAGACACTGCCAGCAAGTCAGCACCAGCTCTCCCATTGCATTATGGTAGATGCAGTTCACAGTGATTTTGAATTACTCTCAAGTAGAAAGTTGTATGCCACTACTGTGGACGCAGTCATTGCTTGCATTTGTAGGCACGTTTCTGGGTTCTTGCCCATCTTTAACAGAAAGTAGCAGGCAGGACTGAGGGAGCCTGAAATTCTGTTTGTAGTGTATCAAGCAAAGTGCCCCTCCAAATAACTGGGGTTGTATCCTACGGCTCGTCAGTCCAGTGGTTCTCTTCTTTGTTAATCAATTCTTATATTTTACATGACGTCTATTGATATTCCTAACAATGTTCAACAAACCTTTATTACTTCTGATTCAAGAAATGTCTGAACACTGAACTATTTAGTAGGTCTTTCATATAAAAACGAACCTTCTGACCTGTGTTGAAAGAATTCAACGGTGGAGTCCTCTTTCTGCCGGACTCTGACAGCCGCTATCATTCTATTTCCTGTATGATTTTATTCAGCTCTTGTATTCTGTATATCTTAGCACCCTGAAGTTATCATAAGAAGACACCCGGTGCTTTATAAACAAATAAAGACTTTGATGGAGGCTCCATCATATGGTTCTGGACTTGAAAGAAAGTTCTCTTCTGTGCAGTGCAGAAAAGAAGAGCATGATATAAAGTTTGGTGGAGAAGGTACACCATTACAATGTTGCGGAGTACCATGTCTGCCAAACTCTCGGCCGGCCCTCTGTAATTTGAGTGGGATGGACCATCAGTTGTCCAACGATGGTGCCCCTGCTGGCTCTGCCATCAGAAAACTTGCTCCGACAGCGGTGGCGGCTTCTCTGCTAAGGCGGAGGAGCCGCCACTGCTTTGCAGCAGTGAAATAAAATAAAAATAAAAAATGATAATAACTTAATGTTATTATCATTTGCTTTTATCCTGCTGCAGCAGCTTTGCGGGGCGGGCAGGGCTATTCTGCTCTCAGAGCAGGGGGAGGAGTGGTGAGCACACTCTATAAGTGCACATGAATGGTTGGCTGGTCATCTCGGGCCCGCCAAACATTCATGCGCACTTTGCATGTTCTCCACCCATGCTGTATTGCAGCCTGGGTGGAGAACATGCCCAGGCTCCCACTGCTTGTCTGACCGCCGAACCATGTCACTCAGACCAATTACAATGCTGCGGTGCAGCGTTCTGATTGGCTTAGGGGAGCCTGGGTGTGCTTCCTGTTCCGGTCGGAGCGAGGAACTACAGAGGACAGACGCGGCGAAGAGCAAAAGTTTTTCTTTCTTCTTTTTTTACACCCCTGCACCACCACCCCTGATCTGTACCAGCCGCCACTGTCCGACAGAGTAGGTCCTGTCGGAGTAAAGGCATCTGTAAGCCCTCGCAAGGATCAGGCTGGACACGGGATCTGGGTAGACTTGGTTTTATTCGTCTACTGGGTTTATCACGATGGGCCAGCTTTACAATCGTGGGGGACCTAGTCCAAGGTTTGTCCTGGTGTTCTTCCTCTGGTCTTGTCCGGTCCTGTTCACTCCACAGGTCACGGATTCCCTCTCTCTTCGGGTTTCTCCCTGGAATCCCTCGGGCTCGTTTCCCATCAGGTGCAGGATAAAGAAAAAACAAAAGGATCTGTGAAACTCCCCGTTTTGCTCTCACGGGTTCAGGGTAGGAGTGAGGGAGCACCAGTGCCACAAACACACTACCGGCGGCGTGAGGGGCTGTGCTAGGGGTCGGGTGAAGTGTAGGGGTAGTTGGAGGTGCCCTATTAAAAAGCGGCTGGTCTCCTCCCCATCCACCCAGTCATACGGTTTCGTACCTGTTGGAGCCACACTCCTCCAGGAGTGTGGCGGGGCGCAGAGCCGAACCGTTGGCCTCCTGGCGTCCTGGTGTCAGGTTCTCCCTCTGATACGGTCAGCAGGGCCAGTCGTTCCTCCTCTCGATGCCTGCCTTCGCGCTCTCCCTCTTCGGCGTCCTCTTCTTGCTCCGGTCTCCTTGGTTCTCTTCCGGGTTCGTTCTCTTCCGCTCTCCTGGGCGGGCCCGATATGACGGCGGGAGCGGGGGCGGGGTCTCTGAAGGTGTCCTCCCTGTTAAAGGGACCCGGCCCGTAATGCACTACGTCGTCCTCCGTGCTGTCAGGATCATCAGGGTCCCAGTCATCTGGCTGGAAAGAGAGGAGACGGCCGGTTTCAGGGGGGACGGACCACCACTCGCCCCCCTGCTCCTCCCGAGGTCCGTCGAATCTGTGACACACCCCCCCCTCAGGATTCTCCCGTTCGGGGAGAGGGAACACCCTAGATAGAAAGTCAGCACCACCATTGTCGGTACCCCTGCGATGTTTCACCTCAAAGGAGAACGGTTGTAACGACAGGAACCAACGCAAGATGCGGGGGTTATGTCCCTTGTTCCTGCTCATCCATTGAAGGGGGGCATGGTCAGTGTACAAGGTGAAGTGAGTGCCTTCCAGGTAATACCGCAGCTTTTCTATAGCCCACTTTACCGCAAGGCACTCCTTCTCGATGGTAGGGTACTTCTCCTCACGAGGAAACAAACGCCGGCTTATAAAGAGGATCGGATGATCGACCCCCTCGGGGGATATCTGGGACAATACCGCCCCCAGGCCACTGTCTGAGGCATCGGTATGGAGGAGGAATGGTCTCTCAAAATCGGGTGATGCCAACACCGGGCTTGTTGTGATGGCTTCCTTAAGTCGGGAGAAGGCTCTCAACATCTCGTTCGACGGATTTAGGAGTGCCTTGGCTTTTGTGTCTTTTCGCAAAACATCTGTTAGGGGTGCCGCTATTTCTGAGTACTGTGGGATAAAACGTCGATAATACCCGAGCAACCCTAAGAAGGCCCTCACTTCCTTTTTTGTGGATGGGAACTCTGTTTCAGTGATGGCCCTCACCTTTTCCCTTTGGGGGGCTATGACTCCATGTCCGAGGACGTACCCCAGGTACTTCACTGATTGGAACCCCACTCGGGACTTTTTGGAATTGATATGCAACCCTGCTTGGCTTAGGGACCGCAAAATGTGTTCTATGTGGTTTAGGTGGTCCTCCCAGGTTGAGCTAAACACCACTATGTCATCTAGGTAAGCGGATGAATAACCCTGGTGTTCCCTAAGTACCAAGTTCATCAGGCGCTGGAAGGTGGCAGGTGCACCGTGAAGGCCGAAGGGGAGGACCGTAAACTCATATAGGCCGTCTGGTGTTGTGAAAGCTGTCTTCTCCCTATCGGTTTCTTTCAGGGGCACCTGCCAGTATCCCTTTGTAAGGTCAATGGTGGTAATAAATCTAGCGTTACCCAACTTTTTGATTAGTTCGTCTACCCTTGGGATTGGGTAGGCATCGAATTTGGAGATGGAGTTGAGGGCACGGAAGTCCATACAAAATCTGATGGACCCGTCTGGTTTGGGAACCATGACTATGGGAGAGGACCACTCGCTCCTGGAAGGACGAATGACCCCCATCCTCAACATAGCCTTTACTTCTGTGCGTACCGCCTCTCTCCTTGCGGCGGGTATGCGGTATGGCCGCTGTTTGACTATCCGGCCAGGTTGGGTCGTGATGGAATGTTCTGCGAGCGAGGTTTTCCCTGGTTCGTCTGAGAACAGGGAAGCAAAGGGGTTTAGAATACCCATTAGGGATTGTCTCTCTGTGGGTGTTAGCTCCACATTTACGACTACGTGGGATAGGGTACTGGGTGAGGAGCCCTCTTCTGTGGGTATGGCTACGTGGGCTGAGCTGGGCAGGGGTCCCAACCATTTTTTTAGTAGGTTGATATGATATGTCTGTATCCGAGAGGGCTTTACCCGAACTCGGTAACTTGTTCTCCCTACCGTCCCCACCACTTTGTATGGCCCCAGCCATTCCGCCTTGAATCTGCTGGAGTAGGAAGGCAACAACACCAGTACCCAATCGTTAACGGCTAGATGTCGCCACCTCTTCCCTTTGTCGTAGAAATGTTTCTGTTGCGCTTGCTTTTTCTCCAAATGGGAATAGGCAAGATCCCTCAGCTTCCCTATCTTGGACTTAAGACTCTTGGTGTAGTCCAGAAGATCTCTAGCTTCGTCTGCTTCCTCTTTCTCCCAGGCTTCTTTGGTCATCTCCAGGAGCGATCTCGGTTGTCTCCCGTAAAGCATCTCAAAAGAAGAGCAACCGAGACTGCTCTGGACCTGGCTCCGGATGACATACAACGCTAAGGGAAGGAGTCGGTCCCATTCCGCCCCTTCTCCTGCCAACATTTTCTTCAGTATACGTTTTAGCGTCCCGTTATACCTCTCAACGAGGCCATCCGTCTGGGGATGATACACCGAGGTCTTTAGGTGTTTCAGATTCAATGTCCTACATACTTCTTTCATTAAACGTGAGACAAATGGAGTGCCCTGGTCGGTTAAAATCTCCCTGGGAAACCCTACCCTCGAGAACAGTTCTATCAGCTTGTCCGAAATGTTCTGGGTAGTGGGGGCGGAGAGGGGAAATGCCTCTGGGTAGCGGGTTGTATAGTCCACTATCACCAGAGCATATTGATGTCCTTTCCGGGTTCTAGGGAGGGGACCTATAAGGTCCATCCCCACTCTTTCAAATGGTACCCCTAGTATAGGTAACGGCTGGAGGGGAACCGGAGGGGACCGATAAGGGTTTTTCCGCTGGCAGGTCTCGCATTCCTGACAATATTTCTTAATGTCCCCATACACCCCGGGCCAATAAAAGTGTCTCAGGACGTTTTGCGTGACCTTCTCTACCCCTATGTGTCCAGCTGTAAGGTGAGAGTGGGAAAAGAACAGGATTTGTTCCCGGAAGGACTTAGGGACCAGTAACTGGGGTTCTTCCTCTTGGGCGCCCTGACGGTATAGTAACCCCTTTTTAGAAAAAAACGAGGGTAAGTATAGGGGGTGCTACATTGGTGTTTTTGGCACTTTGCCAGGCCTGCTGGAGGGTTGGGTCATTAATTTGTGTGAACTGGAAGTTCCTATCCAGGAGCCATGGCTCCGTGGTGATCAAGGCGGGTGAGGATTCTTCCTGCTTGTTGTCCCTCCTCCCCCCTAGAGCCTGAAAAACGGTGGCCAGGAACATATCTAGGAACCCCGGATTGTCAGGCCCTATGATGACCTCTTCTGGTAAATCAGGTAGTACCCCCACCCTGACTCTACACAGTGGCCCTCCCTTTGTGGTGATGTCTATCTCAGCGACTGGGTATGCCAATCCAGTCACACTTCCTATGTGATTTCTTTCACACAGGTATTGCGCAAGTCCTCCACTCTTTGAGGTCAAAATGTACTGCTCCAGCATCACTGCTCCTATGTCTGCTGTGCACTGTAGTCATGTTACAATTATTTTCTGATGTAGCGTGTTCTCAATTCCTTGTGCAAAATTAAAATACAAAAATACAAGCATTTATGATGAGTCCTTTCCGTCATTTCCATTTTTTCAGAATTAGGTGCAGATTAGCCCTTGTTGGTCTATACTCCGTCCTTCAGGGTGGTGGAGGACATTACACTCGCCACCCTGAAGGAGAGAAGAAGACCACCGTATTTTGAGATCGCCATCAGTTCAGCGTTGGCGGCTCATGTGAAAGCACTGAAAGTTTGACGCACAACCACCATCTTTAAGGCAGATTTTTGTTATTCAGAAATAAACTCCCAACAAACAAACTAATTAAAAAACCACAATGGCTCCGATGCTCTGCCAGAAAGGGCCTCTGTGGTGGAGCTAGTCTGGTAACATTGGCCCCTTTTAATATACATTGGCTATGAGCATGTGCGTTGTCGGACTCTCTCTCATCGTGGTGATGCCTGGGGATGCCATTGGGCCACGTACAGGCCTTCAGACTCTATGTTAACTAGATTTTCATTTCTGTGGGGAGGTTGTTTTCGATGCTATGAATGAATTCACATATGTCCAAAAAGCAACCAGCAGCTACTTGTAAAGTGTTCATTAGCTTTCACACTCATTTGTTTTTCGGTATATATTTCTCTGATGAAACAGTGTGCATCTTTGAGTGCAGTGCAGTGCAGCGAAGGGTGAGTGATGTCTGTGTGAGTGCAGGTTGAGCAGTGTGCCTGTGTGAGTCCAGGGTGAGTTATGTGGATGGGTGAATGCAGGCTTAGTGATGTGTCAGGGAAGGGTGAGTAATGGGTCTATGAGTGCAGGGTGAGTAGTGTGCCTATGTGAATGCAGGGAGAGTGATGTATCTGTGCAAGTGCAAAGAGACTTGTCTGGCTACTCCCAGAGATGTGTTCGCCAAGCCACCTCTTTCTCAAATTTGCTTGAAAATGCACCATTTGCCCACTCTTTTTTCAAAATTTTCTCGGGGGGAGAACCCCCCCGAACCCCCTGTAGGTGGTTCCGGCTCGCTCGCTACGCTCGCTCGCCACAGTGCAGTATTTACGCCCCACCACTTTCAAATGTCACCAGCCGCCCCTGGTGTAGGGGTGACAGACGGAAGACATAGCTCATGTGTGTGCTTCAGAAAAGTCAAAATACACATCAGTCAAGCAGCCTCCAGAATCACAGACGTTGATGGAGTGGCAATGGTGTCTTTTGTGGAACAGGTCTGCGATTGATACCACCTAACAGACAAGAGAAGTGGTGGCTGACGGTCAAAGAAATCATTTTGGCTGGATTTGGGAACGTGGGGACTGTGGGTGCCTTCTGTAAAGAGGAGGTAGTTCTTGAGAACCTCTTTAAAAATGCTAATGGACATTTTCATTATTCATTCGAGGAATATGACATTCCAGTTAAATTGTATGAGTGGTCGTGTATGGTGATGGAAGCACTAAGGAGCAGCAAGGAAGTTTCAGGAGTAGAGAGGGATGTTCTGTGGATGATGTAAGTTGCCATTGCATGTTTCTTGACACTGTTAGCATTCTGTCCTAATTTGGGATAAGGAAGAATGACCCTGTACCACATGAAGGCCACGCTACGCGACTCCTAAAGCTTCACAATTCCGCCACCCTTGCGGCCAGATACATTCACCATAGTCCACATTCGTCTCCTGGATTCAGACCATTTTTGCACTACTCATTTAACTGCATTCTACTAATTTCCACTTACAATTTTCCATATAACTTCTTAATGTCTCAGGCCAATACCTACTAGACTCCTGAAGATGATTCCACATTAGTGAGGGATCTAAACGCCATTGACAGATAATACAAGACTGTCTAAACGATACTAATTTTGAATATATGGGCTAAATATATATATGAGAATCCAAATCATTCTGTAATTTGCACACTTGTATCACATTTGCTTGAGCACCGAGCACTTCTCGCATATAGGGATTCATTTGTCAGACCATTCAGCGGTAGTTTTAGAAATTAGTCTCACGGAGGATAGCACCCCTAATAGGTGGACTTTGGATCGAACTTTATTACTGGATCAGGAGGTAGTGAGACGGTTGAAAGAAGAGACAGTAGAATTTTTCAAGGTTAACTGGGGTTCGGCCCCTGCCAGAGTGGTATGGGACTCCTATAAAGCCTATTTAAGGGGGATCATGATAAGTTGTGCTGCAGCTAAGAGAAAAGTTTTTCGAGAAGAAATTAAAGAGGTGGAGGAGAAGATAAGGGCAGCGGAAGAAGACCTGGTTAGTAATAACCAGACAGAATCTAGACAATTCAAATTGCTGGATCTGAAACTTAAACTACCATCTATCCTCGAAAAAAGGGTAAGGGAGAGATGGGAAACAAGCAAATTAAGATATTTTGAATATGGGGAAAATTGTGGGAAGCTATTAGCCTGGCAGACTAAGAAAGATCAGGTAAAGAACTCAATACAGGAAATAAAGTGTCAGAATACGGGGAGGATTCTAAGAAATAGAAAAGAGGTGGAGGAGGCCATTTATAGTTACTTTAAAAAACTGTATGAAGAAAGCCTGGTGTCATCAGAAGAAGAAAGGGAAAGGTGGTTGAATCAGGGATTGGTGGATGTTTTGGAGGAGGAAAAAACCTTGACTCTGAATCTGGAAATTCAGGAAGGGGAAGTGGAACGAGTTATGAAGAAGGGAAAACGGGAGAAAGCACCTGGCCCAGACAGTATACCGTTAGAACTATATAGTGCGTTAGTAGATATACTGTCCCCAATTTTAACCAAGTTGTATAATGAGATCTTTATGGAAGGGGCACCCCAACCAGAATCGTGGGCAGACGCTACAATTTCTTTAATCCTGAAACCTGGCAAGAGCAAGAATAGCTGCGATTCATACAGGCCAGTGTCACTTCTGAATAGCGACTATAAAATGTTTTCAAAAATCTTAGCAGATAGGCTAAATGGAGTTATGGAGGATTTGGTGCATGAAGACCAGAAGGGGTTTATGCAAGGAAGGTCATTACACGAGCTTACTTATTCCCTTATAGGGGCTATAGATTTGGCTACAGCAAATAAAGTTCCTTTAGCAGTGATTGCAATTGATGCTACTAAGGCGTTTGATCAGGTGAACTGGGAATTTTTATTAGCAGTTTTAAAAGCTGCGAAGTTGGGGGATAGGTTTTGTAGAGCAATAGCAGGATTTTATAAGACCCCAAAGGCAAAAATTCTAGTAAATGGCGCATTAACATCAGCTTTTAATATCATGAGAGGGACGAGACAGGGATGTCCTTTGTCCCCATTATTGTTCAACCTTTATATGGAGCCATTTGCAAGGAAACTGAGGGCAGATCAGAGGATTGTTCCGTTTCAATGGGATGGAGGGGAAAAAAAACTGGCACTGTATGCTGACGATCTGATGATATACACAGCAGACTTGCAAAATACAATGGTACAGGTGGTAAGAATAGCGGAGGATTTTGGAAAAGTTTCAGGGTATGAGATAAATAGGGGAAAGACGGAGATCATGATTTGGAATCTGGATAGCGGGGATGATAGACCCACAACTGAGATGAGATACTTGGGAATTAGAGTGACTCAGGATATAAATAAAATGGCGGAAACAAATTTTAATAGAATCAAAAAAGAAGTATGTGATTTGATGGCGGGTTGGGCACATCTACCCCTCACAATATTCAGGAGAGTGAATTTAGTAAAAATGATTATTCTCCCGAAGCTCACTTTTCTATTTAATGCTTTACCTCTGCCATTGAAGGAAGTATGGCTAATGAAATTGCAGGGAAAGATTGGCTCATTTATATGGGCAGCTAAAGGCCCACGCATTTCATGGAAGAAACTGCGGAGGAGGAGAGAAAAGGGGGGTCTGGCTCTCCCGGATCTGCAATTATATGCATGGGCCTTTCAACTTAAAAATGGCAGGATGCTCTTGGACAAACATGGGGGTCAGAAATAGGAAGGCTTTTCTCTGGATTGTTAAAAGGAATAGAGGGAGGTGATTCAGGCTTCATGATAAAATTTTCTGAACCAAAATACTTCAAAAAGGTTAAGTTAAAAATTCTTCAGGGTTTGGCGGAGACCTGGTATAAGATAAGAAGGAAACTAAAAATTCTGTATTACAGTAATATGGCCTCTATTTGGGATTCACCAGGGTCGCCTGACTGGACAAAGGACAAACTGGCGAGAGCTCTAAGGAATGCTGGAATAGAGAAATGGGAAGATCTATTAGAGGAAGAGCAATTGATTTCCTGGGAAAGCTTTCAACTCACGACAAACTATAAAGTTTCACGATTTAAATATATACAAATTCGGAGTTGATTCCAGTCTTTGGGCAGCAGGGAAGGAGGTTCGAGTGACTTTGAAGAAGTTCTGATTTCGGATAGGCCAAAAAAAAAGGAGACATCACAGTGGTATTAGCGAATGATGCAGGAAGTCGATGGGGAGTTTACAATGCCTCAAGAACTGTGGGGAAGATGCTTGCCGGAACCAACGCTGGAGAAATTATGGCAAGTATCTTTTTCTATGCTATATCAAGTGATCAAACCTGCCTATTTAAGGAGGAACCATCTTTTCTCTATCTACAGGGTATATTGGTCGCCACTTAAGTTGTCAAAATTTGGAGACAGAGGAGAAGTGGCGTGCCCTAAATGCGGCCAGAGGATGGCAGATGATTTGCACATGTTCTTGAGATGTTCAATGATTCAGGTATTCTGGGGCGAGGTGATTAAGGCACTGACTGATATTTTGAAGATAAAGCTTCAGGTAAGCCCTATACTTGTCTTCTTTGGTGTGGCCCAGGAAGTGAGCGAACAAAATAAAGATAAGCGAAAGTTAATATTTTATGCACTGTTGTTGGCACGCAGAGAAATATGCAAGAATTGGACTAACTCGAATCCTCCCTTATATACTGAATGGAGAGCATCTTTAGAATATTTTTTTAGGATGGATGCAGTTTCTTTAGATAAGAGAAGATACGCTTTTTGGCTCCCGATGGTGGAATGGATGGAACAGAATAGATAAGGATAAGGAAGTGGATAGGGAGGGATGGTCCAATGATTAAGCCCAAACTAAACCTCAGTAAAGCACATATCATTCCCATTCCTTTATTGTCCTCCCTTCATCGGTTTCCGCTTTCTCCTTGGGTGTGTAGAAGGGAGAGTCGAACATAAAGGAAAATGCGGTGAAGTGCAACTGGAAGGGTTTTTGGATGAGGGCGGATCAGACTTTCCTGTCCCGGCACAAGGGATTGGTTTTTTCGGACAGAAGTGCTGTGGATAGTGAATCTGAGGCTAATGAGGACAAAAAAAAACACCGAGCAGGAAGTGGGGTTTAATAGCGGAGTTGCCAATCTTGGAAAAAGAGTGCTGGCTTCCAACCCTTCCTTTGGAGCTGTACCAAAACACTGTGTTAATCTTAGTAAAGCATTTGATCTTTCTGTGCCTAGCACTGTAAATATGTGAGTAACCGGGCAGTGTAAGTATATGGAATGTAAATATGTAAAAATATTCAGCATATTGCATTTTAATGTGTGTGCTCCCTGTCACATCCTGATTTGTATGATCTGGATGCCACACTGTGTTCTGTACATTGTTGGTCTTTGTACAGCGCACGGTACGCATGTACCACCTCTTATTTGTGATACTCTCCTGCTTCGGTACACATGTTGGCAGCACAGTCTGTTACAGCCCTCGCCGCGAGCCCTAGTCTATATTTAAAATATGAAGAAGAATGGAGACATCTAAAGAGCAGAAGAAGGGCCTGAGAATAACTGCACCTGTCCAGAGATGGTGCAAGGCCTCTTGTGTCACATGGACTCTTTATTCATTGTATTCACATGACTTTGCAAGGCCTTCTATAGCGTGAACCAGGTCCAGACGTCTTCTGGGCACTTTACAGTAAGTAGATAGAAGAAATATTGCAGAACTTGTCCAACTCAACCGGGCCAGATGTGCTATTCCACTGGTGGCAAAAACTGTAATTTGCGACAAGTCTGGAATTTTGTGAAATTACCATGTACTAATAGGTTGGTTCTCAAACTTCTGATTCGGATAGAGTCACAGTACAACCTATCTAATTATTATTCGTTAAGTAGGTTGCAAATTACGATTCAATTTGATTGGCCAAAATCGCAGGGATGGTGACCTGCAAGTGTCAGCATATCACTATTTCGGTGATTGTTTTTAAATGAAGTTTTTTTTAAGCAGCCCATTTTCCTTAAAAGATACGGGCTGCTTTCTTTTAGTTTATTATTTACGTTTCTATGAGAGAGTTTGCAGTGGTCCTCTAGACCATTGTCTACTCCCCCAGGAACTGTTTTTTTGCAATTCCCAAAGGTGAAGGGGTCCAATGGGGACCGTGAGCTTTCTATAAAAGTGTTACTACCCTAACTTGGGAGTTGGTAACTTTTCAATGGTTGGCAACCAGAATTCCATTTGTAAACTATTCATAAGAAATAGGAGGCAAAAGGCAAAAAGTTTGGGGATAAACCCGTCAAAAGGGCCAGGTCTAACAGTAGTGATTTGCGTTTTGGAAGGGATGTCCATAGCACACTCCTTCCAAATTACAAATTGGTAAAATGGGATTTCTACATCGGGTAACCCTATTTTGCTGCCACAAATGTGCCTTTTTTGTGAATTGGAGCATTTGCGACTGCAAAATAGGTTACTACATCTGTCCCAGTGTTCCTAAAGTTAGCATATATACAGATAATGTCCAATATCACATTAGTCTCAAATGGTCGTAGTAGAAGGTAGAATTGACATAAAAGACACTATTATAGTGAAAGAAGGCACATAAAAATATTACAGTACCAGACAAAACGCTCACATTCATCACAGCAAAAAAGTATACCCTATACAAGTATGAATACTAATCTAATGTAATTGGTACGAAATTCTAATAATTGATCTGCAGCATTGAATCATAATGTGGAATTGGTTGGAGGAACAGGTGTCATATCTTTCTTAGAAGTGACCTTGGAAGAGGGGACATTTATGGGCTTTTTAGAAAGCAGTGTAGGGTGAATGTGTACGGGTGCCAGGCAGGACCAAAGCTAGTCAGGAGGGTGAGTGATCTCTTGTTGAATCACTTTTACCCCATAGCCTCATGTTTAAAGATCTGGCGTCTATACTCTCTTGCATGTGTTACTGCTCGTGGTTAATTTATATTTATTCATGTTTCGTTTCAATATTCAAATGAATCAAGCAGCATATATTTAATTTCTTAGCATTTGCAAAAAAGCCACGTTCCATGTTCTTCTCCCATGTGCCCCTCTGCTCCTCATCGAGAGCAGACGATTTGTAAGACGAGGAGATGTTTAGTCGCTGTGCTTATTTATCTAAAAGTACGGGGGCCCGGAGAGATCAAGCCTTTCTGCTCCGTGCTAGGACTCTTGCACTAAGGGTGTCAGTCTCTCGGCCCATGTGTGCTGCTTTTGTGTTGTACTCTACCCCCTACCCGAAGCAGAAACCTCCAAATTCAGCCCACATGTTCCCACTTCCCATCTGAAGTGAATTCCAGAGGGTTTGTGTGGTTCTTCTGGCCAGCAGTGGATTCCAACTGTGGTAAGCCACTAACACTGGGGCACCTACTTTCTAATTCGACTGTATGTTGTATTTATCTGTTTCGTGTCTGAACTTCCAAAGTGGGAAAAGGTTCTGGCGGGCGTGGACATCATCGCCCTGTCTTGGCGAGGCCTCCCTTCGAAATAGAAGCCAACAGCGGGAGGGGAAGTGCAAGTCGCCACCCACTGAGGCTCCAAATTTTATTTTGACATGCCACAAAGGGCTCAGGTTACTGTCAAAGAGGAAAATGTAAAGTGGGAGAGGAAAGTTGGCTTGAAGCCTCGCACTTAAAATATGTTGCTGCACTTACTGCCCGGGAAAAGTACCTTTGAAATGAAGCGATGCCCTGTAGCAAGAAACAATTTCACTTAGAAAAAAAAGAAAGTCCAGAATTCACTTCATCGGAGCAGCTGATTCGCTAAGAGAATGACCTGAACTGTGATGTCACTGAATAAAAGGGGAAGATTTTACGTGACCGTATTAAACACTTGAAACTATTGCATCTTTATGTGTTTTGGTATTTCTAAAGCTCAAACCTAGCTCCTAGATTTCTAGTACAATGCGCTCTACACTGCAAGGGGCAAGACCCAGGATGGGGTACATGGGGTAGGAGACTCAGTAGGGGTACATGGGGTAGGAGGCAGAGAGAGGATGTAGAGCTGGTAGGCAACCTGAGAGCCTGTCAGTGCATCACAGACTCTAGCATGGCTTTGAGAGTGGAGAGGGTGGAACACCTCTGAGCATAGTGTGGGTGGGTGGCAGGTGGGCAGGTGTTTGTTGTTTACATGTGGGAGAGGAGGGAGTGCCCATGTTATGCATGGCTCCCTCCTCATCACTCCACTGCCCATGCACATCAGTTGAAAGAAGGGGAGGATGATTTTGGAGACCATGCATGACATAAAATTATTGATGGGTAAAAAGTGAATAATGGGTGTGTTTTCACCTCGGGGTTCTAGGTAACTTCAACTTGATAACAATGGCAGGTTTTCTGTAATGTCACTCACAACTTTGAGGTGGAGGTGAAAAACATCCAAGTAATTCATTGTTACCCATCTAACTCTACATGTTGCATGTGGTGCTCAGGGAGAGATCTAGAAACATTTACAAAGGTACATTGCTCCAAAGGGTTCAGGCTCATGAACACACCTTCAAATGAACATCGTCTTATAGATTTCAGTTAGTTCTTTCGACAGAAATTTTACAACCAGGTTTTGTTTAGGGGTGGGCGGAACTTGCGGACTTTCACTATTCAGAATTCGTGAAGTTCCACAAAAAACTCTGCGAGATTCCACAGAGTTCCGCCAATGGTCGGAAAATAGGCATGTCACACTGCTCACACTGCAATGTAGCGCCAGTAGCGTGAGCCGCGCAGATCAATCAGTGCGAACCATTGAGTTTGCTGCTGCTTGAGTAGAAAGTCAACTTGAGTGGCAGCCAATCTACTCGAAACGCAGCCGTCTGATCACAACTACTTGCGACCACCCACGTTAGAAAATGGACCTAGGGGAATGCCAGATCTTGTCCATATTTCTGAAGCATTGAGGGGAAAATATTTCGCCACGCAGCAATTGGCGGAATTTGGCAGGAACTCTACGTTACAAGAGTAATGCGGAGTCGCCAAATTCGGCCATTTCCGCAGGCGGAATAAACATTCCACCCACCCCTAATTTTGTTCATCATTTCATGATGTTTGGTGAGTCGTAAGTGGCTTCAGGTGCTCATGCACCTTCACCGACAGAGATGAGCATTTTTGAGGACTTACAAAGAAAAAATAGAAATAACTGAAACACTGTGGTCCCAGACATGTTTAGTCCCCCCCGACCTCTCTACCTGCTCCTCTCAGTAAATCTCTTTTCTCACTCCCTCTTTCTCTCTGTCTTTTTCCTCTATGTGTCTTATGTCTCCTTTTCTCTTTCTTTCCCTCTCTCTTTCTAGCTCTCTCTTCAATATACTTCTTCTCTTATTCCCTTTACTTCCGACTCTACTCTTCCACTTTTCCACTTGCCATTATCCGAAGTACGACTGGTTGTCTGCTTTTTAGCACAACTAATTTAATCAACAGAATACCGACATAGCTGTTATATAAATCATGCAGTGTACAATGCATTCCTGCCTAGTGTATGGCTCTTGGAAGAGATTATAGTAAAAAACAATGTTAGCAACTGCATCCGCATAATGTTAACTAGACACCTGAAGCAACAGTATCAGAGCCGGACTAGGAACCAAAAGCATTCTGGGCAAATATGTTCAAACCAGCCCTGCTTCCTTCCTCTTCTCCCATCTCTATCCTCCTCTAGCTCCTTTTTCTCTCTCTTTTCTCTCTTTCCTCTGTCTTGCCTCAATCACCCGCTGTGCCTGCTGTAATTACCAGGGCGAGGTGGAGAAAGTTTAAAAACAGTCTCTAGTCGCTCCAGGGAAATGCCCGATCGAATAAACAGGCAGTTTGGTCCTCCATGTCATAGACATTGATTCAGCACAACGCCTAGGGTAGCGGATACAACGTCACAGACTCTTTGAACCCTGATGACATCAAGGGATGGCCCATTATTATTGTTTTCATTTGGCATTACGATTGCATAGCAGCATTTCTAGTAGTCCGGAGATGATGAATGAGACGGGTCTGCGATTTTCAACACAGACGGGAGCCTTATTTGGTGTGTGGAAACAGGAAGTCAATGAGGTGAGTGATGATGTAGCTGGTAGGTGAATGTGGTCTGTGGATGTAGCTGGTTGGTGAATGTATTAGTATTTAAGAATTGAGAGTTTCATAGGTGAGTGTTGAACTTGTCTCTCTCTGCAGGATCACCCCCAAACATTTTTGTCTGCATCCCTTCTTGTTTTATGAATTCGTTTTTGTTGGCACTAGGACTCTGTTCACTTTACCACTGCCAACCAGTGCTAAAGTGCTTATGCTCTTTCCCTAAAACATGGTAAAATTGTTGACACCTAATTTACCCATTTAATTCACTTATATGTCCCTAGTATATAGTACTACACGGATCCCGGACCTGTAAATTAAAGGATGCTAGTCTGTCATTGCAGCCTGTAGTTTAGTTGTAAACTGTCAATTCTACATGGCAAAATAAACTTTTCCCCAGGCCTAGACCTTCCTTTTTATACAGATAAGTCAACCCTAAGGTAGATCCTAAAGGACCATATGGCAGGCTGCATTGTATTTAAAAAGTAGGGCATGTGTGCTTAAGTTTTACATGTCCTGGTAGTGAAAAATTCCTACATTTGTTTTTCACTACTGTAAGGCCTATCACTCCCATTGGATAACAGTGGGTTACCTAATTACATTTAATAAGTGATAACTTTTGTTCGGAAGCAGGTAGAAATATACTGCTTACACTCAAATGAATTGCAATTTAAAATCCTCTTCAATTGTAAAGTCGGATTTTGAAAATGCCATTTTTAGAGATTTCGTAATTTCCTGCTCAAACGTTTCTGAGACCTTCTAGGAGTTTTCAGCTGCCTGGGCCTCTTAATGTCCTTCCCCCCATTAAGCATGCGTATTGGGCCCAGACAGTAAAAAATAGGGGACTAAATGTGGGCAGGATGGTTGGGGGCAGAGCTGTTAGCCCCACTTACTCTTCAAAGTGCTTGCCTCCAGCACACACAAAGAAACTTAACACTAGTCTTGTGTCACCCCAGACTTCTTGGGCCTTGGCAGAGAAAGAGAATCGAAGAACATTCCAAAACCAGATGTGGGGTAGCCTGGAAAATTCCCCCACTTCAAAGGATGGCACAGGTGTAAATATTGGGCCTCCTGTGCCATTCTTCAGTACAGTACACTCCTTGACCTACAGACATTACAGAGAAAAGACTGCCCTGCAGCTTGAGGCCTGCCCTGCTCTCTGTGAAGGAAGACTGGACCTGCTCCCTTCATCACAGGCTACCTGAGTGACTCCAAGGGTCAGTTGGCTGACCTCCTGCTCTGAGCGGCAGGGACAAAACAAGCTCCAGAGACCTCCCTGCAACTGCCCAGCCGACGTGCTGCAACTGGACCTGCCTGAGCCCTGCTGGCTTCGGCTGGAGTGAGGCCCTTATCCCCAAGAGGTGCCTCCCAGTTCCTGGACCCTGGGCTGTCATAGGCATGCACTCCTCTACAAGAAAAGGAGAAATCCTGAAGCTTTGAACTTTTCGCGCTGGACTTTGAGTAGGTAACTTTTTCTAACCTGGCCCCTGTGTTCGGCCCAGGTTCCATAGTGGTCAGCCTGAACTTGTCACTTTCCTTAAGGCAACCAGATACCTGTGAGTGGCGCTTTGTAAACTTTAGGTGCTATATCTACTTAAAACGATAAAATGTCATATCTCAGGTTCTACTGGCTGGATTTTTGTCATTTAGGTCTCATTTTATTTATTCAAAGTTTCTCTATGTTTCTCAATTAGTTTGAGACTTTTCTTGTGTTGTGTTTTCACTTTAGTACTGCTTGTGTGCTGCATAAATAGTTTACACAGTGTCTTTAAGTTAAGTTTGACTGCGTTTGTGCCAGTGTACTAGAGGGTTAAGCACAGCTTAGTTTATTGACTTTTGTGGGTCACCCTGACAAGGACTGTGGTTGTTGCTTAAGAATGGTTTCACCCCCACCCCCAACCAATAGCCCACTTTCTTACAGTGAGGCGGGGGCTGCACCAAGCTTCTTGTGAGAGGGCTCAGTACAAACGCCTACCAATTGCCCTGCAGGTGAAACATGTGGTAGGATACTGGTGGAGATAGTGCTTTTTGGAGCCTTGATAGATAGTTGTCCCACCCCACTCACCCCTCTACGACCTTCTATTGACAGCTATGGTACAGGTAAGGAGTGGAAGCTGCAGAACTCAAATACATCACTTAGTGCCATGATGACTTTCTATTCCTGCCACTGACTTCATAATCTTAAAATCAGGGATAGCAAGTACGGTACTAAGGGTGCGAGAGGGCAAGCCATGGTAGCAGCTGTCACCCTTGCCTACCCATATTTGACATCCTTGAACAAGAGCTATCTAGGTGTCTACAAAAAGATGATACATTTCACCCCGTAGGATTCAAATGAAGAACACCTATTATGCATGGAGCAGAATGAAATAGACAACATGACACTCACCCTTAAAACATGGCACTTTCTCCCAGTGATGCAGAAGAGCAGGTACAACATCTTGTACATGCTGTTCAAAGCCTGCATTGTACAAAGTGCAGGAATACGTTCGGAAGCTCACCTCATGTTACAGTGAGGCCTAGAATCTGAGATCCATAAGAAATAGAACATAGACAAATCCAAATCAATCAGGGTACAAGGGTCTCCCCCTCCCCTCCTTCTCTCTAAACCATAATGCGAGTGCTCTATGAACCTCTTACCGCTCAAGGACCACTTAAACCTGTCCCCCTCTTGTTAACCTTCCTCACCAAGAACAACATCAATAAGACCACCTCCGCACACATGCTACAGGATCCCAGATCACAATGGAGAGTTATAGTGCCTTTTCCCAAAGAAAAATACCTCACAGGACCCTTCCAAGTTAGCTTATGAGTGTGCAGAGTTGCCCAGATTTTTCCTCCACACTTTTGTGATTTTTTTGTTCCTAAAACTTTGTAAAGTTTGTGAAGTTTAAGAAGTTTCTGAAAGGCAAAAAGCAAATAGTGGGTGAAAATTCTGATAAACATTAAGGGTCCGACCTAGAGTATGGCAGACAGGGTACTCCATTGCAAAAGCGACTGAGTATGCTGCCCGCCAAACCCTTCGCCTGCCCGCTGATTTAGAGATTGGCAGACCTTAAGTGTTCCGTTGATGGAGTTCCCATTAACCCCATTGATGGAGTCCTTCCTCTGACAACCAAATGAAGTTTGGGGCCATCGGAGAAAGAACATAACACCACCCATCCTATTTAGGGTGGAGAGTGTAATGTCTTTTGTTTAGGGTGGAGAAAAACCTGGCCATGAGGGACAGGAAAGACATTTATGACCTCGGCACCCTGGGTGAAGACTCCTAGGGTGTGGGTATATTTGTTTTCGTTTTTCAAAAACAAACTCCGACCCTAGGAATTTGTTTCTGAAAAACAAAGAAAATTTGAAAAGTTTGGTAGAAGGTCATAAAAACTGATACTCGGACAAGTCTCCTTGTGGTGAGATAACAAGCAATGCTGGTGTGTGCAGCATTAGTGGCCCTCAGCGGCATGATGCATCTTGAATTTCAAGGAAGAAAGAGCAAACACAAAACAGAGATCAAAATATGTGCTGGAGATGCCCAAGCCGTCATTAACAATTTTAAGTGGGCCGGTGTTCCCGCACCTCAATTTCACTGGTGCAAACACTATACCTGATTTTACTGGCTGGAAATCCTGGCATGTAAAATTGCTTAGGGTAAGAAACCCAATGGACCCCACATCCGTTTCCCGGCCTCCCTGTCCCACAGGTAAGGCACTCGGGAGCTTGTAATTCTCCCCACTGCCAGGCAAACTATTTCAGTTCCCTATCAAGCCCCCACCTGCCCCATTGTAGATATTTACCACCTGCACCCTGCAGGGGGTATGTGTCTGCTGTAAACCCCATGGAACCAGGAATTCAGCGCAGAATAATATCTGGAAAAAATGGTTCCGCCCATCATTCCTGATCTCTGGGGTTTAACTTCTAGTTATCGGAATGCCATGTCTGGTCGGTGTTGGTCATTCCTGCCCCCTGAATCTCCCTACAGAATTCTGCATTATTCGTAATCAGGCCTCAGTGTATTCCAATCATTGGGCAGATCACAAGGCAGGAAGAGTCCAGGCAGCTTTTTTAGGTCTCGCCTAGCGTTGCAGCGCATGCGCTGCTCGCTTGCGAGATCTATTGTCATCGGTTTTGCTTCGGAAGCGGGGTGGAAGCTCCGCCCATGCTTTTCATTGGCGCGCGTCAAAAACGCTCGCTTTTGATTGCAAGGGAGGCATGTTTGTTCCCTCCCTGTCTCCTGTTTGCCGCGCCTGCCCGGACAGGAGATTGTGCACGCGCACGGCGTCTCTTTTGCTCGCGGCATCTCTTCCGCCTCGCCGGGGCTTGGTTAATTAGGTGTCATGGTTATGCTTTCAGTTTCACAAATCAAGGGCCTCGTGTTGCTTGTATTCCGCTGCATCTCGCCACTGGCGCAACGTTTTAAAATATGGCACTTATGGCGTACGCTCGTGCCAAATATGTTTACATCTTTATTTCGATTCCCCTTTCACAAACTGCGGCGAAGTTGGCGGAGGAAACGGGTGCCTGGAAAGGGATAAATGGGGCACCCCCGCCATGACGGTAAGTGTATGCCTCTCATAATTCTTTCTTTTGTTCATTGCACTGCGCGATGCACTTCTGTGTCGTCGTCCCCACCGTCATCACCCATACTGCCACCCAGCCTCGGTGTACACCACCAGCGCCGCAGCTGCTGTGCGTACCGTGCAGACTCGGCCCGCTGTACACCCAGCTCTGGCTCTCACATCCTTGGATCCACAAACAGTTCACCAGCCATTAACGTGCATATGGCCTACTCTAAAACTTGTAGCAATTGTAAACAGTACAGCTGCATAGCCAGGAGCTCAAACTAACACGGCAGAGCTCACCCGCACTGCGGGTGCACTTACCTGTCATGGTCACTGCCTACCTCAGTGTAGCCCCACGCACCGGCAGACCCTTTGCCTACAATTGGCAGGGTCTTCCCTGATTGTGCCGCTGTGCTCATTCCCTTGGGGGCGTCACTTAGCCTCCGGTGTAGTCCGTTCCAGTGCCTTACTCTCCTTGCTGCCATATGCAGTCAGCTGCCCCGTATCTCGCACCGTCCACGTGGTATCAGAGTCCAAGGTGCGTTACTACCCAGACCGGGGTCAATAACCAGGCCTGCGCGGCATTGGTTTTGTCATTGTATTTATTCTTTCATTCATATTTAATTCCTATGTGTTGTTTATTTTTAAAGACCTATTTATTTGTTGCACTCATCGTTTACAACACATAGGGGTCGATTCCGATTCGGGCCGGAAAAAGCACCGACCGACTCGGAGCCGGAAAAATTACCGACCGACACGTACCAGTGGCGCCCGACACGCCAAGTACGATGCAAGCCGCGATAAATCCGACCGACACGTCAGGAAACCAAGCCGACCGACCGAGCCGCTCGGAAAATAGCAATCCGGCCGGAAAAACACGCGAATCCAACCGACCGACACGCACCCGGAACAAATCCGACCGAATCGTACCCGCCAACTCCAAACCGCAAAGTACGATGCAAGGCGCGAAAACACGACCGAGTCGGACGGAGGACAAGCCGTACGACCGACACGCATACAAAACCGAGCCGAAGCAACACAATACACCGCGACCGACGCGTACGCAGCATAGAAAACTGCACAAACACAGCGTGAACGAAACGGAAAACACCGTACGAGACCAATGCAGGGTCCGACTCGGTCACAAGAACGTTTCCAACATACACAAACAGCACAAAGGAAAAATCAACGAAAAAAGGCCAAACAAGCAATTACCAAGCCAATAAATACTGGGGGGTGGGGACAGAGAACAAAGACACACCCACAACTCCACCTATATAAAGGACACAAATCACTACCATGAGCCTTTGCAAATGCCATTCCACTGCCAGCACCCAAGAGAAAGCAACCACACACCCACAGCTCATCCCTCACACAAGCCACACACCATCAGCACACCAACAAATACCTACCTCACATACACCCAGCAAAACACACACTCACACACCCTCACCTGCACACCAACACACACATCACTCACCATCACCACCCATCACCATGCCCCCCAAGAAGAATCACAAGTTCCTAGATTGTGAATTGGAAGTCCTGGTAGACGAGATCCTCAGGGTAGAGCCACAGCTGTTTGGCACATTGGTCCAACAGACCCCCATGTCGCAGAAAACCAAGATGTGGGAGAGGATCATCAACAGGGTGAACGCCCAATCACCATGTCGGCGCACAAAGACCGACATCCAGAACAGGTGGTATGACGTGCGCAGGGAGGGTACGGAAACTGCTGAAGCAAGACTACATCAACAGCCAACACACCGGCAGTGGCCCTCCTGCCAAGCCAATATACCTCAGGCCCTGGGAGGAGAAGGTGCGGGCCATCCTTCCGCCAGTGAGCGTATATGGACTAGAGGACATCCCAGAGCCTGGTGAGTACACAACAAATGTACACAATAAACTGCCACAAAACACACACATCACTGTCAAGGGAGAGTCAAACCATGCACTCATAGCAATTACACAGCAACTAGAACAGAATCATCCCAAAATGTGTATGTCAGTCAGATAAACACAACACATGCCATCAAAAAAGTCACATCCAACTGTGCCAACACATGTACAAACACAACCACAACTACAGCTAGGCAGTGGCACAAATAGAACTAACACACACATCCACACATGTAGCCACCACAACAACACCAACACACAGTGAAGACCACTCAAAGGAAGGAATTCTGTGTATGCTGGCCAAGTCAGTGTAGCCAATAGCATCATGGGAGTCGCAGTCACACATATTGCCCCCCCACAACTGTCCCATCAACACCACCCTGAACCATGCTCACATCACAGGGAGTGGAGAAGGACTCACAAGATGGCTGACACTGGCTACTGCTGTGGGGAGCACAAGGCCCTGCTGCCAACTGTGCACCAACAAACAGCAGGACACCACTGACTGACATCCTGAGAGACAACTTACACTCCCTGCAATGCAAGCACGTTCCATGGTGGGATATCTGGCTGGCTGGGTGGGAAGGGGGACTTGCAGCACTGACTATAGTCACCAGCACCTCCCCTCACCCCCCCCCAACACAAACTCCACAGTACCCACCTGGTAGAATGCAATGCCCTCCATCCTAACACAAGATCCCACAAAGCACCACCACCCTGGGTTATGTTGTGTGAAGCACAGGGACACTCTTGGGACTCTTAGCCAAACAACTGCCAGGACAACACTCCCAGCCATCCTGTCAGCACAGCCAGCCCACCCCACAGGGAAGCAGAGTCAAAAGGAAGGAAGCATGGGCATGCTGGGAAGGGGGTGGAGGCAATAGCATGATGGGAGTCGTAGTCACAGACATAGCTCACCCCCACAACTGTCCCATCAACACCACCCTGAACCATGCTCACATCACAGGGAGTGGAGAAGGACTCACAAGATGGCTGACACTGGCTACTGCTGTGGGGAGCACAAGGCCCTGCTGCCAACTGTGCACCAACAAACAGCAGGACACCACTGACTGACATCCTGAGAGACAACTTACACTCCCTGCAATGCAAGCACGTTCCATGGTGGGATATCTGGCTGGCTGGGTGGGAAGGGGGACTTGCAGCACTGACTATAGTCACCAGCACCTCCCCTCACCCCCCCAACACAAACTCCACAGTACCCACCTGGTAGAATGCAATGCCCTCCATCCTAACACAAGATCCCACAAAGCACCACCACCCTGGGTTATGTTGTGTGAAGCACAGGGACACTCCTGGGACTCTTAGCCAAACAACTGCCAGGACAACACTCCCAGCCATCCTGTCAGCACAGCCAGCCCACCCCACAGGGAAGCAGAGTCAAAAGGAAGGAAGCATGGGCATGCTGGGAAGGGGGTGGAGGCAATAGCATGATGGGAGTCGTAGTCACAGCCCTACATCCCCCACCACATGGCCCAGCAAGCTCACACTCACGCATGCACATCCCACAGAGAGTGGAAAGGCCCATCAAAGATGTCTGACACTGTTGCTGTGTCGTGGGGAGCACAAGGGCATGCTGGGTACTGCACACCAACCAACAGCAGGACACCACTGTCAGCCATCTTGCCATTGCCCTCACACCCACACCCACTGAACTCCACACAAAAGCAAGTAAGTATGGGAATGCTGGCAAGTGGGGTGGAGGCAATGGCATGATGGGAGTCGTAGTCACAGACATTGCTCAGCCTCACAACTGGCCCATCAACACCACCCTGAACCATGCTCACATCACAGGGAGTGGAGAAGGACTCACAAGATGGCTGACACTGGCTACTGCTGTGAGGAGCACAAGGCCCTGCTGCCAACTGTGCACCAACAAACAGCAGGACACCACTGACTGACATCCTGAGAGACAACTCACACTCCCTGCAATGCAAGCACGTTCCATGGTGGGATATCTGGCTGGCTGGGTGGGAAGGGGGACTTGCAGCACTGACTATAGTCACCAGCACCTCCCCTCACCCCCCCCAACACAAACTCCACAGTACCCACCTGGTAGAATGCAATGCCCTCCATCCTAACACAAGATCCCACAAAATACCACCACCCTGGGTTATGTTGTGTGAAGCACAGGGACACTCTTGGGACTCTTAGCCAAACAACTGCCAGGACAACACTCCCAGCCATCCTGTCAGCACAGCCAGCCCACCCCACAGGGAAGCAGAGTCAAAAGGAAGGAAGCATGGGCATGCTGGGAAGGGGGTGGAGGCAATAGCATGATGGGAGTCGTAGTCACAGACATAGCTCACCCCCACAACTGTCCCATCAACACCACCCTGAACCATGCTCACATCACAGGGAGTGGAGAAGGACTCACAAGATGGCTGACACTGGCTACTGCTGTGGGGAGCACAAGGCCCTGCTGCCAACTGTGCACCAACAAACAGCAGGACACCACTGACTGACATCCTGAGAGACAACTTACACTCCCTGCAATGCAAGCACGTTCCATGGTGGGATATCTGGCTGGCTGGGTGGGAAGGGGGACTTGCAGCACTGACTATAGTCACCAGCACCTCCCCTCACCCCCCCCCAACACAAACTCCACAGTACCCACCTGGTAGAATGCAATGCCCTCCATCCTAACACAAGATCCCACAAAGCACCACCACCCTGGGTTATGTTGTGTGAAGCACAGGGACACTCTTGGGACTCTTAGCCAAACAACTGCCAGGACAACACTCCCAGCCATCCTGTCAGCACAGCCAGCCCACCCCACAGGGAAGCAGAGTCAAAAGGAAGGAAGCATGGGCATGCTGGGAAGGGGGGTGGAGGCAATAGCATGATGGGAGTCGTAGTCACAGACATAGCTCACCCCCACAACTGTCCCATCAACACCACCCTGAACCATGCTCACATCACAGGGAGTGGAGAAGGACTCACAAGATGGCTGACACTGGCTACTGCTGTGGGGAGCACAAGGCCCTGCTGCCAACTGTGCACCAACAAACAGCAGGACACCACTGACTGACATCCTGAGAGACAACTTACACTCCCTGCAATGCAAGCACGTTCCATGGTGGGATAACTGACTGGCTGGGTGGGTGGGTGGGAAGGAGGTCTGGCTGTCAACCAAACACAATCAATGCAGACCATGTTCACACCCCAGAGAATACATAGAAATGCCCAAATAATGCAGGACAATGTGCCACACCAATATCAACCCCTGACTGTGACGACTTAGGACAATACAATGTACAGGCCCGCACCCCGAGGCACAGTCACAACTGTCAGGTGTGTCAACCACTGATGCCTGCAGAAACATGACATACATTGTTTGTGTCTCCCAAAAACAGGTGATGATAGGGACACAGCAGCAGACGCTGAGGAGTCCCAGTCCCAGGCTCAAGAGGATGCCGAGCTCACTGGCGTCGTACAGCCTCTGTCCTCCTCGGACGATGAACAACCTGGCACATCCGGTGCAAGTCAACATGCTGCACCAGCAGGACCACCAGCTGCAGCACCAGCAGGTCCACCAGCTGCACCCCTGCACCCACCCCTCCAACAACTGTCACCACGAATACCATCCCTGCCGACATGGACAGAATAAGGAGCAACACCAGCGCAGTGACCCTGGACCAACCTGGGGCCATGGACACCACCACCACCACCAACCCCCAAGGTGGACCAGGGTTATCTGTGCGTGCAACTGCACACACTGCACATGTCAGCAGGGGTGGTGGGAGGGGTGGGAGACAGAGGTCGCTGCTTGCAGACGTTGCTGGTGTGCATGAAGACCCACAACTGGTACGCATAGCTGATGCGTACCAGTCCAGCACCGGAGAGCTCAGCCAGGTAGTGGGGCTCCTCAGAGACATCAAACAGCAGCAGGCTGCCCATCATGCCCGCTTGGACTCCCACATGTCCCACGTGGAGTCACACATGTCACGTGTGGACTCCCACATGTCCCGCGTGGAGTCCAAGTGGGATGTACTACATGAGATGACGGCGGTGCACAGGGACATTTTACAATGCCTCCGCCAGATGAACAGCAACCAGTCCACACCTCCCTGTGTGCCAACAACATCTGGTACCGAACAAACTGCAACTGCCACAGGGAGGGAGGAGGACTCTGGCGGAGAGTCCCCTGCACCGCAGCAGCCTGCACTTGAGGGCCCCCCCCCAAGAAGAGGGGTCGTCCGAGGAGGGGAAAGTGAGAGGCTGATGGCCAAGCGCAACTCCCAGGAAGCCTGAACCTGTTCTGGATTTTCGCCTTTGTGCACAGACTGTTCACCCTGTTGATGGCAACACTACTCCCACACATTGCATGGGGAGTACAAGTTGGAACAATGTGTCAGACAACTGTGGCCCCGATACTGGGGATCCTGTCTACCTGGACTTTCAATTCACCTAGGAACTTGGGATTGCAAGATTCATGTACAGCACAACCCATCCTATGCACTATTAACACAGATGTATCACAATAAACACACTAATACACCATACTTGCCTCTGTCGTGATTCCAACGTGGGTGCTGTTATGGGGATGATGAACTGCAAAATTACACTGTGTATGCGAACTGCAACAGCAAGGACAACACAGGCATGTGAGTACAGGCAACGTGACACATATGAGGGAGACACACCACCAGGGGTACACAACACATACACACCTAGGCCATCTGACTCATTGCCTACACTGATGTTGCCAGGGAAGACGGTGCAATGCACAGACACCACACCCATTCCCAGTTGTAGTCAAGTAGCCCACAGGTGCAGTAAGCAAATGGCAGTCAAATGTGTGACCACAGACAACGCACATCACTAAGTGAAGCACAGGTTTATTACACAGTAGCAACATGCCGTAACCACTACAGATGCAAGGTAACCCCACCTGGTAGCGGGCACACAGTCAACAACTGTAGACGGAAGGAAGTCCATGGGTGTGGCGCACATCACCTGTAGGGACACAACAGCTACCAGCCTGGATGTGCAATCACGTCGTCGGTGGACACAGTTGACCAAACGAATCTGAAAGTACCATGTGAAGGACAGAAATGACACACAGTCAAAAGCAATGCAGTACAGGACAGATCAGCAAAACTCATGCACAATACATGTTACAAGATACCCACCCAGAACCAAGTTAGCATGTCAACACTGTTGGGGAGTACAGCCCACCTGTCACCACACATCGCAACACACATCCAGTCAAGTAGCCCATGGACACACTCCAACAGCACCAGAGCACCACCCACACATCATGCCAACTCACATCATTCACATGACACCTCAGGATACTCACATTCAGCTAAAGAAGTTGGTGATGAGCTGTGTGCGGACATCACCATCACCATCATCATCATCATCATCGTCACTGGCATCGTGGTCCAGGCCAGGATCCTCCACAGGTGGCGGATGTTGGTCATCGTCATCCTGGATGAGAGGCAACTCCTTCCGCACTGCCAGGTTGTGTAGCATGCAGCAGACGATGATAATCTTGCACACTTTCGCAGGGGCATATGGGAGGGACCCTCCGGTCTTGTCCAGGCAGCGGAAGCGGCTCTTCAGGAGACCAAAGGTCCGCTCAATCACTCTCCTGGTCCGACCATGTGCATCATTGTAGTGCATCTGGGCAGGTGTCACAGGGTTCCTGAGGGGTGTCAGCAACCACGGCATGTTGGGGTATCCCGAGTCACCTACGGACAGACAAGTGCACATCAGCTGACTTGGAAAAGTGGGCGGAATACTACAGATCAGATCACACACAATGGCACAAAGTCAGTACACACCGACAAGCCAGGCACGCTGGTTCTGCATCTGTGCCATCATCCTGGGGATGCGACTACTCCTCATCACAAAGGCATCGTGTGCTGAACCAGGGAAACGGACACACACGTGTGTGATGGTCATGTCTGCAAGACACACCACCAGTGCATTGACCGAGTGGTAGTGCTTGCGGTTCCTGTAGGCCTGCTCCTGGGCCTGTGGTGGTACCAAAGCCACATGTGTCCCATCAATGGAGCCAATGACATGCGGCATCCTCCCCAGGGCATAAAAGTCACTCTTCACGTCAGTGAGTCGTCGCAGTCTAGGGAAATAGATGTACCGGTTCAGGAAGAGCAACATTGCCGCCAAAACATCGCGGAGCACACGGCTGAACATGGTCTGTGACATCCCACCAGCAGACGCCACAGTATGTTGGAAGGTACCGGTGGCAAAGAAGTGTAGGGCTGCCATCACCTTCACCTTGGGGGTCAGCGCTGTAGGATACGGCCGGCCAGGCTGCAAATGTGGGGACAACTGCACTGCCAAATCCTCAATCAGCTGCCTGGTGAAGCGGTACCGTCGGATGCTGTCCCGTTCCACCATCGTTGCCAGGTCTGGGAATGGCCGATGGACAGCAGGAGCCCTGCAGTGCAGAGGAGAAGTAAGCAAGATCGTCAGTCACCCCACATATGCGGCATTGAACACACTCAAGATCCCAACATACATCATCATGAGGCACAACTACATGAAGTGTGCAGTACCGGAACGACATGTATGGTACATACATGGCCAACATCTGTCAACACGGTCCTACAGGTGGCATCAATTTGTCCCAGGTTGGCCCATTGGATATCATGATGCTGTGTCACAGTCACCCCCCACAGTGACATGTGAGGACAGATGTGCCCCAGGCACCACAGCTCAACAACAGGCACATTCCCAGGGACCCTGTAATGCCACATGGACACTGGCATCACCTGGAGTATCATGTGTACACCACAGCAAAACAAACATGACCCCCACAGGTAGTGGCTACACTTGCCATGGCAGGACAGCCATGGACGTCTGTGACACACACGCACAACATCAGAGTCCATGCACACACAACGTGGATGTGGAGACTGTCTCCCATTGTGCACATGAAATCAGAGACATTGTAAACACTACATGCACAAAGACTGTGGAGGGACATCACTATTGTGCCACTGGGACACCCTGGCTCAAACATACCGTCCCACATGGGACTCACGGGGTATGTGACATGACATACACAAACACCACTGTGAAATGTGACCATGACACATGCACAGATATGAACAGTTGCACATCACAGTGGTCACGTACACGTAACACCCAGAATCCTGTCCCCATGAACACGTGCACAGCCTGGGGGTGGCTGCCCACAGGTGACACCCACAGGACAACATGTACACCAACATACACACAATAGGAAATGCAGCCTTACATGCCTTATGATAAGGTTTGGACAGGCTGTCGTGATGTAGGTGTGCCCCTCACTCCCTGGGAGCTATCTGTGGCTGGCATATGTCCATCTGAGACAGGCATGCTGACCTATGCCAGTCACATATACAGTGATGCATTGAACCGCAATGGACCGACCGGTGCCTCCGGCCGGCCCATTGCTTTCAATGTGTGCGGGTACGCGTTGTACCCCTGTGCGCGTTGAACTGCAATGGACCGATCGGTGCCTCCGGCCGGCCCATTGCTTTCAATGTGTGCGGGTACGCGTTGTACCCCTGTGCGCGTTGAACTGCAATGGACCGATCGGTGCCTCCGGCCGGCCCATTGCTTTCAATGTGTGCGGGTACGCGTTGTACCCCTGTGCGCGTTGAACTGCAATGGACCGATCGGTGCCTCCGGCCGGCCCATTGCTTTCAATGTGTGCGGGTACGCGTTGTACCCCTGTGCGCGTTGAACTGCAATGGACCGATCGGTGCCTCCGGCCGGCCCATTGCTTTCAATGTGTGCGGGTACGCGTTGTACCCCTGTGCGCGTTGAACTGCAATGGACCGATCGGTGCCTCCGGCCGGCCCATTGCTTTCAATGTGTGCGGGTACGCGTTGTACCCCTGTGCGCGTTGAACTGCAATGGACCGATCGGTGCCTCCGGCCGGCCCATTGCTTTCAATGTGTGCGGTACGCGTTGTACCCCTGTGCGCGTTGAACTGCAATGGACCGATCGGTGCCTCCGGCCGGCCCATTGCTTTCAATGTGTGCGGGTACGCGTTGTACCCCTGTGCGCGTTGAACTGCAATGGACCGATCGGTGCCTCCGGCCGGCCCATTGCTTTCAATGTGTGCGGGTACGCGTTGTACCCCTGTGCGCGTTGAACTGCAATGGACCGATCGGTGCCTCCGGCCGGCCCATTGCTTTCAATGTGTGCGGGTACGCGTTGTACCCTGTGAGCGTTGAACTGCAATGGACCGATCGGTGCCTCCGGCCGGCCCATTGCTTTCAATGTGTGCGGGTACTCGTTGTACCCCTGTGCGCGTTGAACTGCAATGGACCGATCGGTGCCTCCGGCCGGCCCATTGCTTTCAATGTGTGCGGGTACGCGTTGTACCCCTGTGCGCGTTGAACTGCAATGGACCGATCGGTGCCTCCGGCCGGCCCATTGCTTTCAATGTGCGCGGTACGCGTTGTACCCCTGTGCGCGTTGAACTGCAATGGACCGATCGGTGCCTCCGGCCGGCCCATTGCCTTCAATGTGTGCGGGTACGCGTTGTACCCCTGTGCGCGTTGAACAGCAATGGACCGATCGGTGCCTCCGGCCGGCCCATTGCTTTCAATGTGTGCGGGTACGCGTTGTACCCCTGTGCGCGTTGTACCGCAATGGACCGATCGGTGCGCACCCATTGACAATGGGCTTGCCTGGCAACGGACGCGTTTTCGAATTTCGAACGAGTCGGTTGCTGGAAAATCAGTTGGTCACCCACAACAATGTTGCAAAATCATGTATGTCATGAAGTTGAAGTTTTGAAGGATGCTGTGGGCGTGTTTTGGTGCTGCTATTCCATGGATTGGCCAGATTCAGAAGATGCAAACGACTTGGACCTATCACTTTGGACACAAGGGACAGTATCTGCCTCTCCAGCACATATATATTGCTGCCTGTTCCCCTGAGAGCCCACTTGCCTGCACTACATGCTCCAGGACGACATCTGCCACTGCACTGCTGCTGTCTCTGCCCCTCTGGACCCTGCAATGGCACGTACTGTGGAGAGAGCCCCAGCCT
This sequence comes from Calotriton arnoldi, assembly GCA_963921515.1. Classification (NCBI taxonomy): domain Eukaryota; kingdom Metazoa; phylum Chordata; class Amphibia; order Caudata; family Salamandridae; genus Calotriton; species Calotriton arnoldi. Next base: position 1,016,265 of record CAWUFW010001223.1, read on the forward strand.
TCAGCCTTGAGGAGAACCAGGCCCTGCTGGACAGCCTACTTCCACAGTACAGCAAGCTGTATGGGACACCAGGGGAGCAGGTGAGTGTTCTGTGCACTGCCTTTCTGAATGTGCATTTTGTCTGACTAGCAAGGCTGAGAGTCAGCACGCCACTGGCTAGCAGGCTCACTGAGTAGTTGTCACCCCCATAGTGTGTAGTGACTTGCACTGGACAGGTATGGTGCAGTGACAGTGCATTTGAACATGGTTTTACTTCCCATGCAATGATACCATGTAGTGACGTCTGGCAAACTGTCCATGGTCAGCTTTGCACTGCCTGTGTACATCACGTGCCCCTGTGATTGAGACATGTATATACAACTGTGTCATGCACGGATATGTTGCATGTGTGGTAATGGCCTTTTCACTTTGTCATCCTGACAGGTTAATGCCCATCGGAAGCAGGAAATCTGGAAGGACATCGTCCGGGCTGTCCGGTCCGTGGGGGTCTACAAGCGCCGGATCCGCAACTGCCAGAAGAGGTGGCAGGACCTTCGGGGCTGGACCCGGAGGATTGCACGGGTCCAGCTGAAGCTGTCGCCTCCTCGCAGGAGGGGCGGAACACGGACCCTGACCCCCCACATGCTCCAGATCCTGGCGGTGGTCTTTCCAGACCTGGATGGGCAGCTGAAGGCCAGACAGCAGCAAGGAGGGGGTGAGTCAAAGACTGCACTGTGAACTCTGTATTACATGCTTTGTGCCCTCCTCTGGCCTGGTTCAACTGCCACAGTGCAGCAGTCATGTTGTCCAGGAGCCATGTCCCTCTATTGTGCACTGCCCACTGCTCATCTGATACCCAGGTGTGGCCCTTACAGTCAGGGAATTCTGTCACTTGGGACTGTGTCCTTGCAGTTTGCTTCACTAAAGGTGGGGGACAGCATCTGTTTCCCTAACTCTGTTGTGGGCATCATGGGTGGGTCCATTGTTCACACAACGCCTGGGTTTGGACATGTGATCTGCGTGTTGCTTTGATATGCGGTCCACTTGCTGAGCTGAGCCACCACATGTGCCTGGGGTATGTGGCACACGCCCATGCAGCGGGTGGGAACAATGTTTGTGCCCCAGGAGTGTGCAGATTACGTGTGTCACACATACATAGCCAGCTATCCACTGTCCAGGGCACATCCCTCATTCATGTGGAGCAGGACAGTCATGCCTACTCCAGGCCATGCAATGCACTCTGTACTCCCACTCCCGTGTATCGGCTGACACATTGTGCACAGTGATTTGACCCCTCAGGTGTCTGCCTCTGTGTCAGTGTGCTGTAGATTAGTCGCCAGGACTGCTGTGGAGTTTCTTGGTAGGGGCTCAGCATGCCACTGGAGATGTGACCATAGGAGACGATACTTGTGTGACACATAGGTGTCTGATCAGCTGCCCATGCAGACTGGGGCATGTAAATGTGAAGTTCAGGCAGCTGTTCCCCATGCACAGCAGAGTGTGAGGGGCTCAGGTTCAGAGGGTAGTGTCACAGGTCTCCCATATGTCCAATAGGTATGACCTGGACAGATGAGGGTTAAGAGGATGTGTTGTGGGGGGATGTACATGTGCACTTGTGCAGCTCCAGGACTTGCATTCCCCATGACCTACTATTGTGACACAGTGCAGAGTGTTGTTGTCTGGCTGCGAAGTCATACATCACTGAGACAGTGATGTATGACTTTGCAGTCATGCCTCCGCCATGGCATGTGTCTACTGATTGGTGAGCCTGCAGGGGAGTGACATGTGCTACATGCACACCATAGTGGCGCTGGCTATCAGGACATGGGTGCATCATGGTGTCTGTCGCTGGTATGCATCACATGCATTTCCTATTTGACTCTGGGCATCCCTTTCATCCGGAAACCTGTACTGATTCAGTGGCAAGAGCTGTGATGTGTCCACACCGTGTCCTCTGCACTGTCCAACTACTGTGTACTTGGTGCATGTGTCAACACTGGGGTGTTGCAATCCAACAGACACCAGACAGATGGGTGCAAGGCCATGTGGGATGTGAGTGCCATGCTTGGCATCAGACTGACAATTGACTTCTCCTGTTCAGTTAGGGCACTTTTAGCAATGTACAACTGATGATGCCAGGGCTTGCTCTGTGATGTGCTGTGCTCACAGTGGTGTGTGCGTTATGTGCAGGTGACTGATGTCTGTCTGTATCCCCATTGTTTGCAGATACATCCACGGCCACGGAAGGGGACAGCTCCACGGACCAGGAGGAGCCGGAGAGCCAGACTGGGTCAGCAGCCGAGGAGTGGTCGGAGGGACCCAGTGGCACGGAGGGCGAGGGGAGCCACACCGAGGAGTCCTCAGCAGCATCCACCTCAGCTGAGGACCAGAGCAACTCGGAGGATGACTCCCTTGTGGAGGCGGGTGTCAGCAGCCACCACACCCCAGCTAGTGTTGCTGTCCCCGCCACCACCAGCACCACCACCGCCCTCCCATCGGCTCCCATTCCCCAGGTCCGTGGAGGCTCCCATGTCCGGGAGCGTGTTTCCTTTGGGCCAGGCACCGCACCCCTGCCCCTGTGTCCCCTGCTGCCCTGCGTGAGGAGTCTGTGTACCTCCTTCGCCAGCTCCATGTAGGGCAGACAGCCATGCTGAGTGTCCTCCATGCGCACACCGCGCTGTTGACTCAGCTGGTGTCGTTCATGGAGGGCATCTCATCGGGCATGTCTGACCTACAGAGGGGCAATAGGTCCATGGACTCCTCCCTGACGGCAGCAGTGTCCCTCCTCAAACGGTCCCTCACCCCTCCTGCCTCTGCTCCATCCACACTCCCCAGCACCTTACCCGTCCCAAGCACACACACACCGGCACAGGCACACACCAGCACACACACATCCAGCACACTGACACACACGCCAATGACAAAACGCACATGCACGCACATTCAGGGGACTGAAGCCAGACTCACAGGGGATGGGGCCCTGGAACACACACACGCATCCACATGCACTGCGCAGTCCTCAGTTCCCTCTCCCTCCAAAGCACCCTCCCTTGCCTCACATGCAACCCCAAAGTCACAGCAGCTCTTCCTCTGTGACCTCGGCCTCTTCCCCACCGATGAAGCTGCTCCAGCATCCCGGGGGAAGAGGAAGCCCACCCACACGGAGCAGAGTGCCCCTCGCCCCCGGACACCCTCCCCCAGGCGCAGACGGACTGAGGCCCCCACCCGCAAGTCCCCCCGGAGTGGTAAGAGCAAGACCCCGCCACCGCCCTGCAGCTCAGGCACAAGGTCTCCGTCCTCCATCCCTCAGGCCCCCACTGCACAGGTGCCCCCACCACACCCTGCCCCAGGTTCCCCCACCCACAGATATACCATCCCCAAGAGGATCCGGCCTTCTCCCCCTGCCACTTGCTCTCCCAGCACCACACCCCCCGCTGCGCTTGTCTGTGCCACTGATGTGGTGAGGGTGTCCTCCCCTCTGTCCAACCCACCTTGCCTGTTCCCCATTCTCCTCCCCTGGAGGTAGGCACTGCAGTGGAGTCCACTACCGCCCTGTCTGACTTGGGCACTGCAGTGGCGGACCTGTCCACCCCATCTGCAGGGTCCACTGCAGTTGTGCCGGCACCCACGACATCTGAGTCATGCCCCCAGTTGTGCCGGCACACACCATGTCAGACACCTCCACTGCAGTTGTCAGTGGCTCTCCAGCACCCACCACCCCTTCCCTGACTCCCCCTGGTGAGCCCTGATCCTGTCCCTGCGGTGCCTGGCCTGCCCCCCGGTTGCCCCTCCTAGTGGATTGTCCCTGGTTTTGTGCAGGCATGCGTAGGGTGACATCTGCCAGTGTCACCCTGTTTGAACTTTGACAATGGACTGGCCATTGGCCTTTGCTCTAATTTCTTCTGGACGTCGTTATCAAACAACACATATGCTGAATAAAGCAACTTTCTTTTCTCTAGTGCTCATGCTTCAGATGTACATGTTGTTGGTGCAGCTAACCATGCCCTTGCTGCAGTGATGGTGATATCTGGTATCATGATTATGAAGTGTTACTGTGCAGGAACCCATGTGGTCCAGGGGGAATGTGTCCTATCATGTGGTGTATCCATGTCATCAATAGCAGCATCTGAGGGTGTCATGTGTTCAGTATTTGGCAATGGGTTTCCTACTTACATTGGCAATTTCATATCTGTGGCTTCCACCCCTGCACATCTGTTGTGCCTGCCATCGTTGCATTTGTCTACTTCCCTGACCGTGTTGCCATCTCCAGTGGACATGCAGGTTTGGGCATCAATGGGGAGGGACTCATCCGTGTAGTCAGTGCAACATTGCTATACAAGTGTGTTGGATCTGTGCTGATGATTCCGTTGGCACATCCATGACCAGGCTGATGTGATGGGAGCCCTCATTTGGTGCTAATTGTTGATTGTGTGACCAAGTGCTCAGCTGACATGATGGGGCCCTACTGAGGCAACATATGGCACAGCTTTCCTCACACAGGAGTGGAGTCCCCTCATGGCAGTGTGTACACGTGTGACATTGCCTGCGCCCAAGGTGTGTGTTGTATGTGCATGTCTGTGTGTTCACTTTCATTCATCTGCGCATGCTGTGATCCCTAGTGTTGTACCTGTTTGTGATGCTTGCTGACTTGAGCTATGTTCCCCCAAAGTCTTCTCCCTGTGTTCTCTGTGATGTGGGTGCATGGCACATTACTGGTCATCAGGGTGTCACCCATAGGTGTGTTTGCTGTCAGGGCTGAGTTTGTGTGCAGACGCAGATGGGTCACAGTCAGGTTTCCCCTTGGCACTTGTTGTTTGCCCCTGTCATGTGATTTCCAGTTTGTGTTATCTTTCAGTGATTGTGACACGTTGTGTGTGTGACTGCTGGCACTCCTCAGGGTCCGGGCTGCAATGTTGGTTGTTGTCTATGTGTGTTCTTTGTGGGTGACCTTGGCTTCTTCATTGGTGTGTGACTGTGGCTGGGATCCCATTGGTCGGTGTGGTATTGCCGTCATGTCCATGTACAGCGTAGTGTGCAGTGTGTCAGACATTCAGGAGTCTTGTTGAGTGTCCATGTGTGATGTGTTTCTACACCTTGGTTCCCACCCACCACCCTGGAATAGTCATGGGTGCATGTGCAATGTCACCAGTGCATGTGTACTTCACTGCTGCACATTGTCGGAGGTCGAGGGGTGTGGTGTTGAGTGTGTGCAGATGTGAGTTGTTGCCCGGCTAGGCCCCTGCCTCCATGTTGGCCTTGGCTTACTGGCCATGCTGATTGATTTGTGCTTGTGTAGGTGTGATGGTAGTTTGTTGCTCAGGACACCTGACTGTGGTTCACAGTGTGAACGACATTTAGCTTTGTCATCACAGTGGTATTTTTATTCAGCCCGGGGTCACCACATTGTGGGGGCCCTGGGGGTGGTGCTGTGGTGTGTCTGTGACTTGCTGTGTCAGTTGTTGTTCCTACGTGCCTGTGTGACATGTGTATTTTGTGCTCCCTCTCACCTGACAATGCCTGCTTGCCCACATAGGGGATTTGGATCCATGAGTTACCTTAGTGTGGCAGTGTATGCACATCTGTATGATTGGTATTCAGCTCTCCTCATGTGTTGTGTGGTTGCCTGGGGACACTGGCAACCCCACCCCTCACCTGCTGTGTATGATGACAGTGTTGGTCTGCCTGTTTGTGTTTGTGCATCTGCACCACTGCATTGGCATATCTTGGGTGTGCCATTGGCTGTATGTTGTTTGGTGTGTTTCCCCTGCTGTCCCTGGGACTCCTAGGTCATCGGTCAGCACAGTGATCATGGTTTGTGTGTCCCATTGCTGCCATGGTATGGTATCTGTTCACCTCACATCTGCTGTCTCCACAGGGTATCTGCATTTGTGTGCCCATTGGTGCAAATATGTGGTTCTGCATTCTGATGGTCACTTCTGTCATTGTGTCATTGATGACTGTTGACGGTCTCAGCCCCCATGGGTGTTGTTTGTCTGCACATGGCCAAAGGAATGTTTCATTTGCACTGCAGTATTTGGCTCCCCCAATTTATGTTGCAATGGGACACATACACTACTTTGCCACAGATGAGTTTTTGGTTCTGTGACCAGGAATGATCCATGCAGTTTGGCAGTTGCAGCTCTTTCTTTGTCAACAATTACCTTTTGGTCACTGTGATGATGAGGGTGTAGACCCCATTGCCACAATGGTCAAAATGTGCTTCAGCTATGGACCCCACACTTGCCTTTTGGTCACTGTGATGATGGGGGTTTAGACCCCATTGCCACAATGGTCAAAATGTGCTTCAGCTATGGACCCCACACTTGCCTTTTGGTCACTGTGATGATGAGGGTGTAGACCCCATTGCCACAATGGTCAAAATGTGCTTCAGCTATGGACCCCACACTTGCCTTTTGGTCACTGTGATGATGGGGGTTTAGACCCCATTGCCACAATGGTCAAAATGTGCTTCAGCTATGGACCCCACACTTGCCTTTTGGTCACTGTGATGATGGGGGTTTAGACCCCATTGCCACAATGGTCAAAATGTGCTTCAGCTATGGACCCCATACTTGCCTTTTGGTCACTGTGATGATGAGGGTGTAGACCCCATTGCCACAATGGTCAAAATGTGCTTCAGCTATGGACCCCACACTTGCCTTTTGGTCACTGTGATGATGGGGGTTTAGACCCCATTGCCACAATGGTCAAAATGTGCTTCAGCTATGGACCCCATACTTGCCTTTTGGTCACTGTGATGATGAGGGTGTAGACCCCATTGCCACAATGGTCAAAATGTGCTTCAGCTATGGACCCCACACTTACCTTTTGGTCACTGTGATGATGGGGGTTTAGGCCCCATTGCCACAATGGTCATGGGCTGCTTAGCATTGTGGGTGCCACACACATATATGTGTGGCACATGTGCTAGGGGGTCACATTGTATGTTGAAAGTCATGTTCGGTGTTGTAGGCATTTGACACAGCCTACACACGCTTGTCATGGTGGTGGGGGGATGTCTTAATCTTGCATTCCCTAGGTTGTGGTGTGCTTGTTGTGTCATGCATTGTCCATCCTATGAGTGGGGGTGGTAGTAGTGGTAGGCATCCAGCCCCCCTGGCTAAGGGTGGTAGTAGTGGTAGGCATCCTGCCCCCTGGCTAAGGGTGGTAGTAGTGGTAGGCATCCTGCCCCCCTGGGTGAGGGTGGTAGTAGTGGTAGGCATCCAGCCCCCTGGCTAAGGGTGGTAGTAGTGGTAGGCATCCTGCCCCCTGGCTAAGGGTGGTAGTAGTGGTAGGCATCCTGCCCCCCTGGGTGAGGGTGGTAGTAGTGGTAGGCATCCTGCCCCCCGTGGGTGAGGGTGGTAGTAGTGGTAGGCATCCAGCCCCCCTGGCTAAGGGTGGTAGTAGTGGTAGGCATCCTGCCCCCTGGCTAAGGGTGGTAGTAGTGGTAGGCATCCTGCCCCCCTGGGTGAGGGTGGTAGTAGTGGTAGGCATCCTGCCCCCCTGGGTGAGGGTGGTAGTAGTGGTAGGCATCCTGCCCCCCGTGGGTGAGGGTGGTAGTAGTGGTGGGCATCCTGCCCCCTGGCTAAGGGTGGTAGTAGTGGTGGGCATCCTGCCCCCTGGCTAAGGGTGGTAGTAGTGGTAGGCATCCTGCCCCCGTGGGTGAGGGTGGTAGTAGTGGTGGGCATCCAGCCCCCCCTGGCTAAGGGTGGTAGTAGTGGTAGGCATCCTGCCCCCATGGGTGAGGGTGGTAGTAGTGGTGGGCATCCTGCCCCCTGGCTAAGGGTGGTAGTAGTGGTAGGCATCCTGCCCCCGTGGGTGAGGGTGGTAGTAGTGGTGGGCATCCAGCCCCCCTGGCTAAGGGTGGTAGTAGTGGTAGGCATCCTGCCCCCCGTGGGTGAGGGTGGTAGTAGTGGTGGGCATCCTGCCCCCTGGCTAAGGGTGGTAGTAGTGGTGGGCATCCTGTCCCCCTGGCTAAGGGTGGTAGTAGTGGTAGGCATCCTGCCCCCCTGGGTGAGGGTGGTAGTAGTGGTAGGCATCCTGCCCCCCTGGGTGAGGGTGGTAGTAGTGGTGGGCATCCTGCCCCCTGGCTAAGGGTGGTAGTAGTGGTAGGCATCCTGCCCCCCTGGGTGAGGGTGGTAGTAGTGGTGGGCATCCTGCCCCCCTGGCTAAGGGTGGTAGTAGTGGTAGGCATCCTGCCCCCCTGGGTGAGGGTGGTAGTAGTGGTAGGCATCCAGCCCCCCTGGCTAAGGGTGGTAGTAGTGGTAGGCATCCTGCCCCCTGGCTAAGGGTGGTAGTAGTGGTAGGCATCCAGCCCCCTGGGTTGGGGTGGTGGTGCGCATTCAGGCCCCTGTGTGCATATGTGGCATTGGTGATGGGCATCCCGCCCCTATGGTGCTGCTGTTGCTGGTGTAAGTATATTCAGATTCCCCGTGTATGTGTGTGATGTGTCGTGTACGTGTTGTATGTGTTTTGTGGTTGGTGTCTGACTTACCTTCTGCGCCGTACGCGTCCGTGCCTGTTCCGGTAGTAGATGTAGAATATTGGTATGATCGGGACGAAGGGATTCATGGTTGGTTCGTGTCGTTCGTCCTTCTCGTTGCTTCGCGTCGTCCTCGTCGCTTCGCTTCGTCCTCGCCGCTCGCGTCGTCCTCGTCGGTGCCGTGTTCGTCTCGTAGCCGTGGATCGTGTTGTGGCGCGATTCGGAGCTTATGTGCGCCTCTCCCGGATGCTTTGACGTGCCGTGCGTAGCGACGGGTTCGGCGCGTACGGGAAGCGCATCGTACTTGTCCGGCCGGACGGGGCTGCATTTTCCCTTCCGTGCGACTCGATTCGGCGTTTCCGGATTCGCCTCGGTCGGAGAACAGGACCTGGTTTGGGTGAGTACGGCTCGGCCGGAATTTTTGCTGTTGTGCGCATCGTACTTGCTCGTTCGGTGTGCTGTACGGATCGGTCGGGAAACTGGCTTTCGCATGGCTTTTTTCCCGACCGAATGGTATTGGGTGCGCCACCATAGTGTGTTTAGGCTTTCTCAATATTTGGGTCATAGCATGTATAACGTATCTGAAGTGTTTTGTTTAGTTTCATCACATATAGTGGGCAAATCACGTGTTTTCGATTGACTAACCAGCACCATTTAAACGCGCATGCCTCGTTTGTTTTGAACCAATTACATTTCAGCAATAGACTGACTACGTTCCGTTTATCCGAACTCGGTGAGTAAATTGTGTGCTTTTACTTCGTTAGTTAACAAGAGAAGATGGTGTAGATACAAGTTGTTTTTTGTCATTGAGCAGGATTACAGATTTGGGTGCATTTCACTTACATATTTAGTTTTATTTCGAGAACATTCACTTACGTCATGCTGTGTAGTACGTCTTCGTTTTTTTTGCCACTTCTTCGCCTCTAATGCTTTTGTAATATTTCTGAAAGCAACTTGCAGGTTCGTTGTGCTAGTGCAGTGGAGTACCCTAAGGTATTGGCTGTCTTTTCGTAGATGTATTTGTCCATAGTAAACTCAAATGGAGAGCCATCCAGCTTTACAACTATGTACAGTCTTTTTGTCACATTGAACACAGGTTTAAAAAATCGTGCACTAGAAGTTGCTCACAGATAACATCTCTAACATGCAGTGTCAGTCAGTCGATTGCCCCAGACCTTACCCCTCTCATAGGGACACTGTTGTTTTTTACCGACGATTTCAGTGCTGGTATAGCCCACACTGCAAGGTCTACTGTACAGCGATTTTCCTTGTTTTTTTTGCAGTTTGTTGTATGTATAAATAAAAAGCCAAATATTTTTCTTCGCACAACTTGATTTTAAATTGAATCACACTCATTCGGTTGAGCTTCTATTGTATTGCAATTTGGGACACACTGCACACCGCTCTCTCCCCTACCCACCACGTACTCAAATGCCTTGCTTTACCCTACCTATGTTTATTTTGTCAAAAAAGTCTTCGTCAAGGAGATAAAGTCTTTGTATAGCACACTGCCATACCCCATGCACTCACAAGGCACACAACACACATACAGTCTCGGAAAGCCCGGTCCCTCCACTCCGGCAAGCAAAAATACATAAATAAAAACCATTACCATTTACAACGCCAATAGGTCTAACTTTTACAGATGCGAGACCTATTGCATTGCAAATGCTTGTCCTTTTTAAGTTTCGGTTAAATAAAAATTCATGTGAGCTCCCTGCCAGCATTCATGTTCTCTTTGCTTTTTGTGATTTCCCCTGAACAAATAACTCTTACTAAAGTTATCCCATCTCAAACTACCGGATCATAATTCAATATGTACTTCTGTATTGTACAGCCCTGTGGCTACTGCTTTTTGAAATAATCTTAAATTGCTTTGATCAAAAGAAACAGCCTGTCAAGATGTTTAATACGCATTTTCTGTGCATAATGTATTTCCTTGCGATTTGAATTCCTGGTTAAGTTTGTGGATGTTTGCACTGCTAAATCTATGTAAACAGGGCGGCAGGTATTTCTCGTGGTTTTTAATGTGCGCACGCCCCATCAATGTAATCCTGCTTTCTTATCACTTGAGGTTCCTAAAGAAAGTGAGTTATTGCAGAACTCACCCCTACCAGAACAGGCCAGTGCACAGGGAGACTTTTTGTCCAACTACCCTGATTCGTCAGGACTCAGGGTGGTGAGGGTTGAGTTGCTTGATGATTATAACCCTACTTAATATAGGGTGTATATGTTCTAAAGAAGGGTGTCCAACATAATCAAAGATAGATCACAACTTGTCCAGATAATCACGATTTCCACATAAAATACATTTAATACAATTGATTTACATGCAGCTCAAATACAATTTCACTGGGCATTGTGGAAAATCTGGCATGGACCTGGATTTTCTTATCCTTTTTGCCCATCCCTGGTCTGTGCACGGAGAAGGCCAATCAGTGTCTGCCTCCTATAATCATTGATTATCCCACAGACACCCGTCAAGTAGGGTTTTCTAATGCAATAAGCGGGAGTGGATTCATTAGAAACTGTGGAAACTAGAAAGATTGAAACTGAAAAAAGGAATGTCACAGAGTGGAGCTGCCCATGAGTTCTGCTAAGAACTAAGAAGCAAACGGTGAGATGTTAGAACAGGAAGTAAATTTGACTAAGAAGCTAGATTGACATTGGAATGTTCTATGAACAGAAAACAAAAATGATCAAACCGTTGTAAAACCAAGTACTTTAAGCCACTGATTGTAAAGGGGAAGAATAAACACTGAGCTTTATGTCATGGCGGACACTGAGTATATATGCATCTAGTTTGTTTCTTAGCTCTGAAACTTGTGATAGTTGTGAATGACATTCAAGATGAAAGGATGACACTAAAGGAATGGTTAGGCTTTCATCTTCTGGCTTTAAATGTCCGATCCTCCCGGGTGGCTGATGTTCGTTGCCATGGACTGTGCCATGGGCTCCTATTTACCCATCATGGATGTGTTTTTTAAAGGTCTCAGGCACATTATCGCAGGTGTTTGGCCAGTAATGTGTCATTCAACTTTAAGACAGGGGACCATTTTGTATCCCTTTACAAAACACTGTTTTCTTAAATCCTTTGATGTGCAAACCATCACCATACCTAAGACAAGGTGTTTGGAGGCACGGCTCTGTGACGAGATGCAGCAACATGGGTTGTTTATTGGGATCAGACTAAGGGGCTTATTTAGAGTTTGGCCGAGACGGTACTGAATTGCAATGGTGATGGCGCACCCTTTCTGCCAGACTGAAGGTCCCTAGATTCTGTTCTCCCTCACAAGCTATCAGTAGACTTCATTGGCTCCCCGTAAAGAAGCAAATACTCTTGAAGGGCCTTTTCACTGATTACAAGGTACTTCAGGGTCTAGGTCCTGCCTATCTGAAAGAAAGGTTCAGGTGGTACCAGCCTGGTAGGGCCCTTCGTTCTAGCTCAGCCAGAAGCCTGGTAGTTCCCTCTTGTAAACTGTCCTCCTGCGGAGGCAGGAGCTTTGTCACCTGCACTGCCCAAAACTGGAACCACCCCCCTCTGGAGCTGAAAAGGCTTCAGGAAAGCTCCGAAAACCTGGCTGTTTAGTCATGATTCGCCACATTTGGTCACCTACTCACCTGTTCACTGGAAGCGCCAAGACGCCTCCGGGCAAACATTGCGCTCTATAAATTTAAAATCAAACATCAAATCAAGGTACACCTGCCTGATTTACAGGTGGGCAGACTTTAAACATGTCTCCTCCAACAGTCCAGTGGAGTAAGAGCAGTTGCATTTTAGTTATTTGATCGTCCGCCTGATTTAGAGGGGAAAACAAATGGCAAGTTTCCATTCTCCTTTACCGCCATGAAAAACCTGGTTGTAAAGGACAATGAAATCTGTAAGATGACCCCTTCACTATATAAGATAACTTCCATGGTGTGGGGTTATCTGTTTTGGGATTTTATAAAAAACAAAATCACGCTTTGGGATTATGTTTGTGGAAAAAATCAAAATAGGTTAAAATGTTTGATGAAGGGTAAGGTCATTTTGATGTATCATCCGGTATCATCCATCCAGCTTTTAACTCATTGACTGGAACTGCTGTGACCACCATTCCTGTCCGGTGACTAGAGATGCCCGCTGGGCGGGCAGAAATCTCTCAATCTGGAGTACGGGTACTCTTGCAGGGTGACTGGGCAAACTGCTCTGCACGCTGACGGATAAATACCATTCTCTGTGATCAAAATTGGTCCCTAAGCATCTCTCATTTTAGTTTTGTTAATTTTAGTACAGGTTTTGTACAACACTCAGAAAGCTTTGCAGTTACTTCAGAAACCATCCAAGAAAGGGAGTCTTCTCCCGTATGGCCAGAAGTAGGGGTGATAGTTCTTCCAGACATTGGGTCTCAGCGGGACGTACGTGATAGCGAATAGACTAGTCTTGAACACATGACTGCATTCATACCATGAACCAGGGACCGATTGTCAACTACAAAATCTTTCTTTCTGTGTGTAACCATGTTTTGAAATGAATGAAAATGGTACTTATATAGCGCATGGCTACCCGGAGGCCTCCCAGCGCTTGGCTAGACCAGGGACCGTTGGCAGACACACTCAGGGGAATAGCAGAGTTTTTAGTTGCCTTCGAAAGGCAAGGTGGTTAGGTTCCCTGCGTAAATGAAGTGGTAGAGCATTCCAAAGTTTGGCCGCATTGAGAGAAAAAAGGCGGCCACCACTTCTCGCCCTCTTGATCCTTGGGACCTCCACCAGATGGAGTTCATCCGAACGCAATTCCCTGGTGGCCTTATAGCGGCGGAACATTGTCGAAATTAAAGTAGACCCATTCCCTTGCAGAGACTTGTGAACAATACAGAGAGCTTTAAAGCTGATTCTTTCCTTCACTGGAAGCCAGTGAAGGGCACATAGGGCCGGTTTCGCAGAGAGGCGTTTTGATGTTCCAAATAGTAGTCTGGCCGCGCAGTTTTGGATCGTTTGCAGTTTCATGATTACTGCCAGTGGGGCCCCCAAGTAGAGTGCATTTCCATAGTCTATCCTTGATAATATCAAGGATTGGACTAATATTTTTTGGCTTGGGGAGGGAGAAGAGGAAGCACTTTGCGGGCCATTCTCATCAGACCATAACAAGTTGCCACCGTCCTCCTGGCTTGCACCTTAAAAGTCAGATTCTGGTCTAGCCAGATGCCCAGGCTCTTTATCTCGCTCCTGGGAGTTGGGACAGGTCCCATACATGCTGGCCACATGGTACTCAATGAAACATTAGAAGGATTACCCAGGATCATAATCTCTGTCTTGTTTCCATTGAGTTTAAGGTGGGACGCCCCCATCCACTTAGAGACTTCCTCCAGACATGAGTGAAGGTCTTGGGATAGTTGCTTAGCTTGATTAAGCGCAACGACCAATTGGGTGTCGTCGGCGTAAGTCACCACGTGGATTCCAAAGGGGGCTACAATAGCCGCCAATGGGGCCATATACACATTAAAAAGGGTCGGGCTCAGAGAGGATCCTTGAGGTACTCCACAGCGCAGAGGCATCGATTTAGAAGTCATCTCACCTTCAAATATCTGGAAGGATCTATCTTCCAGGAAGGAGCGCAGCCACTGCAGTGCAATACCAGTGACTCCTGACTTCCCAAGGCGGTAAGTCAAGATACGGTGATTCACCGTGTCAAATGCTGCGCTCAAATCGAGGAGTATGATGACGGATGCCCCTCCTGAGTCCAGAATCTTTCTACTTTCTTCAACGACTGCCAACAAGGCAGTTTCCGTGCCCTGTCGAGGTCGAAATCCCGTTTGGGAAGGGTGGAGCAAATTGTTGGATTCGATAAAATTAGAGAGAGTAAGATTAACATACTTTTCAGCGAGCTTGGCCATCCCGGGGAGCAAGGAGATAGGGCGGTAGTTACCCAAGTCCCCTGGATCCAGATTGGGTTTCTTCAACAGAGTCTTTACCATAGCTCTTTTCCAATTACAGGGAACTATTCCTGTACTTAAAGATGCGTTAATTACATCTGTAATAACAGGGGCAATTATCGGAGCAACCTTTACCAAGACGTTCATAGGTGCAGGATCCCTAGGAGACCCGCTTTTCATCGAGGAAAGCAGAGTCAAAAGAGTTTCCTGGGTGATTAGTGGAAAGGTTTCCAACAAAGGTCTAGTTGACAGGACACCTTGATCTGAATCCTCACCTAGTAGGTCATATTCATCATCAATTTGAGGCAGGCATTTAAGAATGTTCTCTATTTTAGTAGTAAAAACATCTGCTAGTCTGTTACAACGTTGTCCGGAAATGTCAGGGGCCACGAGCGGGGCAGGGGATTTGAGGAGCTTCTTTATAATGATAAAGGTTTCTGTAGAGGAATTCCCAGTCGACAGAATTTTTTCCTCAAAGTAGGAGCTCTGAGCCTGTTTAATGCCTGCTTTATAAGCATCAATGGCACTCCGATATTCCAGTTTTTTGCTAGGTGAATAATCTTTCCTCCAACTTCTTTCCAGAACCTTGCATTGCTGTTTAAGAATGCGTAATTTGGGGGAGTACCAGGGGGATTTGTACGAACCCTCTGTCTTTTTCATCAATATTTTAGGGAGGACTGCATTTAATGAGTCGTCTATCCAATTGCAAAAGTCGTCATTGGCTACACCTGGGCTGGAATTCGGCTTGGGTCTGGTATTTTCCAGTTCAAGAGCCCAGCTGTCCGTGGCAAGCTTGGACCAGGGTCGTTTCATAGTTAATGAAGGTTGTACACAGGGAACGATGACCTGAGGGCTCCAGGATAGGGGAATAAGAAAATGATCAGACCATGGGACATGGAATTCATAAGTAAGTCACCTCTACGCCTGGAGTGAGACACAACTGGTCCCAGAAAATGCTTAATGCATCAAATCTGGACATTCAGGTGTAATTCACATGCACAAGAGTAAGAGAAGTGTTCTGATCGATAAAGGTTTGTGAATTAGGCATAAGACAAAAACTACTCACAGAAACAGCTTTAGTTGTTTAGTAACGTGCATTTAGTGGCATTAATTAGTAGATCACATATATGAATATTAAAATATTGTGTTCTGCAAGAGCATTCCAAAAATCATTGCCAGACAAAGGCTTTGTAACATTTAAAATATGATGTGACCTCACCTCCTAACCTGACGTCATTGTTTATCTTCTATAAAAGGCCCAGCCTCGGGGGGGAGGGGTGGAACTAGAAAGACTACCTTGGAAGGGCAGATAGCACAATTGTTATGTTGTCCAGAAGAAAATACAGAAGATGCTGGTCGATTTCCCACCATGGAAAGCAGCCCCCTCCGCTCCCATATTGTCGAGCTGCATCCTACCAAAGAAGTGATCATTTTCTCCAGATGTAAACAACTGTAAAAAAAATAAAGCTCAATTCTGCACAGAGGTTCCACTGGAGAAAAAACTCTGGCTTAATCTGCTGTAAGGCGGAGAGAGCTAAAAGAGGACAAAGATATGTTTAATCTTGCCATCTTCGAGGCGCGGTGAACCCCATATTTCCTATTGTTCATTTCGACATCTCTTGTTCTGTTAGTCAAAACATCTGCACAGTCAGACGAAGCTGTATGTCATTCCTACTAAATTTATGGTTTTTATGTCATTCTTACTTATTTATGTTTTTTCAATCAGGAAGATGAAAGAAGCTGGAACGAACTCCTCAGGCAAGTATATCTTAGGCAACGAAAGAAATCTGTAAGGTTTTGAACGAATGCCATGGCTGAGAAAGAGGTATGCTCTGAAAATGTAATTCAAAGGTTTCACCCTGCAGTTAGTATGTTTTGTTAAGATCCTCTTCTCAAAGATTGGCATTGCTGAGATCACAACATGGCATTCTGCCGACCTCTGAGCCCAAATCACAAAAAGCGCCTAATTTATATGTTGACGGCATGTATATTCTGGTGCAACATCAATGAAGTATACGTACCGCCAACATGCAGGTCTGCCCGCCCGATTTAAATGTGGACGGACCTTTGGTTTGGATACGGTGGTTACTACTTTGTCACCGCCATAAGCAAACCTCTCCAAGGGCTCGATGGAGTAGGGGCTGTCGAGAAATGGCTACATGTCCCCCCCACCCAATTAGGATGGGTGAACATGTAGCCATTTTGTTATTGTCCGTCACTGGCAGGAAAACCCTGTCTGTGAGGGGCAGTAAAAACAAAATAATGCTCCGAGGGGAGGGGAGCATTACTTTTTTATTTGCAAAAAGAAAATACTGTTTCGTGATTTTCTAGTTGAAAATAAAACTAGAATACTGCTTGGTGCAGGTTTGCCTCATGATGACACAGCCCTGCACCAAACAGCGGATTGCATTGACAGGAACCGCCATGATGGTGGTTTCTGGCAATGCTTTATAAATGACAGTGTGCTTGGCATTCATTTATAAATTTGGCAGGAGGTCCCTCCATCATGTGGACAGAGGTATTTACTCTGTCCTCATGGCGTAATGGGGGGCCATCCACCAAGATACATATGAAGCCCGAAGTTATTTGAGCATATATATTGATTTTAGGCATGAAAATGGCTTGTTTTGCAAGTGTAAATTTCTGATTGTATACACAAAATATGAATTTACACTAGCAAAATTAATCCTTGTGATATAATTTTGCAAGTGAGAAGATCTACGCGAAGGGGCACCAAGTGGGTGTTCCAGGTCAAACATTCCTTTGAATGCAAGTCAATACTCACTTCCTTACAAGCTTGTGCTTATTCACAAAGATTTTCAAGGCACTTTGCCACTCCGTGTAAGGTTGGAGATTAAGGGCCTCATTTAGAGGTTGGCCAATGCAGGATTCTTGCAAAAAATGGCAGATGCAGTGTTCGCAAAATTAGCAGTTTTGCAATCCTCTCAAGATGGAGGAGCCAAATGGTTTCCAACGAATGAGTATGAGCAGGCAGAGCCAGCTGAAACCCTAGACCTGGAAGCCTATCCACCATTGGGCTGTGAGGTCCTACTGATGGCCGCCCTAATATATTTAGTGAAGGGCTAAAGTCATTGAATTTTCCTGTCTGGGACTTCATAACAAGGGTTGCAGACCTGTAAAGAGAAAGCAAAAAAGCACCTTGATAAGCAAGGATGAAACTTCTTGCATTTCAAGGCCACTGCCTTTTTTTGTTTTTTTCCTTAAACTCACACCATAGAAGTTTGTTTGACAAAAAAAAATGAAAGATCAAAAATGGCTCCTGCTCTGCACTGAAGAGCTGTGGCAAATTCATGGAAAAAGTTTATAATATGGATAGGATGTGGAAGGATACACCAGAGATGATTGACATTAAGAGTGACTTGTTTGCTCTCCAACAGTAAAGTCATCAAGTTTGAACAACAATACAGTGTCTCTTGGATGGAGTCAGTCTTTCTAAAAAAAAATGATCATGTGTCCGCACAGAGAATGCGAAAGGTCATTATGAATAATTGGCCATCCCCTTTGCACCCTTCCAGTTACAAGTCATCATTTAAGCCGCAATCAAATCAGTTACAGACGTAGTGGCTTACTAACGATTTGGCGGAGAGATGGCGTTTCTCCTGTCCCATCAAATCTGCGGTTTCCGTGTTCTAATTTGATTCAGGACAACTGTTGGCTAGCTGCCGGTGAAGCCTCCATTGGCTTCTCCAATGGTAACCCTTGTCCAGTGGTTCGTCTGCCACAGAACTGCTGGGCCACCGGGGAAACAGCGTTTACAATGCTGCCATTACATAGTGTTCCTATTACAACGCTATCTTTACAACGAACGCGTTGTTAGAACGCAATGCCTTTACATCGCAAGTCATTAGATCGACTTGCTGTAGGGGGCGCTCTAACCTAAGGAATAGTATAATTTACTATCCCAACACCTTCCCAGTCCAGCGAGCCCCCTACAGCAAGTCGATCTAATGACTTGCGATGTAAAGGTATCACGCTCTAACAACGCGGTCGTTGTAACGACCGCGTTGTAATAGAACGTGATGTAATAGCATGCGATGTAACATGCTATATTCGGGCCACAGTGACCATCATCCCGCCCTATTTATAGCGGGCCAACTATCACCGATTTTTTCTGGCTGTGGCCACTGTGCCATTCACGGAAAATGATTAATGGCTCCCATGTCCAAGTAAGATTTTTTGCTTTCAAGAAACAAACTTTCACTTTGGGCGTTTGTTACTTGAAAATAAAATTGTTTGTAGAGTGGGTAACAAGATGTGAATGTGCACAGCAGAATAATAAAAGGAACAAAAGACAAAAAAACTAATTCAAATAATAAATCATCAGACAACTGTATCAACGTCCAGATGGTTCACATATTTATCATTGATGCAGAAAATGTAAAGATGTCTTTTGCTACACCGAGAACGCAACCATCATCTTGTTGTCGTTGAAGACCCTATAATACTGTGTTCACTTTATCAGCTGAACATGTATTATGAATAATTTTAGAGCCTGAACTGGCAATGTGGTCTGCGCTCTCATAAGTAGTGAAAAAGTAGTGGTGCTTGACAAGACAAACATTTTGCAAAGAACTGCACTGAACTTACTTGATTTTCCAGAAACGGTAACGATTCCAACTTCCAAAGGTGGATGATGCAGCAGCGATTGCAGACAAAGGAAGAGTGATGCTGAATCCAAAATCTGAATCCTAAATGACCAATGGCTGCACATAGCACAGGGAAGACCGTTTCAGGACAGGAAGACAAAGGGGCATATTAGCAAGGAAGTGGCGATGAGAGGCGTTAGCCTCCTTGGCTTAACGCCTCTCTCCGCCACTTCGGAAACGCTAGGCTGCACCATATTACCAATGATATGGTGCAGCCTGGCGTTTCCCCCTGCGATGGTGCTAAGTCTCACGACTTAACGCCAACGCAGGCACCCTTACACCAGAGTGCAAACAAACCTAAAATGCCATTTTGTAACTTACATGTGTGCTGCTTCATGCAGCACACATGTAAGTTACAAAATGGCATTTTAAAACAGGTTTGTTTATGTACAGGAAGGGACACCTTCCTGTACATAAACAAACCTTGACATTTGCTTTTTCCATGTGTGCTGCACAAGGCAGCACACATGGAAAAAGCAAATACGAGGAGAAATGAAGCATTTCCCCTCGTTTCGCCACCTTAAGACCAGGATTTTCCTGGTCTTAATTTCGGCGCTGCCACCTATTATCGCATCTCTTGATAATAGGTGGCAGCGTCGAAGTGAATGGGTGTTGCGGTGGATCGCCCACCGCAACACCCACTGCACGCCCCTTTCACGCTAATTTTAGCGTGAAAGGGGCCCTATTACCAAGGCAGCGTTAGCCACTTAACGTGGCTTTTAGCCACGTTATGTGGTTTAACGCTGCCTTGGTAATAGGGCGCTGACCCTATCGCCACCACAACGTCCCAAAAAGTGACGTTGTGGTGGCGATAGGGGCTTGATAATATGCCCCTTATTTAATACTGTCTGCGCAGTAGTCTTACTCTCTATGGATCTTCCTCTGTGTAACCGCCCAAAAAGTTTTTTATTCAATTTCCCACTCAAAATTTACCAGAACCATCCACTCAGGTAAAAAAGTTAACACAAAATTACTTTTTGAGATTTTTTTTATAGTTGCCCACATTAAAGAAATACTGCCTGTGAATGGGTCACTCTTGTTGTTGCTGCTCAATGATCATGTTTTTTCCATGCGCCAGCGAGAGTTTTTTTCCCCGCGAACTGTCTCGTATACACAAGGTGGCAAAATGGTGTAATCTCAGGCATTGTACATCATTTTCACAATATAAAATTACTTAGATTATGACAAATTTGTCAAATTATACTGCCTTAATGAAAATTGTACATGGGCCTTGTTGCTTTACAGTCCCATGATTAATCAGACCTGTTTTCCCCAATTGCAGTTATGGGAACTCTTTCAGTCGGGAAACCATATGGAATGCACCAAGGGACACCTCAGGTTTGTGTATACTGATTTCCACAACATGTAACACCAACATCTTCTTGCTCAATAATTGCTGCACAGCAGCATGCTGAACTCTAGGGGCACAAATTGCTGCTTGGTGAGATGTTTCACATAGTCAAATGTATGGGTATGTGAAATGTGCAATGTTCATGGCCCTGCTAAAATCACCTGGTGTCACACACACATTACAAAAACAGCTCTTCGTTGCAGATGTTTTCTGGCGTGCACTTTTAGAGGACGATGCCTTACTGCAGATTCTTAACATATGTTACAATCCCAACCTTCTCAACAAATATTGCCTTGACACCGTTTCAGCAGCGAACCACCCAAACATAAGAGAGGAATAACACAGCACACATCCTCATTGATGGGCATTCTGATTTTGGGAGTCGTGCTCCAGGTGCCTGGATAACATATGTGGCTGCTCATGTTGTTATGTTTCGTATAGAGGCCCTAATATAGATGCGTTCATATATGCCGTATATGGTGATATTCGCATATGCCCTATTATGGTCATACTCGTATATGCCCTATTCTGGTCATAATCGTCTATGCCCTATTATGGTCATGATCTTCTATGCCCTAATATAGGCATGATCTTTCACCTACATTAGTTCCCTACAGTACACAACGAGCTCTGAGGGTTGAACGTTATCTAGTCTGTGGTTAGAACACTGCAGGGTTTTTCCCGAACACAGGCCTACAATGTACTCATAAATTATGCATGAGCATTCACCAGCTACATCTCCCGCATAATATGTATGTACAAAGTTCACCACTGACGTCTTCCTCATGACTAACAAAGACCAATACAAACCATACTGAGGGACGAGATACTTTAGGGTATAAATACACCACATCTTGCCACGGTAAGATAGAGGGAACCAAGACTTCCATGCTGACACACTGACCAGAGACGCTGAGGCTCCTGCATGCAGTCGCTCCAGCTGACAGTGGTCTAACACAGCCCTTGCGGGGTGTCCAACTCGAGACCAGGACGGGGTCCCACACTCTCTCTATTCAGATAATGGGGTTCGACTAAATCCTGGAAGGATTCTTGGCTCTTAGGCTTTTAGACCTACATACATATGCTAGGTACACTCAGGTACATCTAGTTAGGCATTGTAGGAGTACGCGCACTTTTCATAATGCTTTTTATATTCATGTATGTATTCATGATTATTGCAATATGGTAGAACTGTTCTATCCCTTCACTTTTATCGTACTGCTGATAATATATCTCCGCTATTGTCTGCTGGTTGCTGCAGCACATATATTTTACACTAGAATAACAACTGTTCAATAAATACTTATTGAAACGCCCAGACTGTTTATTCTGTGTATCTCTCTGAGACAAACCGAATAAGTAAGCACGAGTGACTGAGCGAAAAGTAGTACATTGTTTCCACGATTATGAGGGATCTGGGTTGTCATGATCTAAGGTGGCCAGAAACTAATCTCTCCCCGATAAGAGGAGATTCTAGTGGCACTGTGAGCTAGTTAATGCAAATCCGGCTAACATACGCGGTGGGGGTGCACAGAATCAGTCTGCCACCAAGCCCACAGTTTATGTTATCCAAACGCGCAGGTCCTGCAGGGGTACTATAGGAACTACACGACATGGCGCTGCCAACGTTGGTTGGGTACTTATTTAACAGTAGAATCTGAGTAGTTCAGTCGTGCTATTATCAGAGAACCTACTCACAAAACACCAGAGACGTCTGGAGTGGGTGGGCACAAAATCCGCCACAGCTGAGTAGTACGAGAATTTTATTTATTGGCTGTTGGTTAATCAAGCTTGAAGGACATTTAGTTCCTAAATTGTGCATAAAACCTTTAACTAAGTTCTCTTGGAAAAGCTTTGAAGCGATGAAGAAAGAGTAGATCTGCATCTCTCAGCCGGAGAACCACCCGAAAATGCAATTGAAATTGCACCCAAATTCAGACATACGCTCACCATGAAACTATTAAAAAATGGTTTACCACCAAGGGGTGGCGTAGTAGCTCTCGTGATTGAGGCACACAAATCAAATAAAACAGAGGTATTCTATTCATGGGTTACAGTCCCAGCAGCAGATGCCGTAACAAAGACATTTCACTACTACATAGAAGGAGATGCACCAGAGGAATACTGTCCATTCGATGACATAGAGATCCCACTCACGTACCAGGAACACTTATACTGGTTTAAAGGCACCCTACCCCACTTAAGAGCAAGAGTAAGATTAGGCCCGCTCGGAGGAGACGGAGCCACATGGCCGATACTAGCGGCTTATACACCGCATCCTGACATTGGCACAATGCCACAGCCAGAATTACTCATACAACACAGTGTCGTGTAGCTCCTGTAGTACCCCTGCAGGACCTGCGCGTTTGGATAACCTATACTGCGGGCTTGGTGGCAGACTGACTACGTGCACCCCCACCGTATATGTTAGTCTAGTTTTGCATTAGCTAGCTCGCAGTGCCACTAGTGTCTCCTCTTATCGGGGAGAGAATAGTTTCTGGCAACCTTAGATCATGACAACCCTGATTCCCTCAGAATCGTGGAAACAATATACTACCTTTCGCTCAGTCATTCGTGCTCATTTATTCAGTTTGTCTCAGAGAGTTACACAGAATAAACAGTCGGGCGTTTCAATAAGTATTTATTGAACAGTTGTTATTCTAGTGTAAAATATATGTGCTGCGGTAACCAGCAGACAATAGCAGAGATATATTATCAGCAGTACGATAAAAGCAAAGGGATAGAACAGTTCTACCATATTGCGATAGTCATGAATACATACATGAATATAAAAGCATTATGCAAGTGTGCGTACTCCTACGATGCCTACATAGATGTACCTGAGTGTACCTAGCATATGTGTGTAGGTCTTAGAAGCTAAGAGCCAAGAATCCTCCTAGGATTTAGTCGAACCCCCATAGCTGAATAGAGAGAGTGTGGGACCCCGTCCTGGTCTCGAGTTGGACACCCCGTCCGGGTTCTGTCAGACCACTGTCAGCTTGAGCGACTGCATGCAGGAGCCTCAGCGTCTCTGGTCAGTGTCAGCATGGAAGTCTCGGTTCCCTCTGCCTTACCGGGGCAAGATGGTGTATTTATACCCTAAAGAGTCTCGGTCCACAGTATGGGTTGTATTGGACATGAGGAAGACGTCAGGGGTGAACTTTGTACATACATATTATGCCGGTGGTGTATTCTTAGAAAGCCATGCATAATTAATGAGTACAGTGTGGGCCTGTGTTTGGAAGAACCCTGCTGCATTCAAAACCACAGGATAGATAATGTTCAGCCCTCAGAGCTCGTTGTGTACTAGCTGGGACCAATGTAGGTGAAAGATCATGCCTATATAAGGAATCATACTATAATAGGACATGTACAGTTGTGACCATAATTGGGCATATGCGGCCATGACCATAATTGGGCAAGTACGAATATGACCATATTAGGGTAAATATGAATACGTCCATTTTAGGGCATGTACGAACGGATCTACATTAGGGCATCTATGCGGGATATAACAACAGAGATTTAATTAAAATCTACAGGAACTTGACACAATTCGTCATGAGGACTCTCACAGTTCAACCAACAACAGTTGCAACAAACGGGACTCAATTTCAGGGTACAGCAACTAAAATTACTCCTCAAACATTACACGCGGTAAAGGGCAAAATACCTGCAAAACACGAACAGATACCATTCTGGATAGCTCAGAAAATAACTCAGCTTGAGGCGGTATTCCCGAATACTACCACCTATGATAAACACAGAATACTAACAATCTGCTTGCCCATGGGGATCACACCACAAGTAGAGGACTGCACCTCTTGGGGTTCAGTCTTTGCTGCCATATATACCAGAACACATGGTATCCCGTCATTAGCAGTAGTACCTGACGTATTGAGACAGATACAAAATGAGTACGGAGCAGAACCTGCCCTAAACTTAGGGATGAAGTTACTAAATAACTTTGACCAGGTATCAGCCATAATACTAGCTAACATTAAGGGGGAAGCAGCTTCAGTGGCGATCCGCCAACGCCTAAGGGAGTTCGGTCCAATAGATCAACAACACGAACTACCCAAAATAATTGAAACTGCATATGCAGAACTAGGCAGAGACAGTCTAGGTGGGAAAGCATTAAAACCACAACTGGTGGGCAGTCCTGAAAAGGACACTACAAAGCAGACACCTATTTCTTCTAAAAAGAAGTGGGAAAATAAAAAACAACAAAAGTCTAAAGATAGCAGATCTCAATCCAGAGGTAGGTCTCCTCAACAGGAGCCCTCTGAAAGGAGGTATAACCACAGGAATAGGGATAATATTAAAAAACCTGACAGGTATCAGGATACTGATACTCGTTCTTCTCGTTCCTTTCAGGGTTCTTCAAAAAACTCTGAGAGGGAAGGACGGACAGAGGAGCGTACAAAGTCCAGAGACACGCAACACGCTGCAGACTACGCACCTAAAAAAGAAGATAAACAAAAACAAAAACCTCAGTTCAAAAAGAAGAAGGTAGCAGGTCTCAAGATCAGACATGCCCAGAATTCTGAGGACACAGCTTCTGAACGGGGAATGGGCTCTGACGATGCTAGACAGCGCGACAGAAGTAACAATAGCTCGCCAGAACCTGAAGAAATTTCTGGTGACAGCGGAGTTGAGTGAGTATATCACGGTGGAAACACCTGATACTCGGGTAAGTGTCCCACATAAGTTACATGAGATAACACTCCGGATGGAGGGGGGCAAGCCCAGAAAAGTTAAAGGTCTATTTTGGAAAAATCTGTCATCTGGATATGACATCCTATTAGCAGAGCAAGACTGGCCACCAGCATTCGTCATGGAGTGCCCTAAGGGAGAAAAGGTAATTTTTCCAGCTTTTTCCGACCTTGTTCCCATACATTTAAAACGTGCATATGCGCAGGAATGGGCGGTTGCCCTAGCTCCAGCATTGTACAAAAATCATGTTGGTTGGGATGAGGATTCAACCCACCACGTGATCCCGTTAAAAGTTTCCCCAAATGCTCAAAGGCAATACCCTATAAAGCAGGAAGCTAAAAAACAAGTCAGGGAGATACTAGATCAACTAGAATACCAGGGGATGATTGAAAATTGCAATTCACCTATGAACAATCCTTTGTTTCCCGTAATGAAACCTGACAACACATATCGTTTAGTTTTGGATTACAGACATTTAAACACTTGCACAAAGACATTTGCAGTTCAAAATGCACACAGATCCGCATTAATGAATAACATTGTGCGGAAAAAATACAAAACAACACTTGATATCTCAAATGGATATTTCTGCCAAAATATAGCGCCTGAAAACAGGTATTTGACCGCATTCTCAGCGCTAGGGTCCCACTGGCAATTTTGTCGACTCACCCAAGGGTATAAGAATAGCCCGGGGTTGTTTTCAGCAAGGGTAACAGAGTTACTCCAAAATTTGGATGAAGAAGCATTGTCCTATGTAGATGATATTTATCTGACGGACGATGACTTACCGAGGCACTTGACCAGGGTGAGCACCATTATTATGGGATTCGCCTCTGAGGGCTATAAATTTAATTTCAAAAAATCAAAAATTGCCCATCTCAATGTCCTGTTTCTGGGATATGAGCTGTCAAGTGAAGGAAAAAGCCTAGCAGCTAACTTTTTAGAAAAGTGTGCGCTGCTCCAACCTCCAAAATCATTAAAGAATTTACAATCAATTCTGGGATTCCAACATTTTGGTCGAACATACATTTTGGATTATGCAGAAAGAGTAAAACCTTTCTACGACTTAAAAAAACCTGATTTTTCAGTCAGGCAATGGACACAGGAACATACAAATGTCCTACATTCACTACAGGAAGACATGATAGCTTCAAAACATTTACAGACACGCATAAACGTACGCAACTTAGTGATCCGAGTAATAGCGGGTCAATGCGGGTACACTTATTTAACTTTCAATGAAAGTGAAACGGTACCAATCGCATACAAATCACACCTGTACACAAACGCAGAGATGCGTTTTACTTCAACAGAAAAAATCCTGACAGCAGTGCAGACCGCTGTAGCAAGAGAAAGAGCTCTTGCTCAGGGAAAGCGCATAATAGTCGTGACCCCAGTACCAGCCTTAGAGGCCGTTACAAAGGCTAGCATTCCTAATGCGAAAGCCTTACATCCGAGATGGATACAATGGGCTAATTGTCTTACTGCAACGGACGTTGAATACAGATTTGATCCAAGTTTAAAGACACAGGCATTCCTGCAATACGAACAAGAATATCCTCTACCAAATGAGATTTTGCCTCTCGATCAGTATGAATATATTATTTACACTGGCGGATCTGCTCAACGGCCATAGGGAGTAAGCAAGCTTACAGCGCAGCGTGTGCAATCGTTAAAGGTCGCATGCGCGATGAAATGTTCCATCCAAGTTGCACTAAAATGCAATCTCTAGGAGACTGCACGGCTCAGTTGGCAGAATTAAAAGCACTAATACTGGCACTGGTAAATACGGATCATGAATTCCCCACACTAATTGTGTGTGATTCCTTTTACTGTGTACAGTCATACAATGAATATCTACATAATTGGGAACAAAACGGGTTCAAAGATGCGAAAGGTGGCACAATTAAGCATAAAATGCTATGGGAACAGGTAGTGGAGTTGAGAAACGAACTACCACAGGCTCGCGTGATACATACACTGAGACATCAACGTGATGGCGTTCACGTTGAAGGGAATTCATTGGCTGATGAAGCCGCAAAGGGGGCTGTACGTACAGCGTCCGTAGCTGCAGTTACTCGTTCAAAAACGAGAATAGACGGCGAGATTATAGTAGCTGTCAATGCTTCACGCAAAGGCAGCACAGCAGTACCTAAGAAATTTCCACTCAAGTACTCCTACAAGTTAGATGCACAAAACATTCCATATGCTCAGATTCCTGGAGTGGGGGATAGAGTAATACCAAATATGGATCGTAGGCAAGGCTTAATACTAGCAGCACAAGAGGGTTTGGGTTCTGCGCATACAGGCGTCACAGCGACTATTTCTTTACTGAAACAGCGCTACTTGTGGCCAGGGTTAACAAAGCAGACCAAAGACTATGTCTTAAAGTGCGACATCTGCCAGCAGATGAAAGGCTCCACCGTAACACGCCCAGCGCAGACACCATTGCTAAAATCAGACAAACCACTCGCATGTGTGTATTTGGACCACTGCGGACCATTACAATCTGATGGGGCCAAGAAATATATCATGGTTGCAGTGGATTCCTGCTCTAGATTCCTATGGGTTTGGCCTCAGCGCTGTGCTGACGCTCGAACTGTTATAAAAGATTTGCGAGTCTTTATCGGCACATACGCAGTTGGCACGTTACATTCTGACCGTGGCCCGGCGTTTAGCTCTCGGGCTTACAAAGAGGCTATGGAAGGAATGGGCGTAGCATTGCGGTACTCCTCTCCGTACCATCCTGAGGGAAATTTTGTTGTGGAGAGGAAAAACCGGGACTTAAGCAATCTTTAACAGCTAGGGTATTAGGCAAAGGCGGTAGATGGGTCGATCACTTATTGGGTCCAACGAGCAATAAACAATCAGCCAAGAAGCTCTCTAGGGGGTGTCACTCCTTACGAGGTCCTATTTGGGACAAGAATGTGGGTACCTGATCTTGATTGTGGAGGCACAGTGGCGGATGAAAAACCAATTGATATCCGTGATCGTTTGGCTGTTTTACAGGATCTAAATGAATCCAGGACACAACAAAGCAACGTCCACTTAAAACAGACCGCCACTGAGGAAGTCAAGGCAGTAACGGCAAGACATGTCTGGATCCCAAAATTCGGGGATCTGGTCAGAGAAAAGATTGCAGACAAGAAAGAATTCGGACCATCCTACAGAACAGCTGTACCAGTCCTAGCAATCCAAGGCACAAGAACTGTACTTCTGCCGCCTCTTGCCGGAAAAAAGGAGAAAAGATTTGTCTCAATCGACTTAATCAAACCACACTATTTGGCCGATACTAAACAGTAGGCCTCGTGGACTCCACAGTAGCAGACGCCCTCCTCTCGCTACAATCCAAGAAGTCCAAACAGAAAGACTCATCACGTTTGAAGAGCCACCTGTACGGAATGAAGGACTAAGCAACAATGCTATGGAACTCGTTCCACTTCAACAAGAAGAAAATCAACTTAACAACCAAGTTGCAATCAGACCGACTACAGACATCTACGTCAACATGCCTCGTCAAGAGCAAAATTCAATTTCAACAAATCCCGATGCAATTCCAATAATTGATCGAACTGCTTCTGGCTATTTCATGAACTTTGATACGTTTTCACTGGATCCAAGCGAGCCGGAAACGACGCCAGCCAAAAAATCACTCAAACAGAAACTCACTGACTTTTTGAACTTTTTTAGAAAGACTTACCTGGTGTCACCTTAGATAGAACTATGGTATATCACTGGGATTCTATTTTTTCTTTTCTGGCTAGGTTTAATTATAACTTTTAGTATGCTTTTATTAATGGACGATATCTCCATCAAAGCTCTACAGCCCAAAGAGTCAATTTGATTTTAAAACTTCACCAGTCTTCACATCGTGAACCAAGAGACTTGTCTTCAGTGAACATCACAGTAGTTCCTATACCGGACGGTATAGTATGGGACAAGATTGATTTTGATATATTCGGTCCGACTGAACTTTTAAAGCTTAAACATGTATTTAAAATTTCTTTAAGTGATATCATTACCTCCAGTAAATTGTCTGATGATTGGGACACTAAAACTGTGAACAGTATGATGTCTGACTTAGAAAAAACTGCTGCATTTCCAAACAATGAAATGTTAGAAGGTACTTCAGACTATGATACATTGTACTGTTACCAACATTATGGTCATCATTTCTTGCACAAATCTATAACACCTAGAAATGTATTTGAATACCACCAGTGGGAACACTGCCCAACTCCTCCAAAAGGTAGTTCGCAAACTTTTGCACAGAAATTCACATACTTTTCAGGGTTCAACACATCTGACCCGAAGTCATTCTATTACAAAGTGGCAACAACATCAGCACAGAAAATTATGTTGACTAACACCAAACAGATTTACTCTGCTTCCTTTATGGCCCAGTTGTCTACACAGGGTTTCGACCTATGGAAGGACACTATAGATTTATAATCGATCTGGGGTTCTAGGGACTGGCAAGTCCAGGGAACAGAAGCACTGTTTAAAGCATGCCTGCCTCATTCCACAGCAGATGATATTTCTAAATGACACTGTGCAACAGACATTCTGTCTTGGACTAGCCAAGAACAAGGAAATGAACACACCGGGGTTTCCAGCACCATCACAGATGGGTGGGGGGCAGAATTCAACTACACATGGGGTAGGATTAGATGACATTCTCCGGTACAACAGGTCAGATCCCAATTGGACAGAATGGCTGATTTGGCCCATTGACACAAACACATGTCAATAGAGATTCCTAGGTATAGCCGAGGGGTTTCGTATCAGTAGGCCAGATACATGCTATGTACAAAGACAACACCCAGGGGTAGTGACATCCTATAGTGTTGGGAAGTTGTGCCTTGATTGGCTAGAGACCTCAACCCTCACAGAAGTAAAACATCACTTGACCTTACTCACATCTGATGTAGACCTTAGGGATTTCTTGTCAGGCCCAAGGAAAACACGTCAGAAATGTTTCATATATGCTGGCATCTACGCCTATTATAATGAAAACTGGAAAATATCCCAACAGGAGCCCGCAGAAAGAATACGGGAAATAGACCGTAATAACCTAGATAAGGCACTAGCTGTAGTGGATAATGGGTTAACAACTTTGACCTCCAGGATTTACTCCTTAGGCAACATTGTGTCTTCGGCAATCGACATATTAGAACAGGATCTGGCCTTGTTACAACACGGGCAATCCCAATTACGTTCTATTATGATGTTAAGCTGGACGCTGCAATCTTTGCGTGCAGGCTATGTGCCCTGGCATTTTATAAACACCACGTCTCTGTTTTCAGAATACAATCTAACTGATAAACAGACAGAAATGGCACAAAGGGGAGCCAAATATACAATGCTGCGTATTGAGAAACTGGAAAGGTTACCATTCAACTGTAGCCGAATTACCATCAACTGAATGGCTAATTCATGGCCAAATCACTCTGCCGGTCACTACGTTTCCGTTTCAATATTGCCTTGAGTAAAGGCAGGCAGGCAAATATGAAAAAATGGGTAAGGGTTACATTAAGGAAACTTGGGAGTTACCGTATAGATATCGATGCTGGAATGGGGATCGAGAAGTGTATCTGAGTGGTACAAACTGCAAGAACGCTTTAAGCGGTTCTCTCATGTGTCAGGATATTTCTCTGTACGGAGCATGTAGTGGTTCGATAGCGAATCTATCTTGTCACATGTCAGGGACCCCAGCGGCCATGATCACGCCGGTTTTCCAGCTGCTCTCGAATGGGAGTTACTTGATGCTAAATGATCAAGGTTGCTGTGGGATGCTTCCGGGCGTCGCCTATCTGGTCACTGTTAACTCCAGGGTTACTTGCTGTATGCAAGTATTGTTTCCACCACGGAACACAGTCAGGGAGGCGCCGTTATGGCCTTCATTGAATGTTTCCTTCATACAATTTGATACTTTGAGCAGACTGAAAGCCATGCTTTTACAGCAACCCGTGCCCTTAACCTCCGCTCGAGAAATCTTTGAACTTCAAGTTGCAAGGACCTCGACTGAGATACAAGCGCTTATACGTACAAACAGCCCCTTTCATTTCGCAGAAATGGTGGGTCGTATCTTTAACATGTGTGATACGAGCGGTATTGTACACCTATTTAAGACCATAGGGTCAGGACTATTAAGCACCTTTCAGACAGTCCTCAGAGTAATCCCAAATTTTATACACTCCGTGTTGGGAAGCATGTTTGAAGGTCTCCCGCTTATCCTGTTCCTAATTGCAGGAGTCCTGATTGTAATCTTACTGCTACGCAATGGACGGCCCAATTTCCGAGGAAATTGCTAACGTACTCATGGAGCGGAAATACCGTGAACGCATGGTACAGCTTCTGGGTATACCTTGCCTAAGAGAACTGAATGCCTCTTGGTTTCTATCGTTTAGACCAGTCTGGATGGACTGCATCTTATCTGTTCTTCGATGCCTGTTTTGCGGAGAAGAATGCACGTTGGATCTCTGTCTAACGTTTCCATCAGATACGCCTCTGGACATGGATGCAATGCTGGACCCCCTAAAGGCCCATGCTCTGCGTTGTCCCCAGCGTCTTCCAATTCTGATGAACGCATTCCTTGAGAATCCACAGGTGCCGTTTGCTCCTGCTGGGTTAGGTGGCTCCTCCACAGGCACTTAGGTAACAACTGCCGCTCAAGCTGCCGCAGCACCGACTGTTGGCAGTGCTGAATTCCATCTATGTGCAATTGACGTTCTCTGTGAGGCGTTGGATTTGTCGTCTGCAGTAGCTAACACCGATAATGCTGTATCTCCCAGCCAGGACACTTAATCTGGAATTGGCTCATCGCGTCCTGGGAAAGAATTCGGCTTCTCCACTTCGTTTCATAAATAAACAAACTAAATTTGGAACACTTCCTAAATTGACACTTTCACTTGAGAAAGAATGGCCTTCTTCTGCTTATGGTAATGCAACTTTTATGAGTGAGACAGAATTGACTTTTTCAAGTGGCAACAAAAGAATAGCTGACTTTTAACATTTTTTATCATTTTTAAATGTCCTTTTTGAGACCATGTTTTTAAGGGAATTTTTAAATTGTCCAGATTTTAAGTATGGTCATTGTCATCCAATTCGAAAGTGGAGTGGGTGTTATGTTTCGTATAGAGGCCCTAATATAGACGCGTTCATATATGCCGTATATGGTCATATTTGCATATGCCCTATTATGGTCATACTCGTATATGCCCTATTTTGGTTATAATCGTCTATGCCCTATTATGGTCATGATCTTCTATGCCCTAATATAGGCATGATCTTTCACCTACATTAGTTCCCTACAGTACACAACGAGCTCTGAGGGTTGAACGTTATCTAGTCTGTGGTTAGAACACTGCAGGGTTTTTCCCGAACACAGGCCTACAATGTACTCATAAATTATGCATGAGCATTCACCAGCTACATCTCCCGCATAATATGTATGTACAAAGTTCACCCCTGACGTCTTCCTCACGGCTAACAAAGACCAATACAAACCATACTGAGGGACGAGATACTTTAGGGTATAAATTCACCACATCTTGCCACGGTAAGATAGAGGGAACCGAGACTTCCATGCTGACACACTGACCAGAGACGCTGAGGTTCCTG
The DNA here is from genome assembly GCA_963921515.1 of Calotriton arnoldi. Lineage (NCBI taxonomy): Eukaryota > Metazoa > Chordata > Amphibia > Caudata > Salamandridae > Calotriton > Calotriton arnoldi. The sequence continues at coordinate 1,048,995 of CAWUFW010001223.1, forward strand.
CATGCAGTCGCTCCAGCTGATAGCGGTCTGACACAGCCCTTGAGGGGTGTCCAACTCGAGGCCAGAACGGGGTCCCATACTCTCTCTATTCAGGTAATGGGGTTCGACTAAATCCTAGAAGGATTCTTGGCTCTTAGGCTTTTAGACCTACACATATGCTAGGTACACTCAGGTACATCTAGTTAGGCATCGTAGGAGTACGCGCACTTTTCATAATGCTTTTTATATTCATGTATGTATTCATGATTATTGCAATATGGTAGAACTGTTCTATCCCTTCACTTTTATCGTACTGCTGATAATATATCTCTGCTATTGTCTGCTGGTTGCTGCAGCACACATATTTTACACTACAATAACAACTGTTCAATAAATACTTATTGAAACGCCCAGACTGTTTATTCTGTGTAACTCTCTGTAACCGAATAAGTAAGCACGAGTGACTGAGCGAAAAGTAGTACATTGTTTCCACGATTCTGAGGGATCAGGGTTGTCATGATCTAAGGTGGCCAGAAACTAATCTCTCCCCGATAAGAGGAGATTCTAGTGGCACTGTGAGCTAGCTAATGCAAATCCGGCTAACATACGCGGTGGGGGTGCACAGAATCAGTCTGCCACCAAGCCCACAGTTTATGTTATCCAAACGCGCAGGTCCTGCAGGGGTACTATAGGAACTACACGACAATGTAGTCCCAGCTCTTCAAGGTTTTTGGCCTATGGTGTGTTGCACACATTGCACTGCTTTGGGCTGCACATATTGTCCTCAGTCTTGGGCTCTGTCCTCACAGCCACAGGACAAGCAGAGCAGGTTGGATGTGAGGAATCTGCGTTCCTTTTTTCACAGGATTTACTCACCTGTGAAGGTTGCCAATGACAACTGTCATTTTGGACACAGATGATCAGTCCTTCTTCTACTTGGCAAGGTGTGACATTCTGGGACAGCTATTTCATGCAACTGCATCCACTGGCCACTCAGATGTACCCTTTCAATGCCCTTCCTGGAGGGTGTGCACGTGTAGAGATGAACAAGCACCTAACGTAATGCCTAAAGTGTCACCTAGATCTTACACCCCAACCCTGGACTCAAGCACATCATCATTTATTCACCAAAATCCCTGATGAGGATTAGCAATCTGAGCAACCTAGGATTAACACAAGATACCAGTGCAGACACAAAGGCCCACTGTGATGAGGAAATGCTCACTATCTGTGATCAAAGTGCAACCCTACATATCACTCAGGTCAGGGATTGGCTTTAAAACTTCAGCTATGCAAGTAAGCTGCAGTACACAAGTGTGTAAGAGCTGCTGTCTACTTGGTAGCTTCTCTTCCACAGTGTTCCCCAATCTAGCTAATTTATTTTTATTCATGAAAATAAACGATATTTTATGCTGTACTCTGCACAGGATTGTAATATCACAAATGCATTTTATAGACTGGGTATGTGTAGTAGATTTTTTTTAAAATGCGCTACTGTATAAATATCGGGAGAAAAATAATTTTTTTAAATTAATCATTTTAATGATGCATAGAGTTGTAATTGAAGAATTAATGATGTTGCACTTAAAACAAATTTACTATGTTGCTTTGAATTGTAAATAATTCTGTGTAGTAGTTATGCCACATTTTCACCTGAGACACCATTAATTTTAATATGGATGCAGTTTCTGGTGTTCTGCTCATTTTGCTCCTGTTTATTCCCCTCCCAATCAGGGTCCTGCTGCAAACCATCTCTCCTCTTCTGTCTGCAGAGCACCAAGGGAATTACATCAAAGATTAAAGATCAACAACTGTGTTAGGAAGTGTGTATTGTGAATGAAGCTTCCATTGTGCTCTCAAAGTATCACATTCAAGGACTTCCGCTAGAACTTCCGTTGTAGGTGTGCTAATTCTCTGAGCCATTGTTTACAACGTTTCATTTTGTGGTGAACATCTCCGGAGTGCAGTTGCTGGAGGAGTAGGTGGACGATTTCGCTTATCTTAAGAAATGGGTCAGTACTAAAGATTTGGGGGCATATTAACAACGGCCAGCGATAATTATCGCTGGCCGTGCTTAGCGATAATTATATTATCGCAGGCTATCTCTGGTATTTATCGCCCTGGTAGCGCGCTATTAACAACGCGTTACTCCAGGGCGATAAAAATTCCAGAGATAGCGAGGTTATCGCCTTTTGCAGGGAACACCGCTGGTTTTCCAGCGATGTTCCCTGCAAAAGGGCGATAACTCTGCTGATACGACCCACAGGGTCGTATCAGCATAATCCACCCCTATGTTAGGGATGGCTAAGTCAGGATTTTAGCAGACGTTAGGTTTTGGCGAAAACGGCCGTTTTTGCCAAAATCTAATGTGTGCTAAAATCATGTGGGCTGCCTTGTAAATATTGCGATGTGAACATCAGCGATATTTGCAATGTAGCCCATCTTGGGTACGCCCAGTAACGCCCACTTTGCATCTCATTGGAAATGCAAAGTGAGACATTGTGAAAAAGGGTGCAAACATGCAATTATGCATGTTAGCACCCTCTTGTAAATAGGGCGCTGGTTTTATCTCCGCTTTTTTGGCTTTGTAAGCCAAAAAAGCGGAGATAAAGCCCTTGTAAATATGCCCCTTAGAATATTAAGTTTCTGTTTCTGATTTGCCAAGGTGACCCTAACCATGATCATACCATGTTGAATTTGGAGGAACTATTAATAGCTTTTATGAATTGTGTATAAAAACTCTTGGGTTTTCAGAATTGCGGGGATAATTTTAATAGTTGTATCAGGGCTGCTGTCATACCAGCTGCTGCTGGGGTAACTTTTCATTTTTCTCCTGAGAATTTGTCCATTTGTCTTAGAAATTTCTTATGGTGATGATTTCAGTACTCTTTATGAGTTCGACTCTCAGGGTTTTGCCTAAACGCATCTACCTGGAGGTAAGTTTTATACCCTATATTACTGTGTTTGGGCCTTCATGGCAATTCATGCCTTTTTCCCTGTACTACTTTTATTAATAATTCTGTAATAAATTCTTTCTTGCCTTATTTTTTATCTAAAACTCAGTAATTGCTCCTATATTTATTTTGTTTTATTCTACTAAAGTGTATATTTTTCTATTGAGGAGTGTAGCCTCTAACCGCTAGATCTACTGGAGATTTTGGAGGCAAATTGATTTAGTAAAAATCTGGGTGTTCAAATATCGGGGTTCAGGTGATTATTGGGGCTCAGCTCCCTCATATGTATTGTTCTTTTCAACAATTTATGAAAATGTTTTTCATTTGTTGATACGTAAAGAATTAAAAAATATTTCATGTTCAAAAATACAGTTGCAAAACAATTTTAGCTGGGATAAAATGGTGTGAATTTATTTATGGGCAGATTTCTTGATACAAAGATTATATATTTGAGACAATTGGTATGGGTGATGCTGCATACATCTGATGAGGTGCCAAAATGCATGTGCGTATGGTGATCACACTCCTTAAAAGGAGTACCATGGACGAACAGTGTGTCTGACACCTGGCCTGTATGGGAAGTGTTTTGATGTACTGCTTGAGGGCCAGAGTTCTGCTCTCATTGTGTTTCAATATTGCCTTCATTGCCTGAACTTGAAGTGACAAAACTAATAATAGGAGGCAGTAATCACTGTGGCATCTTAGGGTAAAGCCAGGTTTTGTTGCCTTCCTAAAGTCAAAGTGGTCTTCAGTGCTTCTGACCTTTGCCACGTGAAAGCTATAGAGTTTTGTCGCTTATACAGAGAAGTTCGATCCGCCAACGTATTTCTTCTTGTAATGAAGGATAGTCCACTAGTGTGCCAGTCAATGAAAGAAAGTTCTTTCCTGTGAATGTCTTTAGAACATTGCTTGGCCCTATGAGTGATTTTGAAAGTTGAGCGTCTAGCAACTGTAAGCCAGAGAAACGATTGTAGGGCCAGTGAGATGTGGTCACACAGGGGAGACGTTGTCTTACCACTGGCCTACTGATTCTTAGCAAACATTGCTACAAGGAGAGTGGGATCCCTGTTTGAGTCTGTGCACAGTCAAGACAAGACTGGGTGGTAAACTGGAGATCCTGCAAGAATTCTAGAAGCAGAAAGATTCACCACAGTGTTTGCATGTAGTAAATGATGCATGCTTTTTATGACTTGGTTACTTTGGGAATCAGCGAAAGGTTGAGCCAATGAATACTCCCAGGTTCATGACTTTGGTCTATGTCTCTAATGGGGTAGCAAGTTCCTGGAGCCAGATTCCTGAAACTAGGTAGTTCTTCAAATCTGATGACACTAACGCTGTATGTAAAATTCCCCATGTAAATGAGGACCTCTTGCTCTAGAGAGCCGATGTCAGGACCCCACAAGTCTTACCTGGTATACTCGTGGAGTTATCTCGCAGGGACGACGTGAGCAACCTCCACCGTCCCCCTCCTTACCCGATCAAAGGTGAATCTACAGACCCAGGCAAGGATGGGACCAGGGAAGGATGCCTAATGGTGTTTGGAAGGGACGTCGTCTGTGAAGATAGGTGAGGAGCTTCTCTAAGCGGAGGGCACTCTCCTGGGCATCGCCAGCTGAACAAGGGAACAATCAAGCAGTTAGTGCGTCTGCTCTCCCTTCGTACTTGTTATACGCTACAACAGCCATACAGCATACGTAAGAGATACTATGGTATATAGTCACCTGAAAATTGAAGGTTTAAGCTCCGATAGGAGGTCTCTCAGTATAAGTATGACAGGGAAGCAGAAAGAGCCGGCTTTAGAACCTGTCACGCCAGAAGAGGGTGGTCTCTGGGCTCCCGACTCCTGTGCCAGTAAGGTGAAAGGAACTCCTTTGTGGTGGTGGTAGTAAGAAAACAAGGGCGCTCCTGCGCTGAGAATGAGCAGGAAGCAACCGCGACCACGCTTCCCTGTGCGTGTAGCGGGTTAAGGAAATCAGTGGGCGCTCCTGCGCCGAGAATGAGTACAACTCAGCCGCGACCACGCTTCCCTGTGCGTGCCGCGGGTGAAAAGGAAAACAATAGGCGCTCCTGCGCTGGGAAAATAAACAAGAAGCAACCGCGACCACGCTTCCCTGTGCGTGTCGCGGGTTAAGGAAATCAGGGGGCGCTCCTGCGCCGAGAACGAGTACAATTCAGCCGCGACCACGCTTCCCTGTGCGTGCCGCGGGTGAAAAGGAAAACAATAGGCGCTCCTGCACTGAGAAATAAACAAAAGCAACCGCGACCACGCTTTCCTGTGCGTGTCGTGGGTGTCGAAACTAGCGAGGGTGCTCCGGTAGAGGGTCTATCTACCAGGGCGATGCTGCAGTGCGTCTGGGTAGGCAAGGGATCAGGAAGACTCCGTTAGGAAATCCGTGGTGTTAGCGGGCCGGCATCCGACAAGGAACAGTATTGGAAGCACTGACGGGAATGAGCGCCGCAGCTATATGCGGTCTCACCCGGAAGTGTTTCTTGTCCGATCAGGTGCGCTTCCTATTTTGAGCGCTAGACCGCTGATCTGTCTAGCTGTGCGCTCTATGAGTACCGGAACCCACCACACACATACCGCTATTCCCTTGGGACGGACCCATGACAGTACCCCCTCCCAAGAATAAACCCCCCTTACACGGGGGTAGCAGGGCGAGGCTTGCACGGAAACCGTGCATGGAAGGCACGAACTAACAAGGGAGCATGGCGTACATGGGACAAGGGTTCCCAGGAACGCTCCTCTGGCCCATACCCTTTCCAGTCCACCAGGTAAAACAGCCGCCCCCTGGACCTACGGGAATCAAGGATGGCCCTCACCTCATATTCCTCGTGATTGTCCCTAAGGATGGGGGCGGAGGGCCAGTACTACGGGTCTCCGGATGGACGGGACGTAGGAGGGAAACATGGAACACCGGGTGTATTTTCATCTGCTGGGGTAGTGTGAGTCTCACCGCCACCCGATTGATGACTTTCTCGATGGGAAAAGGGCCGACGTATCTTGGCAGCAGTTTTTTGGGTCCGTGTACGTTGAGATTCTTTATTGATACCCACGCCTCGTCCCCTACCCTATACTCCGGTTCCTCTTGTCTATGGGCATCGGCGTAGTGTTTGTGTTGTTCTTTGGCCTTGGCGAGCTCGAACCGGGCCTCCTGCCATAAGTCATGTAGGAGTCATGTATGGTACTCTTGTACGGTAGGTATGTGGCAGGACAGCGTTTTTTCCCATGGTTCTGATCGTGGGTGCCGCCCTTGTAGACAGAAGAAAGGCGACATTCCTGTGGACGCATGTTTGCTGTTGTTGTATGCGTATTCTACCATCCAGAGTGCCTCCGACCATTCTTGTTCTATAGATAACAATAAGCATCGAAGGTATTGTTCCATGGTCTGGTTTGTTCGTTCCGCCTGTCCGTCTGTTTGTGGGTGATACGCCGTGGAAAGACGTGTTTCCATGCCCATGTTTTTGCACACCTCACCCCAGAACCTGGATACGAATTGGGAGCCCCTGTCCGTGATCAGCACGGAGGGTACACCATGCAACCGGATCACATTGTGCGCGAAGATTAAGGCTAATTCCAGTGCTGACGGTAGTTTCTTCAATGGAACGAAGTGTGCCATTTTCGTTAGGTGATCTACGATGGTGAGGACGGTGGTAAAGCCGGTCTTGGTCTTGGGTAGCTCAACCACAAAGTCCATGGACACCGTATGCCAAGGGTAAGGAGGTACAGGAATCGGGTTTAAGAGCCCTACCAGGGGACTGGAATGGATCTTCCCTTGAGCACAGACGGTACAACGGGCTATGTAGGAACGAACAGCGGTGTCCATGGAAGGCCACCAGAAGTGTCTGTGTAAAAGGTCCATGGTTTTATGGAATCCCGGATGGAGAGATAACTGGTGGTCATGGCACATGTACAGAGCCTGTTGTTGATAGTTTTCCAACGGGAGGTAGTACTGGTCTCCTCTGAATAAAAACCCCTCCCGTGCTGTGATGCCAGCAAGGTCCCCGATCCATTCATCCATTTCTTTTTGCTTTAGGTCTTCGTGCAACTGAGAGAAGAAGGAAGAGGATAGGACCACCCCTTGGAAGCAATGCTCAGGAAGGATGAATACGGGTTCGGTCTTCGGTACGGCGTCTTCGGTTTCGTCCAATCTGGACAGGGCATCTGCTTTGGCGTTTTCCTTCCCGGGGCGATAGGTGATCAGGAAATCATATTCGTTAAAAAACAGGGTCCACCTTAATTGTCTAGAGGTGAGGGCTCTGGCTGAACGAAGGAACTGCAGGTTCCTGTGGTCGGTGTATATGGTCACCGGGTGTCGTGCGTCCTTGAGGTAATGACGCCATTCTCCAAAGGCAGCCTTGATGGCAAGTAGTTCACGGTCTGAAACGGTATAGTTGCGTTCTGCTGGTAGTAGTTTTCGAGAGTAAAAGGCCACAGGATGTAATAGACCTGTTTCGACGTTGCGTTGTGACAACACCCCTCCCAAGGCGTTTTGTGATGCATCTGCTTCCACCATGAAGGGTTGTTCCGGGTCAGGATGCCGTAGGACGGGAGCGCTGGAAAAACGTCTCTTCAGGTCCTGAAACGCCTCCTCGGCTTCAGGGTCCCAGGAGAACTTCACCCCTTTACGCAGCAAACGGGTGATGGGTGTCACAATACTAGAAAACCCAGTGATGAAGCGCCTGTAATAGTTGGCGAACCCCAGGAATCTCTGGACCTGTTTGATGGAACAGGGCGATGGCCATTGTAGTACTGCTTCGACCTTTTTGGTATCCATTCTGACCCCATCAGGGGTCAGGATGTGACCCAGAAACTCAACCATGGTGGTATGAAACACGCTCTTCTCCAGTTTAACATAGAGGCCGTTCTGTTGTAGTTGTTGCAGGACAGCACGAACGTGGTTGATGTGTTCAGGAACGGTGTTGGAGAAGATCAAAATGTCGTCGATGTAGACGACACAGAAACGATCAAGGTACTCTCTCAGGACTTCATCTATGAAGTATTGGAAGGCCGCCGGAGCGTTGCAGAGTCCGAAGGGCATGACTCGGTATTCGAATAGGCCGTATTTCGTCCGAAACGCGGTCTTCCATTCATCACCCTCACGGACCCTGACGAGATGGTAGGCTCCCCGTAGATCTAGTTTAGTATAGATAGTGGCGTCTTTTACTTGATCCAAGAGGTTGGAAATGAGCGGTAGGGGGTACCGGTTTTTTATGGTTATGGTGTTTATGGCTCTGTAGTCAATACATGTTCTTAGATCCCCTCCTTCTTGGCCACGAAAAAGAGAGAGGAAGAGACGGGAGATTTGGAGTGGCGTATAAATCCGTTTTGCAGGAACTCATCCAGGTAGGTGCGCAAATGATGATTTTCTTTTTCTGTGAGCGAGTACACACGACTACAAGGAAGTGACGAACCAGGTATGAGGTCTATCCTGCAATCGAAGGAGCGGTGTGGTGGCAAGGTGTTGGCCCCTTTCTTATCGAATACAGAAGCCAGGTCTGCATACGCCTCGGGTACGTCCTCTTGGGTGACCGTACCCATCCCTATTAATGGCACCGAGCGTGCTTGTATAGCAAGGCCACCGGATACATCCTCTTGCGGATAGCAGGCGGTGGTACAATGAGAGGAGTTCAGAGTCATGATCCGGGTCCTCCAGTCGATTTGGGGGTTGTGTGTCACCAACCAAGGAAGCCCCAGAATAAGCCTGAACTGGGGTGCATCGATTACGGCAAAGGCAATGTCTTCCGTGTGCCCATTCGTACACGTCATTCTCATGGCTTCTGTCTGGTACCGTATGAGCCCAGAGGTCAGGTCGGTGCCGTCCACAGCCTTCACACTTTCTGGTTTTTCCTTGGGCACAGTCGGTATACCCAGTCTCTCCATGTAGCGAGTGTCTATGAAATTACCGGTGGCACCGGAGTCAATGAGAGCTGTGACTGTCCATGTCTGGCCCGTTAGTGATTGCAACATTACCGTCATTCCCATGTGTCGAATGTTGACAAGGGATTTGGTGATGGGGGTCCGCATCGAGGGAGAACCCAGTAGACCAACCCCTTCGCCTACTGGGTTTCGTCGTTTCCCGCTTCACCCCTGCGGGATACGGAGAGAGCGTAGGGTTTATTGGTTTTCATCTTGGCAGGTTTAACAGGACACTCTTTAACGTAATGTCCGCTTTTGCCACAGTATAGGCATAAGTTCTGTTTTTGTCGTTTTTCTTTTTCTTCCCGGGTCAGGGGACCACGGACTCCGCCGATCTGCATGGGTTCGGGTGCTTCATGGATCTTCCCTGGTTCACTCCTGATTTTTTCTCGGAACGCCATGAATCGGGGCTCGGTACCTTTAGTTTTCTCGTTTTTTCGCTCCTGTAGTCTGAAGTTTAACCTAACCACTAGATCGATGAAGGACCTGATATCCTCCGGGGGTTCAGGTTGTTGCGAGAGGAGATCCTTGACCTTATCCCGCAGTCCTCTGTAGAACACGGATACCTGTTTGGACTCCGGCCATTTGGCTTCGATAACCAGCCTGTTAAACCTGGTAATATAATGCAGTAGATCAGAAGAGCCTTGTTTCAGGTTAAGAAGCTCATTGTCTGCGGCTTGCACAAACGTGTGGCGGGCAAACATGCGTCGTAGGGTTTCCTTAAAAACGGGAAGACTATATAGCATGGGGTCGTCATTTTCGACCAACGTGATGGACCACTGGGCAGCGTCTCCTCCAAGATAGGACAAGATGAATGCTACGTTGGAGGCATCGTCTGGGAAGGCAGAAGCACGTGCCATGAAGTGTAATTGGCATTGATTCAGGAAAATGCTGTACTTGGTGCTATCACCGTAAAAACGTTCGGGGGATGCTAGCTGGATAGGGTGAGGAGATATGACTTGTATTGGCGGGTTACGGCCTTGCTGATCGAGTCCTGTCCCCCAGGATTAAACACAGGAGGGCGTATCACACCCCCTGTCTTGCTCTGACAGCAGGGTCTGGGCCCCAAGCCCCTGTCTGCCCTGCTGCAACCTGGCCTTGTAGCGTTGTGATGTCTTGGCGCAGACGCAGGTTGTCTGCCTGTATACAGGTCAGCATAGCTGCAATGTCCTGCAGGGAAATGTCGGGGTTACTCATGACGTCCAGGCGAGATATTTAACGTGGGCTTCCAATTCTGTCAGGACCCCACAAGTCTTACCTGGTATACTTGTGGAGTTATCTCGCAGGGACGACGTGAGCAACCTCCACCGTCCCCCTCCTTACCCGATCAAAGGTGAATCTACAGACCCAGGCAAGGATGGGACCAGGGAAGGATGCCTAATGGTGTTTGGAAGGGACGTCGTCTGTGAAGATAGGTGAGGAGCTTCTCTAAGCGGAGGGCACTCTCCTGGGCATCGCCAGCTGAACAAGGGAACAATCAAGCAGTTAGTGCGTCTGCTCTCCCTTCGTACTTGTTATACGCTACAACAGCCATACAGCATACGTAAGAGATACTATGGTATATAGTCACCTGAAAATTGAAGGTTTAAGCTCCGATAGGAGGTCTCTCAGTATAAGTATGACAGGGAAGCAGGAAGAGCCGGCTTTAGAACCTGTCACGCCAGAAGAGGGTGGTCTCTGGGCTCCCGACTCCTGTGCCAGTAAGGTGAAAGGAACTCCTTCGTGGTGGTGGTAGTAAGAAAACAAGGGCGCTCCTGCGCTGAGAATGAGCAGGAAGCAACCGCGACCACGCTTCCCTGTGCGTGTAGCGGGTTAAGGAAATCAGTGGGCGCTCCTGCGCCGAGAATGAGTACAACTCAGCCGCGACCACGCTTCCCTGTGCGTGCCGCGGGTGAAAAGGAAAACAATAGGCGCTCCTGCGCTGGGAAAATAAACAAGAAGCAACCGCGACCACGCTTCCCTGTGCGTGTCGCGGGTTAAGGAAATCAGGGGCGCTCCTGCGCCGAGAACGAGTACAATTCAGCCGCGACCACGCTTCCCTGTGCGTGCCGCGGGTGAAAAGGAAAACAATAGGCGCTCCTGCGCTGAGAAATAAACAAAAGCAACCGCGACCACGCTTTCCTGTGCGTGTCGCGGGTGTCAAAACTAGCGAGGGTGCTCCGGTAGAGGGTCTATCTACCAGGGCGATGCTGCAGTGCGTCTGGGTAGGCAAGGGATCAGGAAGACTCCGTTAGGAAATCCGTGGTGTTAGCGGGCCGGCATCCGACAAGGAACAGTATTGGAAGCACTGACGGGAATGAGCGCCGCAGCTATATGCGGTCTCACCCGGAAGTGTTTCTTGTCCGATCAGGTGCGCTTCCTATTTTGAGCGCTAGACCGCTGATCTGTCTAGCTGTGCGCTCTATGAGTACCGTAACCCACCACACACATACCGCTATTCCCTTGGGACGGACCCATGACAGCCGACCCATGGTCTCTGGAATAATTCATATTCTCTTTGAGAATATAATTCACATCAATAAAGGTCTCATAGCTTGTTATTGCAATGACTCGCTTTCAAGAATTTTGTTTCATTCGGCTGAGGCCACCTGTGGGAGCATGCCGTTCTTTCTACTCCATATGATGCCCATCCTACATCCTCCCCTTCCTCCCATAGTTGTTTGCGGAGACACCAGATCAATGCACCAAAGCTGCAATCACAGAGACAAATCTTGTTTCTAGGATGTACCTCCCCTCTCAGTGAGTTATCACTTTTCCGCTGATCCCCCTAACATCGTCCCTTCGACTACTCTAGTGTTGTGTTGAATTAGTGTCTTTCTTATGAGTACAATGTGTCATTAATGTGAATCATCTAGTACAGCAACATGGTACCCTTCTGCCCCCTGTATTGTCTGCTATCTCAAACCCCATTGCCCAATTCCAAAGATTGAACTTCAGCTCTAATTTTAGGAGAAAAATATCCAGATTTTTCCCTGTGGCCATGACATCTCACTGATGGGGGTCAAAATCCCAATCTACAAGGTTCTTTTTGCCAAATGCAATGGATGACACCACCTCCAGGATGAGACTCAAGGGCTTTCCAGATTTTCGTATACTTCTTTTTAGCCTTTTAACTTTTTGTATCAAGTGCTTTTGGGACAACCATAGTCCATACTCCATAATAGCTTTTTTTTAGCTATTTATTTCTTTATTCATTTCTTTATTATTTTTATTTAGCACTAAAGTGTGCTTTACATAGGACAAGGAAATAGTTACCATTGTCTTCCAAATGAGTTAGAAACATAGATATAGCAAGATAAATAATTTTCAGGCATGATATGTGGCACGATGTAAGAGACAAAAAGACAGGGGGTTCAGAAGGAAAGTATAGAATCTAAAGTAAAAGGGTCTCTAGCCCTTTATCTGTCAGTTCTTAGGGGAATTAAACATTAGGGAGAGTTTGGATAGTAGCGTGTTAGTAATATTTTTTTAACAGAGTGATAATTCCTGGTATCTAAGGGGCAGATGTATCAAGGATTGCATTTGCGATTCCTTAATAGCGAATTTTAGCGAATTGCTATTAAGGAATCGCAAAATGCTATGTATGTAGGAATCGCAATAATAATTGCGATTCCTTAATATTCCTTAATTGCGAATTGCAAATTGCGATTCGCAATTAAGGAATACCTTCCCATTCATTCCTATGGGCGTAGAGGCCCATAGGAATGAATGGGAAGACATTCTCAATTTGCGAATCGCAATTAGAGAATCGCAAAATGAGAATGCAATTTCAGTGGGTGCCAGGGTGTCCTTTGACACCCTGTTGCACCCCTGAAATATGTATGTGTGCACATGTGGCGCACATACATGCCCTAAGGGCATGTATGTGCGCCACATGGCACTTTGAAAATGCTAAAAAGTGCATTTTTCAAAGAAATCGCATATTACCACCAACTTGAAGTTGGTGGTAATTTGCGATTCCTTAAGGCCAAATTGCACTTTTTGGTGCTTCTTACATTGGATTTAAGGAATCGCAATTTGCGATTCCTTAATGCAATCGCAAAATAGGAATCGCAAATTTTGCGATTCCTTATTTTGCGAGGCAGTTTTGCCTTAATACATACCACTAAGCAAAATTGCGTTCGAAAACGCCGAATTTCAGCGTTTGCGAACGCAATTTTGCTTGATACATCTGGCCCTAAGATCCTCTATGAGTGAACTCCACCAGGAGGTGGCAGGTCAAGAAAGAAATTTTGACGAAGCCAAGTATGATTTGAATTTTTTTTTGGTTCCAGTAATAGAACCTCTTTGGTTTTTGGTACCTCTGGTTCTGTCTGCGGAAAAGTGGAGATATGCTGCTTGTTAATCTGTGAGTGCTTTACAGGGAAAGCAAGCGAGTTTGAACTTTATTCTTGCTTCCAGGTAGCCAACGAAAACATTATATATCTGAGATTATATTGGTGCAAGATAGTTTGTGAGTGTGCCAATAAGAAGGATTTTTCCGTTTTTTATTTTGGAGATTACGGTGGCTTGAATTGCAGCCTGAAAGTCTTTTTCTTTCATTTATAAATATTACTTACAATCACATACTTAACAAGATAAATATTTCAAATTAATAATACTAAATGAAATGTGTATAAAAATTAAAGTAATACTACCTGTCGATGAATTTATATTTATTTTTGGGTCATCTTGTGAATGACAATGACATCCCTTAATTCATAATGAAATATTTCATCCATAAGTCATCTATCAAGTTAGTATTCACACGAATTAAATTGCAATGTGCCATTATCTTGAGATTGAGGTTAAGAATCGATATAAAAACTTGTTACACAGTTAATTGTCATACGTAAGTCATATGTATGCTTACACAATTGTGCAAACACTAATGCTGAAAGTACGTGCACCACATGTTAAAAAATATTAGTACTATGACTATGGACAGTGTGTATGTTAAGTAGCGTGTATATACATACTAGTGCATGTGCAAGGGGCACTAGGTACTATATCGCTATCATCTTCTAAATGTAAATATTGGCTCAAAGTACTTGGACACAATGTAGTACCAGAGATTTCTGAATATCCTGCCCATGTGGGCTGTATCTTAACTAGGGGTCCTCAGATGTTCAAATCACATACATAAATACACGTATTCACATATATAAGAAAGCACTTCTCCATGTGATTTGAATAATTACCTCAAGCTTCATCGCTATCAGCTCTCTTGCTCTACTTTCTACTTGACTTCAGTAGATCTACAAGGTAACCAACAAAGTTAACATCCTGTTGTTCCCTGCTCTTTGCAATTCATATATATACACATTAGAACTCTAGTACTTTGTGCATAACGTTCATTTATACATATGCAACACAGTTCAATATAGGAATTATACTTGTTACGCCGAAAGAAAGGCTTACCATTATGGAATAACCCCAGTTTATAGAAGAGTTCTGATACATTTTCAAGAAAACTGTTGAAAGTTTGACTTCATCAATAACTCAGCTTTTCAGAATACTTCCCTGTATTTCCAATATCCAGCAATATGAATCCTTTAGACACTTAAAGTCACAACATGGAAAATCTGAGCTCCATGGAGCCAGGTCCTGACTGCACCAACATTGTAGCACAATTGTCTAGCAAAGGATGGCATGGACCTTGAGAGAAGTTAAACCTTATAATTCAAGATGGCTGCCGTCTCTCTAGAATACACAAGAGTTAATAGCCTGCTGGGAATTATAATTTATTGTCCTCATGCTCCTGTGTAGTGTATTCTCAGTGTGAATACAGCCTCACTCCAGACAGAGCAGAAATGCCAACCTTTCCTTTGCTGAAAGGATCTAAGCGCAAGCTGGTTTGGCGTACCTCTCCCCCACGCTTCAAACACACTTAGGGCCCGATTACGAGTTTTGGCAGTGTGAGGTTGGGTGGCTCGCCACTGCCGTGCCCCCGGCACGGCCAAGAGTCACTGGTGCCCGCACACCAGATTACAACTTAAATGTGGTCTGGCGGGCGGGCGGCATGGCGGTTTCCGCTGCGGTGCCTCTTTGAAAAAGGCACTGCAATTGGAACGCCACACAATGTTCCTGCACGGCATGGACTCAAAAGTCCATGCTGTGCATGAACTGGTGTTCATGCACACGGGGGCACATGTTGTGCCCCCCTTTGTGCATCCACATGCAGAGGAGGCACAGGGACCCTGTAAGGCCCCCTTTGTTTCCTCTCCGCCACGGTGTACATGGAGTAAGAACCTCCATGACACCGCCGGCAGAGAGGAAACTCCTAATATGCTTGGCGGGACCGGGAGTTCTCAGGACTGCCACACCACCTCCGGGAATGGTGGTTCCCTGGCGGCCACCCAAGTCATAATGGGGCAGTCGGACCGCCGGTGTGGCGGTGGCTAGCCCGCCACTGCCACGCATCCACAAGTCTGGCGGTCGTCGAACTGCCAGTCTCGTAATTGGGCCCTAAGTGGTAAACAGTATCTCCTTCCTTACTCTAAGTGAGTTTGCCATTTTCTTGATAGGTGTTTTCATGGAGAGGTTTTAGTTGACCAAAAAATGAAGAGGTTTGACTTAGTGGGCTAGATTGGGACACAGACCATTGACTTTTAGAGCCTAAGTACAACTTTTAAAAAAAAAATTCATTGGTATTCTTTTGCAGCACAGATGAATTCAGTCGTATTTGGGTTTAATTTGAGGACGTGTGAGGACATCCTTGTTTAAATGTTTATTCGACTTTTTTTAGACTGATGATGTAGGGAAAAGAAACGATGTTCATGTACAGTTGTACACTAGCCACATTTTTGGAGGATGGAAACACCATCCACCATGGATGCTTATAAAAAACTTAAAGGCCATGTCATTGGCTGCAGAGAGTTAACAGGCACCATCATCATTCAGTATTCACCAATTATATCACAATATGCATAATTGCTCACTCAATTCTGAAGCTTGCCCTAAAATCCGATTATCTACTAAGAAATTGGTACTGATATAAAACCACATCTCAATGTACAAGGAAACATTTCTCAATAAACTAACACATGAAGAAAAGTTTTGTGACTGAACAATCATTAGGACAATTAGTAGAACTTAGAGTCTGAATGATAAGATTACATTGAATAATTTACAGAGTTATAATGTGGGAATTTAATAGTGTATCCTACATCCCTTGACAGGATTGGTAGCTTCCATTTTTTTTTTAATGATTGCCGTAATCTCTTAAATCCAGTGCAGCAGGAGCAGGATTCCTCAGCGCTCGCTGCTAGTCTCCTCCTCACTTCCCAACTTCTTGTTTTCAGTACTTCTATCTGTCCTCGTCTCTCTGCCTGCGTTGAGTGCTGATTCCTGCTTTCCTTGTTGCCCAGATGTCTTCGCTATCTGTTGCGAGCAAGTCCCTCCAAGTCTTCAGTTCTTTATTGCACAAGTGTGTTCTTGACAAGACAGACTCACGCAGTCCTTCCCTGCCAGCCAGCCACGACAACTGACTTGGTCTGGAATTCCTGCATGGAACCAGGCAACCTTAGACATTATTGTCGCGACATATGTAGCATTCTCCTTGCCGGGAGACGCCAGCTCAAGCTATAACACAATCCTCCATCTTTTCTGTTTCTCCTAAAGGTCAGTGTGTTGCTCAATGTGTTTTCCTCCACAATGGAGAGGGTGACCAGATTTTGAAAACTAAGAACCGACAAACATAGAAGTAGGACTGAAATTCTGCCTAAGTTTGACTTAGGGGTATAGCAGTTACCAACATGGAAAATACAGAGAGGGAGGCAACTAAATGCAACATTTACACACCGTATCAATTAATGTAATTGTTTTCTGCTAATGGTTTCTAACTAATTCTGTACCGAAACATAGGAAAGCTTATCTCCCTCTGTGTTCAGCCGACCCGCTTAAGAAACTGGTACATGTGCTAAATTCACTGAAATTAGCTGGGATAGATGGTGGAACACCAAGGGCCGTCCTTGCAGATCCAGGACCCCCAGCCATCCAGGGGTCCTGGACAGGGTTTCCAGCCCCTCTCTCTCCATCCTACGGCCACACAGCGGCACACCCGGCGTGCTTTACAGGTGGCCGCACTCTGCAGCGGCACCAATGCTGGACCCCATCAACCTACGGCTGTTGGGTATAATGTTTATATCAATAAAGTTAAAGATTCTCTATAGTTTTCCGATATAATATGAAGAGCTCATACATCTCTGATTCAATACATGAAATTAAAAAATATATTGAATAAACTCTGTGATTCATGGGGCACTCAGCCATGCACATGCGCTCAAGCGCTCTCAGGGAGCACTTCTCTTTCCAAAAAACATACGGTAAAAATACATAAATACTTGAGGGAAGAAAAGAAACAATGAAACAAATAAAGAGAAAAAAAACAGAAAAGAAGACACGTAGGTGCCTTGTGACGGCATAATGCAGAGGGTTCCTGTTCCCCTATAACTGAACAGAAACATTGAGCTGCTAAACTGGGAGCAGATTCCATGCCGATGCGGACCTGTTCGCTGCACCTCAGAGCCTTTTTCATCTTTCCTGTTATGAACTAGGAATTGACATTTCGGCCTAAACTGCCAGAAAGAGCTGCCAGCCGGGAAGCTAGGCAGCATGGTGTTAAATTGCGGCCAACCCTCCCCAGACCGGAGTGTGCAGGGCTGACGGCTGAGCACAAGGTCAGGCCTCGCGGTATCTCCATCCATCATCTCGGCGCAATCAGATTAGGGGCCCTGAAATAATGAGATAGCATCGTTTCCAGCAGGCTTTTCAGCTCGATGCCCCCGGGGCGCCTCGAACAGGGCCTGGCTTCATGATCCCGCGATGACAGGCTCACCTGCCGCAGACAGGTAGGCCGGCAGTCTCGCTCACCAGGGCCGGGGAAACATTCAGGTCACCTCGGCTATCGGCATCGCTGGAGAGATGCTATCGGCGGGCCCCAGCCTCACCTTTCTCTGACGTAGGCCACTACTTACGCACTGATTGGTCTAAGGTGGCCAAGGGCATATTAACAAAACATTCAGGGGCTGTAGGGCTGCAAAATGCGAGGCTCTCACACCCAGTTAGACTTTCAAGGTGAAGATGTCACGTGGCTCAGAACCCCCCAGGACCAGAAGCCAAGGGCCCACATGCACCACAGGGCCCTTTGTCATCCCACTTTAGGTGGCTGGACTCATCTCGAGGTCTGTTAACGGGGTGGGAAGGTAGGAGAGCAGGGGTGTCTGGAGTCATGTCAGAGAATTTAGGAAGTGACAGGTAAGTCAAAAGGAACACAGGGAACAGGAAACAAATAGGACTTAGGGCCAGATGTACGATCCGTTTTTGCATGCGCAAACGGGTTTGCGACCCATTTGCGCATGCAAAAACCTCATGGGTCATGTACAAAGCCTATTTAGCGAGTCGCAATTTATTTGCGACTCACTAAATAGGTTTTGCGACTCGCTATTAGGAAGGGGCATTCCCTTCCTAATAGCGACAGCAAAGCTATGTACCAATGTTTTGCAACCGCAATGCGGTCGCAAAACACTCGCAAATTACCACCCTCTTCAAGAGGGTGGTTATGGAGTCGCAAATTGGAAGGGGTCCCCAGGGGACCCCTTCCCCTTTGTGATAGGCTCCAAAAATATTTTTTAAGGGCAGGCAGCGGTCTCAGGGACCACTGCCTGCCCTTAAAAAATGAAACGAAAACGTTTCATTTTTTTTTTTAAATGCATCCCATTTTCCTTTAAGGAAAACAGGCTGCATTTTAAAAAAAAAAGGCTGCTTTATTTAAAAGCAATCCCAGACATGGTGGTCTGCTGAGCCCAGCAGGCCACCATCCCTGGGAGGGCCTGTCATTCCCAATGGGCTCGCAAATTGCGAGAGACTCATTAATATTCATGAGCCACGCAATTTGCGACCCCATTGGGAATCGCAAACAGTGTTAAACACACTGTTGTACACGCAAAACAGCGCCTTGCAAATTGCGAGTTGCAAAAAACTCGTAATTTGCGAGGCGCTATTTTGCGCATCGTACATCTGGACCTTAAACAGGAATTTGCGAAATTTTCCTCAACCACAAAGTTTTGTTAAATTTTTGATTTTCACCCTTCGCTTATCTTGCACTGTTTTCAGTTTCCTTCCCTTTCACCCATAAAGATATTTTTTCTCTGCATAGTGAAATACTTTTCACGCTGGTAGAACCCAGGCAGGCCAAACACGATCCGAGAAGGTTACTTGCTTATTTGCATCATAATTCCATGCCGAAATATGTATACAGATTTTCTTTTTTAATCTTTTTAAAAGTTTAGATTTTGCAGAGTGTTTTTCTGCTTACTGGCATTGTGAATGTATAGAACTATTTCTGAGAAATTCGTGCAGAAATGTTTTTAAGGGGTGGACAAGGATATGTATGACAAAACGTGTAAAAGCAGTCCACAGATATCAGAGCATTCAATGATTTACAAACTCTACAGAGCTGCAAAGATTTCCAAAGGCAACTGAGAAGATTAAAAAAATATCTTCTCAACTTAGCACACCCTAAAAATAAATCGCTTATAGAAGAATGGAAAAAGAAGAAAAACACAAATGGAATGAAAAAATAAAAAAATGGAAATTAAAGGGCTGATGTACTATTCCCATTTTCATCCTAATGGAAATCAGTTGGCTCTCCCTGCTCGCCCGCATCATTTTCAGAATTAACTGCTTCATTTACAAAACTATCACAACCAGCATGTTTGCTTGTCTTGCAGACAAGCTCACCACTTCTGGTGGTTCTGGGACACCTGCAGCTAGGACACCATCACACTACCGACTTCAGGCCCGATTATTATGAGGGCTGGACAGCCTCAGACCAAAGGTCAGAGGCTTCCTGAGCCTAATCGCGGTTTCAGTTTCGACCGCCGCATTACAATGCAGGTGGTCGAAACTGAAACCGGCCGGTCATTCCGACTGGAGACCGGCACGTAATCCCAATGGTCAGCGTTTCCGCGGTTGGGATTTGCGACATGGAAAGCCTGTCGGAAAGCGACACTAGGCCCCCTTGTAGGGTCCCCTTCACCCTGTGGCTTCCGGTCGGGTGTCGAGGGGGCACCATGTGAATTCATGCACCATGTGGCAGGCACTGTGAGGTGCCCTCCACATGGTACAGGGATTCACACAAACTCCCATTTCTCTATGGGAGCTGGTGCTACGGCAGGTTTACGGCTGCATCACAAGCTCCCGTAGGGAAATAGGAGTTTGCGACCGCACCATGAAAGGTCGCATTGTAATTAGGTGTGAGAAGTTGGCCTGGTATATGCTGTCCAGTAATTAAAGTGGGCACCTTGCACCAGTCCAAACAGCCCTTATGGTGATTAGGTTATAGATAACCTTTATAGAAAGCTATCCTAGTGGTAGCTATGGAGAGCAGCCTTCAGGCTAAGTCTTGAAGGAATGTTAAGCAGCTTGTTTTTCCAGAATGCAACCTTATAGTATTGGTTAAATGAAAGGGAAACCACACAGTAGTTATAAAAATATGTATTTATTATATATAACACTCTCTAGTATCCTCTACACGAGGATGGAACACAAATCAAATAATACAGTTGCAGAGAATCAACGTAAGTAGCACAATACGCAGTGGGCTCCAGGGGGAGACCAAACCATATACTAAATAAGTGGTATAAGAACCACGACTCGGGACTAGACCTTGTCTAGAAGGTGTAGAATCGCTGGGACCCCAAGGAACCACACAAGGTGAGTGATTAGGGACCCCACGGAGGACGGGTGCAGAGTGAGAACACGACTGCGTGCTCCGTACAATTCAATGGGAAAGTCGCGGTTGGAAAATCAGAGACTGAGGACCCTTCCCAGCAGATTACGAAGACAACCCTTGGAACTTCAGAGTTTGGAGAGCCACCCCACCCGTGGATACCTTTGTACCAGAGTTACCTATCCCAGAGGAGCCGGGCGCATAGGTGCGAAGTGGCGTCGGAAACCCTCGTCGTTCTCTATGGATGTCGACAAAGAAATGCTGCTGCTGGAAGAAAGAAAAGTGTCCGGTGGAATCCAAATGTGGATTCTAGATGAGAAGAACCTGAAAGCAGAGGGGACAGAGTCTGGGTCACTTTGGAGTGACCAGGGGCTCGGTAGACGAATGCCCACCGATGTCGGGTGCTTCAGGTGTGTTGATGGTGATCTTGACTCTTCAGCTGTGCGGACCAGGAGACGTCTTGGACAACCAGGAGCCGGATACGAGCTGTCCCACAAACGATGTCGAGTGCTGAGGGGTCGGTGTTTGGCGGGAGCACCAACAAGCCTTGGCAGCGGCAAACAACGTAGATGGTCAAATTCGGTGTCGATCTGGCCCAGCAAGGACCAGGAGACTCACCATAGCAAGGGGAGTCAGGGCAGGCCTGGAGCAACCAGGGGAGCCCAAATAAAGCAAAGTTGACCCTCAAGTGGACCCACAGGCCGAAGGCACAGGAGTCGCAAGTGGACCTCAGGCAGTTTCACAGGATACCAGCTAGCAGGGCACAGAGTGCGAGGATGCTGGAGTCCTTCTCAGAAAAGATGCGCTGGGGTCAGGGCTACAAATGGCCCAATGCACGGAATTGTTGCACAATAACAAGCATGTGCAGTTGCAAATGTACGTGGTGCACAGGGGTATGGGTTATGCGGTCTCCACGAGGGATATCTGCCTCAAACTCAGTAAGAGGGCAGCTCAACCTCGGTGATTTTCAGAAACTTACCTC
Organism: Calotriton arnoldi; assembly: GCA_963921515.1. Lineage (NCBI taxonomy): Eukaryota > Metazoa > Chordata > Amphibia > Caudata > Salamandridae > Calotriton > Calotriton arnoldi. The sequence continues at coordinate 1,070,543 of CAWUFW010001223.1, forward strand.
CTGTGTTGCTGGAGCCTTCGGAGTCCGCAGGAGCTCAGGATCAGCAGACCGGTCAGATGTGTTATGGTGCCTGCGTTTGCAGGGGAGTGACTCCTTCACCCCAAGGGAGATTCTTCTGTTGTCTTGGAGGTCCACAGGGTCCTGCACGGAGCCTGTATGGATCACGGACACTGGTGAGACTGGGGACGGCAAGGGAAGACGAAGTTGAGCCCAAGGGAGGTCCAGTGAAGTCCAGCGTGTCCAGACGGTCGAAGTGTAGTGGGATCTTCTTGCAGAATCTTGTCCACGTAAAATCTAATATCCTGTAGCCAGTAACCCATTTTATACCCACGGGAAAGGGTTGGACAGATTCTAGGGACCCTCCTAGGGGAGGGACAGGACAGAGGGGTGGCTACACCCATGTCCTTTGTCCAGTTTCGCGCCAGAGCAGGAGCAAATGGCTCCTAGGACTGGTTTGAACTGGACTATGCACAGGGACACCAAGTATGCCCCTCATGCAGACTTTCTGACACTGTAACAGTGCACCCACCCAGCCCCAATACACTAAATCCTGACAGGATGCCTATTGTGCTGCCTTCTCCTGCTCGAGCTTGGCTCAGCAGCAGGAAGGCAGACTCGTGTCTGTGGCTGGCAGCATCCATTTTGTGCTGTAAGGCTCGAGAAAGTTGGTACCGGTAGACTTAGGTACCCCCAGAACCTCGGTTCTGAGGGGAGGAATCATACCTCCCACACCAGTTACTGGTGTGGAGGTATGATTCCAAGGTGTTTGACACCAAACACGACATACTTCGTTGCAGTCGTTTTCGAGATAGCATTTATTGCGAGGTTATAATGCACCTCTACCTATATGTCTGGTAGTATCACGTACAGCCCGGGAGAATGGTCTCCGAAGACTGCAGAGGGGCCCTGCTCATGCAGGAGCACCCTCTCACGCAAAACCCAGCACCCTCCCTTCAGGATTGTAAAAGCCTGCTCTAGGGGTGACTTACAATGTTTTAAGTGTAGTGATATATATAGATATAGTGAACCTATATCTAAAGTAAGTTGTGCAATCACCAGCTTACACAGGCTGCAGTAGCAGACCTGAGGTTCCATTTTGCATGGCCTCTCATGGGTGGCATAATACATGCTTCAGCCCATGGGAGGCCTCTGGGGTACCTATGCCCTGGGTACATGTGTACCATATACTAGGGACTTATAAGGGTACCACAGTATCCAATCTGGAGTTGTACCAAAGTACATACATTGCAATTTAAGGGAGAAAGCAGATAGGCTGGGGTCCTGAATAGCAGGATCCCAGCCAGACTAGTCAAAACAGTGGGCGCAAAAAGCAAAAAGTGGGGGTAACCATGAGAAGCAGATCCTACTTTCCTACACAACCCCCCCAAACGAAAGGAGATGAGACTAACCTTGCCCAGTTGAGTCTTCATGTTCTAAGTGGAAACATCTGGAGAGTCCATCTGCATTGGCATGGTTACTCCCAGGTCTATGTTCCATTGTATAGTCCATCCCCTGTAGGGAAATGGACCACCTCAAAAGTTTGGGGTTTTCACCCTTCATCTGTTTTAGCCACAAGAGGGGCTTGTGGTCAGTCTGAACAATGAAGTGAGTTCCAAACTAGTATGGCCTCAACTTCTTCAGAGCCCAAACCACAGCAAAGGCTTCCCTCTCAATGGCTGACCAACGTTTCTCTCTGGGGGTCAGCCTTCGGCTAATAAAAGCTACTGGCTGATCCTGACCCTCTGCATTCAATTGTGATAACACAGCCCCTACCCCCAACTCAGATGCATCAGTTTGAACAACGAATTGTTTGGAATAGTCAGGACTTTGCAGAATGGGAGCATTGCACATGGCCTGCTTGAGGTCATCAAATGCCTTTTGACAGCTAACTGTCCACTGAACTTTCTTGGGCATTCTCTTAGAGGTAAGATCATTCAAGGGAGTCACTATGGACCCATAGTCCTTTACAAACCTTCTGTAATACCCAGTCAGGCCCAAGAAAGCTCTAACCTGAGTCTGGGTAATTGGAGCAACCCATTCCATGATGGTCTGGATTTTGCTCTGCAATGGTTGAACCTGGCCTCCACCCACAAGGTGGCCCAGGTATACAACCTGACTGTGCCCTATCTGGCACTTAGTAGCCTTGATAGTGAGGCCTGCCTTTTGCAAGGCCTCCAAAACATTTCTCAGGTGGACCAGGTGATCCTCCCAGGTGGAACTAAAGACAGCAATATCATCTAGATAAGCTGCACTATAGTCTTCCAGGCCTTTGAGAACTTTATTCACCAACCTTTGAAATGTGGCAGGTGCATTCTTCAAGCCAAAAGGCATCACCACAAATTGGTAGTGCCCACTAGGGGTTGAGAATGCTGTTTTTGGCTTGGCATGCTCAGCTAGTCTGATTTGCCAGTAGCCAGCAGTAAGGTCAAAAGTACTCAGAAACTTGGCTGAGGCCAAAGTATCTATGAGTTCATCTGCCCTTGGAATAGGATGAGCATCAGTCCTAGTGACTGCATCGAGTCCTCTGTAGTCAACACAAAACCTCATCTCTCTCTTACCATCCTTGGTGTGAGGGTTAGGTACCAAGACCACTGGACTAGCCCAAGGACTAGTTGAGGGCTCAATGACTCCCAATTCCAGCATCTTTTGGACCGCAGTCCTGATGCAGTCCCTGACATGGTCAGGTTGCCTGTAGATTTTGTTCTTCACAGGTAGGTTTTCACCGGTGTCCACTTCATGGGTACACCAGGTGGTCTGACTTGGAGTCAGTGAGAACATTTGCCTAAACTGATTGAGGACCTTCCTGCAATCAGACTGTTGCTGCTCAGTGAGGCTGCTTGCCAAAGCTACACCATCTACTGAGCCATCATCAGGGTTCTGTGAGAGGAGGTCAGGGAGTGGGTCACTCTCTTCCTCCTGTCCCTCATCAGTAGCCATGAGCAAGCCCATGTCTGCCCTGTCAACATAAGGCTTGACCCTATTCACATGGAGCACCCTGTGGGGGCTCCTGGGAGTGCCAAGGTCCACCAAGTAGGTGACCTCTCCCTTTTGCTCAAGTATGGTGTGGGGTCCACTCCACCTGTCTTGGAGAGCTGCTGGGGCCACAGGCTCCAACACCCACACCTTCTGTCCTGGCTGGTAAACAGGCAAGACAGCCTTTTGGTCATGCCAGGCTTTTTGCAATTCCTGGCTAGCCTCAAGGTTTTTGGATGCCTTCTTCATATACTCAGCCATCCTGGAGCGGAGACCAAGTACATAGTCCACAATGTCTTGTTTAGGAGGTCTGAGAGGTAACTCCCATCCCTCCTTCACCAAACACAGTGGACCCCTAACTGGGTGACCAAACAGAAGTTCAAAAGGGCTGTAGCCAACCCCCTTCTGTGGCACCTCTCTGTAGGCAAAGAGAAGGCAGGGCAACAAAACATCCCATTTTCCCCTGAGCTTTTCTGGGAGTCCCATTATCATGCCCTTTAGGGTTTTGTTGAACCTTTCAACCAACCCATTGCATTGAGGATGATAGGGTGTGGTAAACTTGTAGTTTACACCACACTCTTTCCACATTGCAGTTATGTAACTAGACATACAGTTTGTACCTCTGTCTGTTAAGACCTCCTTAGGAAAACCCACCCTGGAGAAAATCCCCAGGAGGGCCCTTGCCACCACAGGTGCTGTGGTGGTCCTAAGGGGAATAGCTTCTGGATACCTGGTAGCATGGTCCACCACCACCAGGATATAAGAATGTCCAGATGCTGTTGGAGGGTTCATGGGACCAATTATATAAATCCCAACCCTATCAAAGGGAACCCCCACCACAGGTAGTGGTATCAGGGGGGCCTTTGTAGTACCACCTGCCTTACCACTGGCTTGGCAAGTGATACAGGAGCGACACAACTCCTTGGTGTCCTCTGACATATGAGGCCAGTGAAAGTGAGGGACAAGCCTGTCCCAAGTCTTGCCTTGGCCTAAGTGTCCTGCTAGGGGAATGTCATGTGCTAGGGTGAGTAGGAAGCCCCTAAACGTCAGAGGTATAACCAACCTCCTGGTGGCACCAGGCTTGGGGTCTCTACCCTCTGAATATAGGAGTCCTTCATCCCAGTATATCTTGTGAAACTCACTGACATTCCCTGCAGCCTCATCAGCAGCTTGGTGTCTGAGGGGTTCAAGAGAGGGGCAGGTTTTCTGCTCCTGGCTCAGATCTGCCCTAGAAGGTTCCCCTGTCCCCAAAAACTCAACCTGATCAGGTTCAAGTTCATCTGAGACAGTTCCTTCCATAGGACTGGAGTCATCTTCCTCAAAAGACTGACCCTCACTCTGAGCCTGGGGGGAAGACACAGCCTTACCCCTCCTGCTCCTCTTCTTGGAAGGCACCTGGTCCATCTTTTCAGGATCCAGGGCCTGTTCAGTGGCTTACTGTTTGGCCTGTGACCTAGTCATAGCAAACACATCTGCAGTGATGCCCAACATTGCTGCATGAGTCCTGAGTTCCACTTCAGCCCAGGCTGAAGTTTCCAAATCATTGCCCAACAAGCATTCCACAGGGAGGTCTGAACTTACCACAACCTTCTTAGGGCCAGTTACCCCTCCCCAGGTGAAATTAACAACTGCCAAGGAATGGTCTGTCCCGACATTGCTAGCATTGGCCACTTGGTACATCTCACCAAGTATGATCTGGTCAGGGTGCACAAGATCTTTTGTCACCATGGTGACACTTGCTCCTGTGTCCCTGTATGCCTTGGCCTCCTTACCATTTATTAAAGGCTGTTGTCTGTATTTGCCCAAGTTACTGGGACTAACAAATAAGGAGGCAATATCCATGCCTCCATCACAGACTAGAACAGCCTAAGTTGGAGTTCTGACTCGGCCAGAACCCACCTCAGAGCCCAAGGTTAACCCCACTATTCCCTTGTTCTGTGTACCACCACTTGAAACTGTGCTAGGGGGAGCAGTTGCCTTACGGGCAGTGGTGGTAGGAGTAGAATCCTTGGCCCTTGGACAATTGGCATCTTTTGTCCAATGGGTCTTTTCCTTACATACCTAACACCAAGGTTTCTTTTTGCCTTTTCCCTTGTTGGATTGTGACTCCCCCCCCAGATGCAGGTTTTTGGGGCCCTGATGAAGACTTTTGATCTTTATTGTTGTCCCCACCCTTATCTGAGTTCTTAGAGTCTGGTTTCTTCTGGTCCCCACCATTTGTCTGAGTTTCCTGCTTCACTCTGGTTCTGACCCACTTATCTGCCTTCTTTCCCAATTCTTGGGGAGAAGTCAGATCAGAGTCAACCTGGTATTGATGCAACAACTGTTTTTGGCAATTATTAAGGATCTGCTCCCTCATAATCAAGTTGTACAATCCCTTGAAATCATTCACCTTGCTACCAAGTAACCAGCCTTCCAGAGCCTTAATGTTCACAATCATAAAGTCTACCCAGTCCTGAGTCTGTGCCTTCTGGGTGTCTCTGAACTTAATCCTGTATTGTTCAGTGGTTAAGCCAAACCCTTCAATGAGAGCACTCTTCAGGACTGAATAGTTGTCAGCATCCTCTTCTCTAACAGTTAGGAGCTTATCTCTACCTTTGTCAGCAAAGGAGAGCCACAAGATAGCTGCCCACTGCTCCTGAGGGACCTTCTGTACTTTACAGGCCCTCTCTATAGCAGTTATCCATTTCTGGATGTCATCCCCTACATGGAAATGAGGGACAATCTTGCTCAGGTTCCTATGATCAAAGGTGTGTTCCCTAACCCTAGGGACACTATTGCTGCCACCATGGGACTCTAGTCCCAATTTCTTTCTAGCCTTCTGGACTTCTAGGGACTCTTTATCCAGGGCCAATTGCTGTTGCCTGAGCCTAAGCTTAGCTTTCTCAAGCTCTAGGAATTGTCACTCCCTGTCATAAGAGTTGTCCCTCTTGCTAGAAACAGAGGTCCCTACAGAATGTCTAGAATGATCTGACTCAGCAGAGGGAGACCTAGATCTCCATGGTAAACTCTGCACTGTCCCTGGAGGAATAAAGTGATTGTCTTCTTGACCCTCTTCTTCTTCTTCTTCCCCCTGGGGATCTGAGTTGTTCAGGGGTGGATCATTTTGATCCTCCTGTCCAGGGTTTGAGTCCAGGTCATAGAAGGTGTCCCCTCCTGACCTATCTTCTTCCCCTGTACCACCCACTCTGTCCTGCTCATCTGACCCAGGAGTCTTCCTAATGTCATCTAGCAGTAATGCATCAATGAGACGTTGAGTGTTGGCATTTCTCCCTGTCTTCAGCTTCCTAGATACACACATGGCTTTTAATTCTGTGAATGTAAAGCCATCATATTTAGTAGGCAGGATGACACCAGTGGCTTTCCCAGTAGAAGACATATTAAGTGTGGTGTGGTGTAGGCACCTACCTAACCTAGTGGGAACTAAACTCTCTTAGGTTGGAGAAAGGGTGTGCTAGACCCTTGCCTTACCCAACCACAAGTTCAGTAGAACTTACTATCTTAAGCTAGTATTATATGTTCCTAGATACTAGTGGTTTTTCAGTTAATCAATACAAAGATTTATTTGGTAAAACAATGCAGGCTTGAATCCCAACCGCTGCACACCAATGTGAGAAGTTGGCCTGGTATATGCTTTCCACTAATTAAAGTGGGCACCTTGCACCAGTCCAAACAGCCCTTATGGTGTTTAGGTTAAAGATAACCTTTATAGAAAGCTATCCTAGTGGTAGCTATGGAGAGCAGCCTTCAGGCTAAGTCTTGAAGGAATGTTAAGCAGCTTGATTTACCAGAATGCAACCTTATAGTATTGGTTAAATGAAAGGGAAACCACACAGTAGTTATAAAAATATGTATTTATTATATATAACACTCTCTAGTATCCTCTGCACGAGGATGGAACACAAATCAAATAATACAGTTGCAGAGAATCAAAGTAAGTAGCACAATACGCAGTGGGCTCCAGGGGGAGACCAAACCATATACTAAATAACTGGTATAAGAACCACGACTCAGGACTAGACCTGGTCTAGAAGGTGTAGAATCGCTGGGACCACAAGGAACCACCCAAGGTGAGTGAGTAGGGACCCCACGGAGGATGGGTGCAGAGTGAGAACACGACCGCGTGCTCCGTACAATTCAATGGGAAAGTCGCGGTTGGAAAATCAGGGGCATATTATCAAGCGGCAGCGATAATTATCGCTGGCCGCGCTTAGCGTGGGATTTTGTATCGCCGGCTATCACTGGAAATTATCGCCATTCTAGCGCTGTATTAACAACGCTTAGCGCAATGGCGATAATTATTCCAGCGATAGCGGTGTTTTCCATGGAACATCGCTGGTTTTCCAGCAATGTTCCATGGAAAACAGCGATATCCTTGATGATAGGGCCTGTGGTCTTAGCCACACAATCCACCCCCCATGTTAGGTATGCCTTAGTCTGGAATTTAACAGTTGTTAAATTCCAGTGTTAAGGCATAGTTAACGCGATTTCCTATATCGCTACCCCTCGTTGATAATATCGCGAAGCTGGGTTAGCGATATTTTCACGTGGGATTTTGTCAGGCACGCCTCCTTTGCATCTCATTAGCGATGCGACGCGAGGCGTGCTGACAACGGGCGCTAAGGCAAGGAAACACGCGCTAGCGTGTCCTTGTTAATATAGCGATAATATTATCACCGCTTTCCGCCCGAAAACGGACGCTAAAGCGGCGATAATCTTATCGCGGCCCCTTGATAATATGCCCCTCAGAGACTAAGGACCCTTCCCAGCAGATTACGAAGACAACCCTTGGAACTTAAGAGTTTGGAGAGCCACCCCACCTGTGGATACCTTTGTACCAGAGTTACCTATCCCAGAGGAGCCGGGTGCATAGGTGCGAAGTGGCGTCGGAAACCCTCGTCGTTCTCTATGGATGTCGACAAAGAAATGCTGCTGCTGGAAGAAAGAAAAGTGTCCGGTGGAATCCAAATGTGGATTCTAGATGAGAAGAACCTGAAAGCAGAGGGGACAGAGTCTGGGTCACTTTGGAGTGACCAGGGGCTTGGTAGACGAATGCCCACCGATGTCGGGTGCTTCAGGTGTGTTGATGGTGATCTTGACTCTTCAGCTGTGTGGACCAGGAGATGTCTTGGATGACCAGGAGCTGGATACGAGCTGTCCCACAACGGATGTCGAGTACTGAGGGGTCGTTGTCCAGCGGGAGCACCAACAAGCCTTGGCAGTGGCAAACAACTTAGATGGTCAAATTCGGTGTCGATCTAGCCCAGCAAGGACCAGGAGACTCACCACAGCAAGGGGAGTCAGGGCAGGCCTGGAGCAACCAGGGGAGCCCAAATAAAGCAAAGTTGACCCTCAAGTGGACCCACAGGCCGAAGGCACAGAAGTCGCGAGGGGACCTCAGGCGGTTTCACAGGATACCAGCTAGCAGGGCACAGAGTGCAAGGATGCTGGAGTCCTTCTCAGAAAAGATGCGCTGGGGTCAGGGCTACAAATGGCCTAATGCACAGAATTGTTGCACGACAACAAGCATGTGCAGCTGCAAATGTATGCGATGCACAGAGGTACAGGTTATGCGGTCCCCACGAGGGATATCTGCCTCAAACTTGGTAAGAGGGCAGCTCAACCTCGGCAATTTTCAGAAACCCATCTCCTGTGTTGCTGGAGCCTTCGGAGTCTGCAGGAGCTTGGGATCAGCAGACCAGTCAGATGCGTTATGGTGCCTGCGTTTGCAGGGAGTGACTCCTTCACCACAAGGGAGATTCTTCTGTTGTCTTGGAGGTCCACAGGGTCCTGCACAGAGCCTGTATGGATCACGGGCACTGGCAAGACGGGGGATGGCAAGGGAAGACGAAGTCAAGCCCAAGGGAGGTCCAGCGAAGTCCAGCGTGTCCAGACGGTCGAAGTGTAGTGGTATCTTCTTGCAGAATCTTGTCCACGTAAAATCTAATGTCCTGTAGCCAGGTAACCCATTTTATACCTATGGGAAAGGGTTGGACAGATTCTAGGGACCCTCCTAGGGGAGGGACAGGACAGAGGGGTGGCTACACCCATGTCCTTTGTCCAGTTTCGCACCAGAGCAGGAGCAAATGGCTCCTAGAACTGGTTTGAACTGGACTATGCACAGGGACACCAAGAGTGCCCCTCGTGCAGACTTTCTGGCACTGTAACAGTGCACCCACCCAGCCCCAATACACTAAATCCTGTCTGGGAGGTGGTCACACCTCCCTGTGACAGGATGCCTATTGTGCTGCCTTCCCCTGCTCGAGCTTGGCTCAGCAGCAGGAGGGCAGACTCGTGTCTGTGGCTGGCAGCATCCATTTTGTGCTGTAAGGCTCGAGAAAGTTAGTACCGGTAGAGTTAGGTAGCCCCAGAACCTCGGTTCTGAGGGGAGGAATCATACCTCCCACACCAGTTACTGGTGTGGAGGTGTGATTCCAAGGTGTTTGACACCAAACATGACATACTTTGTTGCAGTCGTTTTCGAGATAGCATTTACCGCGAGGTTATAATGCACCTCTACCTATATGTCTGGTAGTATCACGTACAGCCCGGGAGAATGGTCTCCGAAGACTGCAGAGGGGCCCTGCTCATGCAGGAGCACCCTCTCACGCAAAACCCAGCACCCTGCCTTCAGGATTGTTAAGGCCTGCTATAGGGGTGACTTACAAAGTTTTAAGTGTAGTGATATATATAGATATAGTGAACCTATATCTAAAGTAAGTGGTGCAATCACTAGCTTACACAGGCTGCAGTAGCAGACCTGAGGTTCCATTTTGCATGGCCTCTAATGGGTGGCATAATACATGCTTCAGCCCATGGGAGGCCTCTGGGGTACCTATGCCCTGGGTACATGTGTACCATATACTAAGGACTTATAAGGTACCCCAGTATCCAATCTGGAGTTGTACCAAAGTACATACATTGCAATTTAAGGGAGAAAGTAGATAGGCTGGGGTCCTGAATAGCAGGATCCCAGCCAGACTAGTCAAAACAGTGGGTGCAAAAAGCAAAAAGTGGGGGTAACCATAAGAAGCAGATCCTACTTTTCTACATTAGGTATGCGGAACCGCCGACCTATGGTCGGGAGGTTACCATACCGATACAGTGTTGGGCAGACGCAAGTCCGCCCGACATCGTAATAAGGCCCTAAGTTTAAAAAGGATAATAAAGCAGCAGGACTTCTCCATCTGTGCACCCAAGATCTGGAACAACATTGCTGTATCCATCAGGACCGCCTTTACGCTGCTCTAAATTAAGAGAGAGTTGAATATGTACCTCTTTAAAAAAAACACTAAATCCGAATGCATTAACCATCCACAAACTAGCTACCTCTACTATCACTTTTTGACTTAATCCTTGTCATTAAATCTGTACAGCGCTCCGCTGCCTTTCGACTATGTTTGCGCTTTAGAAATAACACATTCATACATAGATTTGCATACCAGGGATGTGGCATTTGAAACACTGACTGGATTGCGGATTAGAACACATCCTTATAGTCTGCCGTAGTGGTCTATATCGGGTATTGAATGCCTGCTCCAGCGTCAAAGGGTGAGGCGTAAGCAAGGGCTTTTAACAAGGAAGCAGGCCTTTAATGGCCAGTACAGCCTACTAAGGGTGGCTATAAAGCTATTAGAACATTCTGCATCATGATTTTCATGAATTAAACAAAAGGCCTTGCTGAGCCCTAGGGGGTTGAAATCCCCCCTATAGCTCTACAACCTTTGTCTGTGAATGTTCAATAGAGAACAGCCACTGGCAGGGACATGGTGGTGAGCTGTTGAACATTCATAGCAATAGCTGTGAAAGGAGGCTGAAGTCAGCCCCTGGTTCTTCCTAGGCTCAGCCGGACTGCTTTTCCTTGTTCAGCCGAGCCAGGGAGGCCCAGGAGCTCAGCAGCATTTCCCCCTCCCTCGTTCTGAGGTGCCATTGATCCTGTAAGCTACAGGAGGAGGAGAGGCTCCTGTGTGCCCTGCTGCACAGGCTCTGCCTTTCACTTTCCCTTCCCAACTCCATATTTTGGAGAGACAGTGGAACGAGAGAGGCTGTGTATTAGGACATTGTGATGTTGAGAGAAGCGGGCCTACTTCAGTTTACATAAGACTCTGCTCTTCCATCATCTTCAATGGAGCTCTCAACATTCCAATGTTCTAATGCAATTTGCGATGTAACCCAAGGACTAACAAGCTGCATCTCAAATTGTACATTCACAGAGGGTCACAAAATGACCCACCCAATGAAAGGTAATTAGGGTGGTCGCTATTTACAACCACCTGTGGTTGGTTGCCAGGGCAGGGATAGAGCCCTGGAAGGAACAGCGGATCTCCATTCCCGCATTTGCTTTCCCAAACAGGATTTTTATAAATAAAAGCAGCCCATGTCCTTTTATGGGACCAATGCTGTGTTTTTTTTAAAAACTAAAAAGGTTTCCAGTTTTGGTAGGCATCAGGAATCACTGGACCAGTCTCTGTTCCACCCGAGATATTACAACACGAGTGTCTTCCGCCTTACGAATCAGTTACCATCACCTTTTTTTCAGTAAGTGATCAATGCTTTGAACCCGCAACTTAATTTGTAAACCATTGACACATATGACACCGATTCACAATTAGGAAAAAATGCATTAAAATGCCCCTCTTAAACTCCTCCCTAATTGCTATTCGGAAATGTGTTTCTGACTCACAATATGTGTTTAGCACATACAAGAGCCCATTTTGCTGCCACAAACCCTGTGATTTTGTGATCACAAAATGCCTTCACACTACAGCCCCAAAAAGTGAAAAATGCTGAGAAATAAAATATATCAAATACTTACAAATGCGTTTATAGGATAACAACTAGGGGGCAGATTTACAAGCCCCCTGCGCCACCAGTACGTCACTTTTCGTGACGTACTGGTGGCGCAGGGGGCTCCTCGATATTTACAAGGAGAGGAAAAGCCACCATGCGTGACTTTTCCTCTCCTTGTAAATACCGTCCCTTCACACGCAGCACTTTGCGTTGAAGGGGCGTTCCATGGGTGTTGCTGTGGGTGTTCCCACGCAACACCCATGGAACAAGACACATCTCCAGATTTACGAGAAATCGTAAATCTGGAGATGCGTCTGAAAGCTACGCCACCCTAGAGGTGGCGTAGCGAGGCGCACCGAGGAGAAATGTTTTCATTTCTCCTCGTTTTCCTCTTTCAATGCGTGCTGCATTCTACAGCACGCATTGAAAGAGGAAAAGCCTGTACTGATTGTTTTTGTGCAGAAAGGTGCCCCTTCCTGCACAAAAACAATCTCCCCATGGCGCAGGCATCCTTGCACCATGGTGCAAGGGTGCCTGCGCCGGCGCTTGGCAGCTGTTTGTGCGCCAGCGCAGGGAGAGCACAGGAATGCGACATATTCTTGTAAATATGTCGCATTCCTGTGCTCTGAAAGTGCCGCAGCGTGGCGCAGGCAAAGGGCTTGCAGCGCCACGCTGCGGCACTTTCTTGTAGATCTGCCCCCAAGTTTCCAGTTAAACAGGGACAGACAGCTCTCCCAGTATAATGGTCTGCTTTGTCTACAGATGCATATATTTCCAGTGGACATATATTGAGCATATTTATCATTTGTTCTTGCAATGCAGCAAGACAACTTGCTTCACTGCGTGAAAGTAATTGGACAGGAATGTGTCACAATTATCAAGATACGGCGCATTCCTGTGCTCTTCATGTGCTGGTGCACAATCTGCAGCCTAGCACCAATGTAGGCACCCTTGTGCCATGGAGCAAGGGTGCGTATGTTACAGGCAGGATTGCTTTTGTGCAGGAAGGAACACCTTCCTGCACAAAAATAATCCTTAGAGACATTTTTCTCTTTCTAAAGGTGCCGCAGAATGGAGCACAGTTAGAAAGAGGAAACAACAAGAAATAAAGGGCCTTATTAGCAAGAACCTCGTTAAAGTTATCGCCGTTTTAGCGGCAGGAAACTGCCGCTAAAACGGTGATAATGGGCTTGCTAATATGCGTTATAGAATTCAATAGAAGCCCAGGCTAGATGTCCTGCACATCTAACCTGGGCTTCTATTGGAATTCCATAACGCATATTAGCAAGCACATTATCGCCGTTTTAGCGGCAGTTTCCTGCCGCTAAAACGGCGATAATTTTAACGAGGTTCTTGCTAATATGCCCCAAAGTTATTTATCATTGCTTCTCTAGTGGGAAGGCGTACAATTCTGACGCATTCCTAGGTCTACCAGTGTTGGTAAACCAGGGAATGCTTCAGAATACACCGGTAGATGCATGGGAGCACCCACGCTCCACCCATGCAACACCCCTACCCTGCAGAGTAACACAAGGCAGCAACTTGCACTGCCTTGCGGTACTCCTCATTTACCAAGCCATTCTATGTTTTGCAACACAAAACCTAAATAAATCTGGGCCATTGCCTTTATACGTAGTCTATTGTGGGTTAACATTTTTGTATAGAGATATTCATGTAATTTTGAAATACCAGTAGTCCAAGTTTTTGAGTAGGTGTTTTTGTTGACTATGTTTTTCCAGTCTGATTGCACCTGAGAATGAAAGAAACAGTTACTGGGGGATGAAATAGATTTTTAAGAGTTTTCTAAAAATTACCTTGTTTGGAAGGCCTCTTAATTGGGGAGGTCAGACATGGTCAGGCATTGTACATTTTTGTTGCGGCTCAAAACTAAGGGTGGGCGTAGTTGGCGGAGTACTACTTCCACAAAGTTGAACTAAAACTACGTGAATTCCACAACTTCGCTCTGTTTACCACTTAATAAAACAGAGACCTCATATACTTTTGGGAGAATAACAAGTATCCCTGTTTTTACATGCTAAAATGCATATAGTCATTTCACAAAGGTGAAAATAAAAATTTAGCAAGCAGTGAGAGAGGTGATGATTTTGAGATCCTCCCTAACCTAGTGAGAAAACCAAGCAGATGCCTAGAAAACAAAGAGCACATCTTGCTGAACGATTCGGTGGTGGTCCCATCCTCTTAGGACCACCCCAAGCACAGTTATGGGCAAAAATACAATCCCAACCAAAGGCCCTGCAAAGCATTATGGGACGAGATTAGTAGTGGGCAGTGAATATTATAGTATCCAATATCAAAATAATTCTACTAAGAGCTGCAGTTCAACTGGTCGTTACTAGGTGTCCCTCACGAGTCAAATGCAAAAGCATTGAAATTATTACATCAAGCTGCAGTTCCACTAGTCGTTACTAGATGTCCCTCACGAGTCAAATGCAAAAGCATTGAAACCCTTTCATGAAGCTGCAGTTCAGCTCTTTGTAGAATTTATAGTATTAGCTCTCAGCTCAGGGTTTCAATGCTTTTGCATTTGACTCGTGAGGGACACCTAGTAACGACTAGTGGAACTGCAGCTTCATGAAAGAGCCTCTTCTTCTCTCCGTTCTGACCTTCTTGAAAGTTGCTCAACATATATTAACTATCTCTAATCATACCTTTCTTCTTGAAGATGTGTATATATGGCCCAAAATCTTTTCCAGGACATACAGCTGAACATTATTAAAGATACGGACATTGTCAGCTTTTTGCAATTGGTAAACTCACCTATCCATTAGTGCGGCAATAGACTACATTTATTGTTCTCTCTCTTACCTGATATCCACATGCGCAGCTTCCAAAAACGTTCCAGCACAGACCACGTTTGGTAAACTTCTACGTTGACGATTAGCGCATCAATGGCCCCAAACATTCCCAGGATTGTGGCCACCACGCACAATGGAGAAATATAAATAAACCTCACCGTGTTCTCAAAATGTCTGCTCCACATCTAGAACCTCCTGCTGTAGTTCTTTCACTTTTAGAAGGGATTGGTCCCTCTGCCCTTAAGTGTACATCTTCCATCACCTCCAAATGTGGACTCTCCTGAAAAATAATAAATGATTCTTGGACTGCCTCTGACAAGTGAAATATCAAGGTCAAGCCCAGAAACACTTTGGAATATAACTAAATTCTCATCTGTCATGGCCTGTGCATTCATTCGGCTGCAAACTAGCGTGTAGCAGAGCCAAGAGGAATATCTTCAAGCCTGCAGGCAATGGCAAGAACTAACACAAAGAACGGCTCTGAATCTATACTGAGTTGGCGGCTCTCAACTCAGCATCCAGTCTCCAGAAGCCCTAGAACAATATTTGAGATAACCTTAGTCCTTTTTTCCTTTTTCACTAAT
Organism: Calotriton arnoldi; assembly: GCA_963921515.1. NCBI lineage: Eukaryota > Metazoa > Chordata > Amphibia > Caudata > Salamandridae > Calotriton > Calotriton arnoldi. Next base: position 1,085,706 of record CAWUFW010001223.1, read on the forward strand.
AAATAACATATGTTCAGAGGATGACCATTCCTATTATTGAGCGTCAAGCTATGGAGCTTGATTTGGCATCACTTATCTGAGAAACTCCCCTTTTTGAGTTCATCACCGTCAGTAAGGCAAGAAAAACATGCACGATCTTCTTGAAAAAAATGTACCCCATGCTGGGACCTCTGTAGTGCAAACCTCCCCAACATTTGGCCTACAGCTCTGTACCTATTATATTCAAACTATTCAACGCTTTTCTATATATGGAAATAAATCCTCTTGAACCCGACACCTTCTATCGATACTCCCATTCTAAAGAAACCTTCTCCAGATCCAGACCAATCTTGGGCCTACCTTGTGTTGCAAAAGTACTTCATACTGATGTCACCTGACAACTTTCCTATCACCTTGAATGAAATGTCTTACAAACCAATTCTATTCAGGCTGAGACCCCTGTGAGGCTTGGAGACTTTGGGCTCGATTCACAAAGAGCCTCCACAGTCGTGGCGGAGTCTCTGGACTTTTGGCAGAATCCCTACACTACAGTTTCTCATTCCGGAGATTCCCCCACAAATGCGAAGACGCCGCCATGACTGTGGAGCCTCCACCACGGCTGCCGAGGCTCTTTGTGAATCAAGCCCAACACATCTAAATATCATACATGTACTCATCAATAACAGTGTTCGAGCTGTCTCCTGTGCTTTGATTCTACTGGACCTCCTTGTTGCAGTAGCATTTATACTGACATGGTTGACCTATTCCCTTTAAAACTTCACCTATAAATTTAAAATATGTGATTCCCTCTACAGATCTCCCAATATCATATGTGAGGACTTACCAGAGCTCCTCTCGGTCACCCAGGCTTGTCAGTACCACTGTGGATAACCCTAGTACCGTTGAAGGCACCCTCAAGATTTCATACCGCATGTATGCCGAGAACACCCACTTCCATCTCAAGTATGACGATGAACCTACCTCATGTGTTCCATTGTCTATTCCTGCTGCATTATAGGATTCAGAACAAGCATTTGCAATGCAATAGGTCTCACATTTATGCGAGTTTGAGCTATTGACATTGCAAATAACAATGCCTTTTATTTTTGTTTTCGTTATTAAAACATAAATACGAAAACAAAACTAAAAGCCATTGTTATTTACAATGCCAATAGCTCAAACTCGCGTAAATGCGAGACCTATTGCATTGCAAATGCTTGTTTCTTTTGCTTTCAACCATGCGCGGAACAGCCATGCTGCTGTACAATGGGGCAAAAGAACAAACATTGCCAATACATTTTGCACAGGTGAGAGCTGTTGGCTTTGCCAATGCTTGTACTGATTTGCAGAGGCTGAACATTTCAACCCCCAGGACTCCTGTTGTCACGTTTTGTTGGTCTCTTCCTGACTGTGCCTGAAAAGGACACCCAATATTATTATTAGCTGTCCTGAACTTTTTATGGCAAACAGCATTGGGTCTGGTAACTAAATCTAACCGTCTGTAATTTGTGAGTGACAATTGATGCCGGTATCTTTTTTAAGGTTCACTCAGATATAAAAAGAGACACTTCAAACAATTCCTTACATTTTTAAATGTAAAAGTTTTTACAAATAAGGCATAGTTGTTAAAATTCTAGTTTGTCAAACAGTAAATGAAACACACAGTGACTGCAAAGTTGAAAACACTCCATTAAAAGTTCTGTTTTTCTTTTCTTCTGCAGTTTTATATAACGTGAACTCTACCCTAAGATATTGGAGTGCGTTCACACCCTTAATTACATCGGCCACTCCCCTTTGAGAGACCCTCTAGTTTATTCATCCCACTTAAAGCCCTGAGTTTGACCATGTAGTTTGTATATTCTTGTGTGTCTATTAGCTGTTTGCACAGATGCAGTGCTGGGTGTGGAGGAAAAGCGTGACCGTGTCCAGCTCTGCCCATCCTTGACTTCTGAGAGCGACTACAAGCCAGGCTAGAACTCTGACAAATGCCTTTCACCCCCACTGCCCTTTCCAGCCTGCCCCTCCCAACAGATCAAATGAAGCTGTTTTGTGTACTTCCACGTACAAGAGAGGCTGTAAAACTCGGAATGTACTAAAAAGAGCCGAATCACGAGGGTGGAAATGCGCTCCTTGCAAGGGCTTCGAGCTCACCCGATGAGGCGCTGTTTACATGAAGTGATGTGTACGCACGAAGAATGTTATTTCCAGTTTTATGTAGCGCAAACTTGGACGAAAGGGATTAGAGTGCTTTACATAAGCACCTGGTTACGTTACACAAGATCAGATTTGTAGTTTTACATTTTTATAGGCACGTGGAGATTAACTGAATTGCCTAGAATCACGGGCTGTTGTGCGGACGCCGGGACTTCTAAAGCCAGCATGTCTGACCGTAATGCCACATCCTCTCTCCCGAATGTTTATACGGTGTGAATAGACTTTCTTCACTGTGTGAATTGACTGGTTTGTTCTTGCATTGCTGCCAAAATGAGCTGAAAAGTGTCGGTGAACTGTAAAACCTGTTAATTACAGCACTAAATAAACGCGAGACGTAACAGTAAGCGCTATAAAAAACAGTGACGCTTTATCTGTAGTGTGATTAGCCAAACAAAACAGGGATTCACCCCCAAGCTGCCTCACCCCGCCTTATTGTGACATCGGTATCCCTGCAGGCAGATATAGAGCTCAAATCTGCCTGACTTGTAATTATGGTTTTTTGTTTTTTTTGTCAAAAGTGCTCCTATCCGCAGAAGTACTTTCCTTCCGTAAACAAAGAACAATTACACTAAGGCTTGGTTTTGTTTTGTTGACACGTCGCACAAAGATCTCGCAACAGCGCTGATGGCTATCGTCATTTCGGGGGACGTACGCCCAGGCTCAAACGGATATTCCTTATTACGATGGGACGTAGAACAGGGCATCTGAGCCTCTTTGCGCTATGTAGCGTAGCGGGATAGCGGAGTGGGGGAGGGATGCCGGATCTCTACACCCACTGTAACCATCGGGATAAACAGCAGACTTCTTCCATATCTACGAGCCGCTCCAGAGCTCCGGCGGACACGAGGGAGGACAGAGTCGCTGTTGTGGCTGGAAAATTTCCGAAATTGCTTTCTCGGGCGAGTCCCAAGCCGCGTGGGAGTGTTCACCCCAGCTCAATCTAATTCCAGGATGGGAGCCTCGAGGACGTTGGTGTGTGCAGTGTCTGTGGAGTTGCAGAGACGATCAGGGTGTTACTAATGGTAAATACCACCGATGCAGACGAGGTGAGGGGGTGATGGTCGTCTAAGAACAGGGATATTCACAAACAAGCATCGATCTCTTGTCTTTATGGGGCCATGTGTTTCTAATTAGAAACACATGGCCCCATAAAGATAAGAAAGTGCTTTGCGACAGCAGCAAAGCAGGTGACCGAGTCCGGATCGGAGGCCAAAGGGTGTGAACCAAAAACCCTCATTTCCAATGGCAGGCCACCGTTTAGCATAAATGGTGACGCCAGCCAATGGAAATGAGGGGCGGGGCTTCAAGCCCTCTCCTGAATGTCCTCGTTAACAATAAATCTCGCCGAGCGAGCAGCGCATGCGCTGCAACGCTAGGCGAGACCTAAAAACGGACTCTGCTTGAACACGGAAAAAAGGCAGATTCTGCTCTTGGAACTTGTCAACTTTGCTCCGCTGCCATATCCTGAAAAAAAACAATGTAGCCTCGGTGTGCTGTATGACAGCGATCTCTCTTTCAGCCCCCAACAAAACACAGTTTCCAAATCAGCCTTTCATCACCAATGCTTGCTCCGATGAGTGTTGCCACTCCTTGAAGGGCGTAGGAAGTGTGGGGGATGCAGGGGATATATCCCCGTCAGATATTGTAGATTTTGTACTCAACCCAATCCAGGGTGTCAGAGCGCTTTACATCACACATACGCATTATATATTGACAATAAATCATATGTGTGTAAATCAGTTTACAGGATGTGTTACATAGGATAGTGAGGATTACAAGGTATAGGAGTCACATGTCCTTTCCTTTGTAGTTCTCTGTGCTGCATGAGAAGGATTACAATTTATGAACGGCAAATAACTAAAGGATCTCTGTGTTAAAAGCAATAACCCACTTACCCATCCACATAAAATAAAAATCCGTCATCTGTGTGTCACATGATCTGCTTTGCGGGAGACATATTAACCCTCTATGCTACTTTGATTCAAAACTGGGACTAGACAAAATGCCTATCTTTCCAGCAAGTGCATTAACCTCCAGAGTTGTCTTACCATTATTATTATTTCCTGAGATTTACTGGGTACACAAAGAACTATGAAGCAGGTGCCTTTACCCCTTAAGTTATTTTAAAATGCAGACTTTGCAACCAATTGGGCAGAAAATATATACTACCACGTTTCTCCTTGCTGACAATTTCTTTCTAGCAGTGAAGGCCTAGATCTTTCTTGAGCCGGGATTGCATCACTTTTTTGGCACAACTCCGACGCAAAATCGTATTTGCTAAATATTGTAATGCGCTCACATGTACTCATGATAAAGCTGCTTAACATATTTGAGGTCTTAGAATCTGATGTCATCGTTTGTGATATCACTTCCTGTGAGGTAATGGGTTGTGATGTTACGTGCGAAGTCATGCGCTGTGATGTCACTTACATACTGACTAAGGGGCATATTATCAAGGGGCCGCGATAAGATTATCGCCACTTTCGCGTCCGTTTTCGGGCGGAAAGCGTCGATAATATTATCGCTATATTAACAAAGACACGCTAGCGCGTGTTTCCTTGCCTTAGCGCCCGTTGTCAGCACGCCTCGCATCGCTAATGAGATGCAAAGGAGGCGTGCCTGACAAAACCCCACGTGAAAATATCGCTAACCCAGCTTCGCGATATTATCAACGAGGGGTAGCGATATAGGAAATCGCGTTAACTATGCCTTAACGCTGGAATTTAACGTCTGTTAAATTCCAGACTAAGGCATACCTAACATGGGGGGTGGATTGTGTGGCTAAGACCACAGGCCCTATCATCAAGGATATCGCTGTTTTCCATGGAAAACACCGCTATCGCTGGAATAATTATCGCCATTGCGCTAAGCGTTGTTAATACAGCGCTAGCATGGCGATAATTTCCAGCGATAGCCGGCGATACAAAATCCCATGCTAAGCGCGGCCAGCGATAATTATCGCTGCCGCTTGATAATATGCCCCTAACTTGGTTATTGTCCCACTTCTTTTTTTAGGACTTGTGGAAGAAGTATAATGGAGTATAATGGAGAACTGGTGTTGACGGTTTTGTAGACTAGACATCAAACTTAAATGTTATCTTTGCCTTATTAAGAGGTCAAGGTGACTCAACGGCAATTAGAGTAATGTGATCAAATTTCAGAGATAAAGATGAACATCTAGTATGGCATGTAGGACAGTTTTCAGTGGAAAGAGACAGGCTTGTGAGATGCCCACAAGGACGTCGTGTCCGAAGTCCAGTCATGACAGTATTTTTAGTAGAAAAGAGACAAGAATTGCTTGATCTTTTCAGGACCTAAAGTTAATAGTTTGCCACTTTAAAGATTTTGTTTATATGGAGGAGTCAAACATGATGATGAGCGATGAAACAGCGGGTGATATTGATGGGAAGTCAGCAATGTCTGAGTCTATGGGCTTTTGAATTTCATTGTCCGCTAATAAAATCTTGGCTGGCATGCTGATCTATTGCCCCCACGGGCATGCAGGGGGGTTTCTGTCTTCCCTAGGCGAGTTCCTTTCGAAGTATATGTTGAAATACTTGAATTTCAAGGTTCATGGGGACCTTAAGATACATGCCCTGAGATACCCTGAGCCCCACGCTATTTAACATCTATATGAGACCCCTGGCGGAGATTGTCCATCCATTTGGCATAAAGATCATCACCTATGCAGATGACACGCAGCTCGTGGTGGCAGTAAACCACCCCGAGAGGTCATCTAGCACCCTAGGTCCTTGCCTAGAGGAGGTTGCCAAGTGAATGGAACTCTCTTGCCTCAAGCTCAACGGGGATAAGACTGAGCTCATGCTCCTTGGCAACTCTGACTCCTTCAACCCTGCTCTGCTCTGGCCTGACTGTCTCGGTCCTGTACCAGATTCAAAAGACCAGATCAAGAGCCTTGGCATGTGGCTTGACCGCTCTCTTAGCTTTAACTATCAGGCTACCAAGCTCTCAGCTACATGCTACGGCCTGATGAGGATGCTTCGCAAGATCCTCCCCCTTCTCCCCTTTCAGGCGAGAGGGATCCTGGTTCAAGCTCTCATCCTTTCCCGCTTGGATTATGGAAATGCTCTTTATCTGGGAGCCCCTCAACTCACCATCCATAAGCTCCAGATCATCCAAAATTGTGCTGCCCGCATGCTCCTCCAGACCCCCCGCAGGCAATCTGCAAAACCAGCACTAAGGAGCCTTCACTGGCTCCCTATCAGGGCAAGGATTCTGTTCAAAGCCATGTGCCTGGCGCACAAGGCCTTCTGGAAGCGTGGCCCAGCTATTATCCAATCCCTGATCACACCCTACCATCCTCCCAGGAACCTCCGCTCCAACTTCTCTTTCCTTGCCGTTACGCATAGAATACGGAGGGCTAGATGGGGCGGGCACGCCTTCTCTTTTAACGCTGCCAATTCTTGGAATTCCCTCCCACTCCATCTGCGGAAGGAACCTAACCTGTTAGCATTTCGAAAACTCCTGAAAACCTATCTTTTCAAAGACCCATCTAACACTTGCTCCCCTGTCCACTTGACTCCGTCCGCAGCGCTGGGAGGCCTCAGGGTAGCCATGCGTTATACAAGTTCCATTTCATTCATTCATTCATTCATTCATGTGGAAACACCTTCTGACCCGCATGGTCAACTTCTTTTGGAGCATATGTCATCTTGGGATGTGCCACAGTCTGTGACTCAGCCCACTCAGTTCACGGGTCACCCCTTAGACACCATTTTTTCTAATACTCAATTTTTAGTACTTAACATTAGCCCCCAGACTTGGTCCGACCATGCTCTCATTCACTTCCACTGGTCACTGGTCCTTGGCCCTCACGGATGCTGGTTTCGCTGTTCTCTACCGCATCATAATTGGACCACTGTCTCTTCTACGGAGTTTACTCTTGCCTTGAGCAAGCACTCTCCACCTATGACAGAGGACATGGAGGTCGATGTCAGTCGGTCGACTCCTGGCTTACACAGGTGGCTAACCACATCGTACCTATTAAACACAGAGATGTTAATTCCTCAGGAAAAAGACAGTCAGTCCCTTGGGTTAGTGAGAAGCTTAAAGTGGTTTGTAAGCACTGTAAGAAAATGGAAAGGGATTGGAGACGTCATTACCTTTCTAATGACAAAGCGCTCTACAAGCAGGCTCTAAATATCTACCATCATGAAATTAAGAAAGGTCAGTCTGTCTTTTTTACAGATCAGATTGACATGTCCCAAAACAAGCCTGGGGAGATATTTAAAATCGTCAAAATGTTTACGCACCCAGATGCCTTGCTTCAGCCTTTAAAACCTTCTCTTAATTTATGTACCCAATTGTCCAACTTCTTAGACACTAAAATCCAAACCATCGTGGATGCTTTACATCTCACAGATGCCGCCTCGATGAGGATCAGGGGCCACACGGTACTGCAGGTCAAAATAGTGCCCTCTAGTGGCCAATTTCTACAGAAATTAGCCTTCATTTCACTTGAGGAGTCCTCTCAGGCCTTGAGTGCCTGCAAATCATGGTCGCCTGATGACCCCTGTCCTCCTCACATTCTTGCCGCCAATTGTACGGCCATCAACCCTATTCAAAACCAGCTTCTAAATCAGTCAATTCATTTGGCCACTGTGCCCAGTGGTTGGAAGCAGGCCAAGTTGATTTCTCTTTTAAGCGAACCCTCGGCAGACAAGACCAAACTTGCCAATTTCCATCCAATGTCTCTGCTGCCCTCCTTTACCAAGATTTTAGAGAAGCTCATAAACAAGCAGCTCTCCACTTTTAGAGAACAAAATGCGCTTCTTCACCCACCCTTCCACACTGGTTTCAGCACCGAGACAACACTGTTAGAGGTCTCAGATGCAATTTGGCTAGCAGTAGATCGAAGGAAGCAGGAGGCACTGATCCTCCTTGATCTATCCGCGGCTTTTGACACGGTCTCGCATTCAACACTCCTGCAGAACCTTGAAGCCATAGATGTGTGTGGTTCTGCTTTGGCATGGTTCCATTCCTTTTTGACAGACAGGTCCTAGTCAGTCTGGATGGTCCCATTTGCCTCTGATTCTAAACCTTTGGGTTATGGGGTGCCTCAGGGGTCTGCACTAAGCCCCACATTGTTTTCAATGTGTATATGACCTCTTTGGCACCCCTAATGGAATCCTTTGGAGTACAGACAATATCTTATGCAGATGATACACAACTGCTCCTCACCCTTGACAGAAATTCACCTAATGCACTGCAAAACTTCCAGACCTGCTTGACGTCTGTTTTAGTGGATGAGCGATAGTGGCCTCTGATGTAATACTAACAAGACAGAAACTCTGCTCTTTGGGTTCCCCCTGCCAAGCTGGGACAATGACCATTGGCCCAAAGATGTCCCCCGCCACCTCCCCCTACCATGGTAGCACGCAATCTTGGGGTAAAATGCGATACTAGTGCTTCTTTCGCCCCCTGGTGCGGGGGGGGGGGGTAGCAGGCACCTGCTTTGTCCTGCTAAAAACGTTAAAGTTCCTCTAACTCTTCCCCCTCCCACAGCAGAAAACAGTTTTCCAGGCCTTGATCGCCTCAAGGCTGGATTATGCTAACACTCTGACTGGGGCCTACCTGCCTATCTCCTGAAGAGATTACAGCTGGTGCAGAATGCTGCTACCAGGCTTCTACTACCCCTTCCAAGAGAGTTCACATTCAGCCAGGCCTAAAGGAACTGCACTTTTGCCAATGAAAGAATGTGTCAGGTTCAAAGGTTTGGTTCTGGCACACAGAGCTTTTTACCACAAAGGCCCTCAGTATTTGTCAACAGATGCATACCTTACCAAACAGATCGATCTCTTCAGTCATCCAACTTCTTGGTGGTAGTAATTCCTCATTCCAACATCTTGCTGGTAGTAATTCCTCATTTCAGATGAAAAAAGTGGAGCCGTAGCTCCTTCTTGTATCTGGTCGCCAGGAAGTGAAATGCCCTCCCAGTTCAGCTCCCTGCTTCCAGGGACATTCTGACCTATAAGAGACTTCTTAAGACCTGGCCCTTTTAGTACCTCTATTATTTAGGCATCAGACTTGCTACTTAGCGCCGGGACACTCTATTGAGTAACTGTTGCGCTTTACAAATCTTTAAATAATAATAATGTGTAATTGTTTCAGCAGGTTAGGGTTGAAAGACTTTTTGTCCTTGGAGAAGAACAGGATGAATTATTTTTGTGTGGATTTAGAATAAAGAAGTAATTTAAATATTGTAAATGTTTACAAGTACAGAACGAGCATGTCCAGTGCTGAAGATGTGTTAAGGTAGATTAGGGTGTCGTCTAGGTATTGTTGGATGGAGACATCTCTTTCCACCAGTTACATAACTTGGTGACCATGGGCCCTAATGCGAACACGTAAAATAGGACCTCACTCCACCAGATAGCTGTCCCAAACCCTCAGAGAATGATGCTACTCTTTAACCTTCCTCAGAACTTCCCACATAAGCCTGTCTGTCACCCAAGGTGACAGCAGTGACATGCCTTTACTTAAGATTAGATATAATAGATGTCACTGCCAGCACATCACATTGTCTTTGCTATTAGTGTTCATGATGGCTCAAGTTAGCACAAAACCATAATAAATACAAACCCCATTATTAAAACATAATTTTACATTCTGAACACAGTCCGAACAGTGTACCCCACCATAGCATGTATGTGCTATGTTTCTAGAATCCTATATGAATGCACGTCTGCCTAGGTTTACATTATTCAAAGGCAAGTAGTAGGGCTCTTTTTTGCCCAGTGTTGACAGTGATGCTGTAATGCACATATGGTCTCATATTCCACAGTGATAATGTAAAGTTCTCATTTGCCAATGTCGGTTAACCTTTTGTGGTGTTCTTCATTGCTTTATCTTTGTGTTGGCGAAACTACCCGTTTCTCCCCAGCATTCAGTTATCTGCACAGTTTAGAAGAAGTGATATGTTTGTTTAAAAACAATACGTTGTGTTGTGCGACAGCTCCTCCTGAGACAAACTCATATTTTAGTTGCTCGATTTCAAGACAACGCAAGTCGTTTCCCTTGACACTTCTGAGAGCTTACCTTAGTTGTTGCTGTTTGTGTCTGAATAATGCTGTGTTTAATGAGAGGAAAAGACAAGGTCTTCACTACAGCCAGTGTGAGGGCGAAACATTTTATTCTAATTCCACCTTGCCTCCACTCAACGAAGTGTGATCTTGGACACATCATACAATATAACTTAGCTTCAGGCACTGCTAAGCTCTTAGAAAGTGGCTACTAAGAGGCACATATAAAGTGTCTTTTAGGCCCCCCTTACTTACTATTGGTTGGCTTCATTGTCACTCTTTTTTTCTTCCTTTTCATTGATGAGCGCATCTCTATGCATGCCGACTTCGTTTCATCTCCATGTTTTTGTTTTCTTCCATGAAGCATGGCCCAAGTACTGTTTCTCAATGTCTTCTTATCCCTGCTTCCCCTACAAACAATTTTCCTCTACTGCAAAACTGGTCAAAAGGCAAATACAAATCTTTCTCTTCCTGCTGATGGATCTCCCTCTTCACACTTCCCAAAAGTTGCAGGTTTACTCATAGAAACTCGATGTACATTATTTGTCACACAAGACACAAATCATCAGCCTAAGTGCAGCACACACAGTTCTACAAAGAGGTGGTTAAATACACGAGGCCATAAAGTACCGCAGCCACAAATGAGAAGTAATTTAGTTGTGTCTATAATGCACTATTCCCAAAAATATGGGAAATAGTGTTTCACAATGGCATTGTGAATCAGTAACCCCTCCATGGCTCAATGTTTTCCGTTCTACCAGATCAGGGGCAACTTCACTCAAGCTTCTCCATGCAATCAAAACATGCATCTCTAAATTCTGTAACCTTTGGACAAATATTGTCCTCAAAGAGGCCAGGCACCAATAATCCTCCCTCTCACATCTCAATATTGTCAATGTTATCACACAAAGGGTGTGTTTTTCCTCTGAACTTCTTAACATAAAAGTAAATACACCAACCATACATACGCTTTGAGAAAAGGATTTCCATATCAGAACTACCAAACCAGGTCACTCCTTTTCTTGACAGCAATAACTATTCCCCAAAGATTACTTCACTGTTAATGTGCAACTCTCCAAATGTCACTTGTAAATAAATCATCACAGACTTAAGCAAGGCCTCCACGCCTTCAATCATTGTTTCAATTAAATGCTCAATATTTTGGCTCGAATAGTCCTGGAACAAGGCATGTTTGATAGTTGTGAGCATTTTATAGTTTTTGTGAGCCTCCCATATAACGTTTTTGTGCTTTAGTGCATCCCACTCACTACTCATTTGTGACCTTTCACCCACTGTATTCATTTGTAAGCTTCACACACAAACAAATGTTTCTGGTGTTCATCACTAACACCTCATATCTGAGCTTTGCCCACACACCTCATGCTGCACATCTCACTACACCTATCTTCTGTGAGCATCTCATATGTCTCACACAGGAGGCTTTTTTTACACTGCTAAGCATCTCTCTTCCACACAAACACTGTGCGTCTCATTTTTGTGAGCATCCCACACAAGGCTAATTCTTATTGCAAATTTATCTCATAGGGCTTCTTATATTTTTGTGCAAGATATTTAAGTTTGAGTGCATTCTACACTCATACCATCCATCTGCAATAACGCTTCTCATAGATTAGACAACAAAAGTCTCTGTATTGTGTTGTATACTCTGCGATGCATTAAGGGTTTCTCAACCCTCCAGCCACAGGAATGCAGGTAATAACCTTCCAGTGTTTGAGAAACTATTCTCGCTCTCCTTCTTGTGCCCTGCTAGGCCAGGGGTTTCCATAAGGGATAGGACTGACTTCAATACTCCAGCAGACACACAGAATCCTATACCATACTATTAGACCTGCCAGCCTTAGGGTGGTCTTCCCCCAAACCTTTCACCTTCTTACCTCCTCTTTTTGCTGATTCTTTTTGTTGGCTTTAGGACTTTGAGCACTTTACCACTGCTGACTAGTGCTAAAGTGCATGTGCTTCTCCCCTAAACACGGTATTATTGGTGTATACGCAATTGGCATATTTAATTTATTTGTAAGAACCTTGTACAGTGGTATAGCATATACCCAGGGCCTGTAAATTAAATGCTACTAGTGGACCTGCAGCACTGATTGTGCCACCCACATAAGTAACCCTTTAAATATGATATGTCTCAGGCCTGCCACTGCAGAGCCTGTGTGTGCAGTTTTACTACCATGTTGGCATTAAAAACCCCTTGCCAAGCCTTAAACTTCCCTTTTACTAGACATCAGTCACCCCTTTGGTATGCCCTAGGTAGATCATAGGGCAGGGCGCTATGAAAATAAAAGGTAGGACATGTACGTTTAAGTTTTGCATGTCCTCGTGGTGAAAAACACCTTCATTCGTTTTCACTACTGTGGGGCCTACTCCTTTCATAGATTAACATTGGGAATTCCTTAATACACTATTTTAAGCTGTAATTCCTGGTTCGAAAGGAGTAGCTGTGTCATGTTTAATATCTTTGAAATGGTAATGATAAATCCTCTTTACTGGTGAGGTTGGATTTCACATTACTATTTTAGATATGCCACTTTTAGAAAGTGGACATTTCTCTGCTCTTACAGCTCTGTGTGCTTGTAGCCTGTCTCTAATACATCCAATATTAGTCCAATTGCATTTTGAGGTTTAGGAATGTTGCGAAGAGCATTCAATTTATTCTTCCTTTTTTTGTCCCACCTTTGTTTGCGTGGTGCATGAAGATGTAAGATTCTAAAGCATGGTTTTTCATGTTATGTCTAATTACTTTTTGAATGCAAATAAGAATTAAAGCATACTTGCAAACTGTGACTACACGCCTGTCTTTATCAATGTTTCACTACAAAACTATACAATTGTATTCGTTTAACAGAGTGCATGGCTCTCAGACAATGGGCTATTTGTATAGGATCACTGGAAAGTCCAAAAGGTTGTCATTTTGCTACCAGAAATTTAGTGTCTCCTACTCCCCTGGCTCCTTCAACTCTCCAGGAAAGCTGTGCCAGTCCTAGGAGTGTATATGTTCCCTCTGGACTATTGTAACAGCTTTTACGACCCCCAGACCCACCCCACCTCACTTGCAAAACCTCCACGTATCCTGTAAAAGGATGCTTGGCTTCTGTTTGGCCTAAAAGGTCATGGTCACATTATGCCAGCGGCGGTTCCTCCATAACGGCAGAGGAGTGTTGCCCCACTGCAGAACAAAAAATAAAATGACAATAAAACTATTTTGATATCGTTTTATTTTTCGTTGGCAGCCAATGCTGCCGAGTCTAGGGTGGGGCCAGGCAATCCTCTCTTGACGCTAGCGCAGGGACTAGGAGGAGGAGTGGAGGGCACTTGTAAGTGCGCATGTCAGTTTGGCCGGCCATCCGAGGCCGGCCAAACAAACATGCACACTTAGAATTTCTCCATCCAGCTCTATTGTACAACTGGGTGGAGAAATGGCACAGGCTCCCAGTCCTTTAGTGAGCGCCCAATCAGGATGCTCAGACCAATCCAGGCGCTGCTCTGACAGCATGAGAGCAGTGTCTGGATTGGGAGGGGAGTCTGGGAGCCTGTGCTGGCCCAGGGACTTCCACAAAATAGCAGCTCCGAGGCGGCCAGCAGCGGGAGAAGCAGGTAAGTGCATGTTTTTGGGGGTTTTTTTGCCCCCGCTCTGCCCCACCCCTTTATTTTGGCAGCAGCCGCTGCTGTATTATGACAGCATTGAAATCCTCCCATTGGCTCTCTGTTAAGTAAACATCATATATCTAAATCTTCTGTTTCTTAACCTGTGGTCCGAGGACCCCTGGGGGTCCACAAGACTTGCTTACGGGGTCTGCAAATGGTTTACAAAATTAAAGAATATTAAAATTAATACATTGAAATCATGAAGGTTATACAAATAAAGAAGCAAATTTGAAAACTTTCTATTTTTGATTGTGAATTAAACAAAATATTCATGGATTTTGTTTGGTGTATATATTTATATTTTGTGTATTGTTTTGAGATACAAATCATAGACATTTCTTAGGAGGCTGGTGGTCCCAATAATGACTCATTAGGGTCCCCGGATTCCAGTAATGATTCAGTGGGGTCCACAGAAGTCATAAGGTTAAGAACTGTTGATCTAAATCCTCTGTTTTTGATGATAAAGTGATACACGTCTGCTCACCAGACTCCTTAAGGCTGTTTTTCACTTACTCTCTACCTAGAAGCCTTCTGGCGGCCAATTGATAGTTCGATCCATTCGGCTGTCACACTACAAGGAATTCAAGGGAAGGTCCCTTCATCTTCTTAGCTCTGTTATTTGGAAGTATTTAGTTATACAAAACAAACCTCAAAATGCCTTCCTTAAATTCAGAAAGGCTGCATAATCTTGCTTCTTAAATCTGATAGCTGAGATATCAGTTCCCCTATTATTAGCCTAAATGCCCAACGCCTCTCAACCAAGTTGCCTGACCAGCTGCAGTGTTCAACATCCCAAGCTTCAAACAACATCATTGAGTCCACTGAGGCTTTAACATCATAACTTGACATGTTGGGTATTGTTATATATGTACAGAGATCTTGTCTCATCAACTGTTGATCTTTTGTCCAGTTTTCTAAAAAAGCCTATTATCCAAGAAATGAAATGCCCCAAAAATAGGGAATCACCAGACAGGGCAGTGCAACCACTGTGGGCCCTGCACAGCAAATGGGAAAATGGAGAAACCACCAATGGCAATTCTCTACTTGATGTCACAGAGGAGGGGTTATCATTACCAGTTAAGCCTGTAAGGTACACCATTCTATACCATTCTATCGCAACTCGTGCGGCGCTTACCTACACCAGATTATTCCTGCTCACTCCCGATCTAAATTTTCCTGTCAGCAGTTCAAGAACTATCTGAGACACCCAAATTTACAATTTTCAAAATATTTTCACTAGTTACAGCTAGAAAGCATTCGTACATGCAGAAAGGACTTTCAGACCCAAGATTCATGGAAAAATCTCCAAGACACATTGTTTAGAATCAAGAGCCCGAGGTACAAAGCGGCTGCAATTAGCAAGCACACACAGCAAAGGGACGTTTTACTTACTCCTTTTGCAAATCAGAAAATGCCTTCTGACTGCATTGTGCAATTTAGGGCCAGATGTATGAAGGCCCCGTTTTGCGATTTCCTAATTGTGAATCCTTGCGATTCACAATTAGGAAATCGCAAAATAGCATGCATGAAAGTGTTCTGAACACTTTCTGCGATTCCTAGGGGATCGCAATAGACCTACCTCATGAATATTAATGAGGTAGGTCGCAATTGCGACCCCCTAGGAATCGCAAAAATCGCAGGGATGGTGGCCTGCTGGGGTCAGCAGACCACCATGTCCGTGATTGCTTTCAAATAAAGCAATCTTTTTTTTTGTAAAGCAGCCCGATTTCCTTAAAGGAAAACTGGATGCTTCTACAAAAAAAAAAATGAAAAGTTTTCCTTTCATTTTTTAAGAGCAGGCAGTGGTCCGTGGGACCACTGCCTGCTCTTAAAAATGCTTTTACAAAAAATCACAAAGGGGAAGGGGTCCCTTTGGGACCCCTTCCCATTTGCAAATGGGTTATGACCTACTTAAAGTAGGTGGTAAAATGAGAATGTTTTGCGACCGCATTTCGGTCACAAAACATTCCGACATACCGATGCGATTCGATATTAGGAAGGGACGCCCTAAACACGCCCCTTCCTAATAGCGAATCTCAAACCCATTTTGCGATTCGGTAACAGATTACCGAATCGCAAAATAGGGTTTGCTGCATCTGAAAAGCATTTTTTGCATTCGCAAACAGGGCGAATCGGCCCGTTTGCGATGGCAAAAATGCTTGATGCATGTGCCCCGTTGTCCATTACAAATCACAAATAGGAGGGTGCTGCAAGGAGCGTGTCCTCCTATCTGGGGTTCGCAATAGGGTGCATCAAAGTTTGCAATCACAATTATGGTTGAAAATCATTGACCAGATACTGACACCTCAAGCGGGGTGGGATATGATTAGAAAAGAGGAAGCAGTCCTTTATGGGACACTTTCCCTTTGGGAATCGTGAGGTTCACCCTGAGAAAGAGCAGACAGTGGTCTGGGGACCACTGTGTGCTCGCCCAATGTTTACCAAATGGGATATCATTTAACAGCCCCATCCAATTGATGGATATAGGTTGCCTTATAAAAAATGCAAGGATGTAGTCCACTGTCCAGTACTCCCACCATCCCCGCATCTGCAGACCTTCACAGGGGGTGGAACCTGCTACATGTTATTAACATTAATCTATAGTAATTTAGGGCCTCCTTTATGTGGAATTGGCGTAGGGCAGCGCTGCAAGTCTTCTTGCAGCACTGCCCTACGCCAATGTGAAAGGGCAGGAATTCACCATATTTATAAAATATGGTGCATTTCTTTCCTTTTCCCCTGCGGTGGTGCACAATCGGCTGCCTAGCGCAAACGCAGGCACCTTGCACAAGGGTGTCGTTGTTGCATCTGGGATTGTTTTGATGCAGGAAGGGGCACCTTCCTGCACAAAAGCAATCCAGAGAGGCATTTTCCTCTTTCCATGTGTGCTGCAGAATGTAGCACACATGGAAAGAGGAAAAAAAAGAGGAGAACAAAAAATATTTCTCCTTGTTACGCCTTTCCTGGGGAGGCGTATGATTTTGACGCATTCCCAGGTTTACGTGATTAAGTAAATCTGGGGCAGCATCAAAATCCATGGGTGTTGCGTGGGAAAACCAACCGCAACGCACATGGAACACCTCCCTGGTGCAGAGTAAGGCAATGCAGCGACTTGCGCAGCTTTGTCTTACTCCATAGCTATGAGGTCATGCAAAGCCACGCAAAGTGGCTTTATATGGCCTCATAGATATGGGTGAGAGGTTTGCGCCACAGGAGCGTCAGAAAAAGTGACGCAGTGCGCTCCGACAGCGCAAACCTCTCATAAATAAGCCTCTTAGTGACCATCATTGAGTGAACATTTTACAATATGATTTACCAGCACATAGGTTGCATTGCTCAATGATAAGTAGGCTGCAAACTGTAGGTGCGCGATTGCAACTACTATGTATGACCTGCCCGTACATACACATACATCATGCCTTTGGTCTCAACTCAACTTGGAACTCGGAGCACCAGAGTCAAAATGAGCAAAATACTTTTCCTCCTCATTCCTTTTTTGTTTTTCTGTCTATAAATTAGTTTGAAAAATTGAATGGGGGCTGAGTCTTTGCTTAGCTCAGTGATACTCAAAGTACGGCCCGGGGGAGGAGGGGGTGCCCCAAACGTGTAGAATATGATCAAGTAAATTCAAAACCTTCAGATCCGTTTCACCTTGGTACTTCAGGTTATATCAGTGCATTGAGAAGTATTTTTGAAAAGTGATAGTTTTCAAACATGAATTTAGAAACATTCACCCTGACAACAATGACAGCAGTGAACTAAGATGCAAGCCAGTTATGTGCACCCTTTGGGCAGCCTTTGTTGCTACTATACAGAAACAACATTATAGTTTATTAAATCACACACAGACGTTTGTGTACAGCACAAATCCTAAAGTCTTGTATTTGGAGGTCCTTTTATATATGATAATGAAGTAAAAGGAGAGAAAATGTAATATTGCCTAGGATCACACAGTTTGATCAAGTGGGGAAGCAGGGATTGATCCAGATTTTCTTGTTTCACATTGTGCAATTCAGCCACATGATGTACATGCTTCACCTTCCCTACGCCTATCTTATCTCTCCCTGCCCCCTCGACAGCCCCCCTGCTGGCTTCAATGCGGCCCTCGGTCACATCACAGACCAAACTTTTTAGCCCCTGGGAAAATGTTTGTGAGTACCCATGGCTTATATTTTACATTCACTTATACCTTGTACTCGACTCCTGGTTATTACATATGCAGTTTAAGATATTGTATGGTTTTGTATACTCGTCTCAATTGATCTAACTTAGTGTAACTTCCTCCTTATCGTCTCCTAATCTATCAATAATCATTGAAAAAACACAATATTCCCGTACCACAAGTTAGACGTGGGACGTCCAAAATGGAACAACAGACAGTGTATGTGACAGTATATTATAATTCGGGCTCCCGGTTTTATGCTATTTATTTTTTGGACATTTCCGTCTCTATTTATCCATATTTATTTTTTGGTCATTTTAGCTGTATTTATCCATATTTATTTTGGGTTTTGTGAAAAAAAAAATCAGGCTGAAACTGGTATATTTCCACATTTATTTACAGATAAATATGAACTCATGCTTGAATGCCTTCCAGGTTTCAGTGTTACAAACATCCGAAGAAGATGAATCAATGCGCCTTCTGTGAAAATATGCAAATTTCCGTATCAACCTTGTGCATATCTACTGCTGTTAAAGCCTCTTTACTAAAATCCCTTTCTTTTTTAACCCTCTTACCTATCAATCCACACAGATATTGGTCTGGCAGTCATGACAGAGAGTATTTAGAATCACCAAAAAGCAACCCAAATTCCGTTTTTATCCACATTTAAAAATAAATACAGACAAGGAAACAAATGGTTTTCTGTCTATATTTATCTGTAAAAACGGAAAACAAGGAGCATTAATTATAATAGGATTGATTATAAAATTACTACTTTATATACTTTCTTTCATGAAACAAAATGTTGGGTTTGCTTCGGGGCACGTGGCTGTCGTGAGGAAGAGCAATGCATTGTGTTCTCCTGTTTCAAACGGCATGGGCACCACCTATTGGAGAGATGATGTTTGTAAATTTAAATTGCAGATCCAAATTCATTGTGCAACAAAAGTTTAGAAATGTATCAGGCATATTTCACTGCACCGTCAGTTTTAGGAGTATTCATTGCTTTGCGATGCCAATAGGAAAGTGTTTCATTTTTACTTATTCGAAAACAAGGTCTGTTTTACAATAATGAAAGAAACTGAGATATGGGGGCAGATTTACGAGGAAGTGCAGCTGCGTGGCACAGCAAGCCCTTTGGCTGCGCCATGCTGCGGCACTTCCAAAGCACAGGAATGCGACATATTTACAATAATATGTCGCATTCCTGTGCTCTCCCCTGCGCTGGTGCACAAACAGCTGCCATGCGCCGGCGCAGGCACCCTTGCACCATGGTGCAAGGATGTCTGCGTCATGGGGAGATTGTTTTTGCGCAGGAAGGGGCACCTTCCTGCACAAAAACAATCACTACAGGCATTTTCCTCTTGCAATGTGTGCTTTAGAATGCAGCACGCATTGAAAGAGAAAAAAACGAGGGGAAATTAAAACATTTCTCCTCATTGCGCCTCGCTACGCCACCCTCAGGGTGGCGTAGCATTCAGACGCCTTTCCAGATTTACGATTCCTCGTAAATCTGGAAATGTGTCTTGTTCCATGGGTGTTGCGTGGGAACACCCACAGCAACATCCATGGAACGCCTCTTTCACGCAAGGTGCTGCGTGTAAAGGGGCCATATTTACAAGGACAGGAAAAGCCACGCAAGGTGGCTTTTCCTGTCCTTGTAAATATGGAGCAGAAAAATACGCCACCAGTACGTCACAAAAAGTGACGTACTGGTGGCCCAGGGGGCTTGTAAATCTGCCCCATGGTTTCCACCCTGCTCAGGTTTACAAACTGCTCTTTTGCAAACCAGGCTGGCTCGCGGCCATTACCAGGGAGTTCAAAAGGGATCTTTCAATGTGCAGAACACTACAGCCCTGGTGCAAGTTTTGGACAACCACAAAAGTTCAGTCACCTAAATGCCGGGAATAGCGAAAGTAGCAGTATAGATCCTTTGACCCACCAATGATAATGCATGGTTGACCCCCCTCTTCCCGCCCTATTCCCCTGAACAGCCTCCTATTCACTGCTGAGAAGCTAAGGCAGGGCCACTGGAATTATGCTGCAGGGCTGGCTAAATCATGCAGCAAAAAAAGGCAAATTATGCGGCAGAATGCTGAACATTCTATGTTAGTATTACCTCACTAATTTGGCTTTTTTTTTTACATATGTTACCACTGGGCAAAGGTTTCACTTCATAAGTATCAATTTGACCCCCAATTAAAGGAATAAGCAACAGAAAGTGATCAGTCAAACTTTGTGAACGGCCTTCCACTGCGTGGCAGAAACTATTGCTACGTTTTAGTAATTTTTGATCCGTTTAAGTTAAAATCAGAATTTTTTGCTGACAACTGTGGAAAATCCATAGCGATGAAGAAAACACGCAGCCGCAAAATCACATAATTCCAGTTGCCCTGGACTAAGGTAAGGACAAGGAGTGGAAATTAAGAAAAGTAAACTTTTACCATAGCTCACTCTTTCCCTGCTGCCGCTTTTGCTTATTTATTTTTAGGTCGAACCCTACCAGACAGTTTGCTAAAGACATCTTGGGGACATTGTGAAAGCTTCCCTGGGAATGCACTCCGCCCGTTGATTACCATTGGCTTTGTGATTTGTAACTCACATTTTCTGGCTCTCTATTTGCTGGCTTTATTTGTCGTAGGCCGTCCAGGGTGAGTTTGTGCCTCTCAAGGAGCAAACACTTTTCATACCAACTCCCCTTGAATTCTCCTTTCGGTAAACAGCCCTGTAAATCTTGTTCATATCTTGTGACATTTGCTGTGCATTCAAAGACAGCGTTCAAATGTCAGGCTCTTTCTTCCAGGGGGCTTAGTGTTTACTTTTCTTTCTCTGATTTCAAAGTACAAGGATTTGTGTGACAATCTTACTGGAACCTGGGGGTAGGAAAGAGTTTTTTTCTACCACACAAGAGCATTTAAATGAACTGGGAAAGTATTTCAGAATATATCAGAATTAAGAATGCACAAATGAAGCATTTTTTTTGTTAATTCCGAAGTGCATTGGAATCAATGCACTAGGTGATGCATTTCCACACATTATCGTTTGTGAGTTGTATAGTTTTATTAGTAAGACCGTATATCTGTGCAAATATAATGGTCATTCAATTGAAAATGTGCTCTCTGCAATGGCAGTTTGTTACCACACCCTTCATTCTCTACTTTACGCCACTCCACTCTACTTTGCACCACTCCACGCCACTCCACTTTACTCTGCACCACTCCATTTACACCACTCCACGCCACTGCACTCCGTGACATTGCACTCTACTTCACTGTGCACCATTCCACTCTATGTCTCTCCTCTACTCTACTCCACACCACTCTATTCTATGCCCTCTATGCCACTCTACACTACACCACTGCACTCTTCACCATTTCACTCTACACCATTCCAGTCTAGGCCACTCCAATCAACTCTGCGCAAGTCCACTATACGACACTCCACTCTCCGTCACTATGCAACAATGCACTTTACGCCATTGGACTCTATGCAATACACTCAATGCCAATGCACTTTACTCTGTAACACTCAACTCTATACCATTGCACTGTACTCCATCCACTGTATGCCACTGTAATGTACTCTGCACCACTGCACTCTATGCCACTTCACTATTCACCTTTTATTGTATGCCATTAAACTTTACGCACTCTACTCTATGCCACTGCACTCTATCCTGCGCCACTTCACGCCACACCACTTCACTCTCCTCTGAAACAATCTACTCTATGCCACTGCACTCTATGCCACTACACTCAACTCAACTCTACAGCATTGCACTCTACGCCACTGCACTCTACACGACTGCACTGTACACAACTGCACTCTAGGCCACTGCACTCTACTCTGACCCACTGTACTTTATGCCACTGCTCTCTATGCCACACTACACCACTGCTTTCTATGAAAATTTACTCTGCAATACTGGACTCTCCGCCACTGAACTCTATGCCACTCTACTCTGCACTACTGTACTCTACGCCAATGCACTTGACGCCATTCTACTCTGCATCACTCCACTCTGCACCAGTGCACTCTACACCACTCCACTCTGCATCACTCGACGTCTCCGCACTCTCTGCCACTTTACTCTACACCACTGCTCTCAGTGCCACTGTACTGTGCACCACTGTAATCTACGCCACTGCATTCTATGATGCTGCTGTAACACCACTGAATTCTATGCTGCTGCACTCTACGCCACTGCACTCTACATCACTATACTCTGCAGCACTCTATGCCAGTGCACTCTACTCCAGTCAACTCTACTCTACACCACTGCACTTTACTCTATTCTGCAACACTCTACTCTACACCTCTACACTCTATGCCACTGCACTATACTACTCTACACCAATGCACTCTACACAACTGCACTCTATTTCATAGCGCTGTAGGCCACTGCACTCTATTGTGCACCACTGTACTTTATGCCACTGCTCTCTACACGACTGCACTTTACTCCACTGTCCTCTATGCCACTCTACACCACTGCACTCTATGACACTGTGCTCTGCAACGCAGCACTCTCTGCCACTGAACTCTAAGCCACTCTACTCTGCACTATGGCAGTCTATGACAATGCACTCTACGCCACTCTACTCTGCATCACTGCACTCTATGCCACTGTATTCTGATTCTCTCGCACTCGTGGCGGAGGCCTTTGCACTCCTGAGGGAGTCTCATTGTGAAGATTCTGCCCTGAGTGTGGAGACTCCCCAACGACTGCGGGACCTCTGCCACGAGGGCAGAAACTCCCCCATGACAGCTGGACCTCTGCCACAAGTGCGGAGACTCCCCCGCGACTGCTGGACCTCTGCACGAGAGCGGAGACCCCCCCCGACTGCGGGACCTCTGCCACGAGTGCGGAGGCTCCCCCTTGACTGCAGGGCCTCTGCCACGAGTGCAGAGACTCCCCACGACTGCAGGGCCTCTGCCACGAGTGCATCGACTCCCCCACGACTGCTGGACCTCTGCCACGAGTATGGAGACTCCCCCATGACTGCAGGGCCTCTGCCACGAGTGCGGAGAAACTGCCATGACTGCGGGGCCTCTGCCACAAGTGCGGAGACTCCCCCACGACTGCTGGACCTCTGCCACGAGTGCGGAGACTCCCCGATGACTGTGGGACCTCTGCCACGAGGGCAGAAACTCCCCCACGACAGCTAAACCTCTGCCACAAGTGCGGAGACTCCCCCACGACTGCTGGACCTCTGCACGAGAGCAGAGACTTCCCCACGACTGCGGGACCTCTGCCACGAGTGCGGAGACTCCCCCAAGACTGCTGGACCTCTGCCCGAATATGGAGACTTCCCCATGACTGCGGGCCTCTGCCACGAGTGCGGAGAAACTGCCATGACTGCAGGGCCTCTGCCACAAGTGCGGAGACTCCCCCACGACTGCTGGACCTCTGCCATGAGTGCGGAGACTCCCCGACGACTGTGGGACCTCTGCCACGAGGGCAGAAACTCCCCCACGACAGCTGGACCTCTGCCACAAGTGCAGAGACTCCCCCACGACTGCTGGACCTCTGCACAAGAGCGGAGACTCCCCCACGACTGCGGGACCTCTGCCACGAGTGCGGAGACTCCCCCACGACTGCTGGACCTCTGCCACGAGTATGGAGACTCCCCCATGACTGTGGGGCCTCTGCCATGAGTGCGGAGGAACTGCCATGACTGCGAGGCCTCTGCCATGCGTGTGGAGACTCCCCCACGACTACGGGATCTCTACCACGAGTGCGGAGACTCCCCCACGACTGCGGGACCTCTGCCATGAGTGCGGAGACTCCCCCACGACTGCTGGACCTCTGCCACGAGTGTGGAGACTCCCCCATGACTGCGGGGCCTCTGCCACAAGTGCGGATAATCTGCCATGACTGCAGGACCTCTGCACGAGTGCGGATACTCCCCCACGACTGCTTTACCTCTGCCACAAGTGCAGTGACTCCCCCTCGACTGCGGGGCCTCCGCCACGAGTGCGGAGACTCCTCCATGACTGCGGGGCCTCCGCCACGAGTGCTGAGGCCCTTTGTGAATCAGGTTCACAGTGTGCAGAGGCCTGTGTGCACACTAGTAGGCTATGGTTGACTAAGGCTTTTGTGCCAGTGCAAAGCAACGCATGCTGTTTACTATTCAGGGCAAAAGGTTTTTTGTTCTAGAAAGGTGCTCTTTTTTCAGTGCAAGTATCGCTTTGTGCTGCCTTGTGTCCCATTATTGGGATGGATCAGAGCAAACACCCTTAGGTTTTGACACAAAGGGGCAGATTAACTAATATTTTGCACTGGGTTTGCATCACGAAAGTGATGCAAATCTATGCAGAATGTTTATTTTGCATTTGCTTTCCAGCTCAAAACTTGCACTGTAAAGTTGCCTGAAAGTAACGCCAAGCAGTGCTTTGTGCTGCTTTTCATTACTTTACGCCAAGGGGGCGCTAGATGGATGGAATATGCAACCACATACCGTTTTTGACCTAAAGGCCTTTTTATTAACATTAGTAAACAGGGCTTTGCCCCAAAAATGAATACCTCTTTGAAACTGGCATTAAGAAAGAGAAATGATTTTAAATCCTGCTAACTTTTTCCACTTTGCATGTGTGCTGCACTGTACAGCAGACATTCAAACAGAACAGGGAACAGATTTAACGTGTATCTTAAGCATAGGATTTTGGACTTGTAGGGTATCCTTCCAGTAAAAACACCCTATGCTAGACATGACGAAGAGACCTTTGCACTATAGTGAAAAGGTGTGTGCCTCGTGCTAGGCAGCTTGATTGTGCGCCAGTGCTGGGGTAAGCGCAGGACAGTGCCATATCTTTAAAGATATGGCACTTTCTTCCTCTCTTCCTCTCACACAATAATGCTCAGCACAGCAGTTTTGGTTGCTGCTCTGAGTTGTGCATCATCATTGTAAATCTGCGCCAAAGTCTGTTCTAATAAGATTGCCAGACCGGGCTTTGCATCAAAGACCACCCCCTATTTGAAGCAGGTGCAAACAAGGGGAAATATGTTCATTTCTCAAACAAATAATACATTGCATGTGTGCTCCTGTGCAGAGCAGATACACAGAATGTGGGAAACTACAGAGTTTGCATATTCATTTACATAGGAATTTGAACTGGAAAGATATGGTTTCTGTACGAACCCTTTTTTTCCATCTCGATCGAAGAAGTCAGGACGATTCAAGAAGTCAAGACTCAGGCAACTCATGACTGATGCGAGAGTTGCGAATTTTGCAGCAACTTCTGTCTCAACTAAATGGGAATATCAATCAGCACAACCAGAGACAAATAGAATTTCGTGGTGAGCGTTTGCCCCATTATGGCCACTACCATTTGAATTTTGATTTTTGGAGCGCCGTTAATTTTGATCGCTGTTTTGCATGGTTCTGGAACATATGCCTATGTTCCCAATTTTTCAGGGTCATTAGTGCACATAAGAACTTACGTCGTGAAGATGGTCTTATAGATGCCTTCACAATAAAGACCGAAACGTCGACAAATCGACCCATTTTCTTTGTCACCATCCTTTTTATTTCCGTTTATCTGCAATTGTTTAGTTATAGAAGTATTGGATTTGGTTATTCTTACTTAATGAACCACTCAGGTTGTAGTGAGCCTTACGTTACTTTCTGAGTTGAGTCATAGATGCATTCTATGCTGTTATGCTTGCTAGACCCTAACCACTTTTGTGCTCAACCTTTCTGAGGTGTTCATTCAGATACTCATTCTATTCGTTCACTGAATTGAACCACAATAGTGCTCTATTTTGTTAGAGGTGTTAAAATTTCATTTTCATGCTGGTGCTCAGTTTTATTGGTGAGGAGCCGTAGGGGTGCTCAGTTTTATTGGTGATTATTTGTTATGAACCACTTAGGTGCTCTATTTTGTTAGAGGTGTTCAAATTTCATTTTCAAATTTCATTTATATTTTGCAGTACTGAACCATCTTTGCTCAAACTTTTTTGAGGTGTTCAGTTTCTTGGTGTTAGTGATGAATGAGTGGGTTTGTCATGTGGAGCACATTAACCACGCTCAGTTTAACCACGCTCATGTATTCTTTTGTTGTCTTCTGGTGTTGGTACAACCTTCAGTACTCGCACCCTCTTTGTGTGTTTAACCTCTTCTCCTTACTATTGCGAAGAAGGTTATATGTGTGTGTGTTTGGTGTTCTGTTCTGTTATCCTTTTGCTCCTCTACTCGCTTTTCTCTCTTCCTCATTGTTTCTGTTAAGGGGAAAGGCGTGTTGCATCCTTCTTTCCCTTCTCTTTGTCCTTTCTTAGTGTCTTGTTCTCTGCTGCTCAGCCAGTCTCTGTGATGTCATGTACTGTGTAAGTTTATGTGGATTTGTCAGTTATCTTGGAGGCTGAGCAGCAGGGCAGCTGCTCCCGGTGGGGCTTTTACTGGACATTTACTGGAGTCTTTTACTGGATTACTACCTATCTATATGCTGTACCTGATTACTTGATTGCCAAGAATAAACATACATCTGGACACAGCAACAGAAGAGTCATCTTTATTTTATGAAATGTTACACACTCCAATCTACTTTACTCTGTGGTTCCCTCTGAAACACAGAGGCATAGACAGGGACGTAAGCAATAGTATCAGATCACTACAGTATGTGATGGGGTAGGCAACTTCAACTCAGGTGTTTCTGCCTCTAGAACTTTAATACCATGCTGTGATGGACCCAGACTGAACAAGGTACTTCCTCACTGCCAACAAGTGTGGCTAAACATCTGCTCAGTAGGCAGATATTTACTCCAAAATTAGTTGCTGTTGTTCAACTAAGAATACAGCCAATCAATCAATATTTGCAGAGTGCGCTATCACCCCGAGGGTATCCAGGTGCTGCGTGGGGTGAAAATACTCGTACAGCCAGGTCTTGAGGCCGCTCCTGAATTTGGTGAGGGAGAGTCAAGGTGGCCGACAATGGGTACAGACCCCTGAGTCACTGTAGGCAGAGCTTTATTCAGGCAGTAGTCAAGCACAGAGAGTTGAACCTTCAGACTTCAAATCCAAAGACAGGCAACTCATCCATTAGGTCTCAAAGGCCTGCATTGCATGGTGGTAGAGCCACACATCAGGCCAAGAGGTCTGTATGCTGATGCCAATTCTGTATCTGCTCCGTGAGTAACAATAACTAGTACTGAAGTAATAGTACTAGCATTGTAGATGCTCTGTATGTGAGGGTACCTTTCAGTATTGCTGCCAGGATTCTATCTGCTCTGCTTGTAGGAGCACCTCAGCATTGTGCGTGATTTCTATCCATGCTGCAGTTGTTATTTCTTTCAGGGGATCTTGCACTGCTGCTTCCAAAGCTTTGCCTTTTGTAGGGATGTGAGTGAAGCTTGACAAAAGCATTTTACCATACATGAGCTATAACATTTGGGTCCGTCAGAGTGCTATAATATACACCGTCACTATCTCACACTACTTCTAATATTCATTGAGACCACTTGTAAATGTGTATAAATGTGTATGTGGTGTGATCATGCTTGGAATATCTATGATTTTTCATTTTTGGTAGACTTGATCATATATTAAGAGCTAGGAGTATTAAAACAGTTAACGCTGTGAAGACCAGGATTTTCCTATGTTAGGGACGGTTGTTCTTCCACAATTTTGAGTTTTTAATATCGACCTGCAGCAATACCGACTTAAATATGTCCACTACCACTATGTCAACAGGTTAAGGAGATGTTAACTTAGTAATAGTAAATCTACATTTACCTATGTACGCTTACCACGACACTAAAGCGATAGTCGATATTCTGGAGTCTTTATTGTTCCAAGTCAATATTTTGTACCTCAATGTTTTAATAACAACTGGCTTGGAGTCTACATCCTGTGTAATGAGCCAATGTGCAGCCAAAACCCTTCAAGTAGGAACAGAACCAACACAGGGTTGTAGAATGAACAGGAGACCATTCTGCAAAATAGATAATAAAATTGAACATCTCATTATGAAGCCTAAAAAATAAATGATATTGCAGTTATTTTTAGAGAAATTAGATTAGATTGAGTAAGAATACAGAGGATACATGACATGTAACCATGTAAAAAGGTCCATTACTGCCATTGAGTGCGTCTAGTAGCATCATAAGGAACAAAGCAGAAGGCTGACTGGTTTGTAAATGTCATAAGAACCCCAAGGAACATAAAGTGCAATTTTAAGCAGTTAGATAGGGCATCACTTGACTATCTCTTAGTGGGCTGAATTTTGATGGTGAGGAGGCAGCAAAATGTCACTTGAATGTGATAAAAAAACAGGCTCTTGTCCTGCGGATTGATGAATGGCCAGTTGTGCTTAGCTGTTTCCACCTGCTGTGGCATCCACCTTTGTGTTTTTTCAGTGAATTTCACCCAGTGGTGGTCACCATAACTTTGGCCCCATTTGACGAATCGCCACAAAACTTTCCAAAAAGGTGCTACTTTTTGACTAGTTTGTTCATGGAACGTTTTAGAGCGATCTGCTTTGGGGAGCAAGAAAAAAGGGGCTCCCAAAACACAAAATCCCCATGCATTTTCCATAGACTTCTTTCAGAAAGGCTACAGCAAAAATTGCTGAACAGAATGACACCAAATTTGGCAGGAAGCTAGATCTTGGTCCGCAGAGTGTGCTTTTGTGATTTGGTGTAAATCCGTTCAACAGTTTTTGTAGAAATTAAGGGTAAAAAATGTTTGTATATCTGGATGGTTGGGTCCACGAAAGGCTCAAGAGATTCTTGCTGAAGCGCCAATTTATAAATGGAGCATTCTGATTGGCCCAGGGAGCTTAATTTCCCTTGGGCCAATTCGCTCCTGCGGGAATCAGACTCCCGTGGGGGGAAAGTGCTCAGATTGGCTGCCAGCAACATCAGAAAAATGTTCCTGGCAGCCAATACAGGACTTAGGGACTTAGTCTCCATCCGGAAGTAGTAAATTAAAGTGACCCCCCTAGGTCCAAAATAAAAAAACAAATTGACAGTTTCTGCCGCAATTCTGCGGGAATACTGTGTGATTGAAAAAACAATTATGACCTGGGGCCGCCGGCATTGTGCAGGCAAGTACTGCTAGAGAACAGAGCATTGTTTTAAATCTTATTTTAACCTTAGTTTATTTTTATCGGCTGAAAATTTCACTATTGCACGAATTCCTTGAGACTGCTGACAAGGTGTAACTTCTTTTAAAAATACGTGGACCACTTAAATAAGTTATTAATTGCTGTCATTATTGTGCTGACCTTGAATTTGCCGTAAAACAGCCAAAACGTTCGCAATCTTCCCCGGTCCACCGCAGCTTCCTGTGCTGCTTGAGTGAAGGGAAGTACTGAGGTTTTGCTCCCCTCACTTCCGGCGGGCCATTCAGTGGTCGCCATTTTGGGAAGGAGACGGTCTAGTCTCCTCCCTGTGCACCTCCCTTCCGGTATTTTAACCAGGGATGGCACCGACGCGCAGCTGATAGTCGCAGGCAAGTACTACTAGAGAACAGAGCATTGTTTTAAATCTTATTTTAACCTTAGTTTATTTTATCGGCTGAAAATTTCACTATTGCACAAATTCCTTGAGACTGCTGACAAGGTGTAACTTCTTTTAAAAATACGTGGACCACTTAAATACGTTATTAATTGCTGTCATTATTGTACTGACCTTGAATTTGCCGTAAAACAGCCAAAACGCTCGCAATCTTCCCTGGTCCACCGCAGCTTCCTGTGCTGCTTGAGTGGAGGGAAGTACTGAGGTTTTGGTCCCCTCACTTCCGGCGGGCCATTCAGTGGCCGCCATTTTGGGAAGGAGACGGTCTAGTCTCCTCCCTGTGCACCTCGCTTCTGGTATTTTAACCAGGGATGGTGCCGACGCGCAGCGGACGCGCCGTTGGTGCGCCAGAGGCGCGCCAAAGGCAAGCCCGTCTGCGCCCGTCCGCGTCCGGAACGCGTCTAGCGCCAGAAATGCTGTCCAAATTAAACAAAGGGCATGCTTCACACGAGAAAACCTTTTGAAACTTAACAATAACACCCACAACTGCAAAGACTCCAACGATGTGGCCAAATGGAGTGGCCCCATCAGCTGTAGAATCTGCAGTAAAACTTTTGAAACTACTCAAACCACACCGATAAGAGACAATTCCAAATCCGTCTATCTGCGAGGAGGGCTGATCAATGCCCGTTCGCTATGTAAACACGCTCAACACATTAATGATCTCATTATTAACAGCAACCTAGACTGTCTTTTCATAACAGAAACCTGGCTCAAATCCTGGTGTAATCCAGCATTGTTTGCGCCCTCCCTCCTGACTATCTCATTCATAGGCTGGACAGATCTGAACAGCGAGGTGGAGGTCTGGCTATTATCTACCGCAGTTCTTTGAGATGCTCTGCCTTTGAAATATCTGACCTTAAAGAGGCAGAGAGCATTGGTTTTTCTTTTCAATTAGAGGAATCCTATGCCTTATCAGGAGCCCTGGTCTATCGCCCACCAGGCCCCAGTAATGACTTTCTAGAAAGCATAGGGGACATCGTGAGTGCACTCGCCCTTAGATTTGCCAATTTCACTCTTCTAGGAGACTTCAACATTCACTTAGATGTCCGAAGTGACCCTAGGACAATTCAATTCCGAGAAATCATGGATACGCTGGGCCTAAAGCAGCACGTATTGACCCCTACCCACGATGCAGGTCACATTCTAGATGACATCTGCTCAAACCTCTCAACCCTTACGGTTAAAGAGCCAGTATGTCTCACCTGGTCTGATCACAAGCTTATACACTTGGAAATCAGACGTCAGCCCACGACAAAACACAAAGAGCATGCATACTCCAGCCTGATCCCAAAGCCTAGATGGAAGGACACCCATCCTGATCTCAATCTAGCAGCCTCAGTAGGTAAGCCTACACTAATAGGAGACCCAACTGAAGATAACAAACGTCTCACATCATGGCTAACTAAGTTGAAAGATCACTTTGTGGCAGCTGGTCCTGAGAAACGCCGTTTGTTAAAGAAGCCCTCAGCCCCTTGGTATACCAAAGAGTTAAAGGAAATGTAGAGTCACTGCAGAAAATTGGAACGCAGATTGCGACTCAATTATACTCAGACAGAACGGACCAGTTTCAAGGCCGCTCTTAAAAATTACCATCTAAACATAAAAATTGCCAAGAAATCGTACTTTACCGATAGGCTAACTCTAACCAAAAAACTATTTTTAATATTGTGAACTCCTTTTTAAACCCCACGTCACTCAAACAAGAAATCCCTCCTTCACAGGCTCTCTGTGACCGCATTGCGGATTTCTTTGAAGAAAAAGTCCAGCTTCTGAAAAAAGACTTCCCCTCTCCCCCTTTCTCCCCTACTCACCCTAAGATTGCGCCAGATAGCAACCAACTCTCCCTCCAAGTATTTCAAAATCTCAGCCTAGATCAAACACGTCAAACTATATTGGCTGTCAAATCTGGGTCTCCTTTTGATCCCTGCCCCCCTCTGATCTCACATGCCCTGATAGATATGGTCAACCCAGTCATCCACAATATAATAAATAATTCACTGTCCACAGGAGAGGTACCTAATGAGTGGAAACTTGCAGCAGTTAGTCCCCTGAAAAAGAAACAGCTTGCTGATTCTACCACCCTCTCTAATCTCCGCCCCATTTCCCTCCTCCCTTGCCTAAGTAAGATCGCAGAAAAACTGGTCAATTCACAACTGACGACCTACCTGGAAGAAGCTAACATTCTACACCCAAACCAATCAGGTTTCAGATCGCAGCACTCAACTGAATCGGCCCTTCTGTTCACGGCTGAATCCCTAAAAGCTGCCCTGGACCAGGGAAAACACGCTGTGTTAGTCCTTTTGGACCTATCAGCGGCTTTCAACACAGTCTCACATGACATCCTCCTAGACCGTCTCAAAGCCTATGGCATTTCCCATCTTGCACTGGCCTGGTTAAGATCTTTCCTTCAAAACCGAAGGCAAGTCATTACCCTTGGGCAATATCAGTCAGCAGAAAAATCTCTGCTTTCCGGGGTCCCACAAGGTTCCATCCTCAGCCCAGTTCTTTTCAATGCATATATGGCCCCACTAATCAGGTTAATTTCGTCCTTCAACATCGAGACCATATCATATGCTGACGACACTCAGCTGGTATTGGTCCTAGACAAAAATACTACACTGGTTGAGGAAAACCTCTGCCACTGCCTCACAGCTGTCTTCCACTGGATGAAGACAAACCACCTGAGATGCAACTCTGAAAAAACAGAAATTATGCCGTTAGGGAAGGGTAACAACTTCTGCCCCGGTCAATGGTGGCCAGCTGACACCCCCCCTCCCCCTAACACTGTAACTACCGCCAAAAACTTGGGGGTCAGATTCGATTTTGCTTTGTCTTTCCATCAACAGGCACTATCTGTAGCTGGCACCTGCTTTCACTTAATCAAATCACTAAAAAAGTTTTTGGATCTACTTCCCTTTTCGACAAGGCAGACGGTTGCTACAGCCTTGATCACTTCTAGACTGGACTATTGCAACAGCCTTTATGCAGGAACTAATAAATCAGTCCTTCATAAACTTCAGATGGTTCAACACGCTGCAGCAAGATTAGTACTCAAATGGCCCAGGAAATCCTCTGCATCAGCTTCCCTTAAAACACTACACTGGCTTCCTGTCCACAAAAGAATATTGTTCAAACTTTTAATAATCACTTTTAGAAGTTTTCATTCCTCTGGCCCCCAGTATATTCGATCTAGGTTTACCCACTACGTACCTTGCCGCACGCTCAGATCCTCTAACTCAAATATCTTAAAACCCCCTACCTTTAAATGTATTTCCAAAGGAGGCAAATCCATTGCAGTGTTAGGCACAAAGGCTTGGAACCAACTCCCCTGTAGCCTCCGCCTCATCCAGTCAGAAACCCTTTTTAGGAAGTCCCTTAAAACCTGGATTTTCACCTCTGCGGATGCCCGATGCAGAGCCTTGATCTAACTCTTTCAATCCTGTTTCTCAGTAGCTGTTGCACTATACCTGCAACTCAATCATCTATAGCGCCATGATGCTCCTCGGAGCGACAGCTGCGCTTTATAAATACTACCTAACATAACATAACATAACAATTAAAAGGGATGGGGCACAGGGCACCCCTCCAAGAGCCATATTTAGCTCCAGGGACCCCATCCCCCAGGGCCTCATTCATTCATATGGAGGGGGCCAAACAGCCCCGCTTCCAAAGCTGCAT
Organism: Calotriton arnoldi; assembly: GCA_963921515.1. NCBI lineage: Eukaryota > Metazoa > Chordata > Amphibia > Caudata > Salamandridae > Calotriton > Calotriton arnoldi. Next base: position 1,118,968 of record CAWUFW010001223.1, read on the forward strand.
GTGGCCCCATGGAACCCATCCCCCAGGGCCCGATTCCTGAAATATGGGGAGGGGGGTGCATGACCCCCTTCCCAGAGCCATTATAGGCCCTGGGGAGCCCACCCCGGGGCTGAAGTGTTCCAAAAAGGGGAGCACAGCCCCCCTCCCCTTATAATATACTTAGGACTCCGGGGATGGGGTCCCCGGGCCGGAAATGGCTTGAGGAGGGGCCATGTGACACACTCCCCTTTAACTTAATTAATGACTCTGGAAGGGGGGGTCCTTTAAAAAACTTAAGGCCCTGGGGAATGGAGTCCTCAGGGCCTAATGAGGCTCAGGGAGGGGGCTATGTGGTCCCCCCTCCCCTTTAAAAAAATAAAGGCCATTGGGCATGGGGTCCCCAGGGCCTAATGAGGCTCAGGAGGTCAGCCATGCAGACCCCCTCCCCTTAAAAAAGAAAAGGCCCTGGGGGATGAGGTCCCCAGGGCCTATTGAGGCTAGAGTGAGGGCAAATGGCCCCTCCTCTCCTTTTTTCTTGGTATGGCCCTGGGGGATGGGATCCAACCCAACGCTGCATGTGACTAAAGGTCGTGCACCGTGTGCGGTTGGCAGCCTGCAGGGGGGTCGGCTTCCTCCGGGTGGGTAAACCACAGGGCCTGTTAATGATGTGATAAATGATGTCACGTAAAATGGCATGAGTGGTATATCATGTGAGGTCATAAGCAGTGCATGGCTGGGGCGCAAATTATAGTGAGCTCTGCTAACTATAACTGGTGAATTTCTGTGTGGTTTTTAGTTCAAAAAGTTAATGTTATCACTTACATATTCACCTAACTATAACGTTACTTTAACCTCTGTTTTTTTCAGTGAATATATATTAGGATTATGGGGTGGGAAAGGATATAGGGCGGTAAGAGTGTTTTTAGGGTTTAGGGTGGGTAGGGGTATATTGTGGTAATGGTATTTTTAGGGTTTAGGGGTGAGTAAGGGTATAGAGTGGTAAGGGTGTTTTTAGGGTTTAGCGGTGTGTATAAGGTAGTAAGGGTGTTTTTAGGGTTTCGCTGTGGGTAAGGGAACAGGGTGGTAAGAGTGTTTCTAGGGTTTAGACTGGGTAGGGGTATAGGATGGTGAGGCTATATTTACAGTTTAGGGGTGGGTAAGGATATAGGGTGATAAGGGTGTTTTTAGTGTTATGGGTGGTTAAGGGACTAAGATGGTAAGGGTGTTTTTAGGGTTCAGGATGGGTGGGAGCATATGGTGGTAAGGGTGTTTTTAGGGTTTCACAGTGGGTAAGGGAATAGGGTGGTAAGAGTGTTTTTATGGTTTAGGTTGGGTAGGGGTATAGGATGGTAAGGCTATTTTTACGGTTTACAGGTGGGTAAGGGTATAAGGTGGCAAGGGTGTTTTTAGGGTTTAGAGGTGGGTAAAGGAATAGAGTGGTAAGAATGTTTTTAGGGTTTAGGGTTGGGTAAGGGTACAAAGTGGTAAGGGAGTTTTTAGGGTTGAGGATGGGTAGGAGTATATGGTGGTAAGGGTGTTTTTACGGTTTATGGCTGAGTAAGAGTATGGAGTGGTGAGGGTTTTGTAGAGTTTAGGGGTGGGTAAGGAAATAGGGTGGTATGGTTACAAAAAGGGGGGTTCCCCCCAAAAATGTAGGGGGTTTCCTTACCTTACATATACATACCTTGTGTTGTACAGGCATGCATAGTAAAGGTATATGCGTGGTGAAGGAAATGCGTGGTAAAGGCATTGTGTGGTAAACGATGTGTAGTAAAGGCATGCGCTGTAAATGCATCTGTTGTAATGTCATACAAACGTCCTGAGGTGGAGGGATGCATGGGCAACAATTAGGAGCAGCAGCTGCTAGCCCTGGCTTGTCCTTTGGTACCACTGGTCACAGTGCTCAAGGAAACAGTAGTGGTAATAGAAAGTAAAGAGACCTTTCAGAGCCCTGATAGCCTTCTACAGTTTCTACACCTTTCCATTCTTCTAGCATTTCAGCAGAAAATAGGATGCTCTGAAGGGGCTAAGAGAGGATTAGGAGTCAGCCCTTTGATGTTATCAGAGTCAAAGGGAAAGTGACATTTTTAAGAGGCGCAGACAGATAATATGTTAACATGAGCTGTATTAAGTAAGGAGGACCAACACCTGGACACGTCCTTACAGCAGCAACTGTCTTCTCCTCTCGGTCCACCTTCCAGAACCTTGGAAGGCTAGTAACCATAACAAGAATGCAAGACCAGTTGTTAGGACATAACACATCTTCCTTCTCAACAACAAAACAATCAGTGCTTAATTTGAGCCGGTGGTTTCCGGTGCTCGGCACCAGCACTTAAATGTCAGCATCAGCGCTTGTGACAGCCTGCCACAAGGGGGAGCTGTCAGGCTATTTTAGAGATGACCACAACAACATTAATTATGAATGCAATATACATTAAAAATGACAATTACCTGCCACCCAAGCTATTTTTGTAGCTTTGGGGGCCTGAAATAGTCTGACTTGTCACAATTGAAGGAGTTGTTACTGTCATTGGCAGCATAGCAGGGCAATGTGTGGTGCAAGCTGCAGTGGCCTCCTGACGAGAGTCCTGGCACTTATGTTTTTACAAATTAAGTACTGAAAACAATAAAATAATAATAAAAAATATACATAAAATCACAATGAATATGAGAAAAAAATGAGCATTACATAATATTAATAGCACACGTAATCGTTATGCCACTTAGGAGTCTTCCTGACTCATTTGTTGCCTTCCACAGCAACAGACCCATCGCCACCATTTAACACCCTCTCCACCTTTTCCACTTGGTCACCACCCATCCTTTTGAACCACACATCTCGTTTCACAAAGTTGCACAAGGTAACACTTTGGATATTCCACTTTTTGCCATCAGTCAACCATACATTGTTATCCGCAACCTTAATAATACACTTGGGCACCGACCATTTTGACAAACCAATTCTTTGGGCACCCATACTGTTAGTTCTTACCCAATCTCCAACTGCAAATACTCGTCTACCTTTTTTTAATTTGTCATTATGCCTGCATACATATTTGTCCTGGTGCTTTTTGACCTTACGCTCTAAACTCCTTTTGCACACATGCCGTGAAGAACCCTTAAGCATCCACGCAGGAGAAATCCTTTTCCCTGGTTGTCTGCCCTTGAGGAGTCTAAATGGGGACTCCTTGGTGACAGAATGGGGCGTAGTGCGGTAACCCCACAACATCTCTTTTACAGCTTCCTTACAATCCTCACCACTACTCTCAGTCAATTGAACACACTCCTTCAATACTCGATTGAACCTCTCAACGAGGCCGTTCTCCCTGGGATTGTAAACAGCAGTGGTATGGTGAGATATGCCCATTTTGGATAGATAGGATTTAAATTCTTCCGCTACAAATTGGGGCCCATTGTCCGTGACCAACATTTCAGGACAACCCTCCCTGCAGAAAATTTGGTCACAAAACTCAATGATGTTTGCCGCTTTAATTTCACCAGTAAATGCCACCTCCGGCCACTTGGAATAATAATCAATTAACACCAAGGCAAATTTGTTTGTTATCCCTTTGGCTGAAAAGGGCCCACATATGTCCATAGCCACCCTTTCCCACACTGCTCGGGATATCACTGCACATACAATCTATGCAGCCCCGCACATGCTCTTCCACCTCCCTGTCCATCCCGGGCCACCAAAAAGTCTCCCTGGCTTTTCTCTTCATACCGGACATTCTGCTATGCCCTTCGTGCAGTAACTTCAGAAGTCTAGAGCGTAAGCCTTCCAGTACCACCAAAATGCGTACCACTCCATCCTCAACCGAAAGTTCCGTCCATACTGTCCAAAACTCACCAAACTTTTTCTTGAGGACAATATTAGATGTAGAAGGGTTGGATAACTCAACCATTAATTCCCTAATGGTATTATTCTCTTCCACAGCCGACTTCCACTCATCCACAGAAATAGCACCTTCACATGACTCAGACACGTTGGCCACCACGCAGTCATCATTAGAATCTTATTCTTCATCCTCACAATGTAGCGGCAAACGCGATAAACAATCAGCCTTAATATTGCGGATTCCAGGAACATAAGTCAGTGAAAAATCATATCACTGAAGCCTGTACAACCATTTGGCAATCCTGGGAGTCGCCTTCCCTGCTCCCTTGGTGGTGAACAAATCTATAAGAGGGTTATGATCTGACCTGACCTCGAAATTAGTTCCCCAATCATAGGTCTTAAAATAGTTCACGCCCCACCAGCATGCTAGGGCCTCCTTCTCTATGACAGAGTAAGTAGCCTCTGCCCCCTGCAAAAGTCAGCACACAATCTTGCCCCAGGTGTTTTTGCATCAGGACAGCTCCCAGTCCGTATGCACTCGCATCCACTACAACAATGCTGCAATCTGATGGGTTAAACGGTTTTAATGCCACCGCCTTCACAATTTGTTTTTTTATGAACTGGAATGCAGCTTGACAATTATCAGACCATTCAAATTTGTTGCCTTTTTTCATCAGCACCCTTAGAACATGTACCTTGTCAGCGAAATGGTGAACAAATTTGGAATAAAATTCCGCTGACCCAAGAAATGAGCACAATTGCTCCTTGTCAAGTGGTGGTGGTGCATTCGCTATAGCATCCAGTAGTTTCTTTTTAGGCTTCACCGCCTCCTGTGACAAGGTGTGCCCAAGGTAATCAATTTGCTTCACACTAAATTTGCACTTGTTCACCCCCACAGTCAGACCTGCATCTTGTAATTTGTTCAATGTCTTCTCCAGAATTAAATCATGTGTTTCCCGATAAGCTCCCCACACTAGGGCATCATCTTGGAACACTAAAATCTTGGACATCCCGCCAAAATTTTTCACATCACCCTCTGAAAGACGGCAGACGCTAGGCCGAAAGGCATTCGAATGAATCGGAAAGCCACTTCTGGCGTGATAAACGAAGTACGGTGTCTGGACATTGGGTGCAACCTGATCTGGTGGTATGCACTCGAGAGATCAATCAATGAGAAACAGGATGCATTGGTGACAGACGACACCATCTCATTAATATGTGGTAGGGGATAACGGTCAACCAAAATATTGCGATTAAGATCTCTCAAGTCAATGCATATGTGCAAATTCCCATCAGATTTTCGCGCTAAAACAATGGGGCTAAGCCATTCTGATGATTCTATCGATTCAATGACTTGTGCTTCACACAGCCTTTGGAACTCCTTCCTCAATTACTCCCTGAGCGCAAATGGTATGCTCCTCACTTTGTGCACACATGGAACGTTATTAGATTTTAACACTATGCGATGTTCGAATTTTGTTAAACATCCAAGCTCTCCCCCAAACAATTTGGGAAACTTGGCACTCCACCTGTCTTTTTCTGCATCCTCTATAACAAGTACCTGCCGGGGATGGTTGGGGTCTAAAGTGATGCCTAACATTTTTTGTTCACACCATCCTAACAGTTCTCTTCCCTTCTCCACCACATACACTTTGCTGGTTGCTCCCTTGCCCTTGTGTGATAAGGTACAATTGAAAAAGCCCACCAAAGGAAGCTTGACTCCACAATATCCCACAGGTTCAATATCGGGGGAATTCAATTTGCACCTACCCACTTTCTCCCAAGTATCTTTGTCTATAATCGTGTATGGGGAACAAGAATCTGCCGAGACTGCTATTTGGGTACCATTGATTCCCAAGGCTTAGGTGGGTTATACCCATTGCGGATGTTATGGACAGCATTGTCATAAACGACCATTACTTCAACTTCCCCGTCATCAGTAGAATTCCCTTCTTCACAACATTCTCTTATGACATGTACGGAGCACTTCCAATTTTCAGAGGAAGAACCAGCTTTACACATGTGTGCAAAATGACCAACCTTTCTGCATTTGTAACACTTCTCCTTAATGGCTACACATTTATCTGAGTCTGCAGTGTGTCTTATGCTCCTGCACCTAGAACAAACTCGGCTGTGTTTAGGCAACGTGGTCTTGATATTTTTTTCACCTTTCTTGGATGTATTTTTCTCTAGAGCACAAACCTTAGCAGAGTCACTTTTTTCCCTCACTTGGTCAGTGCTCAACTCCTTAATAAACCTAGATGTATTTTCAAAGCGTCTAGCCACCTCTATGGTTTTCTGTAAGGATGGATCCTTCAAATCTAACAACCTCTCTTGATTTTTAATATTGTTTGTTCTATTTATAAATTGGTCCCTTATAATCTCCTCATGTAAATCCCTAAACCTACATGTAGATGCAAAAGTCCTTAGTACAGAGATGTACTGTTCCACTGACTCCCCAGGTAATTGTGACCTTGAAAACAATTTGTGCCTCTCTACTACTGTGCTAACTTTCTTACTATAGTTCTCCTCCAAGGCTTTCACGACTTCAAAATATTCGTCACTTTGCACTTCTTCATCACATTGCACTTCTTCACCTTCACCACCTTCCCCACCACCTTCTTTATCACCAAGGTGAGTGGAATTCGCTCTTGTGGCAATGGGTAAGGTTTTCAACACCTTTCTGCCCTCCACTCCCAAATTATGCTTAAGTAATGCTACCTTCCGGGAAGCTACAAAGTCCTCCCCACCTACTGACTCTAAGTACGTCTCAAAAGACTCAAAACAATCTTCCCATAAAATTGTAGGTTCCCCGGGATTCTGCAAAAATTTCGGAGAGGCTAATATAGATGACATATCCATGCTGGTCAGTGGCCTGCTTACCAATTAATTTGCGTAAATGATGCAACAAGTAAGCTTGAAATAATGCTTAATGTAAAGTACGGTGTTGCACTGCACGACTAGAAGGTAACTCTGAATGTGGTGGTACAATAGTTCAAATATCACAGAGTTGCTTAGTAAATGAACAAAGTACTGTTTAAAGTCAGAGTACTGTAGTAAAAACAACAAATTAAAATAACGAAAGTGGTCATTGTGGTCGCTGTCGTTCAAGTGAGGGGTCGTTTCTTCTTTGTTTAAACACTGCCGGTATTTTTTTCAATAAACAGCTGGGCGTTCAATCACACGACGCATGATCCTTCAGCGCTATAGGGTTCCCATGACAACCGGTGCTCTGCAGCGATGCATCGTCACGCTGAGCGTCAGGTGTCCTGCCTACGTTAGTCGCACTGCGTGGCTGTACGTCTCCCTTGCTCTGAGGTGCGTCCGACTGGAGGGAAACGCCGGACCACCAATCGTCACAGAGCTCGTGAAAACGTCGGAACACCACTCATCACAGAGCTCGTGGCTCCTCTGCCCAGTGCAAAATGCTGGTAACCTTTCTCAAAAAATAACACAGACTCACTTGTTGATGGCTCACTCACCGATTGCTTCGGTAGACTCGCCGGTGATCGAAACGCACAAACACCGAGCAACGCACTTCTCATTGATCTGATCACAGTGATACCGATCTCTGCCTGTTCTAGCCTGCTTGCAATTGTTACTGATCCAGCGCGGCTAATATAAATTTCTCCTTAGGACACCAATCCAGGTAAAACATTCACATCATTTAAACCATATGTCGGTGGGGCCCATGACACCGCATATCATACATTCATTCTTTCATTGGATTACACACCAAGGAGAAATGTGTTGCTGGAATGAACGGGATACCTTTATTAAATTTGACAGAATAATACCTCAAACATCATATACATTATTTGATCCTATCAGTTTCAAATATCAAGGTATTCCGCTCTTTGGTCGATGGACCAACTAGTAGAATAAGTTGATGGTGATTAAGACCAGCTCAATCACTCTTAAACCCTGTTAACCTTTAAACTTATTAATGAATTAAAGAACCACAGACTCATTTTAAGTTAGGATGAAATTTTATCTAATTTCTCAATTGCACGAGTGAGTTTCTTCGCTTATTAAACACTTTTAATACATTAATAACATTTATATGAAAAGTTTAATAACGAATAGAAAATTATGCATTACCCATTTAGATGCAGATAGGAATGGTTTACCAAAAAGAAGATAAACCGCAGATCACAGAATAGAACTCCCAAACTGACTGACTGTCCCGCTAAATGCCTCCTCGATCGGACCTCCCTTACAGATTTTCCCGCAACGATCTCGTTCCTTTCCCAGTCAAGTTCGAAGTCCAAAATGACAGAGTCCTTTTCGTAATAATGAGGTGGAAAAAGTGGAAAATGGAAAAAATGGTTTGGCGAGAAATCACCCACGGCAGCGGTAGCATCAATAGCAGCGACCACGACAGCAGCAAAAGGAGCAACCCACCAGGCACCAGCAACCCACCAATGACCCTCTTATACCCTACTTTCTAGCTTACTACACACAAAACGTTGCAATCCTTAGGGGCAAGAATCATGCTAATTGGTCCATTTGAGGGGTGGTGATGGTCACCTCATCGCCCTCCTTGTTCAAACTGGTTTTGGGGACAGTTATACATACAATGAGTCTCATGACTTCTGGGTCAAAAGCAGTTCAACTTGTCCATTCATTTTGTTGCAATCTTGATGGTCTAATCCATTGTTGCTCAGTGCTTTTCTCTTCCATTCCCACGAATACATGCTGAGTCTTTCTTGGCACTCTCCTTATGGTAGGTCAATACGACCTTGACATCTCTCACTCCGTGCACAGGCCGCACCTCACGGGACATGGTTTCTCTATTCTGTCTGCTCAGAGGCCATCTTTTGGCTTCTCACGTGACCTCATCTGCCTAGGCAGCCATTTTCGCAGCATGACCTAACAGACCCGAACGAACTATCATAAGAACAAACACAACCAAAATTAAAACAAAGAAAACAAGCCTTTCTGTTTACCACCCGCCATTCTAAAGACCCGTGTTAGGTGTTACCTAGCAGAAGCGACATTTAAAGCCGTTTTACTTACCATCTGCATTCTTTGCCACAATACAAATCTACTACATAGCATAAATTGTGCGATTTTACTCTAATTAGTACGCAAATCACAATATTAGGGTTAATCAACTCCACAATTGTAAATGAATTTAGGGGCATATTAGCAAGACCGGCGATAAAATTATCGCTGTTTTAGCGGCAGGAAACTGCTGCTAAAATGGCGATAATGGGCTTGCTAATATGTGCTATAGAATTCCAATAGAAGCCCAGGTTAGATGTCCTGCACATCTAACCTGGGCTTCTATTGGAATTCTATAGCGCATATTAGCAAGCCCATTATCGCCGTTTTAGCGGCAGTTTCCTGCCGCTAAAACGGCGATAATTTTATCGCCGGTCTTGCTAATATGCCCCTTAGTTTTGCACAAATTAGCGGGTTACCCTTATATAGTGTTTACTAAAAGTGCATTTGTTGGTTATTTTCATGCTTCTTTAAACAATTAGTATTGTTAAAAAGTTCATTAATTTTTTCCAAGGGGGGGTACAAATTATTTTATTTACCCTGCTCCATCAATTCCCCCTTTGGTGATTTTTAATATCACCACAAAAACCTATCCTACAATTTATCAGATAAATGTTTCTTGTCCACTTGCTTTCTGGTTAGTTCATACAACTGTGTTTTTCTCATCTTGTCTTTTAGACCTTTTGTACATGTTCTCTTTTAACTCTTCTAATTCTATCTCTCCCATCTCCCGTTCTCTTTCTTTATTTTTCTCATTTTCTCTTTTTATTCTATTTTGTCTTTTTCTTCTTTTAATACACACATATGCTAATCTCCCTAATAACATTACCAATATTATTACCGTTACTGGTATTAGTATCTTCCCAATAAGGGAACTACCTATTTCTGTGAACCATCTCTGCATTGAGGAAAAACTCTTACCAAGTTTCTCCCAAACACCTTCAACCTCCAGTGGGGCAATTTCTTTGTGCAAATCAGTAATATTCTTTATATACTTCTGTATATTCTCACTTTTGTCTGGAATGTAAGTGCAACAATGTTGGACTTTCAGCATTCCACAGACTCCACCCTCTTTTGCCAAAAGAATGTCAAGGGCAAGTCGATTTTGCATTACCATAGCTCTTATGGCAACCATTTCGGTGTTTACCATCAAGAACCCTTCAGCAGTATTCGTTGATAAACGATCTACTACTGTAGACAATTTCCGAATCTTGTATGCATTCAAAGATATGCCCACTGCTGGTATCAATGCTCCAAAAATGTCACCTACTATTTCTGAGAAGCTTTCCCTTCTACTTTGTGTTAATGTTTTACCTTTTGTTCCTCTTTCCACGTGAAAAATCTTTGGAAAGACCAGGCCTAAATAGCATGTTCCATACCAATGGTCCGGCAACCTATAATAAGCTCTGTTTCCGCAAATATAGTAGATCCCTGGGAATATTGGATCTTTTCCTCCTTTAAATCCCCATCCCCCTATAATTTTATATGTATCTCGGCACTCACTAGAACCCACGAAATAGTTATCATACATAGTGTTACTTCTACTAATACACAATGTTCCCTGTTGGGGCCAATCCAGAACCATAGCTGCATTTGTTTCTCCTTTGTCATCATTTTTCTCTTCAAACGCCCAAAGTGGTGTTTTTATCTTTTCTTCTGCTACCTTTCTTTGAAACTTAACTCTTCTGTTTTCTACCATGTCCAAGAAAATCTTTTCCTCTTTCTTTAATTCACAGGTAAGATTGTGTCTAACTATATACTCTAACGTTAAATCTTTATTTTCTAAGAAAAATTCTCCAAACATTTTTGCAACTTTCACCTTATTTAATTCAGATATTACGGGAACTTTAGCAAAAACAGTGTCTATATCAGTGTAATATTATTCTAATCTACCTGTTTTATAAAATAAACTAGCTAGAACACTACAAGTTATCCCATACGTCAAAGGAAGGTGATGATAGGTCACTCCTTCTGTGACAGACGCAGGTAACTGCATACAGACATAACAATCTCTCACATCCATTGTCTCCACATATTCATACAATAGCTTCGTGAAGATGTTTTTGGAGAAATCAGTTATGGACTTATCCCTATGTAAGTCAATACTATCTACTAATGTTGCAGTGTTCTTTATGATAGCTTCTTTGTCATTATTCGTGTCATTCATTATTACTGATGTATTTTCTATAACTAACCTAAGTGGAATTATTATTGCTAAAATGAACCAGATAAGCATTAGCAACCCTGTACAACAAAAACACATTCTACACCACCTACGTAAAAACTCACACCTAGATCTTCTATTCTCAGTGTCTACCATGTTGTACTATTATCTAGCTATATATATATGTGAACAAGACCTCTGGAAGGTCGAAACGCGTCGTGGTGGTGGTGCGGGGCATATTAAATAAAATTTCATCAGCACCAAGTAAAGGGTCCGGTTTCGTCATTTCCCTGCGGATTGGATGTTGTTGGCGAACTCCATTCGATATATATATATATATATATATATATATATATATATATATATATATATGTACAGAAAATGTGTCACCACACCTCAGAATGACCTTTCAGCCACTCTACCCTCTATTTTGTCTCTTTTTGGTGCTTTCTTCAGCTTTTTAGAACTCTTACTCGTCTTATTCGGCTTGTCTTTTCAGATTTTGTGTAATTCACTTTCACTCATCTGTTTACAGCCTTCGTCTGGACTTTCGGGACTGTTATCTTCTTCTTTAATGTCGGTCAATGCGATGTATAGCCACTCAGGTGACTTATATTTCAAGTTAGGTCTTTTCACTCTTTTTGATTTCTGTAATTGTCCTTTACTTTGTTTTCCTTTTCCCTTTTGACTGGTTATTTCATTTACTTGTTCCGCATTATCTTTGTTCAAATTTATTATCTTATATCTCAGTCTTTTAATTTCGTTGGGCCAATTGTCTCCTTTTCTTGGCCTTTTCAGTTCGTTTTCCTTTTCCTCTCGTTCTGTTCTCCAAGTTCCCTTTCTTGGTCCTATTCTTTGCTTTCTTTCTTCTTCACTTTCTTCTGATTCTGTCTCAGACCTTACTTCACTTCCTCTAACCTTGAACCTTATGATCTCAGTTTCTTTGTCTGAATCCGAACCTTCTTGTGACTTTTCTGTTTGGACATTTGTTTCTATCCCTCCTCGTTTGTCTTCCGCATTTTTCTTAATCTTTCTGTCTGAATCTAAATTTCCCTGTGTTTCTTCTGTTCGTAGTTCTGACCCTACTACTCCTCGGGTTTCTTCCGCACTTTCCTCTATCTCTCTATCTGAATCTAAGTTTTCTTCAGTTACCTCAACTATCTCTGGAGGAATTTTTCCATAACTTGTACTTGGCTGTTTGCTGTCACTGTCTCTTTGTTCGATTTCTTCGTTTATAATATCAATTCTTTTGTTTCTTGTCTTTCTCTTTTGTCTTTCATCAAATTCAGGTTGGTCGGTTTCAGATGCCGAACTGGTATCTGATATTTCCAGATGTCGACTTACAGGTCGAGCTTCAAGATCTGGAACTCTGATCATTTCAGTTTCTTCTTCTGTTATCAAACTGGTATCTGATTCTTCCAGATGTCGACTTACAGGTCGAGCTTCAGGATCTGGAACTCTGTGTGTTTCAGCTTCTCCTTCGGATGCTAAGCTGGTATCTGATATTTCCAGATGTCGACTTACAGGTCGAGCTTCAGGATCTGGAACTCTGATGGTATGACTGGCATGAACCCAATTCTTCACACCTGCACACTCTACAGCAGTCGTTGTCACCAGGATCACTTGACGTGGCTTATCCCAGCGAGGAACCAAACAGTTTCTTCTTCTGTGGACTTTGATGCGGACCGAGTCTCCTGGACTCAAATCATGAGCTGGTTTTCTTTCAAGAGTGGTCGCATCCGGTCCAACCTGATGAAACACAGAATGTACCACATCAGCCAATCCTTTGCAATAGTCCAATACGAGATCATCAGTTATAGTCAGCAGTTTGTTGACAGGTACATGTGCTTGTCTCATTGCTCGTCCCATGATTATTTCATGAGGACTCAGACCTGTTTTTCTGTCAGGTATGCTTCTGATGGTCATCAGCACCAATGGCAGGGCATCGGGCCATTTGAGTCCTGTGGCTTGACACATTTTCCCTAATCTATTCTTTATTGTTCCATTTACCTGTTCTACCACTCCAGAAGCCTCTGGTCTGTAGGCACAGTGCAATTTCTGTTGAATGCCAAGTGCTTCACATATCAATTGGATTAGTTCATTTTGGAAATGTGTTCCTCTATCTGTTTCGATCGTTACTGGAAAGCCATAGCTTGGAATGAATTCTCTCAGTAGGAGCTTAGCCACAGTAACTCCATCATTCCTTCTTGTCAGATAGGCTTCCACCCAACGAGAAAACAAACAAACGACCACAAGGACATATTTCAATCTATTGCTCAGGGGCATTTCAATAAAATCTAGTGCATTCTGGTAAAAGGACCTCTTTCCCGTCCTATTGTTCCCAAACTCACTACTGTTTTCCTTCCAGGATTTATCTGTTGGCATGTAAGACATCTTTGACAGAGACTTTCAGCTATAGCCCTAAATTTTGGGTTGTACCAAGTTTGTCTGAAAAGTCTGATCATGGCATCCCTACCAATGTGTGCTTGTCCATGGTACATCCGTGCCATACTAGAGATCATGCTATCAGGCATAACTGGTCTTTCGTCTCTATAAACCCAAACTTCATCTTCCTCTCTTTGTCTGCAGCCTGCTTTTATCCAACCATCTTTCTCCTCTTCATCTGCTTCTTCCTGCAATTGCCGTGTTAGTAAACAGCAAGGGACATGAAACATTCTCCTTTTCTCTTCTTCTATTCAGTGAGACTATATTTCTGGCACAGTATTGAGCTATTTCATCTGCGAATTGGTTTCCCACTGTAATATAATCAGTTCCATTTTTGTGAGCTGCGCATTTCACCACTGCAATCTGTTTAGGCAGCTGTATCGCCTCAAGCAATTTCTTCACAAACTCACCGTTCCTAATAGGAGTTCCTGCAGAAGTCAGAAAACCCCTCTGGGACCAGATCTGTCCGAAGTCGTGGACCACTCCGAAGCCATACTGGCTATCTGTGATCACCGTAATTCGGAAGTTCTTTCCCAGTTTGCACGCTCGAATCAGAGCAATCAGCACAGCCACTTGGGCTGAACGTATACCTCTCAAACATGATGCTTCCATTATGGTTGCTACTGTACACACAGCATATGCAGCACTTAAAACTCCTTCACTTGTTCTCAGGCATGACCCGTCCACAAACATCACATAATCTGATTCTTTTAAGGGCTCATCCTTAATATCTGGGCGAGGCTTTGTGCAAAATTCAAGCACATCCAGACACTTATGATCTACATCATCTTTAACTCCTACATTTTCTTCATCTGGCAGTGAAGTTGAAGGATTCACACTTGTGCATCTATCAATGGTTACATTATCTGCACTCAAAATCACTTTTTCGTACCTAGTCAGCCGACTATGTGTCATGAATTGAGTTTTGGATCTAGTCAGGAGAATTTCAACAGAGTGTGGAACATATACCCTCAGCGGATACCCCATCACAATGCCTTCACTCTGTTCCAGACTCACACAAGTAGCAGCTACTGCTTTCAGACATCCAGGCAATGCTTTTGCTACCGGGTCTAAGACAGCTGAAAAATAAGCGATTGGTCTTTTCATTTTTCCATGCCTTTGCACTAACACTGAAAGTGCACATCCATCTCTCTCACTACAATACAGCTCAAATTCTTTTTCATAATCAGGCATTCCCAATGCTGGTGCCTCACACAACCTTGTTTTCAGTTCCTTGAAAGCCTTCATTTCCTCCTCATTCAACTCAAATGGATCTCTGACATCTCTTTTTGTCAATTGCTGTAAAGGTTTTGCAATTAATGAGAATCCACTTATCCATTGTCGACAATAACCAACCATCCCAAGAAAAATTCTCACCTCTCTCTGTGTCATCGGGGCTCTCATTCCTTGGATAATCCTTATTCTTTCGGTCGTCACCTTTCGCATCCCTTTCTCAATCTTATGACCTAGATACTGTACCTCCTGTTGACAAAATTGCAATTTTGACGGGGACACTTTGTCCCCTCCTTCTGCCAAATGATTCAGTAAAGCAATTGTGTCTGTAACACATGCTTCTTTGGTCTTTGATGCCACTAATAGGTCATCTATATACTGGACCATCACAGATTTTTCAGGCATTTTTAAATCTTCTAATGATTTCTTTAGGATCTGATTAAAGATTGAGGGGCTTTCTGTATACCCTTGAGGAATTCGGCACCATGCCAAAATACGCTCTCCGAACGGGAACGCAAATAATGGCTGGCTGTCTGGGTGCAATGGAATAGAAAAGAATGCATGGCACAAATCAATAACTGTGTACCATTCTGCATCATGTGGAATCTGATACAGTATTACAGCGGGGTTTGGCACAATTGGACAACAAGGGATAACGATCTTATTTACCTTTCTCAAGTCCTGTACTATCCTATATGTCCCATTCGGCTTTTTCAATCCCATTATAGGTGAATTACATGGGCTACTCATTATTTCTTTCAAAATTCCTTGTTCAATCATCTTATTAACTACAGGTGTTATTCCTTCAATAATTTCTGGCGTTAATTTGTACTGTAGAGTATTTGGGTAATTTGTTCCTTCCCTTACAGTAATTTTTACAGGGTCTACTCCTCTCATTAGCCCAATGTCTTCGCCTGTGAAATCCCATACATCAGACCTGACTACTCCTTTCAATTCAATTGGGATTTTCTCTGCGTCAAATACAGGAAACATGTCATTCACTCTTGGTTCTAATTCTGCCATTGTCATTTTATACAGGACATCCTCATCTGGCGTCTGGAAAGCAATACCATCTGGGGTACAATAGATGGTGCAATTCATTTTACAAAGCAGATCGCGTCCTAACAAATTTACAGGACTGCAATCACATACCACAAACCGATGCATCTGTTTGAATGTTCCAACTTTCACCTCTACTGGTTTGGTAAGAGGCGATTTAATCTGCCTGTTTGAAACACCTACAACTTGGATATATTCTCCTGAGAGAGGAAGGTTTGGAATTTCCACTGATCTAACAGTAGAACGGGTAGCTCCAGTGTCCACAAGGAATGTAACATTTACACCATTCACTTTTCCATCCACAAATGGACCTGACTGATCTACCTCTAGAGTTGCGCCAAGCACGCACTCTTCTTCCTCTCCTAGGCACCGACATAAACTTTCATCCGATTCATTTCCATCCTGCCGTAACCAATACTGCGACACTGCAGCTGCGCGCGGCAATTTTGTTACCTGCTCTCCTCCGTAGAATCCTGCCTCTGCACTGTATCTCTGGGGGTTTACACTCTTGGGAAGAGGTGGTTGTGGCACCTGACTCTGTTGAGTAACTACCTGCGGCTGTTGCAGCTGTTGGTAACTCACCTCATTCTGCACCTGTGGATTCAATGGTTGATTTTCCGTGTTCGCTTTTGGAGGAAATTTACACTTGTTTCTCCAATGTCCTAATTTTCCGCAATTATGACACAGCCATTTCTTTTTAGCCTCTTCTATACTCATTTGACCTTTTCCCTTACCTATATTCGGTGTGGATTTAGCCTGTCCTGCATCACTAGACTGATTATTCATCTGAGCTTCCTGTTTTTCTGCAACCTTTACTTGTGCCCACATCGCCTTTTCTTTTAGTTTGCGCTGTCTACACTCAATGTCATCACTACAATATTTTGCATACCTTAATACCTCATCTACAGTGCTATTCTGCCAACACAACATATGCTGCTTAATCATTTCACTTATTTCAGGTTTCAATCCATATACAAATCTATATACGAAATGACTCATGTCCTTTCACTCAAAGTCTCATAACCGCTATACTGTTTAAAAACCAAAAGCAACCTCTCGTAGTAGGCATGTACAGATTCCTTACTTTCCTGAGTTGTTCTATCAATCTTTACCCAATCTGTTTCTTTCGGTGGAATCTTATTTTTCAAAAACGTGATGGCGTGTTCATACTTTCTCATTACTTCTGGACCTGGGGCTCCAGTCTTTGCATCTCTAGGATATTCTTCCTTCGGCCAGTCAATTGTAATCTTACATTCTGTCCATAGATCTGCTGGTACTACAATTTCAAACAATCCATCCAGATCTTCCCACAACACCTTTGAAACCTTTACAAATCTTTCTACCTGTCTATACCATTCTACGGGTTTCTCTCTCAATCTTGGGAAGTCATTTGTGAATGACAATATATCTTGTCTGGACCATGGAACATGTACATAGCTACCTCCTGGAGTTTCCCTCATTGGATATTCCAGTACTATTGGTTCCTTTTCCTTCACCGGGAAAGCCAATGATGCCTTATCGGTCGTTCCCTCCTTTCTTCTTATCCACCTGCTTCTCCATCGGTCCACATCTCCCCATTTTCTCAATAACACAATCAGTTCTTTTATCTGTGTTAATCGTCCTGATGTGTTCAGATTTTCTATATCCTTTTCACTAAAGTCTACCCTGTATGGTTTCTGTAATCCTCTGATTTTTCCAAATTCTACTCCTAGTTCATTCGCTGTGTCTTCCAATTTTTCATGCAAATTCCTAGCTCTCCAAGTAACACTCTTACACATGAACATGAGTTCATCATCTTGGTAGGATTTCAATCTATCTGTACCAATAGTCCCTAAAATCAACTCTTCCATATCTATTTTAAGTCTGATTACATCTAATGGTTGCGGTTCAGCATCTTTCTTCTGTAAATTCCTCATCCACTCATTTAATTCTTCTGGAGTCGGACCCACAGGGGTATTATTTTTCTCTACCCAATTTGCATTTCTCTCTGGGGTCTCAGTTGCTGACTCGGTTCCCATTGGAATCCTATTTATCTGACTCTCATTAATCGTCAAATTTGTAGGTGGACTTGACCTACATGAGCCAACTGAATTTCTTGTCTCTCTAGTTTCTGGAATTATCCCTTCTCTTACTCTTTGCATATTCGAGTTCAGTGGAATTGTCAAGGAATGCTCATCTATTCTCTGATTTTCAAATACCGGTATTACTGGCCCTATTGTCACTGGCACAGTCACAGCTTCCATGTTCATGGTTAATTCTCTTATCTTTTCAGTCAATTCTCTTGTGGTTCTAGCTAACTCAGCTGTATTACCACTATCAGGCTTCGTATTCTGTGGAGTTTCTAATTTTTCAAAAGACTTATTTATTTCATAATTTCGTTCAGGGCTTTGACTTCTTACAGTTTCCATTGGTGGTGCATTTGGGGTCACCACTGCAGAATTCTGTTGATATGGAGGGGGTTTTCTATTTAAAATGTCTTCCAGCAACTCATCCTCTGTGTCGCTACCTCCATACCCATACCTCTCTGTTACTGCATGTTTCTTTTTCTCCGTACACTTTCTCCCTGTAACTTCTTCAACTATTCTGACAGGAAACAAACCATCCGTCATATTAGCATACCTCCATCGTCTCATCCTGTCTTCATGATTCACTCCCCATACTCTTCCATGGACTAAACTATAATTCTTTGCACCTCTGTGTCTTTCTCTTTCATACATCTCATCTTCCCATTCACCTAACGCTTCGAACTGTGTTGGTCTAGGTCTTGGTTCAAGTTTCATCATTTTCTCTCTCAAATTCCGAAGTACAGCTGTGCTAAACGAACCATTTTCTGGAAACGCCAATACTCCATCATTTTGGGTATATTTTGCCCAATTTTCCAACCAAATGCAAGTATGATAGCCATATTTCAACATCATATGAGATGCTGGCGTTTTCGGCGGAGGAAGTACTCCTTCCCTAGTCACTACCTTTTTGTCCTTCTTGAAAAAGTTTTTAATCTTCGCAAACCATGACGGTTTCTCTCTACCATGCTCATAATAAGCCATATTGTACTGTTCTTTCTTTCAAACAACACACGAGAATTCTTCCCTACTCTGTTCTTTCTACTGTTCGACTACTCGGCCCTATCCCAGCGCGTCCCACACCAACGCACCAATCCAATAGCTCTACGTCACTCTCAACTGGCCAATACCAGCGCGTCTTCACACCAACGCACCAATCAAGAAGCTCTTTGCTCTCCCACAACTGGCCAATCCCAGCATGGTTTTTGTTGACGTCAGTTCTACTCCTGTCTTTTCTGACCCCTCCTTTACAATAATTATCTGCAGTTTTCTTACCTTCTCTTCTTGCCAAAATTTTATTAGTTACAACATAAAACACATTACCACTGTCTGTTTTCGCTAAACAAAAGAATAGTTTGCTCTATCTTGCAAGAATACTGTTTCGTTCGATAAGTGTAGCACTTCTCTCTACCTTACCCTTCTCTCAAGCAAGGGGTAAACCCGTTTCTCTGGGGATAAAACACATGTGGAGACTACACTGCTCCTGAGAATTAAGGCCAGAGTTTCACAAGAAAACCTGTTGCTATTTCATTCAGACGCGTTTTCCATACATGAAATGTCCCTATCATAACACAGTCCTGTGTTATCACCAATTTCGAAAATCAGATAATGCACAATTCCGTGCGACTTCTCTTGCCACACGTGTCCACTTCCTACCTTCCGGAAGCTTCAAAATTCCGACTTACACATAACATAATACAACTTTGACATAAAGTGTTAGACATGAAAATCAATAAATCAGTAATCAATAATCACCAAACTAATCTATAGTAACCATAACTCTGCTACCAAGAAATCTGATCCAGCGCGGCTAATATAAATTTCTCCTTAGGACACCAATCCAGGTAAAACATTCACATCATTTAAACCATATGTCGGTGGGGCCCATGACATCGCATATCATACATTCATTCTTTCATTGGATTACACACCAAGGAGAAATGTGTTGCTGGAATGAACGGGATACCTTTATTAAATTTGACAGAATAATACCTCAAACATCATATACATTATTTGATCCTATCAGTTTCAAATATCAAGGTATTCCGCTCTTTGGTCGATGGACCAACTAGTAGAATAAGTTGATGGTGATTAAGACCAGCTCAATCACTCTTAAACCCTGTTAACCTTTAAACTTATTAATGAATTAAAGAACCACAGACTCATTTTAAGTTAGGATGAAATTTTATCTAATTTCTCAATTGCACGAGTGAGTTTCTTCGCTTATTAAACACTTTTAATACATTAATAACATTTATATGAAAAGTTTAATAAAGTATAGAAAATTATGCATTACCCATTTAGATGCAGATAGGAATGGTTTACCAAAAAGATAAACCGCAGATCACAGAATCCTTTCTGTTTACCACCCACCATTCTAAAGACCCGTGTTAGGTGTTACCTAGCAGAAGCGACATTTAAAGCCGTTTTACTTACCATCTGCATTCTTTGCCACAATACAAATCTACTACATAGCATAAATCGTGCGATTTTACTCTAATTAGTACGCAAATCACAATATTAGGGTTAATCAACTCCACAATTGTAAATGAATTAGGTTTTGCACAAATTAGCGGGTTACCCTTATATAGTGTTTACTAAAAGTGCATTTGTTGGTTATTTTCATGCTTCTTTAAACAATTAGTATTGTTAAAAAGTTCATTAATTTTTTCCAAGGGGGGGTACAAATTATTTTATTTACCCTGCTCCATCATTACGAAAACACCACAAGCAACGCTGTCACAACACGCCACACTATGACTGGCAGGGTGTACTCAGGGTCTCTCCGGCTGTGTTGATTTGGGGTCCCTTCACAAGTTGTAGATAACAACACGCACTGGCAGCAGACACCTCTCCAGTTCAGTCTTCCCAATCCGGCTTCAGAAAAAACCACAGCACAGAAACCGCCCTCCTCGCCACAACAGACGACATCCGTTCCCTACTGGACAGAGGAGAAACAGTAGCCCTCATCCTCCTCAACCTCTCAGCGGCCTTCGACACAGTCTCCCACCGCACCCTAACACGCAGACTCCACGACGCAGGGATCCGGGACAAGGCCCTCGACTGGATCCACTCCTTCCTCCCTGGCAGATCGCAGCGGGTCAGACTCCCTCCTTTCCTCTCGGACCCTACACCGACCACCTGCAGAGTCCCCCAGGGGTCCTCCCTCAGCCTCATGCTCTTCAACGTCTACTTGGCTCCGCTCGCCCCCATCATCAGAACCCACGGACTCAACATTGTGTCATACGCAGACGACACCCAACTCATCCTCTCCCTATCCAACGAACCCAACACAGCCAAACACAACTTTCAAGAAGGCATGGAAGCTGTCGCCAAATGGATGAAAAGCAGCTCCCTACAACTCAACACCGACAAAACAGAAGTAATCATCATGGGCCCAACCCCCGACGCCTGGAACGACACCTGGTGGCCCCCTGCCCTCAGAAGCCCACCCACCCCCACGGACCATGCACTCAACCTTGGAATCATCCTGGACTCCGAGATCAAAATGGACCGCCAGATCAACTCCATCGCATCCTCCTGCTTACACACCCTCCGCCTCCTACGTAAGACCTTCAAATGGATCCCCCTCGAGCACAGAAAGACCGTCACTCACGCCTCGTCACCAGCAGACTCGACTATGGCAACGCACTCTACGCCGGAATAAACAAAAAACTCACCCGCAAGCGACAAAACATCCACAACGCTGTTGCAAGACTGGTCCTCAACCTGCCAAGACACTGCCATATCTCTCAGCACCTGCGCACACTCCACTGGCTCCCCATCGAGGCTAGAATCACCTTGAAGATTCTCACCCACGCACACAAGGCCCTCCACAACACCGGACCAGCATACCTGAACAGCCGACTCAAATTCTACGCACCCCAAAGGACCCTACGATCAGCCCAGCTCTCCTACACCGTGGTCCCCCACACCAGAAAGACCAGATTGGGAGGCCGCTCCTTCTCCTTCCTCGCGGCCAGAGCCTGGAACGCCCTACCACTCCACCTCAGACAGACAACATCACTCCCCATCTTCACGAGAAACCTCAAAACTTGGCTCTTCGACAGACCCCCTCCTTGATGGACTGGAACCTGCACCCCCCACCCCAGCGCCTTGAGACCCTTACGGGTGAGTAGTCGCGCTTAACAAATACGTGATTGATTGATTGATTGATTGAGTCCAAGCACTGACAGCAGACGCTTCTCCAGCTCGGTCGAGCTCAGTCATTAGGTCACAAGATCAACACATGATCCACATCAGCTCTTCGTGCAGTCTGCCCGCTGGGAGCCACACCATCCCATCCTTGTCGCCACTTTTAAGAGGCGCAGACAGATAATATGGTAACAAGAGCTTTATTAAGTAAGGAGGAACAACCCCTGGACACATCCTTACAGCGGCAACTGTCTTCTCCTCTCGGTCCAGCTTTCAGAACCTTGGAAGGCTGGTAACCATAACAAGAATGCAAGATCAGTTGCTAGGACACAACAGACATCACGTCCACTAATCCTGGATGTTCAGTGAGGTAACACCCATGGAAAGAAAGAGGGAGAAATAGAATAAGAAAAATTAAGAGAGAGAGAGAGAGAGAGAGAGAGAGAGAAAGAGAGAGAGAGAGATGCTAGGCATGTAATGATGAGTTCCTGGCTATTTTAGTCTCAGGGTCACATCTTCTAGTACTGACCCACAGACCCAACTGACAAGGAAGTAGCTCCTGTTCCTGCACCCGCCCATTCAAATGAAACAAAAAATCATATTTATGCAAACACAAAGGCAAAAGTACAGGGCCATGTGTGCAACGTAGCTTTGTCACAATGTCCGGCCATAACAAGGCTATCACTGGCACTGGGTCTCATTGGAGAGGTTTCTGAGACACTCTCTCGGACAGACCCACAACAGGCTCCTCATTACAAATTCCATTATAAATTGGATCCTGCCACTGGTTTCTGGATGTGATAACGGTAAACTTTACTGTGGTGTGCAAACCTATGCCTGGCATCACTCCATAAAGAAATGATGGATGTGAGCGGATAAACGGGTACTTGTAGCTATGAGCTTGCTGCACAGTCCATCATGGAAGGGCGGCAGGGCTTTAAGTGGGATGGAACAAGTGGGGGGGGGGGTTCTCTAAAAGGGGTGTGGCCTATGTAATTATAGCCATGGCTTAAACACATACATTTCTGTAATTCCCATAGTGTGCCACCCGACTGGTATTTTGGTGTCTCTCTGAGCTTTCTGTTATTCCATTCAGATATCACACAACAACTGACATACACCTGTAACCAGCCTGGACTATTGGCTTTGTCAAAGGTGGTGTGTGTGCCCTCTGGAGATAATCCAAGGTTTGGATGACCATGTACTCTGAACACCTTTTCTAACCCATTGACAGGCACTGTGAGTAACGTGCATTGCCTTCAACCTCAGATCTATAGGTCTCAATCGCTGCCCCTTATAAACACCTGGAGGTGACTCAGTTCAAAGTATGCACTATGCAAGAGAAATATGGTAGATGGAAAAAATACAGAAACACAGCATTCTGGGAATAGCTAACACTCTAATGGAGCAACATTCAGTAAAACATGTGAAATATAAACGAGAACTAAATCACGGAGGTGGACTACCTAAATAGGTATTACCTTAAGTGTTCAGAAATCGTCAGTGTTTTTCCCAGTAAAGTTAAGGACGTGAATAGGGACCCGTTTCAATGTTCGTTCTTAAATACTACCGGGTCTGAGTACCAGAGAGACCCGGTCCACTTAAAGCCCTGAAGGACGGTTCTTCCACCACTCAAAAGAGATGCCTATTTGGACTTGGCGTTTAATGAGCACACAACAGTGGGTGCTGTGCCACAATCCATGTGCGTATTTTGGTGGCCTCAGGCCATATCTGGGACGTCCCTGTCTGTCCTGCTCCGGGAATCATGAGAGGATGCGCCAAGAGCACCTATTGGGGCTTTGTATGGGGAGCTGACTTCTGCCCCAAACATGGGAGGTGCACTCTTTGGATCCCTTTGACCTCTCCCAAAACTATCTCAGGTGGGGGTGGTCCCAACTGTCTGGCATCCTATGGCGGAGACAATTAATTGCCTGCATCTGGAACCTGTTTGCACGCTCTACCCACCACAATGCAAATATTATATTCCGTCATCTTTCTGCTGAATGGCCCATACATAGCAGGTAACACCAACTTCCCGAATGCGCATGGGCAAAGTGTGTGGAAGCGCATTTATTGCAACAAATCAATCAATCAGGATTTATAAAGCGCAGCTAATCAGCCGATAGGGTATCCAGGCGCTTGGACGAAGGAACCTCACAAGCACCTCCTCTTCCATAACTCCACCTTGCTGCAGGAACCCAAAAAGGGTTGCAAGCACCCATTGCACTCCAGCTGTACGCTGGGTGAGCAGGCCCTACACAGACACTGATCTCCGGAGTAGCACCAAAAACCCCTCGTGATTTCTTGACATTCCCCAGCGGGGGAGGCGCCCGGGCTCGGCGCGCGCAGCCTTTGGTCCCTCCACTGGCGCATCTCTCTTCCCAGAACAACAAAGGCCGCCAGGTGCTCCATCACTCCCTCGCTCATGATCCCTGAAGGAGCCCAGGCGGTGCGGAAACCTGTTTTTTTCTTCTGACTTGAACATGTTTTGGAGGGATGCTTGTAATCATGAACCATTAAAGCCTCTCTCCAGCGGAACGTTTTTCAAACTGATGGATGGTTCAAAGGAAATGACTTGACGGCGCAAGGATCGTCCTCGTGTCTGCTGAAATCTGTATTTATCAGAGCGCTCTGTAAATAAATCTACTTCTGCACGGAGGTGGGATCTGCATAGGAATTCTGCCGCGCGCCTTCTCATCGAGACATGTCAGAAATATAGCTTTAGGTGCAGTAGCCATGGCAACTACTGGGGGGCGGGGCGGCGGCGGGAGCAGGGAGGGCGGAGTCATCACAAATAGCTTATGCTGGATTGCAAGGAGGGATTCTTTGACTCACTGACGCTAATGCTCAGGTGTGTGTGTGTGTGCGCGCGCGCGTGTGTGATGTCTAGCAAAATTTTTATCCTGGAAAGGATGCTTTCTAAAACAAATCCTGTGCCTACAGATTTTGTAAAACATAAATCTAAGGAAAAAGTAAAACATTTCTCCTACTTTGCCCCAGTCTCAAGCAGGCGTTCTTTTTTTATGCAATGCCCGGTCGAACAATATTATTAGATAGGGCTTGGTATTAAAAACCCTGGATGGCTGCACTGGAACACTCAACTACCACCCATGGGGCACCCCCTTGATGCAAACTAGTGCAACGCAGTGCAAAATGGTATTTGTGCTACAAAAAGGGCAATTTTCCAGCTCAAAAAAGTTTCAGGCTGGAAAGATAATACCATATCCAAACATGGTACTGCTTTGCTGATCACTTTGTGTGACTTTGTGGTGGTGCAAAGGCTTATAAAACCTGCCCCTAAATATTTTACTTGTTTTCACTTTATTCGAAAAATAGTTGCACATTTCTTTCAGAAATAATTAAGGCTTTGATGTCGGTGAGGCAAAAAAGAGGACAGTTAGCCTGACTTTCGACAGAGATGACACTGTACTCTTTGTGAAAAGTTTGAGAAAATTACTGCACTTTTACCTGAGGGGCAGACATCCCTGGCAATGGACTAAAATATTGACAATTTCAGATTTGTATATAGGTACGTGGCATTTGTATAGTGCAAACCAAGCTGAAAGACGGCGAGGCTGAGTACTGAGTGAAAGGCAAAGAACCGTAAACGTGTGATTGGAGTTGAAGCAGGGTTATGTTATGTGAAACAGATTTGCAGAGCGCACTATCACTCGGGAGGGTCTCCTGGCGCTGAGCCGGTGTGAGTCTAGGCACACCTAGGGCCTAGTGGGATAACTCGAAAAGCCGGGTCTTCAGCTTCTGTGGAATTCAAGAAGTGAGGAGGGGCTCTTATGTGTAGCGGCTGGTCATCCCATGCTTCAGGAGCGATGTAGGAAAAGGTTCGACTGCCAGATCTGGTTTTCAGTATGCGTGTGATTTGTGCGAGTAGGAGTCCCGATGAGCGGAGGTGTCTGAAATGCTTGCGAAAGCAGACTGGCTGGGCCAGTGTTATGTAGTGCCTTGAAAGTGTGGGTGAGGAGTTTGAATTGTGCTCATTTGTGAATGGGGAACCAGTGTAGCTCCTTCAAGTGTGGTCTGATGTGAGTGCAGTGTGGGAGGTTGAGAGTGATTCTGGCCGGCGAGTTCTTTTTTTTTTTTTAGTCCTCATTGCTCCCTCAGTTTCTCGGAATGCTGTTTCTTCTTCTGTTGAAGAAACTGACTCACTGAGATAGCTATCTTGGGCTTACTGGCGCCCCCATCTTAGCAACAACAGCTTCCAAGGTAATCACTGAACAGGTTAGATTTTATTGCCTTTCAACATAAGGTTTCCAGACCCTCGCATGACTACATGCATCAGATGTGAGATCTATTTGAGCAATACTGTTAACATGTTTCCATAGCTCCTCGATGTACGGGCAATCCAGAGACTTCTATTTCCTAAATATCTCCCGCATTGCAAATAAAACCAGGTAAAAGACACGCCTCGCTTTCACATCTTGCACATCAATTGCTGTTGCGGGATCTATACAAAAAAAAAAGATTAGCTGAGAGCTTACCTTGACTTGATGACCAATTATTTTGCAGAGAGTCTTACTCACAGCACTCCAGTAAGATGACAGTGCTGGGCAGACCATCAACATGTGGTTGTCATTTGCTTGTTGTGTTCCACATTTCGGGCAGGAGAGGGCCTTGCCTTCCACTTTTGCCAATTTGCTAGGAGTCCAATAAGCCCTATAATTGGTAAAAAAGTGATTCTTTATGAGTGGTGCAGATTTTACTACAGAGTATAGAGTACGTAGAGATACTTGCCACAGCCGGGCCACATCTGCCTCTGGTATGTCCTCCCTCCAGATGGAAGAGGGCACGGGGAGTTGCTTGTCTTCAGCCTCAAGGGGATCCCAATACCAGGTTGCAACTTCAGTCTTTGAAAGTTCAGTACTCTACAGCCTGTCTCACATGTCCCCTCTATCTCCTCAACCTAAAACTGTGTTGCCCACCGTGAGTGTAATTGCTAGTATTTAAATCTCAAGATTTTACCCCCGTATGTGATGCCATCTTCGCCCATCCCATTAATTCTTCCCCATCTCGCAAATCTCTCCAATAGGCATAACCTGCTTGTTTCAGAGGCATACTCAATACATCATTAGACATTCTGGTGTCCCAGCGGAATCCCAAATTGGAGCAAAAGTTGCATAATAAGGGATATTAAGGATTCTCCTAACACTAACCAGGTTTTTAATGCTGCCTAAAGTACTTTCAGCCTAATTCTCCTGAAGTACTTAGGATCCACAAATTTATATAAAAAGTGACAATGGCCCATACCCTCCAACATGTTGACCGCTGAGTTCTGAATGGTCTGAAGCCTTCTGGTGAGTTTTTTGTTGATCCTAGCATACTGGGTGTTCTCATAGTCCAGCTTGCTTGTGACCAGTGCATGCATGACAGTTTTCTGCATGCTGATTGGGAGCCATTTGAAAATATTCCTCAGCTTCATAGGGCATGGAAGCATGAGGCAATGACTGCATTGAATTGGGCGGTCATGTTGAGTTTGCTGTTGATGATGATCCTGTGGAGTAGGCGTGGAGGAGGCAAGGATTCAATGGGGTCTCCAAGTAGATGGACTTCATGGTGGCAGCAGTTTCTTCTGCGGTGATGATGGGCCATGTGGTTAGCATTTGGTCTTTGGATAAGATCTGTAGGCGATTGGTGAGGTCTGTCAGGTCCAGTTGCATGCTAAAGTTGCCGTAAATGGCTGTGATTCTGTTGCTGACGAATTGAGAGAGATTGTTGTAGAAGCCCTGCGAGGGGGTGATCAAGTTGGAGGTGGGCGATGGTGAGGTAAAACCTTTCACAATGGAGAAGAGTTCTTTGCTTTTTTTGGTGCTGGCATCTATGCCGTCCCCCAGGGTGGCGCATTTGGTGGTCTTACTCTTTTGATGGTAGAGTCTTAGGGTGGATTTGAACTTGCTCCTGTCTGCATTGTCCTGGCTCATTCTTTATTTGTGCTCCAGTTTTTTGCAGTGGCGTTTCATCAATCTGAGTTCCTCCATGTACCAACTGGCCTGAGATCTGGATTTTATTGTCCTGCTATGTTTGAGGAAGGGCAGGGAGTTGGCGCAAGAGGTGATCCAATTGTTGAAGTTTCTGATGGCTTTTGTGAGTCTGTTGCTATTTCTGGGTAGGTGGGTGTTGAGAGCAGTGTTCCAGTCCTTGTCAGTGATGCTGTTCCAGTTTTGGTGGGCAGGTCCGGTGATGGTGTGTGTGCGTTTGACTGGGACAGGGATGCTAAAATTGACTATGATGTGGTTTATCCAGGGGACTGGTGTGGGCTTGTCGACACAAATGTTGCTGAAGTTGGTGAAAATGGGGTCCAGTATGTGTCCGGCTACATGGGTAGGTCCCTTTACTCATTGGATGAGGCCCAGGCCTCCATGGTCTTTAATGAGTGCTCATGAGTTGGGGTCGGTGTGAACTTCCAGTTAGAAGTTCAGGTCTCCGATTAGCATGTAATTGATAGTTTTAATGCCAAGTGGTACAACGAAGTCCATGAGGGTGTTGGTCAAGTTGGTGGGCGGTCCTGGTGGTCTGTAGAGGAGAGTGTCGCTGAGGGTGAAGTTGGCTGTGATGTGGAGCTTGAACGACAGGTGTTTCATGTTGGAGGATGACTTGTCCATGGATGTGGTGCAGTTGATGGTGTTCTTGTGGATGATTGTGAAGTCTGTCTTGCCTGACAATCTTGTAGCCAGGGGATGGCTGTGGCGATGTCTGGTGCCAATGCAGGGTTTAGCCAGGTTTCTGCGAGGAAAAGCTAATCAAGGGTATTTTCAAGCAGCAGGTCCCAGATCTCAGTAATGTGTTTGGTGACTGAGTGGGTGTAGAGGACCATGCATGCTAGTGTGGAGCATTGTGTGGGTGGTTACAGGACTGTGTGAGTGTGGGGAGTTGGGTGCTGTCGGTGCGGTGAGTGCTGGGTGTGGGTAAGTGCATGAAAACTTGCAGAGAGTGCAGGAGAATGCTTCCTCAATGTTGTGCGATGTGGCGAGGCAGCAGTGTGTGCAGCAAATGTCAGGTTTGAGGGCGCGGAGGGTTGCAGCATGATAAAGGTTGGAGGGTGGAGGACAAGGGATCCAGGAGCTGGGCATGGTCTAGGCACGGATGAGCACAGAAGAACTTGCCTTTGGTGCAACAGCGGCACGCCCGCTGTGTGCGTCCGCTGAGTGTCCACACCGTGGCAACGATGAAGTAGGTTCTGCGAGGCAAGAGGGGTGATGTCACTTCCTGTGCAGATGAATGGGGGCCGAGAGTAGAAGTTACTGCATTGTGATGTAGTGGTATTTACAGAGCTGTGTCTTCAACCTGTTCCTAAAGTAGAGCAGGGTTGAGTGTAAAAATGTCAGCAAACTGAAAATAAAATGTTTAATAAAGTGGGTCAGTGTGATGTAATTTTTAGCTTTTTAACCACTAGTAAATCTAATTGGAAACACAGAAATCTAGTGGTATTTGTTATGGAATTAGTTGCACTATCCACTAATGATAGTAATAGCAACAACAGTATTAGTTGCAAAAGAAGTAGTAATGGTAGTAGTAATAAGAGTGTAGAACTAGTAGGAGCACCTTAGTAGTAAGAGTGCAGTCGTAATAATGTTGGTAGGAGCAATGACAAATGATCACAGTAGTAGTTGTGATAGTATTAAATGCAGGAGTTTATGTCATATTAATGCCAGAACTATTACACATGTTCATAGTCGCACTACACCTGGCAATAGCAAGTGTAGTCCCAATTATACTATTTGTATCAGTAGAAATGATAGCAATAATAGAAGGATGGGTGCCATAGCAGTAGCAAAAGTAGTAGTAGCAGTAGTACATGCCATACTAATAGTTCTACAAAGAGAAATCTTTGAAACTTTAGTAGTGATACCAGTTCTGCAGTTGTCGTAGTAGTTGCAATTGCAGTATCACTAAATTTAACAGTGACAGTGTCAATAACTTTTTATCAGATGAGTAATAGAAATGTTTGAACTACTATCATCATTAGAAGTAGTTTAATCAATACTAGTGGAGTAGTAGTGGCATGGTAGTACTAAAACAGGTAGTATTCAAAATACTAATTCTCTATCACTGTTAGTGTCAGCATTGACAGCGCAGTAAGTAATAAAGAAAACAATGCTATTTTGATGAATTCTTGCAAAAAGAATCATACAACGAGTAGTTGAAGATGCACATGGTTGGACTGGCCTATAGGGTAACCTGGCAGTGCTATAAGGGATGGCCTGCAGGTCCGTGTGGTGGCCGTGTTTTAGCTGCTTATGGGCCTGTGTTATGGTGTGATGGGCCAGTTTGTACTGTTCATTTCCTTGATATTTCCACAAACATGGCCTGCAGCAAGCAGAAATCCATGCTGTCTGCCATATCTTGCAACCCACTTATGCAGCGTGTCTTTACGTGATGTGCGTGAATTTATGGAAAACGAAAACCGACAAACCACATTGGAGGGAACCAAATCATGGAAAACAAAATCATGGAAAACCAATTTTAAGGAAAAAAAATGTGAAGGAAATACAAAAAAATAGAAAATTAAAGGAAACATTTTAAAAGATAGATAATTTTCAGGAAAAATCCAAAATTACAATAAACTTGGGTGGAGTTTAGGACTACTCTGGGGTTTTTACTTTTAAGGCTCAGGGGTGGGTAATGTTTAGGGTGGTGAGGGTTTTTTGGGGGGTCAGGAATAATTGGAGTTCAGGTATAGAAAGGGGTTTTTAGGGTTCAGAGACTGGTGGAGTGTAGGGGTGGTGACTTTTTTTTAGGGTTCACAGATGAGTGGTGTTTTGGTGTGTGTGGTGGAGTGTAATGGTGTTGAGGGGTTGTAGGGTTCATTGATGGGCAGAGTTTAGGGCTGCTGAGGGTTTTTAAGATTCAATTATGGGTAGCAGCTGGGGTGGTGAAGAGTTTTTAGGGTTCAGGATGGGGTGAAATTTAGGCTGGTGAGGGTTTCGGGAGGAACGGAGTTTAGATGTAGAAAGGGGGTTTTAGGGATCAGGGATGAGTAGGGTGATGAGTTCTTATGGGTCATGGATGGCTGGTGTTTAAGGGCGGTGAGGGGTTTTAGAGTTCAGGGATTGGTAGAGTTTGGGTGTGCTGTGGTGTTTTAAGATGTATGGGATGAGTGGAGTTTAGTATTAGAAAGGGGTTTTTAGGGTTCAGGAATGGGTGGAGTTAGGGGTAGTGAGTGATTCTGTGGTTCAGAGATGGTGGATATTTGAGGTAGAATGGCCTTTTAGGCTTCAGGGATGAGTGTAGTTTAGGTATGGAGAGGGGCCTTAGGGGGCAGAGATTGATAGTTTTTAGGGGTTGTGATGGGTCAGCAATCAGTGGTGTTTACGGGTGGTGATGGGTCAGCAAATTAAAAGCATCAGAAGTAACTGTTTGACAATATAAAAGATATAAATATGAAAATAATGTCCCCTGAAGTAAAACACTGAAATAATGATCTCTGACAAAACTGTTTCTGAAAGTTAGACCTGCAACCATTGCATTTAGACTTAGAAAATAAGCATCAGATGTCAATTTCGACAAAAAAGACATTGAGTGAATTGCTTTTTATGAAAATGTAAATGCCGTTCATTTGGAAAATGTCCATTAAACAGTTCAGATTTATTTATTTATTTGTGAGTTTTATATAGCGGGAACTTGACCCGAAGGGATCAGAGCGCTTTACAGAGTAAGCACAACAATAATAACATGAGGTACATAGTGGGTGCAACGAGATAAATATAGTAATGGTAAAAATAAGCACAACAATGACATAAGGTTACAGGATACAAGGAATCAGAGCACTTTACAGAGTAAGCACAACAATAATAACAAGAGGTGCCCGCTACGTACATAGAGATAAATATAGTAATGGTAAAAATAAGCACAACAATAATAACATGAGGTACATAAAGGGTACATGAAAATATGAAATAGCTTCTCAGTAACGGTATTCCATGAAACCGTTTTTCTATGAAATCACATACAACCGCGCGTCTTTACGAGTTCAAAACTGCCCCGATTTACAAACATGGGACATTTTTATTTCTCTAATTTGCTAATGGGGGCACTTTTATTTTGGTGCCCAGGCCTATTTTCTACCCCGGTCTGATCCTGAATATGCAGTAAACTTAGTATCCAGTAATGAAGATAGTAATAGTCACAACGATAGATGTACCATCAACACAAACAGATGACACATCATTGTCATTAGAACCGTTGTAAGTACCAAGGGTAGAACCTGGAGAAGTAGTAGTTGTGGCATTAGCACTTATAGAAGACTGGATGCACAGCGGGAGCGAAAGAACCGGGAGGAGACAGTGGTTCTGTCACCAAGGGTTTAAGGAGTTGGAAGTTTCTCATCTGATCTGTAACACGATTATCTTCATTACTGGGAAATATTCCAACTTTTTCTATCCATGTTTATACCCGGCCCCTCCTCTCGGCTGCCCCACTCAGATCCAGTCTCCAACCTCTCTTCAAGGACTCAAATTAGTCTGAAGTTGCAAAAAGGAGGCACGTAGGTACTTTGCAAATTATCAAATATTAAAAATAACATGCCATTATTACCCTGTGGTTTAGCACATCAGCGTAAGACTGAAGGCATTATAGGACGACAATAAGCATGTTCCACTCGCTATGCATATAAAAGACATTTTACTTGCATTTATCATCTAGAAACAGAGATCAAGGTTCCTTATTACAGTGTAATTGTGGCATCAATACTCTTTTGTAATAAGAAAATGACAGTGCAACTCTAAAGTGGATGGGAGAGGTGTGGCGCAGCGGCTAGAGCGGCTGACTCCGGAGCACAGGGATCACGGTTCAATCCCTGTCACTGGGGGCAGTCGCGGCCGGGGGTCGCACGGGGACAGGGTCGCGCGGGGCAGGGTTTAAGTTAAAATACATTTTTTTTAAAGTTAACTTACCTTTCCTGGGTCATCTCTGCTCCTCTCCTGCTGTCCCGTCTCTGGCAGGAACAGGAAGCAGGCAGCCTCCCTCCCCTCCCCTAAGCCAATCACAACACTGCAATGGCAGCGTTGTGATTGGTTGGGACGCCGACCAGCCAGGCGCCTATGGGGAGGCCATATTCTCCATTCAGGCTGCATGCAGCTTACATGGAGAAAAGGCAGAGTGCGCATGACTGGTTTGGTCGGCCCTGGGGCCGACCAAACAGACAGCGCCCTCAGCAGTGGGCAAGCCACTCCTCCCCGACCCGCCCGCCCCCAACCAAACACTTCTGCTTTCTCGTAGTGCGAGAAGCAGAAAGATAAAATGGTGTTTATGTTTGAATGAATGAATGAATATGATCCTGTATAGCGCTAACTTAGCCCAAGGGCGTCAAGGCGCTGATAACGGGGTGAGACAACGGATGGTAGACCGGGTAGAAATGCTCAGGGGAGGCTCTGTTTGAAAAGCCAGGTCTTCACTGCTTTTCGGAATAGAGAGTGTGACACCTGACTAGAGAGCTCTTCCGGCAGCAAATTCCACAATTTGGCGGCAGCAGTGGAAAACGCTCTACCTCCCCATCTGGCCTTCTTGAATCTCGGAATTATAAGCAGTTTTTTTCCGAGGATCGAAGCTGTCTGGTGGGGACATAGCGATGAAGGAGAGCTTTGATACCCTCGGGGCCAGCATCGTAGTAGGCGTTATGGGTTAAACATAATGTTTTGAACAGAATTCTCCGGTCCTAGGGAAGCCAGTGTAGTGATCTAATTGTTGTGGAGACTGAGTGGTATTTAGGCAGATCGGTCACCAGCCTTGCAGCCGCGTTCTGCACCAACTGCAGACGTTTAATCAGTCCTTTGTTAATGCCCAAGTAAAGGGCATTGCAATAGTCCAATCTGGACGTTACCAAGGCGATGACCGCCTGCTTGCGTGATTCAAAGGAGAGGTAGGGAGTGATTTTTCTTAGGATTCTGATAATCCCAAAACAGGTGGAGACTGTTCTACTAACCTGTCGATTTAGTGACAGAGAGTTATCCACTATGACCCATAGGTTTTTACCGTGGGAGACTGGGCAGGGACAAGCACCGAGTGAAGCTGGCCACCATTCTTTGGACCAGATATCTGAGTGGTTGCCAAAGATAAGGACCTCCGTCTTTTCCCCATTTAATTTCAGGAAGTTTTCCGTCATCCAAGTGGAGACTGCCTGCATACAATTTCTGAAATTAAGATCAGAGTCCCTGACATCATGGGTGATAGACACCATTATTTGGGTGTCGTCCGCGTAGGACAACACCTCTAAGCCAAAAGATCTCACCACCTCGGCCAAAGGGGCAACATAAATATTAAAAAGTGTAGGGCTCAGGGACGAGCCCTGGGGTACACCACAAGATACAGATTTAGCGGCTGAATAGAAAGGACCCAATTTGACAGTCTGTGCACGCTCACTGAGAAAGGAAGCCAGGAGATCCAGAGCCGAACCCCCGATCCCAATCTCCATGAGGCGGGCAGCCAACCTTTGAGGAGACAGGGTGTCGAAAGCCGCGGTTAGATCAAGTAAAACCAGTAGAGTGGTGTGTCCTGCATCAACCTGGGTCCGAATATTATTGAAGACAGCAGTAAGGGCTGTTTCCGTACTATGTTGGTTTCTGAACCCATGTTGTGAGCCATCTAATAGATGGTGATCCTGAAGGTAAGCACTCAGTTGCAGATTTAGGTGTTTTTCCAGGATCTTGGCTGGAACAGGCAAGAGGGAGATGGGCCTATAGTTCTTAGGTTCTGTAGGATCCAGTGAAGGCTTCTTCATGAGTGGTTTAACAACTGCCGTCTTCCATAGAGTCGGGTACTGTCCCTCTGAGATGGCTATATTCAGGACGGCGGTAAGATGGGGGATAAATGCCTCCCTGCCAGCTTTTAAAACCTTGAGGGGACAGGGATCTAAGGGTGATCCAGATTTGACTCCTTCTAGGAGTCGATCGGTCACATCTGGTGACAAAAGAAGGAAGGCGAGCAGTTTAGGGGTTCTCCTCTGAGTAAGTTTTTTCCCCTGGAGACTGGATCGACCAACTAGAAAGGCTCAAACTCGTATTGGAAGCTTCCAGCTGGGAATAGATATCTGATATTTTGGTCTTGAAAAAATCAGATAGTGTGTTGCAAAATTCTTGGGAAAAATCAGTGGAGTCTGTGACCTGGGGAGATGAGAGGAAATTGATAGCCTTAAAGAGTTCCCTGGAGGAATTCATTCCGTCTGTTAAGTTCAGGTAGTAAAGCCACTTTTCCTCTATAATAGCAGCCTTGTATTCTTTCAGACAGTTCTTGTGTAGAGTTCTGCCTGAAGGTACTAATTTAGACCGCCATTGCCTCTCCTGTTTACGGCAATTTTGTCGCATCTTTCTTAATCTGTCTGTGAACCAGGGTGCAGACAGCTTTTTTCTTGCTGAATAGTGTTTCTGCTTCTCGCACTGCGAGAAAGCAGTGGGGCGACGCTCCTCCGCCCTAATGGAGGAGCAGCCCCTGACTGGGGGCAGCTCAGCTCAGTATCATGTGACTCTGAGCAATAAGTCACTTAATCTCCCTGGCGGCCCCCAGTGCTTTAAAACCCTTAAGGGGGTGATGTGTGTGCGCTTTACAGATAGGAATTATAATGTAAAAATTCATGATTTTTGGTAGACGTCTGCACCCTGCACACCATACAACGGCAATTAACACCCATCCTGGAGTTAATGATACTATTTTCGTAAACAAGAGCCAGAGTCACCCTACTGGGCTTGCCTAAAATGGACTCAAAATGGTTAAAACCAATCAAAGCCAAGAGAACTGGATCCTCAAAAGAACCTTATGAATTCAGAGTATGATTCAGGTTCACGTCCGCGTCCAGCATTAGCATAAATGGAAATGAAGCCTTGTATGGGCCATTCTTCTCCTGAAGAATGTCGCGTGACGCGCCCCACGGCGCGGCCTACCTATGGCCGGCGCTAGGAGACGTCGCGAGTTCAAGGCGAGGTTCTATAAACACGGTGGAGTCTGAGTGAATGAGACAGAGCAGCCAGGCTGGCCCTCCCAAGGAGGGCCATCAAAGTTGAAGAAGAAAGGCATCTTCAGGCCATATTAGTATGGAAAACAAACCGAAAATGACAACTTAAGACCCGGTGCTGGAAAGGGGAGGGCGTCTTGCCGGCCTGACCCCGACGAAATGAGGCCTGTCTGACCATTTTCTCCTGAAAATATTTGTTTTGGAGTTAGACGATTCTCGTTTGTTTTTTTCTTCCTTTAACCAATTTCAATGAATCCCAGAAGACAGTTTCATTCATATCCTATTAAAAACTCTAACAAAGCTGAGACCTCTGCTGTCTGTTCTTTCAGGAGGAAACAGCACTTCCCTTTTAAGAGGTTTTAAAAATAGCTCTGTGCGTTCACTTTAGGAATCATTAAGAAGTGTTTGCGATTTACATCTGCCCTTAATTTTTCAGATTTTACCGAATATTTTACATAAATAAACTCGACCATCTAACAGTACTTTGATGCTACATTTTTGTATTAAAGACCACAGTGCAGGCAGATTATTTTTCACACTACTGAATTTCAAAGAAGAAACACCCTTCCAAAATACAGTTCAAGCCTTCATGGAACAAACGTCTACATTGAATTGCTCATTTTTGCGAACAGTTAATGAAGTTGTATGCAGATTTTTTTTTTATCAATTGCCGTTGAAAAACAATAGTTGCCCGACTTTTTCACTATGATGAGATGTTGGAGATTTTAATGTAAAATAACGTTTAACAAATAGAAAAAGCGATCAAAGATAAAAACGCAAAGATAACAGTGGAGAAACGGACAGCGGGAAAATCACAATGCTTTGGACGCCAACCCTACCTTTGCAGTTTCATGTTGTTAATATTTTTTAATTAATTTTACATAGAGGTCTCATGCTGTTCTAGGGCCATGGGAATAATATACGGGGAGGACCAAATTATGCAGCAGGGTTGACTGAATTATGTGGCAAGAAAAGGTCAATTATGTAGCGCAATGCAGTACTTTGTGTGATAGTATTATTTTATTATTTTGTCATTTTTTACATATGTGAACACTGCCTATTCAAATCTTTCACCTCATTAATACCAGTTTAATACCCAAGTAAGCAACTGAAAGGTGAGCAGTCGACCTTTGCGAAGGGCCTTTCACTGTTCTGGCAGCACATGCTGCTGGGTTTTTAGTAACTTTTGATCTGTTTGTGCTAGAAACACATTTTTGTGTTAAAAGCTGCAGATTATGCATCAGACGATGACTTATGTGGCAAATGTGGCAAATCCATAATTATGCGGATAATGACACCTGCAGAATCGTATCATTCCAGAAGCCCTACCTATGCCGTAGGGAGTAGCTTATCAAGTCCGGCTTTATTTCTTATTTCGAGGTACATATAATCTTTGGTTTGGAGTGATGAGAGCAAAGCTTTAATTCCCAGAACACGCCTTAATGTTGATCATCTAAATACAGACTTTGGACTAAGAAAATACTTACTTTACCCATTTATCCATTCTTTTAATCTGCTTCTCGTCACTAGTTTAAGTGAGGCTCTCGTTTGTCTGGTCTTCCTATAGATTCTGACAATAGCCATAGGGTGGACAACAGAAACACAACAGCAAACCCTGCAAAGGATCTGGAGGAAGCTGCAACGAAGCCACCACTGGCCAATGTGCAGAGCTCCAGGTCGCAAAACACTCTTTGCTTTTGCACAGCGACTGGTTTGCGGCCGGGGGTTATGCTGCGACGTAGGTACTGACCCTTCACAGCACAAGATGGACTTTCTGTAGGTTTTTCAGAAGCTCGTCCATTGATATGACTGAAGCTGGATGCTGACTGTGAATCCTACTGAAAGAGCTGGGAATGCAAGAATTGACCCCTGTGAGGGAGAGGAGACCGCCCCCCGCATCATGGTTCATACAATGCCAATGATATTTAATTGTTTTATTTTTTATTGTAGCCTGAGGGACAAGAGACGCAATCAGAAAAATAAGTGGCATGATGTGAAGGGTATTGGGGGCGGGGGGGGCATGCAGTGGTCTCCTGGTCTCTGTGTCCTCTGGGACAGCTGCCACTTGTGAATTGGTATCTGTTGGTATCTCTTTCAGAAGTCAACATCAAGTCAATGGCTTGCGACAGTAAACGCGGTCACTGATCATTGTTTCAATTCCATTGGTAGTCATTATGAAGGGGGACACTATTTCACACGCGCTTTTTTAATGACTCATAGTGGGTCGCAACATGTCCATTGTTGCTCCACAAAAACACCTGCAAATCGCAATATGCCTTTGAGGCATTGCAGCTTTAGATTTTGCAGTCCTGAAGCCTGTGGTTATTCCGTTTGCAGGCCCCGGAAACAGCAAATCCATTGGCAGATCAGGTCCCCCATGTTAATATGTTCAAAAGCTTACAACTACCACAGTAAAATAGCAACTTTCCCTCTCTCAAAGCTATCTTTTGAGCCCAGTTGCCCAGGTAATAAAACTCAAAAACCTGTGCACAACCCACATCCCTGCATAATAACGGTGGTATGTTTTGCAGGCTGCCTTCATCTCTCTGCATGGGACCAGTGGGATGGCACTGCAGGTGTCACCATGCAGCTTAGGGAGTGGGTTCCAATCCGAGAGGTAGGATACAGTGTTTGGGGGATCGTCCCGCAATGCAATGAAAATGGAGTCGCTGTGGAGAAGATGGACGGAGTCATACACAACATTAATGTCTCCTGCATGACTACCAGTCTGGCTTCAGATTAAGCTACAGCACAGAAACGTGCGCATCACACATTGTGGACAATGCTGTCTTGGACTCAGATGAAGATGGCGTCCGCCTCCTGATATTGCTGCACCTCTTAGCTGCCTTTGACACAGGCGGACATCCTACCTTCAAGCACCCTGGAGTCTCAAATAAGATTCATCAGTCACGTACTTCGCTGGTTTTCCTCCTGCTTTTCCAAATGACACATTTTGTTCACATGGGCACCTCAAGGCCTCAAAAGACCCCCATCACCTGTGGAGTCCCTTCAGCTGAAAATTAAGAATCAAATTGTGGAGTGATTTCTACATCTGACTTATCTTTGCTGTAAAAGATTTTTGTTCCCCATTTATTTTAAACTAGCCTTGATCAAGAAGCATTCCGTTTTTCAACTCTAAAGTTGAGAACTCAAGGGCCATTCTTCTATTCAGGAGACATAGGGACGGATTATGATCTTGGCGGACAGGGTTACTCCGGCACAAACGGGAGGGATATCCCGGCCGCCAAATTACAATTCTATTATATCCTATGGAACTTGTAATTTGGCGGACGGGATATCCGTCATGTTTGTGACAGAGTATCCCATCCGCCAAGATTGTAGTCAGGCCCATAGTCTTCATTTTTATAACATGTGCATGGATTCTGTTATATGTAGATGATCGTAATGAACTGTGTGTAAATGATAATACTCTGCAAATCAAGGAAAGTGATTGGAAAAGGTCAATGGAAATAGAAGAGGAGTGGGATAAAAATGTGTTGAGTCTAGTGGCAATTAATGTACAATCCACTTTCTCCCGCTCCCTCTTTTTGATAGAATTTGGTTTCTAAAGCAATTTCCTTGCAGAGTACCTTTCGCTTTTTTCAAACCCTGCCTCCACAATATCCAGACCCGGATGTCCAGCTCCTACTCGAAGCTCAACCCAATCAAGACAAAATTCCTGTTATTTGTCAAGAACAAGAAACAGTACACACCTGCCTCAATGACATGAACCTTGGCAGCTTCAAACCCCAACTTTCACTTTATGCCAAGTCACTTGGATTCCCCCAGCACATCAGCTGCACCCTGACGGCACATTCTGCCAAAAAACAAGGAGGTCTGGTGCCAGGGCTCTGTTAAAAAACATGTTTCTTCCAGAAAATGGCTTTAGAACTACTGTTCAAGCCCCTGTACTCTTGTATTTGGATGGTCGAAACACAGTGGCTCTATGTCCTCCCAGACGCCACACACTGGCTCCTCTTAATGGTATCCTACATGCTTCAGCATATCTCATCCAGGGCCTGAAAAAATATTATCACATGACCCCCTTCCTCATGGAACTCCATGGGCTCTGCTTGCCGGCCAGTGCTGTCATCAAAACCACCTGCATCATTTACAAAACCATCATGACCAGCACCGCTGCTCATCTTTCAGGCAAGATCATCTTTGGTCATTCTCACCACACCCATAGCCAGGACACTATTCGAACGCAGGCTGAGAAGTGTAAAAAAGAAAAAAACAAGGCAGCAGGCCTTCTCCATCTATTCACCCATTATCTGGAACAATATCCCTATATCCATCAGGACTGCCCCAACACCCTTCCAATTTCGGAAAGAGTTGAAGATGAACTTCTTTAGAGAACATTACATCAGAGTGCATCAACCATCCACAAACCAGTTACCTCACATCACTGTTTGACCTTGTATATTGTTCCCCAGCCTTTTGGTTAGGTTCACTCTAAGGAAATACCACGCAATACATTCAAACATGGCTGTAAGCAGAGACAAGCACAGGAGAACAAGTGGTGTCCCCCCCACCCCCACGATGCGAAGGTCCTAGCTGGCTCAGTGGCCTTCAAGTAGGTCCTGGAAAATGTACTGAAATACTTTTGAGGTCTAGTGGTATGCAGATGTCTAAACATATTGTACGATTAATGCCGTTTTAAAATTCTGTTGCGGCTCAGAAGAACAGTTCATGGAGCAACCTCACTCATTCGGCCCAAGTGGGGGCGGAAGCACAGAAATTACGTAGCATAGTCACACTCATGTAGAGCTGACGGGTGCAGGGGGTAAACTCTGCTTGAATCTCTATGAAATGCTTAGTTTCAAAATTATATACAATGTAAAAAAGCATGAGCGCACTAGAGAAGAAAGTGTTGGACATACAGGGGGCCTGATTTTGAGTTTGACGGATGGGTACTACTCAACAAATGTGATGAATATCCCGTCCACTTTATTACCAGTGCATTATATCCTGGGGCACTTGTGTTAAGGCGGACGGGATATCCATCACATTTGTGGCAGAGTACTCATCCACCAAACATACATGATGGATGCTGCTGTGGGGAGATCAGGATTGAGATACCTAGAACCAGTGCTTTAAATGCCAGACATCTCTAATGGGAGGGTACCAGTGCTCTTCCCTTAGTAATCTCTGTCTATGGAATGTCTGTCCATTTAAAGCATGTGTAGAACAATCTCAATCCACTGCAGAAGAAACTTTGGAGCAGAACAAGGCCTTCAATCAATGTGTAGGCCACACTCCCCTCACTCGACAACCCACAACTCCTGTCTCACTCCTTCCTGGTACTCTCTCGTGTTGTCTTCACCTTCTCTTCCTTTCCCTCCCTCTCTACATTGCTCCCATTACATTCCCAAACGTCATCTCCCTTTCTCTCCCCAACACCTCTCATTCTTATAAGGCGTTGACCTTCCTCCTCTCTTCTCTTGAAATGTCCCACTCTATCCTTTCTCCTGCTCTCTTCTTATACTTGCTCTCTTCACTCCCCTATGGTCATCACCTCCCTCCCACCACACCCCCTTTTCAGCCTCTCTCACTCTCCATCCTCAACCTTTCCACCCATGTTTCACTCTTCCTGACCTGTCACCGCCCATCAATTCTCTAATTTTCCTTTCCTACCTCCAGTTCTCTTGCTCTTTTCAACTCTCCCCCTACGGGAAACATCTATTACAACGCACTACCTTTACAACGCAACTGTTATAACGCAACTGCCTTTACATTGCATGCCATTCCAACTCATGCCATTACAACGCATGTCACTACAACGCATGCCATTACAACGCATACCATTACAACGCATGCCATTACAACACATTATAAGGTAAGTAATGGAGATTTTTTAGTTTTAGGGTGGTTATGGGTTTTGGGGTACATGGGAATAGTAATTTTTACCCCTACACTATCCAACACTTTCCCTACTGTTGCACTCACTGGAGTGGGAATAGTCATTTTTACCCCTACACTATCCAACACTTACCCTACTGTTGCACTCACTGGAGTGGGGATAGCAATTTTTACTCCTATACTATCTAACACTTACCCCACTGTTGCCCTAAAAGTATTATGCTTTGTAATGGTATGCGTTGTAATGGTATGCGTTGTAATGGTATGCGTTGTAATGGGTATGCGTTGTAATGGTAGTTTTAAAAAATGCGTTGTAATGGCATGCGTTGTAAAATCATGCGATGTAATGGTAGTTGCGATGTAAAAACCACGTTGTAAAAGCATGCGTTGTAATTGTTTGCATTGTAACATCATATATTCCCCCCTACACACCTCCTTAGTCCCTCCAACTTCGACTGGATCAACCCCTCTCCATTCAGCAACCTCCTCCACCGCCCCCTCCCATCCACCTTCTCTCACTTGCTCTTCCTGAGCTCTCTGTCCGGGAACATAGCTTCCATTAGTGCAGCAGGTGCAGTGCTACCAGGACCCATAAGCCTGAGGGGTCCACTGAACCCTGATTATTGCTGGATTTCACAGTTCAAACAGCGGCCGGGGGTACATTACCTTCCTTGCACTAGGGCCCATGACACACTGGCTGCACCATTGTTTCAGTCCTCTTGTTGTAATCTGATTTCTACCCCGAGCCATTAATGAGAATGAAGCATTTCTTTAAATGAAAAATGAGTCAACAGGTTTGAATCCGAGTCTGCCTGAAGCAGACAGTGAGACCTAAGATGTCCTGAAACTAAAGGCAATACATGTTGTAGTATCTTTGATATTATGTGCGCCAGGACCCTCGCGGTTCTGGGCGGACTCTAAACAGGAATTATGTAGTCTGCTGGGAGGTGTTAAGGTGTGGTTATGAAAGTTGTGACGCAATGCGTGGAGTGTGTGATCGTACACGGAGGAATAAAGACGTCTGTTACAGAGCTCCGTGTGTGGCGTGTTCATTTGCATGCTCCGGGCTGGGGAAGACGCTACACATGTTTAGTCTAGTGAAGGCTGTGGACCCTTTGCTGACAGAATTAAACAGAAATGTGAATGACCTCATCTCATGTTTTTTGGCTATGACTTGGCACTGCAAGGGTCTGCTGAGACTTTTGACATGTTGATGGGGGGACCTGATGTCAAAGTGGGCCCTCTGAGGAGGGTGGTTAAGCATTCACTATTTTAGCCCAGTTGAATTGGAGCACTTAGGATG
This sequence comes from Calotriton arnoldi, assembly GCA_963921515.1. NCBI lineage: Eukaryota > Metazoa > Chordata > Amphibia > Caudata > Salamandridae > Calotriton > Calotriton arnoldi. The sequence continues at coordinate 1,162,030 of CAWUFW010001223.1, forward strand.
TATTTGTACTTCTCCCCCCTCCCCCACCATCAATCGGACACAGTTGTTTAATACATCTTTACCTTTGGGACAGCATTAAAAAGATAAACATTTATGCCTAATAGGGTTATGTTTTACGCTATTAATCGAAATGAAGAATGCTGAGGAGTATGATGAGCTCCGATATATTAAGACTGAGGAAAAGATTTATCAGAAATATGATTTAATTTCAAAGGGTGACCTTTAGATCACGTAAGAGATTTTTCAATTTCAAAGGTTCTTAGATCTCTATGGATAATTATTTTATCTGATTACTTGAGCTAATCTTCTGTAAAGAATAGTTTTTGTGCATGATTTATGCGCTATTTTGTGTAAATGTGTGTATGCATTTTATTTGTTTCTTCGAGTCTTACTAGTCACCTGGTAACTATCTCTTAGTTATGGACATAACCAGTAAATTATTGCAGCTTAATAAAAAGTTACACTGCTCTATATTGTATTCAAATCTTTTAGTTTGGGGACATCAGATATCTCTTAATTCCCAGATATGACGTAGGTAGCAGGGGCGGCTCCTCCGCTATGGCGGAGGAGCGTTGCCCCACTGCTTTCAGCAGTGTGAGGAAAGGAAACATAAAATAATAACTTTTAGTTATTATCATTTTATGTTTCCTTCGTTTCCTTCCTTTGCGGGCAGGTGGGCAGGGCTGCTCTGCCCACGCAGACCAGGGCTGGAGAGGAGTGGTTTGCCCACTCCTAAAAATGCGCAGTGACTGTTTGGTCAGACCCCTCGGGCCGCCCAAGCCAGTCATGCGCACTTTACCCCTTCTCCATGCAGGCTGCATTACAGCCTGAATGGAGAACACGCCCAGGCTCCCATTCCCTGGTGGAGCGTCCCACCAGGACGCTCAAAACCAATCACAACGCTGCATTGCCTCGTTGTGATTGGTATGGGGAGCCTGGGTGCCTACCAATCACAACGCTGCATTGCAGCGTTGTGATTGGTGAGGGGAGCCTTGCTGTTGTTCCTGGCTTCCTGTCCCACGCCACGAGGAGAGAGTAGGAGCAAGGAGCAGAGACGCGGCGGCGGGAACAGCGGTAAGGTAAGTTTGTAAATGTCTTTTTTTTTGTTTTTCTCTAAAGCTACCTCGCGCACGCGGGACCTCCTCCTCCCACCCCCCCACGCGCCCAACCCCGCCCCGCCACCTGCAAGTCATGCCGGCCACTACTGGTAGGTAGTTGAGTTAAAATAGAATATCTTTATCACCTAGAGCCAATCCAATCGATAAAGTGCTCTGTGTAAGTGGAGTAAATGTCTAGCCGTGGGAATTTATGTTGTCTCTGCAGAACCACCGTGTGTGACTCGCCTCTTCCTGCCCTCAATCATCCCACTATTCAGGGCAGGATAGCGCAGACTGGTTGAGAATAGGCAGAAGGGTATGGGCAGAACAAGTAAGATAGTGAGACAACCGCATCACTTCCGCTGCTACTGTCCTCCACATGTAATGCCCAACCTCTCCCCAGAATGAATGCTCCTCCCAGTTATCACACCGGCAGATCCTGGGGAGTGGGGCATTGCCCCACAGTGGCATGTTATCACACCAGCAGATCCTGGGGAGTGGGGCATTGCCCCACAGTGGCATGTTATCACACCAGCAGATCCTGGTGAGTGGGGCATTGCCCCACAGTGGCATGTTATCACACCAGCAGATCTTGGGGAGTGGGGCATTGCCCCACAGTGGCATGTTATCACACCAGCAGATCCTGGGGAGTGGGGCATTGCCCCACAGTGGCATGTTATCACACCAGCAGATCCTGGGGAGTGGGGCATTGCCCCACAGTGGCATGTTATCACACCAGCAGATCCTGGGGAGTGGGGCATTGCCCCACAGTGGCATGTTATCACACCAGCAGACCCTGGGGAGTGGGGCATTGCCCCACAGTGGCATGTTATCACACCAGCAGATCCTGGGGAGTGGGGCATTGCCCCACAGTGGCATGTTATCACACCAGCAGATGCTGGGGAGTGCGGGCATTGCCCCACAGTGGCATGTTATCACACCAGCAGATCCTGGGGAGTGGGGCATTGCCCCACAGTGGCATGTTATCACACCAGCAGATGCTGGGGAGTGTGGGCATTGCCCCACAGTGCCATGTTATCACACCAGCAGATCCTGGGGAGTGCGGGCATTGCCCCACAGTGTCATGTTATCACACCAGCAGATCCTGGTGAGTGGGGCATTGCCCCACAGTGGCATGTTATCACACCAGCAGATCCTGGGGAGTGGGGCATTGCCCCACAGCGCAGTAGTGCAGACCTTCCCTGAATCCCATGTCTCTGCCCATCAGAAGCATGCTGGGAAGTGATGCGCTGCCCATGGTGAAGGCAGTAAGGAGGAGGAATGGGGGATTCTTTGAGTGCCTTAACTGGTACCCAGAGCTTACATAGGTGTAGATTTGATGGAGAGTAATGACAGACGACGCAGCCTCCTTAACCATCAAGACTGAAATAGAGAAGAGGTAAAAAAATCTACTTTGGGCTTATTGATAATTAAGTACATTCTCAAAAGATGGAAAATAGATTGGATGCCTTAAGGATTCACAAAGCAGGCTGGAGACGAAAACAGTATAAGCAGAAATCTCTAAAGTGGCACAATTTAAAATGAGAAAACAATTCAAAGGAATCATAATAAACGAAGCACGCCCTGTACCATACATTGTTCATCTTAGGTACAGAGCGCGGTAAGGGCCACACTTAGAGATTTGCTGCCCAGTTGCAGCCCTCTGCCGGACTGTGAGTTAGTCGCTAATACAGCAGCCTGGTGGTGCCGAAAGTGAGTCTGTTGACAAAGACCACTGTACTATTGTTGAAACACACAATGCCAGTCAGAAAGTGATGCCATCAAGACATAACAGACAGGTTGGCATTTTCATCAATGTTGCTGGCATTCAGAGTTTTCGCCCAGCCGTAGGAGGCATTGGCATTGGCCATGTTATGATGCCAAGTACTGTCATGTGTGCATTGTGGACCTCAGCTACAAAAAGTACAGCTGACATGACACTGGGAGGGCCACCTGAGATACAAAAGGCATTCTGACACTGCCTACCTACAAGTCTGTGCTGTAGCGGGCGATCCCAACACAGGAGCCAACTCCACCACCACAATCCCAGTCATTTCTCACCACTATATGAGAGTTTGGCAGATGGGGGCTCTGCTGCTTTTTGGTGATAGCTCGTTACCGCCAACCTCTATGGGAAGATTTATTCATTTTCCATTCAACGCTGCGCAGCGACCACATATTCTACACAGAGTCATATCTGTTGTGTTTACCTGCTGCTGCTGTCACTTCTTGCACTGCGGCTCTCCAAGCCCGCTTTGCGTGACACGCGGCCCACATACGTGAGCGCGTGGTGTGCTGCTAGTGCCTAGCATAGGATTTGTACTAGAAACATACACTCCCAGGACACATTCCAATGTCCACACAACCACAGACGGATACCACACACTGAGGGGCAGATTTACAAGCCCCATGCGCCACTTTTGCGTCACTTTTCCCATGTTAAAAATGACGCAAAAGTGGCGCAAGGGCCTTGTAAATAAGCCCCTGAATGTGTCCCTTGCACTTCAGCACACATGCAATGCATGCTTTTTCGAGGAATGAAGCATTTCTCCTTGCTGCCATCTTCATCATAGACTCTGGGCGCGTGCACTGTAATGCCCTAGTGTGGCCCCTTACGGCAAAGCAGCGCAAACCAGGAGAAAGTGTTTGTGCACTGAAAAAGGGCATCTTTCCAGTTCGATATGCCAATGCATTGCTTTGCATCCTTTTGTGTGACTTTGCACCAGCGCGAAATGTTACTAAAGGAGGGTCTAACTGCCCTGCAGCAGAGCGAGGTGACTTCCAGGCAGGAGTTCTGCATGTAGTATTCATTCGTCAGTGCAACAGACTGAGGCCAATTCCTGCTGGTAGGAAATCCCGAATGTGGGAGGCACCATTCTAGGGGTCTCTAGCTGTGTTCAGGATAGTCATGGCAGATTTTCAGTATAACCACATGCCATAAATGTACATACTTAATCATAACAGGAATTGTTTACCTAGTCTGAAGATGTGACGCGGGCCAGCCCTCCTGGGCCAAGGCTGGACACCTGTGCCCTAGTTGTGTTCCTTGAGGCACTTCAGCATGTGAGGGAGCTTCAGTTGAACCCTTGGACACCTTGTAGGCGACTTCAGACCGCCCTTCACTGGGTGGGATATCTAAAGCCTACATATGCTAGGCAGAGACTTTTCTGGCCACAAACATTCCCGTAAAAATACATCTTCAACTGCATTCACTAGAAGCTACAGAGAACCAACAGCTTATGCCAAAAATATATCTTTTTTCAGAATTGAAATATAATATTTCTCACCTCACAATATTCCGTTCAGGAATGCGTATTTCTTTTTATGCCTTAAAATGTACTCTCAGAATGAGAGAGAGAAACAACACTCCCTTCTTAATGAGAGAGAAGCAATACTCCCTTCTTAATGAGAGAGAAGCAATACTCCCTTCTTAATATGGCGATGCTTAATTTGGGTGTGAGTGATAATTATATTTTTAAACACTTTCTGGGAGTTTTGTTTATTTTTGAGCTGAGGAGAGCTCGATGTTGGCCAGGATGGAAGTGCATAGCGATAGGTGTTATACTTATATTTTTTGTGTTGGACAGCCAACCCAGACCAGTCCTGGGTGGACCCAGGGCCTGTCGCTGATAACGGGTACCCGTGAACTGAAAGTGTTTGATTATATTAGCAGCATAGAGTAGAAAGCGGCGTGGTGGGGGGGGAAGAGGGGTCGTCGGAGTAGGTGTTCCTGGTGCTATTAGAAACTACAAGGACTTTGGAAAGAAAGACCTTCATTTGTGAGGATTTATTTCATTGGAGTATACGGGGTTGCCATGGTTACCCTTGTTTGTTTCCATCAGGGGACCGTTTCTTGCCTGTAAGGCCTCTCCTTGGAGCCAAGCAGCATTCCTCTTTTAAAATCCGATTAGGTTTCTTACATACCCTGCTGGCCACGACCACTTTCCCCGCATCCTTGCCTCACATCAGTGAACACTTCGCGCTGTGAGTGATGCGCTGCGGGCGCGCGCCCGTGCGCGTGGCTCTGCTTTCAATTATGCGTGTTTCTGTTTAGCCGGGAAACTATGCCACAGTGACCTATTATGTTGTAAAAAAGAACAGCAAGGTCGTTATTTCAAGACGAGCAAGAACCTCTTTTATGGCAATTATTAAACACAGCTGTATTTGTGTTTGTGTTTACTTTGCCATCAGCTGTGTCTAGAGCGTAAAATGCAAGCTGCTTCTTGAATAGGGTGACCAGATTCTCAAAACAAAAAAACCGGGGCAGGTGTCATAGACATAGAAGTAGGACTGACAGAAGTACCCATGGCTTAAAGTGGGATGAAAAAACAGGGGGGGGGGGTCTCTCAAGGGGCGTGGCCGATGTAATTAATGACGTGGCTTAAAACACATAAGCTAAAAAAATCTGTATTTAGCATAGCGCCCCGCCCGAAAAATGTGCTGCTTCTGTCATTGTATCCAGATAAATAATATAACGAGTAACATCACACCTAGAACAAGCCTGGACTATTGGCTTTGTCAACAATATAATGAGTAACATCACACCTAGAACAAGCCTGGACTATTGGCTTTGTCAACGGTTGTTAGCTGCATAAGAGAAATAAGCAACAACTTTGGCTTCGCTGTACATAACATTGAAAATGCCTCAGTTCTAGAATGAAGAGACAGACTGTGAAAGAACTATAACAGGTCTTTTTAACCCGTTTGCTGCTCCGAACGTTCCGCGCCAGTGCGGAACGTCCTATTAAACGGGCGGGGCCGCGTCGGCCAACGGACGTGCGCAGCACTACCGAGGTAGTGCTCGCGACGGCCGTTGGCCGACGCACGCAGCAAACGGGTTAAAAGCAGTGAAGGGTGGTACTGCTGCAGCAGTAAGCTTTTTTTTCTCTGCGAGGGCAAAAATGGAGAGCCCAATAGAGACCCGTCTCAGCACCTGTGAGAAGTAAAGCAGGCGCACCGAGCGAGACACTATTTAAAAACCGGGACATTTATCTGTTTAACCCGGGCACTACGCAAAAACCGGGACATTTCTTTAATTTGCAGCAAAGTGTCGAGACACCGGGACACTGCTCCAAAAACCGGGACCGTCCGGGGAAAACCGGGACGTCTGGTCAGCCTATTCTTGAAGGCCTGACGGTCGAGAACCTCCTTCGGTACAATTCTTGCAGGGACATCAGGACACACTTCCCTGCGTGGGGCTTCTAAGGACAAAGAACACATTGAATTCCCTAACTAGAATTTTCACACATCACCGACACTCCCTGACACAGCACGCACTGCTGACCCTTCTGGGAACTGTCAGCCCAAATTACACACTGCTGACCATACCTCCTTCGAACTCTCAGGACAAAGCACACACACTTCTGACCTTCCTTTGAACTCTCAGGACAAAGCACACACACTACTGACACCTCTTGGAACTCTAAGGACAAAGTACACACTTCTATCCCTCTTTGGAACTCTCCGGACAAAGCACACACTGCTGACACTCCTTGGATCTCTCAGTACAAAACACACACTGCTGACCCTCCTTGAAACTCTCAGGACAACGCATTGACTGCTGACTCTCCTTTGAACTCTTAGGACAAAGCACACACTGCTGACTCTCCTTTGAACTCTCAGGACAAAGCACACACTGCTGACCCTCTTTGGAACTCTAAGGACAAATCACACACTGCTTACCCTCGTTTGAACTCTAAAGACAAATCACACACTGCTGACCCTCCCTGAAACTCTCAGGACAAAGCATTGACTGCTGACTCTCCTTTAAACTCTCAGGACTAAGCACACACTGCTGGCCCTCCTTGAAACTCTCAGGACAAAGCATTGACTGCGGACTCTCCTTTGAACTCTCAGGACAAAGCACACACACTACTGCCGCCTCTTGGAACTCTAAGGACAAAGTACACACTTCTTCCCCTCTTTGGAACTCTCCGGACAAAGCACACACGGCTGACACTCCTTGGATCTACCAGGACAAAGCACACACTGCTGACCCTCCTTGAAACTCTCAGGACAAAGCATTGACTGCTGACTCTCCTTTAAACTCTCAGGACAAAGCACACACTGCTGACCCTCTTTGGAACTCTAAGGACAAATCACACACTGCTGATCCTCGTTTGAACTCTAAAGACAAATCACACACTGCTGTTGGGAGTTTTTTGAAGTGTATTTTAGCAAAGAGAAGGAGCATGTTGTTTTAATTTTAGTGTATTTTACCATTTTTTGTATGGATTGTATCAGTATTCCTGTTAAATTGCTTACCCCTGCTGCTAACTCCTCTATAGGACTGATTTTATTATTCAAGTATTTTTGGATAGCATTTGCTGCTATTGATGGTTACAGTCGATCTTTTTGCACTATTGGATAATATCTGCTGCTACCTATGAACCCAAATGCTTTGCACTGCCACTTTAGTCCTGAGAAAATAGTACTGTATTTTGTTTGCTGATGTATTCTTTTAAACAGAAAATGAGTTTGTATTTGCTGAGATATGTTTGATTTTATATGATGTTTTTATCCATGTGTATCTTTTATGTCCTGTCTTTGGAAGGACGAATAAAGAAAGAATTGAATTGACTGCTGACTCTCCTTTGAACTCTCAGGACAAAGCACACACTGCTGACCCTCTTTGGAACTCTAAGGACAAATCACACACTGCTGACCCTCGTTTGAACTCTAAAGACAAATCACACACTGCTGACCCTCCTTGAAACTCTCAGGACAAAGCATTGACTGCTGACTCTCCTTTGAACTCTCAGGACAAAGCACACACTGCTGGCCCTCCTTGAAACTCTCAGGACAAAGCATTGACTGCGGACTCTCCTTTGAACTCTCAGGACAAAGCACACACACTACTGACGCCTCTTGGAACTCTAAGGACAAAGTACACACTTCTTCCCCTCTTTGGAACTCTCCGGACAAAGCACACACGGCTGACACTCCTTGGATCTACCAGGACAAAGCACAGACTGCTGACCCTCTTTGAAACTCTCAGGACAAAGCATTGACTGCTGACTCTCCTTTAAACTCTCAGGACAAAGCACACACTGCTGGCCCTCCTTGAAACTCTCAGGACAAAGCATTGACTGCGGACTCTCCTTTGAACTCTCAGGACAAAGCACACACACTACTGCCGCCTCTTGGAACTCTAAGGACAAAGTACACACTTCTTCCCCTCTTTGGAACTCTCCGGACAAAGCACACACGGCTGACACTCCTTGGATCTACCAGGACAAAGCGCACACTGCTGACCCTCTTTGGAACTCTAAGGACAAATCACACACTGCTGATCCTCGTTTGAACTCTAAAGACAAATCACACACTGCTGACCATATCTCCTTTGAACTCTCAGGATAAAGCACAAACAATACTGGCACCTCTTGGAACTCTAAGGACAAATCACACACTGCTGACCCTACTTGGAACTCTCAGGACAAAGCACACACTGCTGATCCTCCTTGGAACTCTCAGGACAAAGCACACACTGCTGACCCTTCTTGGAACTGTTAGCCAAAAGTACACACTGTCGACCTTCCTTTGAACTATCAAGACAAAGCACACACTCTGCTGACCCTCCATGACACTCTTAGGACTGAGTACGCACAGCTGACCCTCCTTGGAACTCCCAAGACAAAGTACACACTTCTACCCCTCTTTGGAACTCTCCGGACAAAGCACACACGGCTGACACTCCTTGGATCTACCAGGACAAAACACACACTGCTGACCCTCCTTGAAACTCTCAGGACAAAGCATTGACTGCAGACTCTCCTTTGAACTCTTAGGGCAAAGCACACACTGCTGACCCTCCTTGAAACTCTCAGGACAAAGCATTGACTGCTGACTCTCCTTTAAACTCTCAGGACAAAGCACACACTGCTGACCCTCTTTGGAACTCTAAGGACAAATCACACACTGCTGATCCTCGTTTGAACTCTAAAGACAAATCACACACTGCTGACCATATCTCCTTTGAACTCTCAGGATAAAGCACAAACAATACTGGCACCTCTTGGAACTCTAAGGACAAATCACACACTGCTGACCCTACTTGGAACTCTCAGGACAAAGCACACACTGCTGACCCTCCTTGGAACTCTCAGGACAAAGCACACACTGCTGACCCTTCTTGGAACTGTTAGCCAAAAGTACACACTGTCGACCTTCCTTTGAACTATCAAGACAAAGCACACACTCTGCTGACCCTCCATGACACTCTTAGGACTGAGTACGCACAGCTGACCCTCCTTGGAACTCCCAGGACAAAGCACACACTGCTGACCCTCTTTGGAACTCTCAGGACAAAGCGCTCACTGTTGACCCTCTTTGGAACTCTCAGGACAAAGCGCTCACTGCTGATCCACTTTGAAACACTCAGGACAAAGCACACACTGCTGACCCTCTTTGGAACTCTCAGTACAAAGCGCTCACTGCTGACCCTCTTTGAAACTCTCAGGACAACGCACACACTGTTGACCCTCCTTGAAACTCTCAGGACAAAGCACTGACTGCTGACTCTCCTTTGAACTCTCAGGACAAAGCACACACTGCTAACCCTCTTTTGAACTCTCAGGACAAAGCACACACACTACTGACGCCTCTTGGAACTCTGAGGACAAATCACACACTGCTGACCCTCCTTGGAACTCGCAGGACACAGCACACACTTCTACCCCTCCTTGAAACTCTCAGGACAAATCACTGAATGCTGACTCTCCTTTGAACTCTCAGGAGAAAGCACACACTGCTGACCCTCTTTCGAGCTCTCAGGACAAAACACACATTTCTACCCCTCCTTGAAACTCTCAGGACAAAGCACTGACTGTTGACTCTCCTTTGAACTCTCAGGACAAAGCACACACTGCCGACCCTCTTTGGAACTCTAAGGACAAATCACACACTGCTGACCCTCATTTGAACTCTAAGGAGAGTTCAAATCATACACTGCTGACCATATCTCATTTGAACTCTCAGGACAAAGCACACACTGCTGAACCTCTTTGGAACTCTCAGGACAAAGCACACTACAGACCCTCCTTGGAACTCTCAGGACAAAGCACACACTGCTGACCCTTCTTGGAACTCTCAGGACAAAGCACTGACTGCTGACTCTCCTTTGAACTCTCAGGAAAAAGCGCACACTGCTGACCCTCCTTGAAAGTCTCAGGGCAAAGCACTGATGGCTGACTCTCCTTTGAACTCTCAGGACAAAGCACACACTGCTGACCCTCCTTGGAACTCTGAGGACAAATCACACAATGCTGAACCCTTCTTGGAACTCTCAGGACAAAGCACTGACTGCTGACTCTCCTTTGAACTCTCAGGACAAAGCACACACTGCTGACCTCCTTGAAACTCTCAGGACAAAGCGCTCACTGCTGACCCTCTTTGGAACTCTGAGGACAAAGCACGCACTGCTGACCCTGCTTGGAACTTTCAGCCAAAATCACACACTGCTGACAATCACTGGAATTCTCAGGACAAAGCACACACATTGCTGACCCTCCATGAAACTCTCAGGACTGAGTACACACTGCTGACCTTCTTTGGAATTCTCAGGACAAAGCGCACACTGCTGACTCTCCTTGGAACTCTCAGGACAAAGCACACACTGCTGACCCTCTTTGCAACTTTCAGGACAAAGCGCACACTGCTCACCCTCCTTGAAACTCTCAGGACAAAGCACACACTGCTGACCCTCTTTGGAACTCTCAGGATAAAGTGCTCATTGCTGACCCTCTTTGGAACTCTCAGGACAAAGTGGACACTGCTGACCCTCCTTGGGACTCTCAGGACAAAGCACACACTACTGACCCTCTTTGGAACTCTCAGGATAAAGAGCTCACTGCTGACCCTCTTTGGAACTCTCAGGACAAAGCCCACACTGCTGACCCTCTTTGAAACTCTCAGGACAAAGCACACACTGCTGACCCTCCTTGAAACTCTCAGGACAAAGCACTGACTGCTGACTCTCCTTTGAACTCTCAGGACAAAGCACACACTGCTGACCCTCTTTGGAACTCTCAGGACAAAGTACACACACTACGGACGCCTCTTGGAACTCTAAGGACAAATCACACACTGCTGACTCTCCTTGGAACTTGCAGGACAAAGCACACACTTCTACCCCTCCTTGAAACTCTCAGGACAAATCACTGAATGCTGACTCTCCTTTGAACTCTCAGGACAAAGCACACACTGCTGACCTCCTTGAAACTCGCAGGACAAAGTGCCCACTGCTGACCCTCTTTGGAACTCTGAGGACAAAGCACACACTGCTGACCCTCCTTGAAACTCTCGGGACAAAGCACGCACTGCTGACCCTGCTTGGAACTTTCAGCCAAAATCACACACTGCTGACACTCACTGGAATTCTCAGGACAAAACACACACACTGCTGACCCTCAATGAAACTCTCAGGACAAAGCACACACTGCTGACCCTTCTTGGAACTCTCAGGACAAAGCACTGACTGCTGACCTCCTTTGAACTCTCAGGAAAAAGCGCACACTGCTGACCTTCCTTGAAAGTCTCAGGGCAAAGCACTGACGGCTGACTCTCCTTTGAACTCTCAGGACAAAGCACACACTGCTGACCCTCATTGGAACTCTCAGGACAAATCACACAATGCTGAACCCTTCTTGGAACTCTCAGGACAAAGCACTTACTGCTGACTCTCCTTTGAACTCTCAGGACAAAGCACACTCTGCTGACCTCCTTGAAACTCACAGGGCAAAGCGCTCACTGCTGACCCTCTTTGGAACTCTGAGGACAAAGCACGCACTGCTGACCCTGCTTGGAACTTTCAGCCAAAATCACACACTGCTGACACTCACTGGAGTTCTCAGGACAAAGCACACACACTGCTGACCTCCTTGAAACTCTCAGGACTGAGTACACACTGCTGACCTTCTTTGGAATTCTCAGGACAAAGCGCACACTGCTGACCCTCCTTGGAACTCTCAGGACAAAGCACACACTGCTCACCCTCCTTGAAACTCTCAGGACAAAGCACACACTGCTGACCCTCTTTGGAACTCTCAGGATAAAGGGCTCATTGCTGACCCTCTTTGGAACTCTCAGGACAAAGCGGACACTGCTGGCCCTCCTTGGAACTCTCAGGACAAAGCACACACTACTGACCCTCTTTGGAACTCTCAGGATAAAGTGATCACTGCTGACCCTCTTTGGAACTCTCAGGACAAAGCCCACACTGCTGACCCTCTTTGAAACTCTCAGGACAAAGCACACACTGCTGACCCTCCTTGAATCTCAGGACAAAGCACACACACTACGGACGCCTCTCGGAACTCTAAGGACAAATCACACACTGCTGACCCTCCTTGGAACTTGCAGGACAAAGCACACACTGCTGACCCTCCTTGAATCTCAGGACAAAGCACACACACTACGGACGCCTCTCGGAACTCTAAGCACAAATCACACACTGCTGACCCTCTTTGAAACTCTCAGGACAAAGCACACACTGCTGATCCTCCTTGAATCTCAGGACAAAGCACACACACTACGGACGCCTCTCAGAACTCTAAGGACAAAGCACACACTTCTACCCCTCCTTGAAACTCTCAGGACAAATCACTGAATGCTGACTCTCCTTTGAACTCTCAGGAAAAAGCACACACTGCTGACCTCCTTGAAACTCGCAGGACAAAGCGCCCACTGCTGACCCTCTTTGGAACTCTGAGGGCAAAGCACACACTGCTGACCCTCCTTGAAACTCTCGGGACAAAGCACACACTGCTGACCCTCTTTGAAACTCTCAGGATAAAGCGATCACTGCTGACCCTCTTTGGAACTCTCAGGACAAAGCCCACACTGCTGACCCTCCTTGAAACTCTCAGGACAAAGCACACATTGCTGTCCCTCCTCGGATCTCTCAGAACTCAGCAGACATTACTCTCCTATCTCGTATCTCTCAGGACTCAGCACACGTTGCTTTCACCCCTTGGATCGTCAAAGACACAGCACATATTGATTTCTTTCCCAAATTGATCACTCGGCGCACCATAGCCTTCTGGGCCCCTCATGACACATTATACGATGTTGTTCCTCCTTGCCCCAATGTATCCCTCTCGACCTGTACAAGTCAGAACGAGAAATATGTGTACACGAGCGAATGGAAAGTCATCTGGCAAGAGAAAAGTTTTTCCACTCTGCAACTACAACAACGCCAAAAGTTTGGCTGAGCAGCAACTGTTGTTTTTCACAGTTGGGCCACCATCCATGTACATGACAGAAGGGCAGGTGGTGCTGAAATACAACATGGCCTGTAGAAGAAAGCAAACACAGACTGCACCGATACAGCCACACCCGCACGTGCTGAGAGGACTGCTCAGGCTCCCAATCAAGCTCACTTTATTCAAGCTTCTCCCATGACACAGCACCGATAGACATCAAAGAAAGACTAACTCTTCACCGGTCCCGAGCCAACCTGCACTCAAATGCATGGGGTCTACAGATCCCTTGCAGGCGATGACGTTTCCAGTACTTAACCTGGATGACACTCCCTGTAGAAGCTCAGAAGCTATTTAACTAACTGTTATTAAGAGAAAATGTAAGAGCCCAAGATGCAGAGTTTTTTTTCACAGTTGCAACCTTTTGTCTAGTAATCAAATTTTGCAAAACATGGAAGGTAAACCAAACATAAATATCCAGACCTCGCAACCAAATACTTAGTAAAAAAATGTGAATTAAACTATGGGCCCACTAGCACAAAACCATGACAGAGTCTGTGACCATCAGTAACTTGCAAAGAACATTCCCAGCTATCGGAAAAAGGACAAAAGCTGACATGTGTCAATCAGGCAAATACATATACAGCGAAGTCCTTGTGACTCTGACACAACTGTACCCTAAAGAACGCATTACTGAGCAACCTGCACCCACGCCTCCCACAATGTTTGAGCATCAGTAAACCATCACCACTATGTCCACCATACAAAGTAACACAGTACACTCCTAAAGGAATAACAAAAACCACTTTAATATATAAATGCCATGTGTAGGAAAGTCAACCTTTTTGCCCTGAACAACCCCATTTTTTGACTGATACTGGTGGGCACTGACTCTAAAAGTGCCTTGGGCTCTGCTAACCAGGCCCATGGCCGTTGCTCTGTCCTCTAAATGTAGATGGTAATTGGTATAATTTTAATAGGCAAAGACAACCAACCTGGAAGTCCCTAGCATATGGTGGGACATGTAGGTTTAGACACCCCAGTGGACTCAGTTCACTTAAGTATTCACCACTGTGGTGTCTGGTGTCATTTAAAGCCAGGCCTGCCTAAAATAAAACTATGTCCAAATTCAACTTTGGAATTAAAAGTACTTCCAAAGTCAAAAATACCTTGTTAAGATTTATAAGTCACCCTAAGGTCTGTCCTTGGTGCCCAAAGGGTATAGTGCATTGTTAAAAAAAAAAGCGGGACACTATTAAAGATGTTTTATATGCCCTGGTAGGGAAAAACAGCCAAAATAGTTTTGCCCTATTGTAGTGCTGCTAGCCCCAAAGGCTAAAATGGGGCAGGCTTTATTACATTTATTAAAGTCTATCTTTGCATTGGAGCTATCTAGCAATACCATTCATAGTATCAAAATAATGGTAACAATAAATCCAACCACTTGCCAACATTGGATTTAATATAACTATTACAGAAAAGTAGTTTTAGAACTTGCTATCCTGAAGTTACCAAAAGCAGCCGTGTAGCAGCCTCTTCTGATTGACCAGCCTTTTGACATCCTGAGTCAAGCTGCTCCCTGAGTAGGTGTGAAGAGGCCTGGGGCTGCATGCAACAATACAGCCATTTGGTGGGAAGAGATTTGCTTCCTGGGGAAGCCAGGAGGAGGAAGGGGCTGGGGAGATAAGGTAGACTTCAAAGGCAAGAGAACAGATGCCGTAGGACCCAAGCCAGCCCTCACTTGATTCGCAACTAGATGGGAACCCCCGTAATTAGATTAGGGGAGGGGCTGGAGAGGAGTGTAGTCAGTCATTAGCCACACCAAGGAGAGGTTTTTCCATTTTTATTTTTGTGAGAAGAGTGAGTTTGGGTAAAAAATATGCCACACTTCACAGGAAGTGGTCATAGCAGAGGGAGGTAACTTTACCCTTATTGATTTGGGTGCTCCCTGCCGCCAGCCCAGAATGGAGGATGAATATGGAAGAGCTGCAGTAGCTCCTCAACACACCGCCTGGAACAAAAGAAGAAGAAGGATTGCCCTGCTGGGCCCTTGGACTGCACCACAGAAGGCTTGCACTCAGAAAAACTGCACCTGCTGCACTCACAAGGCTCCACAAAGAAAGGACTGTGTTTGATTCAAAGGAAAAGGGGTGCACTCCCTGATCAGCAACAGGTACAACAAAGCTAGAAGAAGTCACCTGCAAAGTCAAAGAGAGGATTACCCCAGCTGACCAGTTGCAACTGGATCTTCCCTGATGTAAAACGGGACATTCATTGTGTTCAGCTTGACCTTATACTTATGTTGGAAGTTGGAACCCCTGTATGGTACCCAAATCATCAGAAAAAAGTTTGGGGAATTTTTGCGAAATGTCATTTTCCATGTCTTCTGTAACAACTGATACTTGTTCCGTAGTACCAGGTCTAAGTATGATTTTGAAAAGACCCTGGTGAAACAACCCTAGAATGCATAACACTTTAACTGCCACATACACCGTCCCAAAACCTTTCTGGTTCTTGAAAAACAACACATCTTCAAAATACCCTGACAAATCTATCCGTCTCCCTTCATATGAACCCGGAGCACTATCTGGCGGCTCCAACTTCCTTCCAGGCGACAAATCATCAAAACTTCACGAGTAACCATTGTGGTTCTAGCACCTGAATCAACGAAAAGCTCGAGCGATTTATCGCCCACTGACACCTCAGCATACGGATCGACACAATCAGTTGTGTCTCCTGTACAAAAGTGTTCTCCAACCACCAGAGCCATATCCTGGAGATCATTCTGAATTTTCGCTCCTGTGGGTCATTGTCATCCTCTGCTAAATTTGCTAACACAATGGTACTTCTCTCTGCATGATTCCATTGTCCCTGGCAAACCTCGGCAAAATTACCCATTTTCTGCAAACAATATTTTTTGCTGGACATCGTTTACCTGACTTAAAATGTGTTATATTTCTACATCTAAAGCAAAATATTAGACTGTCTGAAAAACCCTTTAGGTGTTTTTGGTATTTTTTTACTTTCTGAGTCCTCTTGTGCTACACTCTTACTCTTTGTATAAATATTGCCTACCACTTCAGTTTTTTTCTCTTCTTGTACCTTAACAGACAACTGAGATGTTTCAATGCTTTTAGCAATCCATAACATTTCCCAAAAGCAATGTATTGCTTAAGGACAACAGTTTCTGCTGAATAGCTTTATTAGTACAGTGGCCGATGAATTGATCACGTACTAGCTGATCCGTATAGTTTTGGAAATCACAGTCTGCCACCAACCTTCTGAGTGCAGAGACATATGAATCAATTCCATCTCCCGACAACTGCTTTCTCATTAAAACTAGCACCACAATAATGGATTGGACATGAAAACATTTCTCCAATTTCCTGATCATCTGGGTGCACTCTTCCTCTGGTTCTTCATCTTGTGGAACTTCAATATCTGGAAGTTGTTTAAAAATAGAACGGCCTTCAAAACCTAAAGAATGAAGAAGTAAATATTTTTTCCTCTCTGGTCAAAATCTTGACGCACCAATGGCACCAAGGTAGGTTTGAAAATCATCAAACCAGTTCCTCCATGATACTGGTGGTTCACCTGGACTATCTAGGACAGGAGGAGGCAGATTAACCAACTGCATGTTACACACTAAAATGTTTTATGTAATGGCAACTAATATGAATCTACACACATAAATTCAAAATGCTGAAAATATACTTTCAGTGAAACTTGCCCCCAAGTAAAGTGGATTAGTGATACACCATAACACTCAAACAGGAAGTGAGTGTATCACTGTTAAATATGGTAATTATGGAGTTCCCTAGAGGCCTGCTGTTAAGGTTCCACAAAGTAAATGTATCACTGGTGTTGTATAAACATGGGTGACACACACAATGTTCCAACATGTGAGTATCACTGGTGATGTAACCTTGGATGACGCTCCAAAAGGAAGTGATTGTATCACTGTAGAACAAAAGACTAGTTAAGACTCCCAAAACTCTTGAAACGGCATACATAGAATGATACATGGTGTAACTGCGCAGACGAGCTCGCCCCGCTATGCCACCCCGACAGACAACGCCCCAGGAAAGCCGCCTGGTTCACCACCGCTCTCCAAGAAGCCAGACGCACCTGCAGACGCCTGGAGAAGAACTGGAGAAACACCAAGACAACCAAAAACCACACCACCTACAAGGACGCCATGACGGACTACCACAACCAGATCAGAGCCACCAAGAGGAACTTCATCCACAACAAAATCCTGGCCAACTCCACCAACTCCAAGGAACTTTTCAGTGTCATTCAAGAAATCACCAACCCACGCAGCGAAGCCACAGACATCACCCCATCCCAAGACCTCTGCGACAAGCTTGGAACCTATTTCCACCTCCAGATCAAAAACCTCTACGAGAACTTCATCGACCATCCACCAGGCGCCACAGATGGCCCCCGCCCCCCAGAAACACCAGCCAGCCCACCATCTCCGATTGGACACCGATCATGGCTGAAGACACCGCCTCTACCATGAAAAGCATCCACTCAAGGGCCCCCACCGACCCCTGCCCCCCTCACATCTACCACAGAGGTGCGGCCGCCATCGCACCCGAACTACAACGCACCATCAACACCACCTTCAAAACAGGCACCTTCCCAGACAACTGGAAGCGTGCAGAAGTCAGACCCCTGCTCAAGAAGCCCACAGCTGACCCCACCGACCTCAAGAACTATCTGCCCATCTTGCTTCTCCCCTTCGCAGCCAATGTTGCAGAGAAAACAGTTAACAGGAAACTGACACGATTCATTGAAGAGAACGCCGTCCTCGACCCGTCCCAATCCGGATTCCGAAGCAACCACAGCACAGAGACCGCCCTACTCGCCGCAACACAGACGACATCCGCACCCTCCTGGACCAAGGCCACTCCGCAGCCCTCATCCTACTCGACCTATCAGCGGCCGTCTCCCACCGCACACTAGTCGCCAGACTACACGACGCAGGCATACAAGGAACAGCCCTGGACTGGATCCGATCATTCCTCACCGGAAGAAGCCAAAGAATCAAACTCCCACCCTTCCTCTCCGACCCCACGAAAATCACCTGCAGAGTCCCACAGGGTTCATCACTGAGCCCCACCCTCTTCAACATCTACATGGCCCCCCTTGCAGCCATCGTCCGACAACACGGCCTCAACATCGTATCCTACGCCGACGACACCCAGCTCATCCTCTCCTTCACCAAAGACCCCACCACTGCCAAACTCAACTTCCAGAAAGGAATGCAAGACGCCGCAGTCTGGATGACCAACAGCTGCCTGAAGCTCAACGCCGAGAAGGCAGAAGTCCTCGTCCTCGGTACCACCCCTTCTGCATGGGACAGCACCTGGTGGCCGACCGCCCTCGGAAGCCCACCTACCCCTCAAACCACGCCAAGAACCTCGGCATCGTACTCGACTCATCACTCACCATGAACCGACAGGTCAACGCCATCACCTCCAGCTGCTTCAACACCCTCCACATCCTCCGCAAGACCTTCAAGTGGATCCCCCCGGAGTCAAGGAAGACAGTCACCCCCGAACTCATCACCAGCAGACTGGACTATGGAAACGCACTCTACGCCGGCATCAACAAGTCCCTACTCTGCAAACTCCAGACAATACAGAACACCGCCGCCAGACTCGTCCTCGGCATCCCCCGACACGAACACATCAGCCAACACCTACGAAGTCTCCACTGGCTCCCCGTGGAGAAAAGAGTCACTTTCAAAATCCTCACTCACGCCTACAAATGCCTACACAACAACGGACCCAAATTCAATAACACGGCATGCATAGAATGATACACGATGTGAAGTGTGTGTATCACTAAATCACACTGGATTAACTTTTTTTTCCAAGGTTAAATCTGGAGGACTACTGCACAGGAAGTTAGTTATTCTGCCCACAACACCATTTCCAGTATGCTGCAGAACGTGGAGACAAAGCCAACTGTATCTCACAGTCACTAAAAGCGATTAGGTTAATATGGCCACTGTAGTAACCTGAAGCTCTTGCGATCTGACTCCTTTCCTAAGATGGCCGCCAATTTCGTCTCAGACCAGACTTCATTACATTCAAACAATGTCATAACAGCTACACAATGGCCACAATGTAATACGTCACTGGTGTGCAAAACATTCGAGCAATGCTCTAGTCTTCTTAAAATTGCCGCAGGCTGACGTCAAGGAATATCCTTCCGTGTAAGTGCCCTCATTGACTCTAATGGAGGCACCGTGGAAAGGATACCCGTCCCCGCAGGAGTAAGGAGAAACTGAAACACGGAATGGGGCGCACCCAACAAGAAATAAACTTGTGGTTATTAGTGAAGCATGGCCTGAAGGAACGTTGGTGTCGTGGCAGAGCGCCGAGGTCCTGGCAGCTCCTGCGCCCACTGGTCGCCAACGAAAGTTGTTGTGAGGAAGGAGATGACAAATGCAAACTTCTGTCCAGATAAGTTAATTTATTTCACAGGAGCCACCAGACAAACATCGTGAAAGCTTGGTCGCATCCAGCAACTGTGCGAACCATACAAAAAAAAAACAGCATTCGATTGTCTCCACATTCGATGTTCACATGTAAAGTTCCACAATGTCTGAAAATCACAATACGTTGTTGCTTAACTTCTTAAATCAGAATTTTTGGAGCGTTCATAGTTTTCCAAAAGCCCCCTCTTGAACCTGACCTGTAATCAAGACGCAGGTTCTCTGGAAAGATGGTCATGTTCCTAGACAATCAAAAGAGTATCCACTTTCACCATCATGCATGAATGTGGCATGTGTTGACTTGTCATTGAAGTGTTGCTCACATAAGTTGTTAATCACATACAACATGAGAATGCATTAGATTGGTACTAAAAAAATGCTTGCAGCTTGGTGAAAAAACATGACAAACCTAACCTCACTGGAACACTTATCATTGTGATTGAGATTCTGGCTTCAAGACAACAGAGCTTCACCATTGATTATTTTTTATATAATTTTTTGAGGTATCAATCTCATTTTTGTGTTTACCAGCTGTTGTATTTTCAGTTCTGAGATCTGGAATTTTTTTACTTCTGCTGTGGACTGAGGTCTGAAAAACACTTCTCTCCCACCTTATGTGCTCTGGAAAACCTGCATGGTTTTGATCTTTTCTGTGCTGCCCCTACTTTAGGCCAGACCTGGCACCATCAGAGCATGACTGTCACTGAGACTTTCTAAATTTTACTAACTCACTTCTTGCAAGGCATCAGTTTTAGCATGGAGAAGCCCATCCTGTTGCAGAGAGGACAGTTATGTAAGTTGTGCTGAAGAACCCATCATTCTCTCAGTTCCCATCCCTCTTATTGTTATAGTTCTGGACGTACCAGGAAGGAGAACAGCTATCAGTGGCAATATTCACTTCAATTCCCTTTTAGTCAAACTTCATTCTAAGATGGGCACCAAACACTGACTCCATCCCACCAAACATGAACACTATTTCAGCATATCCAATTCTGAGACCAGCCCCTTCCTGTCAGGAGGTCCCTGTTCAGAGACCATTCCTTTCCTGTCAGGTGGTCCCTGTTCAGAGTCCAGCCCCTTCCTGTCAGGTGACCCTGTTCAGAGACCATTCCCTTCCTGTCAGGTGGTCCCTGTTCAGAGACCAGCCCCTTCCTGTCAGGTGACCCTGTTCAGAGACCAGCACCTTCCTGTCAGGTGACCCTGTTCAGAGACCAGCACCTTCCTGTCAGGAGGTCCCTGTTCAGAGAAAATTCCCTTCCTGTCAGGTGGTCCCTGTTCAGAGTCCAGCCCCTTCCTGTCAGGTGACCCTGTTCGGAGACCAGCCCCTTCCTGTCTGGTGGTTCCCATTCAGAGACCAGCCCCTTCCTGTCAGGTGACCCTGTCCAGAGACCATTCCCTTCCTGTCAGGTGGTCCCTGTTCAGAGACCAGCCCCTTCCTGTCTGGTGGTTCCCATTCAGAGACCAGCCCCTTCCTGTCAGGTGACCCTGTCCAGAGACCATTCCCTTCCTGTCAGGTGGTCCCTGTTCAGAGACCAGCCCCTTCCTGTCTGGTGGTTCCCATTCAGAGACCAGCCCCTTCCTGTCAGGTGACCCTGTTCAGAGACCAGCCCCTTCCTGTCAGGTGACCCTGTTCAGAGACCAGCCCCTTCCTGTCAGGTGACCCTGTTCAGAGACCAGCCCCTTCCTGTCAGGTGACCCTGTTCAGAGACCTGCCTCTTCATGTTAGCTGTTTCTTCTTTCAATGTTAAGCCTCTAGTCAGTGTACCTGTGCGCTGCAACTCATCCAGCTGGATCCTGCCGTTGGATTCTTCACTACTTTCAGCCCCTGATCTGTTTCAGTCCTGATTTTTTTCAGATACAAAATGGTTCCTCTTAGTTCTGTCAGGCACTACTTTTCAGAGGGCATTCTCTCTGTAGACTGAGTTCCACCTATGACAGTTAGAATGACTTCTGTCAGGGGCCACCATTTCTTTAGAGCCTGGGAATGACCGACACCCTATGTGCAGTCTTTAGCACTTAAGTGCATTGACAGATTTCTTTTTCTGCAGACCCATGCATTTTAGAGATACAAATGCTACTTTGTTATAAATTTGTGCAAGAAAAGCAATCAACATTAAACACATCTTACATGCAATTTGATGTAGTAGCCTCAAATCTAGTATTTGACTGTAGCTACCTATTTTACATTTGTCACTTTTAGGGGTACTAATTCAACCACAATAACCTATTGAGATGTCTACTTAACAGAGGCCTTGTAACACCTATCATAGCCTCTGCCTGAGAGACCCTGCTTCAGCTCACACCCATCCAGTCTTTTTCAAAAAGATTTTCCACTAGGTTTCAACAGGGACACACAAGATGGTCAAGTAGATGGAAGACGTGATGGGGGGGGAACAGCCGCATACTTGCTACTGCACTTATCAGACTGCACATGGGTGTTTTTGATGGAGATGGCCTTCCCAAACACAGTGACTTCTCTGCCTAACTAGCTTTCTAGAGATTTTCTTTGCTGAAGGTGCTGGAATCATTTTGATTTGAACTAGGTTGAAGTGGGTAGAGTTAGGATGGGAAGACAAATTTCCTTGTTTCAGATCTCGTCTGTCAACTTGGATTTTAGGGCATAAAGCACTTCCGGGAAGTGTAGTACCATCACGCAAAGAAACACATGACTTTAGAGTAAAACTGGGAGTGAGGGTCTTTGGGTACTTCTTAAAGATTGGTTTCCATAACCACAAATTAATGGTATGTGAAATGATGAAATTTGTACTGTGATGCAATAGATTGTTTGGGGATGGAAGGTGGAAGGAAAATAGAATGTACACAGGACGGTTGGTGAGAGGGCTGGAGGAAAGAGCACCTGCCTCTGATGTCCTGAATAAACATAATAAGAAGCTGAACTGATTCTGACTCATTAATTGGAGTTAATTAACATTATCACAGTATGTTAGCTCTCAGTTTAATAAGATTTGGTTAGCTCACTGGTACTTCAGAACTAGTGTAGAAACCTGCAGAGGATGCTGCAGACAGGATGCTGCAGAGGATGCTTTCTTGCCTGCTGATAAATAAAAGGTTCCACTGCCTGTTGGGGGAATAGAGGAATATTTTATGCTCACCTTTCCTTGGATATATGTGCCTAGAGCTTTTGAGGCTCTGGAGTAGCTATTTTCCTGACCTGTTTCACAGGACTATTTGTCTGTAGAGACAATGACTTGCTGGAAGAAGCTTGCTTCAGAGAGCTGACGATCCGGCGGCGCAAGGGCCTTGTAAATGAGGCCCAAGGTTTCCAAGAGTGCTCTGGAAGGGCTGGAGAGGGCAGTTTGTTGGTTATAAGCACTTTAAAAAAAAGATGCCTAAAGATATGTAAATGTACCCAAAGCATAAAGCGACGGGCGGGAATAGGTGCAGTAAATATAGTGCTGCGCACACTGTCCACCAGTTCTGCGAGAGGTCACTTCTGCGGAGCACAAGATGGTCACGTGGATTCTCTGCTGAGACCACCAGCACGTGGCTCTTCTATTGACCACTTATTGCAGTGACGTAGACACACGCCCCCCGGGAGCCTGACTCTGAGCAACACTTCTTTTTCAGGCACAGGATTGAAGAAGCTGCCAGAAGGGGAGGCCAGTCAATGGCTTTAAATCTGATACCAGTTAACTGGTCAGCTGAAGATGAAGAGAACTCCATCCACACCGTGCCAGCCACCAGGGCCGGACTGGCTACCGGGCGTTTTGGCATGCTGCCGAGCTGGGGGCTGATGTCACTGCGGTGGGGGCTAATTTCGTTGATGGAGACCTGCGTGTGCTTCGAAATAAACAAAGCAAAACGAATTTCGTTCAGCACACGGAGGTCCCCATCAACGAAATCAGCCCCCAGCTCGGCAGCATGCCAAAACGCCCGGTAGCCAGTCCGGCCCTGCCAGCCACTGAACCAGTCGGTGCCGCAAAAGGCCTTCTGAGAAGTATTATTGTTACAGGAACGTGTGCACGTGATCAGGGTGATTGTGGTGAGGGGGTAAAACAAACCCGTATTTAAAGAGCCTGTGCTGTCAGTTACAGCTCGACTTCTGCCAGCAGTATATATGTACGTTTTACCTTCTATGCTCTTGGGTTATGATTTAATAATATAATTATTTATAATGCGTTGATAAACCAAAGAGAACTTTCTTTTACCACGGCATAAACTCGTGTTATTGACAGCATTTCTTTTTATGGCTCTCGTACATAATGTCTGAGATTACACCATTAAGTAACATTATGTAATCGATATTTCGTTGGGTAACAATCCTGTTGTAGGGGCTTGGGAACAGCATGTATGAAGCGAACGCCAGTGGCCATTGTTCGAGTCAATTTTAGACTTGAGGGCCGTTGGGCAAACAAGTCAGACTGACAGACAGACAGACAGACAGAAAGACAGACAGAAAGACAGACACACAGACAGACAGACAGACAGACAGACAGATAGATAGATAGATAGATAGATAGATAGATAGATAGATAGATAGATAGATAGATAGATAGATAGATAGCGATCCATGCAGCTTCATTAACCCTGTGCTAGGGTTTGAAAGTGAAAACTGGTGTTGAGACGATATGGCTCTGGATGAAGAAGAAGGGGACAATGAAATCCAAAGTTTTAGCTTGGATGCCCAGACTCTCTAGTCTCTACAGTCGTGTGTTTGTGGTGGACCTTGTCAAAAGCATCAGAGAGGTCTCACAAGATCAAGGCGGCTCTTCCATGAGTGTACTCCTGTGTTCTTCGTTCATCTATCGAAGAGTCTGGGAGTGATTCTGTCCCTCTGGAAGGATGGCAGTGGAGTGAAATGCACTTACAAATGTTCAGAAATGGCCAAGACGTTCACAATATTTGCACTACAGATCTCCGATCAATATTCTAACAGACCCCTTGGGACTCAAGTCAAAGTTAAGAGAAGCCTAAGAATGTGTTAGGAACATATACAAAAGTTATGCTCTTTTATTTCACTGACACCCCAGTCTAGAACCTTTGTAAATATAGGATAGGCGTAATTGAATGATATTTATGAGCATAAATCAGCCATAAGTCTGAAAATCCCCTTTGTAAATCAAGCACTTTGGGCCAGATGTACGACCATTCCATTTTGCGACTCGCAATTTACGACTCACAAAATGGAATGTACAACAGTGTCTGAGACACTGTTTGCAATTCCCAATGGGGTCGCAAATGACCTGCCTCATCAATATTCATGAGGCAGGTCACAATTTGTGACCCATTGGGAATGGCCTGTCATCACAGGGATGGTGGCCTGCTTGGGTCAGCAGACCACCATGTCTGTTACTGCTTTTTAAATAAAGCAGTTTTTAGGTCTCGCTGAGCCAGCGCTCATTCGCTGCTCTGCGAGACTTTAGTAAGGGGCTTTTAAAAGTGCTCCCAAAGCGGCCACCAGCGTGTGGTTATGCGCACAAGCGCGCGCGCGCCTCGCTCCGCCTCTTTTAATCACTGCTGCGCACGCGTCATCGCGATCGCGATGACTTTCGCTTTCACGGCCGCACAGCGTTACTTTTACGCCACGCGGCCAATGCTTGTTGCTAACATGGCGCCCACCTACGCAATTCCTTTTATATGCACGGGGCCCAGCGACAATTACTTATTGGCTAACATGGCGCCTGCGCCGGGCGCTAATTACTTATTTACTAGCATGATGCTTTACTCGCAGACCCGCAATACCTTTAAGGGCACGGGCGCCACACTTTGTTTCACGGCATCCGCTTTCAAACAATCTCTCTTGGTCCACCTTTAAAAGCAGCAGCGGCGCTGCCGATCCACTTCCGCTGCTACTGATCAAACTGCATGTTTTAAGAGGTGGGTGGAGTGGGAGGAGCCCACCAAGATCGAGCCTCCGTCCCCATTGCCACTGAACCTGCTTTTTGAACTCCTCGCAGACATCCCTTCCCCCTTACAAAAGGAGACAATTACTTATTTGCTAACATGCTGCTTCCTATTTACTAGCATGCTGCTTCCTATTTACTAGCATGCTGCTTCCTATTTACTAGCATGCTGCTTCTTATTTACTAGCATGCTGCTTTACTCGCAGACAAGCAATACATTTATGGGCATGGGCGCCACACTTTCATGCAATCTCTCTTGGTCCACCTTAAAATGAGTATTTGCAATGCAATACGTATCGCATTTACGCAACTTTGAGCTATTGACATTGTAATGACAATGCCTTTTATTTTTGTTTTCGTTTTTAAAACATAAATAAAAGGCATTGTCATTTACAATGCCAGTAGCTTAAACTCGCGTAAATGCGAGACCTATTGCATTGCAAATGCTTGTTTTACATGCAGCCCGTTTTTCTTAAAGGAAAACGGGATGCATTTAAAAAAGAGAAATGAAATGTTTCCGTTTCATTTTTTAAGAGTAGGCAGTGGACCATGGGACCACTGCCTTCTCCTAAAAAATATTTTCGCTGCCCAACACAAAGGAGAAGAGGTCCCCTGGGTACCCCTTCCCATTTGCGACTGGCTTACCACCTACTTGAAGAAGGTGGTAACTTAAATTTTTTTGCAACCTCATTTGCAGTCGCAAAACAATTGTACATACCAGTGCGACTCGCTATTAGGAAGGGACGCCCTTGGAACACCCCGTCCTAATAGCGACTCGCAAACCCTATTTTTCAAGTCGGTAATAGGTTACCGACTCACAAAATAGGGTTTGTTTTTACCACACACCTTTTTAGAGGTCGCAAACGGGGCGTTTTTCCCATTTGCAACCGCTAAAAAGGGTCGTACATCTGGCCCTACGTCGATAGATTTGCCTTCTGAGGTTGTCGTTCTGAAGTGACATGTAGGCCGCAGGTTTGTGTAGATGAGGGATTGTCTAGGTTTGTGTAAAGGCTGGGATGTCTGCTGATCTCTTATGACCAACTACTGCCCAGGATGTGACTGTAAAAAAAAAAAAGAGGAAACTTTACTAAACATTCATCTACAATCAATGTGGAATTCAAAAGGAGAGGAGAGTCAAGGCTAGAGATCCCGCACCAGTCAGCAATACCCTATCCAGGCTGAGTCTATTATTACATTTTATGGTGCACAGGGGCCTGGAACATGACCTTCATGTGTTCCAAAAAAAAGTGGCACAAGTGCCGCTACGACAATTTGAACAATTGGTGGCCCAGCACTCAAATCAATATATCATGTAAGTGGAACTTGTTAGTAATCCACAAATTTTAAAGCTCAACATCAAATAAACAATGTATCAAGATCTTCCAAACAAAATTAAGAGAAATGCTGGTAAGTTTTGATTGTAGTTATGAAAATTCTTTATTCTTTTTCAATTTCTTAAAATTCAAAATTTTTAAGAAATTGAAAATAGAATAAAGAATTTTCATAACTACAATCAAAACTTACCAGCGTTTCTCTTAATTTTGTTTGGGAAGATCTTGATACTTTATTTATTTGATGTTGAGCTTTTAAAATTTGTGGATTACTAACAATTTCCACTTACATGATATATTAATGTGAGTGCTGGGCCACCAATTGTTCATACAATCAATGTGGGATCTAATGTACAAACACCGCAGAGCACTAGATTACCCTCTTCCTCAGCCCTCAGCCACAAGCCCTCATGGATTCGTGTTTCCAAAGTGGTTAGTGACTCAAGTGTACTTTTGGCACACAAACCACAGCAGATCCCTTCAACATGAGGTTTCAAAGTCCTTTCAAGGGTTATCCAAAACAAAGGAGTGTGCACTCCCCGGAGGATTGTGAGAAGGACATTGGAGATCTGGGATCTCTCAGCTGAATATGAACTTTCACCCTTTTGGTCTTCTTGCATGGGGTTTTCTACTCTGCTGTTGTACGTTCTGACCCCATACAGCAATCCCTTACCTTTTGGCGAGATTCTCTCTACAGAATTACCACATGGTAGATAGATACATACAATGCTGTGGCATACCATTAGGCAGGAGTCAATGCATTCACACCTTCTACGTGTCACGGTAGATGCAACTGGGGACTACAATTACATGGAGTAAATGCTTTTACACCTGTGAATACCTGACCAGTGCAAATAGAGCTATTTCAGTCATAAACAAAGTTTTCAGTCCAAAATGGCCCTGTGAATCAGGCCTGAGTGTTTTATTCACACAACTTTTCAGTGAAACTTGGAATCACCTTAATCCACGAAACATTGAGTATGCTAACGGAAATCCCTATTACCACCCTAGAAGCACACAGATTTACTCCCATAAATGTAGGTGTATGTATTGCAGGATGGAATTGTGTATGGATCACACCCATATTTCATGAGGGAAAATTGAAGGGGTTTCTTAATCTGGAAAATTATTTCCAGGAGAAAAACAAACTTAACTTTAAATGAAGCAGTAAACTGAGGATTTGTGTACATTTCTGTGCACAGGCCATGGGACTTTTGTCAATACCATGAAAAAGTAACCTAAGAAAATATTTTCTCTGTAACCCTGACCCAGAATTTATGTAATCGGGGTTTTACCCACTAAGAGAATGAAACATCGGAAGTACAAACAAGAGGTCCTCCCGGCATCATTGGAATTCTAGTGTTTACTTGAACCCAGAGTGATGCTCATGTTTCCATAAAGTCATTCCAAGATATTTCCCAGGGATTGTTTAAGAATGGCATGAACAGTAACCTGTAAATAGAAAGAGAAAGTGGCAACTGACACAGCGTGCTCACGTCAGCTGCAGGAGTGCGCAAAGCTGCTAAATCTTCTGACTTGGGAATTCAAAAATGTTTCAGAAACATTGCCAGCTTTGCAAAATGCGGAGCAGTAAACTTAAAAAAAGAATGAAGGTTTCAGTGATACTTTTATGCATTCCAATATTTTACAAGTGGATAGTGGTAGATTTTGAAAATAAATTGGGGGAATGCTTTTTCCTCATTGACAAACATTGAATCAGAAGCAATTCGAGGTGGGAGACAGGTAAAATAAAGCCATTTTAGTCTGCCTCCTGATTAGGGGTGGACGAGCCCCTGAAAGCTCGAGCCCGGCTCGAGCCTTCAGCCTGGTTCTCACTCAGTTCAAGATCCTGTTGGAACCTCGAGTCCATCACGAGCCGAGCTTTCACGTGGCTTCTGCCTGCTGTCCTCCCTGTACCCAGGATGTGGCGTTACGGGCAGAGCTGTCGACATCATAACTGAGCAACCAAGTTTGAGTCTCGGCGTCGGCTCAACAACATCCTGTGATTCTGGGCAAATCACTTAATCTCCCCATCCCTACAAACAATGAATGGGGGACCTTGTGTAATTTAACTGGTGCTCATACAAAGTGCCAGTACCCTCAGGATGAGTTTGCGCTATATACAAACTGCAGAAAAATACACAAGAAGGCAAAAACAAAGGCTCAACATAAGGGAAGACAAATAGATACCCATTAACTGCCTAATTTATAGAAAGAAAAAGCAAGTAAATTGCAGCTTCTCTCTTTAAATTGTGTGATCTCAGGCAAATATGTTATTTTACCAAAACTCTTTTTTCTTCATTATCGTGTATGAAAGCAATTTTAAATATGTGAGTTCAGAATACCAGTTGTACAAAAACCTATTGTGTTTGATTTGCTAGAGTATAAATTTGCTCTATAAAAATCCGGGCCACATACAGGGTTTCCGTGGCAATTCCATTCTATTCTGCAGAACTTGTAAAGCGCATGGCTACCCAAGGCCAGCAACAAACATTAGCCACTGGACATCTTTGCATAACCTAAGTGAGGACTATAATAGGAAAGTCTTCCAATGCTTTCTGAAGCTGCGTTCTGATTGATTCAGTCTAATATTCACTGGAAGGGCGTTCTAGAGTTTAGGATGCAAATGAGCTCCCTCTACTTCTTGCCATCTTGATCCTGGGGACCGACAGCAGCTTTTGATCCCTGGAGCGTAGTGGTCTTCTTGGAATGTAGGGAGTCAGCAGATGCTGTATTAGCTGAGGACCCCTCTTATGTCCAGTGTGATGGGCTAGGCAGAGTGTGTTAAACTGCATTCTCTTATGCACCTGTAACCAATGCAGGGCTGCTAGGGCTGGTGCAGCAGATTGGTGCTTAGGAATTTTGTACAGAATCTGAGCAGCGGCGTTCTGTACCACCTGAAGGCTCCTTGTCACGTACTTGGGGCTGTTAGGTGGAGGGAGTTACCATAGTCCAGACGTGAGTTGACCAATCCCTGCACCACCAATCTCCGCAGCAGGGCAGGAATCCAACTTAACAGTTTTCTGAGTACTGAGAAGTTCAAAGCAACATGCTGCCAGTTACCTGGCTTGTACCTCTATAGAAAGTTTATTGTCGATGCACAAGCTGAGGCTTTTGACTGCGGAGGTAGGAGAAGGATGTGGGCCAAGGCTGTCAGGCCAGTTCAGTTCCAGCCAACAAGAGGGGTTGTTGCCTACAATTAGCACCTCTGTTTTTTTCCCCATTGAGTTTTAGGCAGCTGGCGGACATCCAGTTTGTTACCTGTTTTGAGCAGTCATTTAATTGATTGGAAATGTTGTTAGTATCTGAGGTGATTGAGATGAAAATCTGTGTGTCGTCTGAATAGGAGACCAGTGCAAGGCTGCGTGCTCGCACTATCTCCGCCAATGGGAGTACGTACTGATTATAAAGCGTAGGGCTTAGGGACGAGCCCTGTGAGACCCCACACTTTAAGGGGTAGGTTGTTGAGAATAGGGATTCTTCATGTACTTGCCTCTTAATTCACGAATAGTTCATGCTTTAAAACCAGCGGCGGCTCTTCCGCTAAGGCGGAGGAGCGTCGCCTCAATGAGTGCAAAAGGAAAAATAAAATGATAATAACACAACGTTAATAACGTTATGGTATTATGATTTTATTTTTAGTACGAGCCAGGTTAGGGTGGGGCAGGGCTTGGCTATGTGACAAGCAGGGGGAGGTGTGGTTGGTGCTCTTAAGTGTGCATGATGGTTTGGCCGCCCGTCTTGGGCCGGCCAAACAGACATGCGCACTCAGCATTTTTCCACCTGGCTGTATTGCACAGCCAGGTGGAGAACATGCACAGGCTCCCACTACCTGTCTGAGTGCCGGACCAGGCCGCTCAGACCAATCACAACGCTGCTGTCATGCTGGTGATAGCAGCATTGTGATTGGCTTAGGGGAGTCTGGGAGCCTGTGTACTGACGTGAGACAGGAACAGAGGGACGAAGGAGGAGAGGTGGCGGCCGTACTCAGGTAAGTGAGCTCTTATTTTATTTTTTTCAATCGCTCCCCCCTGACTCACCACTACTTTTTCTTAGAGGCCGCCACTGTTTAAAACTGTCACTTTTAATTAATACTTTTCAGTGCTAATATGACATAGAACTTCATCAGAACTTTATGTTAGAGAAATACACTTTTTTATTTTTGAAGAGACTTTATCATATTTTAGGTGATGTTTTTTGTACTGTAAATTGTAAATGTATTTATATAGTGCTTACGACCCCTGACGGGGCATTGGAGTGATTTTTTGGGGAAGTAGCACTGTACTTCCGAACCCAAGATTAGTAGTTAGTAGGTTAGTACAATTACTATTATTATTTTTTTCTACTGCATTAGTTGTTTTAGGTTTTTACTCTTGATTTCATGTGTGCTCATTAAACTTTAGAGTAGTGATAGAGTGATAGGAATGGATTTGAAAAACAGGAGTTTGGAACAGGGATAGAATAATAAATGGAATTGAAAAAGCGAAGTAGGACGTTTTGTGTAAGTAGTGGTCGTATGTGCTTGTTAGTTGGCTGACATGGCTAAAAAGGAGTGGCGAAAGTTTGAAAAGGATGTTTGGGAGTTCATAGTAGTCAGAAGTTTTGGGATGAGGGAGAAGAAGAAGGATTGGGCAGGACGGAAAGGATTTTTCTAAAACTATGATTTACGTGGCAAGCATTTTCAGGATTCGGCTCCTGCTAGGACTATAAAATCTGAGCCAGACACTTGGCTTGGCTCTGGCTCGACTATCCCTGTTAATTTGTTTGCTCTCCCAACTCTACCCCTGGATCAGGTCTGTTGGCATGTATGCACTTTGAGGCAGAGGGAAACCGTTCACATTGATGTAAGGCATTCGCAGGGGAGTGGGTGGACGGTAGCCACTTAGATACTGACCTGTGGCCCCTTATCTTGGCATCCTGCCCCTGTTGCCCACAGACAGACTTGCTGCCTCGGCTTCTGTCACCAAACTGAACCTCTAATGCCCGGCCTCCCCACAACCGCCATCACCTGAGCCCAGCTGCACCGACACCCCACACTGCCCTGCTCTCTCAATCAGTTTTCCCCTACCGGCACCTCCTCACCTTCCATCTATCCCTCCTAAATTTCCGGCACACACACAAATAAAGAAGACGAGTAGGAGGGGGCGCAAATTTCCTTTCGCCCAGGGCGCTATCTGAGCAAAGACCAGCTCTGTACCTAAGGGACATCTTGTGCCAGGACATCCAGGAACGGATAAAGGCCAGGCAGGGGCAGCTGAAACTGACCTTCTAGGACACTCCCGATTATGTGGGTATAGCCAGGGCCACTGGATTTATGTGATTGTGCGGCTGCAGCGGTTTTTGCATAATTAAAGATTTGCTGCATTTGTCACATAATCCACCATCAGCCGCACAATCTACACATTTTAGCAACGAAAACAAATTGTTTCTAGCTCAAACGGTTCAAAAGTTACTGAAAAAGCAGCAACAAGTGTTGCCACGTGTTGGAAGGCCCTTTTCAAAACTGGACTGGTCACCTTATTTTTGCTTATTGTTATATTTGGGTGTTAAACTGGTACTAATGAAGTGCAACCAATGCCCAGACAGTGTTACCAAGTTAAAACATGACAAAATAATGAAGTGATAGTTTTACAAAATGTGGCACATTGTGCCGCATAATTTCCATGTTCTTGCCCCATAATTTACTCAACCCTACCGCATAATTTAACCCTCTCCTGCTGCATGATTCCAGTGGGCCAGGGTATAGATAAACATTTTTCCACTCCCTAGTCTGCAGAGAGCTAACTTTTCGAAGTTAAAATGATAGCGCCAGAACTGGAGATTCCGTGCTTCCTTGCTCAACCGGAAGCTCGGCTCCCTTCGGTATCCGGGAGCACTAGACGCCCCTTAGGCCCCAGGAGCTTTGCCTGACTCGAACAATCAAAACAGAAGTGCTTTGGGTCACGTACTGCGCTCATCTTTTAAATTGAGTTTTGTGCCCTCTTGACTTCCGCAGATGAACTTTTCACTGTTATTATTTCACGGGAAGACAACTGAATCCACATCAAATTGCTTGTACCCAGCTACCAAGAGAATTTGCCGCGCATGCGCGCACTGGGGACACTCAAATGAGCTTAAAATGAGGTCACCTGGGGTCGAAACATAATCTAAAAACTCATTGAATAATTTAAAGGGTAATTTGGCGGTCATGAAATGTCAGATCTTTATAATCCAGTAATTCGCGATTCCAACGACTCTTAAATTGCATTGGGGAATGGATTTTGCAAATTGGCTCCATTGATTACCTGTTCTGCCTCGCTATTGATTACACGTTGGTTACATAGTATTCAAATGCTTTGATCGTTTAGTTCACATCAATAGAGGTGCGTGTTAGTGCACGTGTTGAGTCTGTTTCCAAGATGGCAGATGTGGTAGTACCCTTCAGCGTGGAGTTTGTTTCCCTGTCCGTTGCCTACAGAGGGGGATATTCTCAAGAACGTGTGTTAACTATCGCCAAATTTGCTTAACGCAACTTCTCACATCGCAGTCTACCGCGGGAAAATAACACTGTGTTAACGTCCTATTCCCAACATGGCGGTAACATGCGACAGTTTCGCGATAACGCGGAAAATGAGCGCGAGGAATTCATCGGGACGGCGATAAAAATCCAAAGCCAAACGTGAAAAAAGTTGCGATGGGCCCAATCACGATAAGACAATCAGCGAAAAGCAGCGCCAGGCCTGCAAATCACACATGTCAGGCGGGAAAAATCACCATAAAAGCAGAAAAAAAAACACCAACAAAAACCGAAGCACAGTGAAGCAGAATGGAGGCAGCCGGAGCAGGCACAGTGGGCGGCCAGAACCCCACAAGCCCCACGGAGGACCAGCCTGGGACCCCGAGGACAGGGAAGGGCAAGGACAAGAAGAAGAGGAAGACGAAGTTCAGTCCGCAGGAAAACAGGATCCTGATCACGGAGGTGGTAGAACACCATCAACAACTGTTCGTCACCTCCACTGTGTCATTGGCAAGCAAAAATGCAACATGGCAGTCCATCCTGGACAAGGTGAATGCAGTCGGAGGGCTGAGGAAGACAATGGAAGAGGTCAAGAGGCACTGGAATGATGTCAAGCGCAAAACCAAGCAGAAACTCGCCAACAACCAGAAGGCAGCATGCAGACCGGAGGTGGGAGTCCAGCGCCACAGGAGGAGCTGGATGACATGGAGGAAATGGTGTCCACAGTCATCAGTGGGGAGACAGTGGCAGGAGTTGGGGGACCGGACACTGCTCAACATGACCGGACACAACAACAACAGGGTGAGTAACCACCAGGGACTGGGGGACGGGGGAGATGGGCACAATGGCACACATGCACAATCAAGAAGTGAGCCACACTGACAATGCAAGTGATACTGCATGACGAAAATCATGGCTGCAGTCAATATATCATGACATGTTGCACACCACGACACTGAGGTGGCTGAGTGTGGACCACATCCGTAAAGGAGCAGCTCACACTCTGCCACATCCAGGTGCACATACAACCCCTGACGTCAACAACACATCTGCGGACAAACCATGCCCCAGAGTCCCAACTCCCACCAAGAGCCCAATTTACCCAAGTATGCAACATCTCAGCACTGTATAAGCACAGAAGTCAAAGGCACACCGCCTGAAAGGGATAAGGGGCAGCAAAATCAGAGCTGCAGGGGCGACTCCCCCACAATGCAGCACACACACATAAGAATCAGAGCACATCAACATTGACAACAATGTGGTACAAACTGCAACACGTTCACAACTGAACAGAGGACACAACTGGTGCCGCTTGTGTGTAGAAACTGGCCAATCACATTTGGCATAGCAGGGAAATGTGAGATGATAATGTACAAGTACAAACACACATCCGTGATGTTGTCGAAATGTCCACTGTCCCGCATCAATAAGGCAGCTCCTCCCAAACATACACAATGTACATTGTCATGCAGTCTGTATGTAAACTAGTACAATGCGTCAACATACATGTGAACACAATGTTAAACTGCATCTACCCTTCACATTGCAGAGGGAGAACCAACACCTCCTGCAGAGCAGACACAACCTCTCTTCACTGATGACAAAGAGGACCACACCACCATCGACCCCGATGCCCTCCAACAGCTCATGGACACCCTCAGGACCCCACGCCCAGGAGCAGGCCAGCCCAGCTGCATCGAGGGAACCCCACCACCTGCACAGACCACACAGCAGGAAGCACCTACCACCACGGCTGACTCCCAGGACCCCCACGAACAACACATGGCCTTCCAACGCCGTGTGTTGGAGTGCCAGGAGAAGGTGGCTGATCAGGTGCGGATGGGGTTCGACCTCATGGCAGCCAAACTTGATGCCATACATGGGTGTCTGATTCCCATCAGGGAACACTTTCAGTCCCTAACGGACACCCACAGTCCGCTCCATGCTCTCCAGCGATCCATGGCTGACATCGCTGGAGTCATGATACTGAGACAAGAACAACTGTCCAGTCAGAATGGCTCCAGCGATGTCTGCCGGGAGTTGGGACAGATGCGGGGGCTCATGGAGACCATGGTGCGGATGGCGGCGGACAGGATGGCTGCCATGGCTGCACACCAGCGGGATGTGGCTGGGGCCTTCAATGCCCTGCAGCACATCGTCATGGCATTGCTGCCTCAAGGCCTTGCTCAGATGAGTGCTGCTGCAGCTTCTACATCCACATCTTCGCCCCCCGATGTGTCAGTGCCTCATGTTGCGGCAGGCAATCCACCACCACCCACGTGTGAGGCACATGTGCCATCAGAGGACGAAGATGCGGGTGAACCAACCTTACTGGTAAGGAGGAGGCAGTAGCATTCATCTCAGCACAGGCGTGACAGGACATGTGTCCCTGCCAATCAAAGGGGCCTAGCACGTCACATACCCCACTGCCGGTGTGGTAGTCCGGGGGGAGGGGGCCTGGGGGTGGTGGCGGTGGGTGTTGTGGCCCTCTTGGGGCTCCGAGCTGCATGAACAGTAGCTCCATGGCATCTGTTGTTCTTCTGGTGTGGCTATGGGCTGGGATCCCTTTGATGGTGCAGGTTGTCGTCTGACTTAACACCAGGTAAGAGCAGGTGTTAAATCCCTGCTGCTAACGCGCTTTATCGCATGTTTTTGAATCTTATCGCCGATCTGGCTGGTCATTGAGAATGTTGCGAAGTGGTGTTTTTGCGGATTTTTGCACGGGAACGCCTACTCTGCATATCATTAGCGTTAGTTGCCGGTATCATTTGTGGCGATGTTTTTTGCGGCTGCTATCACAGGTAAACTGGTGATGTTGGCTGTTAGCACCTGCTTGTGAATGGTGTGATAAATTTATCACCACTTTGGCTGCGATAAAGTGCCGCTAACTCGGCGATGAGTCCTTGAGAATATGCCCCAGAGTGCGTAGAGTAGTGGTGAAGGAGTAGAGAGGGACCCTCATGCTAAGTCCTGCACAAAGCCCGATTCATAAAATTACCTGCACGTGTAAGTCTGATATCACGTGCATGTCACTCCAGTTACAAGTGCACAAAAAGCTTTTCCATCTCAGTCACTTTCACTTGTTTACGCATACCCAGGCTTCCATTCACATACATCTACCCCTGTATGGCTGGGAGGGTGCAGACCAGGGTTAGAATTACATGGAAGTAAGTGCACACCTTGATCCTAAACTATTTTCTGACCTCTTTTCATCCTGGAATAGGTTGGAGATTTACTCCTATCAAGTGCAAAATCGAATTGCTTTGCAGATTGGGAAGGAACACTGCCCAAAATTAGTGGGGTGCAGGAAATATGGTTTCTCCATGAAACAAATACCATCCCATAAAGAATCTGCTTATTATTTTGTTCATGCTAGATTATATTTGAATATATTCTCAAAAGCAAAACAAGCATTGGAAAAGCCAATCGATCTGCCGTTAGCTGGCAGACTTTTGGTTTTTATCAACGCTTGTTTTGTTTTGACATGGTCATTAGAAAACATGGTGTGGAAGCTGCTAGACCCTTGCCAATATATATTTTTTAAAACATTGAAAAAAGGAAAAAATAATTTGGGGTCACAAAAAGTACACAGTGCCATAGTAGTCCTTGGTACTGAAGGGAACTTCTTTGTGTGAGTGCGCTCCACCTGAAATAGCACAATGTCGTCAATAACAGCGAGGTTAGCCAATGGCTGAGGTCGGCTAATACACTGCTCCATGCTATATGCTGTAGTGGGTGGAAGAAAATGTGAATGACACAGTAACAGACCAATGGATGAAGAGGGCTAGTTGAACGCCCTTACAAGTCATTATTTAATATATATATTATTTTACTAAAATCAAATGGTCTTGGCTGATGCCAGACCTAAAAAGAAATTCACAAACGTTGCCCAGGATTATAACATAACATGTGTATTTGTAAAGCGCACGATTACCCGTAGGTGTCCTGGCGCTGAATAACAGATGTTTATTGTTACCCAACTCAATGGTACTCATTTTATCGACCTCAGATGGATGAAAGGCTGAGTGGACCCGCCAGTATTTGAACCTGTGACCATTAGGTCGAACACAGGCCCCTGCAGTGGTTGCTTTAGTCCACTGAGCCACTGAGCCACCAGACCCGGCTTATGACTGTAAAGTTATGATCTTTCAGGTTTCCAGGTGTAATCCGGCTAAATTTTGGGAATTCCTGAAGCGAGTAAATCTACACCCATGCAAAGACCGAGACCTCTGAGTGCAGTTTTCAAGCATCCCGCCATAGCCCAGTAACGGAAGTGAAGTGGTTGCCTAAGATGGCTCTGGTGAACAATTAGCACCCGCAAATAAGGGCTGCGCAGTCTTCAAAAGCGTATGAACATAGAGCTGTCTCTCGCCAGATGTCGAAAGATGCACAGGGGCCGCTGACGACTGTAAGATTCTGCATTCTATGAATGCTACATTTGCAAATATCCGGTACATATTTTCAGCTTGGCTGTA